>SNVD02002289.1:0-1200000 GCA_013180625.2 Boswellia sacra | reverse complement strand
CAATTCTTTATTATTATCACTAAATGCTCCCAACTTTCTTTGTTGATATTTAAAGCACAATGGCACCCCACGAAACAATGTGATTCTAATTCTGAAACTAATCTCTGATTTCCGAATTAATTAACCTACAAAAATAGTAGTGTTGGAAGCAGCGACCTCAACCATTATTTTAAGCCCATAAGCAAATTTAAATTGCAAGTGCATTAACTGCCCAATCCCAACAAAAGCTTGGAAACAAGCGGCTGATCCAAATCTAATTAATATTCTGGCTTGTGATCCCCAACACGACATGTGGTTGGATTGCGCTCAAGTACTCTGCTGTCGAGGTGTCGACCCTGTTGCCTCTTTCTTTTTAGCTCATTAATTGCACACAGAAATCATCTCACTGTTCTTGCTCTTAATAAATGGGAGATTAAATTGTGTATTGAAGTTTATAGACAAATACAAAGCTGAGCGACCGGTAGAAGAATCATTCAGGAGGGCCAAGGTTTATAAATATATGAAATTGCAAATGCTATGTGCAATGCAAGCTTTATAAATTTATAATATAAAACTTATTAGAACGTCTACTTATGGCATGGTGTGTGGGCATTTACCATTATATAGTTTAATATTGAGGGTAATATCAATAAATACTCTCGAATTTTACCTTAATCTTACAAAAAAAATGACTATCTTTAATTTGGAATTCTTTAAAACTAAAATTAACATTAATATCTTTAAATAACTAAACTGAAATTTTAAATTAAAGAAACAAACAGTTTAAAGTTAGTAATTGCTATTCAGTTTCTGAATCCAGGATTTTCTTCTTAATTAAAAAAAAAATGTTAAAGCTACAACCTGGTGGGCTCTCCATGGATGAATTAAATTTTTTTATTGGATACCCTTAATATTATATTCTAATTTTTATCAAGGCCAAGACATTTGTGAATTGTTGATAAAAAAAGGAGCTTGACAATTTTGAAAAAGGATTCTTATCAAGCTATTATTGTCTTAATTACTAAATGATTTAATGAAATAAATCAATAAAGTTTCTTTAATAATTTTTGGTAATGAATGTTTAAAAACTCTTTTATTACGTAATATAAAGGCAAAGAGTAATATAAAATGAGGGTATTTTAAAAATTTTTCAGAATCTTTTGATTTTGCTGTGAATTTACTAAAGTTATGATGATTTATTCTGACACATTTCAGTGCCGATGGAGGTCCAGGGTCAGGGGAGCAAGAGAGTGTAGGAGGGCGATTGTTGTAATTTCAAACAAAATCCTTAAACGCAGCGTTTAAAGCATCCGTACAAGGAAGGAAGGAAGGAATTAAGGCGGGACAAATTCCCTCTCACTCACGCGCTCCAACACGCAGATGTCTATCTTCGCCTCTCCCTGTCCTCTCCCACACAAAAGAAAACAAAAAGGATAACACAAAACCCTCTCTTCACTCTTTTGAACTCTTCCAATTCCAAAAATCTCTAATGGCAATCTCTTCAGGCGTTTTCTCCACCGCTTTCCTCTCCCCCGATACGACGTCGTCGTCTTCATCCTCCTCTTTCTTCCTCAAACTCCCCTCTCTCAGGTCTGCCCTACTTGTTTCCCCTCCGCCCCCCTCCAACCTCCGCATGGCTCGCACCCTCACCTTCGCCACTGCCTCCAAGCCCGTCACCGGAAAGCGGGAGCCACGTGGCATCATGAAGCCCCGCCGTGTCTCCCCTGAAATGCAGGCTCTTGTGGGTGTTCCTGAAATCCCCCGCACTCAGGCTCTCAAGCTCATTTGGGCCCATATTAAAGAAAACAATCTTCAGGTTTCTTCTCTTCTCTTACTCTTCTCTTTTATCTTATTTTTCCTATTAATAGTATTTCTTTTATTGTTTGGTGGATATCATTTTGTTTGGATAAGGCTGGGTTGGTTTCAGTAACAATGTGAGTTTCTTTTGTTGCCATTTGTTTGTGGAAATGCCCAAATGGGTTTGCTTCTTCTGTTTATTTATTTATGTTAAATGAATGCTTCCATGTGCTGTCGTTTTGTGGGTAAATGTGTGAACTCTGTTCATTGGTTTTGGTAAATGGGTATCTGGATTAATATAAATTTCGTTGCTTCTTTTTGGGGTTTTTATTGTTTTTTAATTATATTTCTCCTTTTGGGATGCTGATTTCTTTATGGATGAGGCATTCCATTATTGGTATTTATCACCTGCTTGAAGTTTGGTTCTGTTTTTTTCTTTTTTTCTCCCTCGTTTAGGTTTATTTCTTATTGGTTAACCTGTGTTGGATAACGCTAACCTTTTGGCTTTTAAGTTTGAAATTCAGTTGTACTGGGATGCCGGTTACTCATTTTGTGTAATCCAGTTCGAGTCCTCGACTCTATTGAGGCTAGAGCAAAGATTTAACAAAATACATGCTTTAGAAATTCAGTGCTAGTGCCACCAATACTCCGCTCCAATGGATATTGCAACCTAAATGTTTTGGTATATTGGTGGGAATTTTACATGGGTGTTTAGAACTAAATGAATTGCCTGTTTTTCAAATTTGGCATATGTCTACTTCTTATGGTATTATAACATGGCCGAGAATGCCTGATGATTGAGCATTATTTGAGTCCTTTAAGGAATAAATCATATTGCTACAGTGTTATGGGTTGCTACCTTGTGAGCAAAAGAAGGTGGTGCATACAGAATGTATTTTGTCTCTGAATAATATCAGATTCTGACATGTGCTTTAACCTTATAATATAATACATTTTACATTTTCTGTTTTAGATTTGAAATAGTAGAGCTGCAAACATGGCCCATAATTTGCTTTCCTAAATGTTTCTTATACATTGTTTAGTGATCGAATCGTTTTTGATATAACAAAGAAGAAATAATGAGAGAATTTGATTGATTTGTGAGAATCCTCAGGGGGGCGTGTTGGTTCTTTCATTCCAGGTTAATGTCACTTAGTCCTTAGGTTAAACCTGGTTGAGTAATTTGCTTGATTCACAAGTATGAGAGGCTTGGATGGGAGAATTAACAATTGCAGGGATTATATATGGAATTTCTAATTTGGTTCTTTGTGCTCTAAAGTCAAACCATCAGTAATGGCTGTAAATGAAAATGATTTTGCATATGCCGACCCATCTTGGGATTGCATCCTTTTATAAAGAGAAGGGATGTTGAATTAGATGATGAGGCTTCTATTGTTTCTGGATGATGTTATCTTTATTAATCAGATTCATTGTGGCTGATTATTTAATAGTTTTTCTTTCCTTGACATGTTTTTGATTGCGAGTGAATTGTGTCATAGACTTGAGCTCCTGAAAAACTTTTAACACTTTTGTCCCATGTAGTACTCTTCTTTTTGAGCTCTTGTTTGTCTCTCCAGAAAATCAAATATGTAACATTGGTTATGCTGCTTCTGTATTAAGACTTCATAAACGATTTGACCTCTCCTTTTGTCTCTTTTTAGGATCCTGAGAACAAGAAGGTCATAATTTGTGATGAGAAGCTGAAGAAGATATTTGGAGGGAAGGATCGAGTTGGATTCCTTGAAATTGCTGGGTTGATTAGTCCTCACTTTCTTTAAAGAAACCTAAGAGAATGGATTCAAAAGCTGTGAGGCATGTTTTGTTTGTGGCGGTTGTATTTTGGTTGATCATACTAGCGGAAGTAAATGTTGCTCTGTGCAATTAGTAGTGTTGTTAGTCTACTCAGTACTGGCATACAGAATTACAACTGCTAAAAGAGCTTTTTGCTTGTGGATTCTTAAGATTTAGGTTCTTTAATGCAATGTTATTACTGGCTGCGGCTTTATGCATCATAACTTGTTCCTTTATTTTTAGCATTTGGGTGCATAACAGCAGCTTTCGATTTTGTCCTTACCCCGGCCTTCATCTTCTTAGTTAGACCCTGCAAGAAATTGATCTCACATGGGTGTTTGGTTCCCTCTAAGAATCTTTAATGAGCCAAGTGGATTTTCAATGGCAATACTCTCAGCAAGTTTTGATGGAGTGAGTGCACTTGTTGAAATAGTTTATTCCATTTGACCAATAGAACATTGAACTTTTTTCTGTTGATAAGAATCAAGGTTAACGATCCAAATCTTTATTGATAGAGAAATCCTTATTAAGTTTTATGTCAAGCTGCATTTCATCACAACTATGAGATGGTAAGTGAACACTTCGAACTATCATTTAATGTTATCCAACAACATTCGGTACTACTTAAGTACTTATATTAGTATTACTATATTGAAAGATAATATTTTCCTATTAACCAGAAAATTTAAAGGTATTTTAACAATCTTGGAGAACCTGCAATTGTTTAAAAAAAGAAAAAAAATCATTGTGGTAAGTCAATAATAATGCTGTGAAATTACTTATCTTTATTCAATAATTTTGGAAGGGTTTAATCTATAATAATAACAATAATAATAACAACAACAATAATAATAATTTCCGGATATGTATGGTAGCATGGTCCCAACCCCCAAAACAAAAATCTTCATTCAAATGAAATCTACTCCAGCTATCACAAACAAACAAGAGGCTCAAACACACGAGCCTCTTCCTCCCTATTTTCTTCTCTTCCAATTCAATGGCGCAAAATCTAGCTCTCCCTCTTCTCCTCCCAAATCCACCGCCCACCAAACCTCTATTTCTCAACCAAAACCAACAAAATTTACAACCAACAACGCCCTTACTACCACAACAAACGACAACTCCACCACCGCAAACGGCAACTCTTTTCCAAGACCTTCTTCATCAACAAAATCCCACCAGCAGTTCCTCACAACCCTTTAACTCTCCCTCTCCCATACCCAGAAACCGAACCCGACTTGGCAAGTCACGTGACTTGAACCGTGGCAAGCCCTGGTCGCACCACCGCCTCTCCAGCAAAGGTCAGCAGGTTCTTCAATCCTTAATTGACGAGTCTTTTCATGTGAAAGATATTGATAGTGTTTTATTTCAGTTGTTTGAATGTTATCAAGGAAACCCAGATGGAAAAATGGAAACTTTGGGCGCTGATTTGTTGGGTATTGTTAAGGGTTTAGGGTTTTACAGGAAATGTGACTTGGCGTTCTGTGTGTTTGAGTGGTTTAGGAGTAGGGAAGATTTTAAGTTGGTATTCAGTGGTTCTGTTGTTGCTGTGATTATTAGTATGCTAGGGAAAGAAGGGAAAGTTTCGGTTGCCGCTTCGATATTGCATAGTTTGCATAAAGATGGATTTGATATTGATGTTTATGCTTATACTTCTTTGATAAGTGCGTATGCAAGTAATGGGAGGTATAGGGAGGCTGTGATGGTGTTTAAGAAGATGGAGGAGGAGGGGTGTAAGCCTACTTTGATAACTTATAATGTCATTCTGAACGTGTATGGGAAAATGGGTATGCCTTGGAATAAGATTACTGCTCTTGTTGAGGGAATGAAGAGTGATGGAGTCGCCCCGGATTCGTATACTTACAATACGCTTATTAGTTGTTGTCGACGGGGCTCTTTGCATGAAGAAGCAGCTGGGGTTTTTGAGGAGATGAAATTAGCTGGTTTTAGTCCAGATAAGGTTACTTATAATGCCTTGTTGGACGTATATGGGAAGTCTAGGCGGCCTAAAGAAGCCATGGAGGTATTAAGAGAGATGGAGGTCAATGGCTGTGCACCTAGTGTTGTGACTTATAATTCATTGATATCAGCTTATGCTAGGGATGGTCTTTTAGAAGAAGCAATGGACTTTAAAAACCAGATGGTGGAAATTGGGATTAAGCCTGATGTTTTTACTTACACCACCCTCTTATCGGGGTTTGAGAAAGCTGGGAAGGATGAGTCTGCTATGAAGGTTTTTGATGAGATGAGAAGTGCAGGGTGCAAGCCAAACATTTGTACTTTTAACGCTCTGATTAAGATGTATGGTAATCGAGGAAAGTTTGTGGAGATGATGAAGGTTTTTGATGAGATTAAGACTTGCAATTGTAACCCAGACATTGTTACTTGGAATACACTTCTGGCAGTGTTTGGGCAGAATGGGATGGACTCAGAAGTGTCAGGAGTCTTCAAAGAGATGAAGAGGGCTGGGTTCGTACCTGAAAGGGACACTTTTAACACCCTAATCAGTGCATACAGCCGTTGTGGCTCTTTTGACCAAGCTATGGCTGTTTATAAGAGAATGTTGGAAGCAGGGGTTACACCAGATCTTTCCACATACAATGCTGTTTTGGCAGCATTGGCTCGAGGAGGGATGTGGGAACAATCTGAGAAAATACTTGCTGAAATGAAGGATGGCCGGTGTAAACCCAATGAGCTAACATACTGTTCTTTGCTTCACGCTTATGCCAATGGCAGGGAGATTGAGCGGATGCTGGCACTTGCAGAAGAGATATACTCTGGTTTTGTTGAACCTCATGCTGTGCTCTTGAAGACTCTTGTTCTGGTTAATAGTAAAAGTGACCTCCTTATAGAAACAGAGCGTGCTTTCTTAGAGTTGAAGAAAAAAGGATTTTCCCCTGACATAACGACTTTGAATGCCATGATTTCAATTTATGGCAGGAGGCAGATGGTTAACAAAACAAACGAGATCCTGAATTTCATGAATAAGAGTGGATTCACCCCTAGCTTGACGACCTACAATAGTTTGATGTATATGTACAGCCGTTCTCAAAATTTTGAGAAGTCTGAAGAGACTTTAAGGGAAATTTTGGCGAAAGGGTTGAAACCTGATATAATTTCATATAATACTGTTATCTTTGGCTATTGCAGAAATGGTCGGATGAAAGAGGCTTCGCGGATATTTTCGGAAATGAGGGATTCTGGCCTTGTTCCTGATGTAATCACCTACAATACCTTTGTTGCAAGTTATGCAGCAGATTCATTGTTTGTTGAGGCTATTGATGTGGTCCGTTACATGATCAAGCAAGGATGTAAACCAAACCAGAACACGTACAACTCCATTGTGGATGGGTATTGTAAGCTCAATCGTCGAGATGAGGCAATTGAGTTTATTAACAATCTTTCCAAGCTTGATCCTCATATTGCAAATGGGGAAGAATGCAGGTTATCTGAACGTATAGCAAAGAAGTGGTCATAGACGAATCCTCTACTTCCAGAGAATGGGTGTCAGATGACTTGTGCATCTGGCCTTCTGTTCCTCATCTTGTGCTCAATTTGTATATTATTTGGGCTTGAGATGAACAGAAATGTAGTTATTTTGTACACAATTCTGTTGTTTCTCCAGGAGCTTAACATTTGAATTTTTCAATTTGAAGCCTGTAGCTTCAGTTTTGGTCAACATATATGGCCATCTGGAGACCTTGTATATACCAGATTATAGATGAAAAAGGAGGGAGGAGGAATTTGTATAACTTCATGATATGTACAATCACCTGATGTACCGTTCAAATAGAAACTGATACACTATCTTAACCTGTGTTCTATGAAAATTTTATGCTAGAATAATATTTTTGATAGATTCTACTTATGCTGTAACATCAAATCATTATTTATTAATTTTTTCCCCTTCCCTGGAGCTGTGTTTAGATTGTGTGCCTACTAACTTATGATCAAGGTGCAACCTTTCAGGCTCTCTTCAGGTTTTCTGCGCTGCCCAAAATAGAGGTAAGCAACAAGAGTAATTCTTGTTTGGAGAATTCCATTCGGTCCATGGATTGACAAGATTTTGACCATCGAGATCTTAGAGCAAGAGACAGAGAGAGGCAGAGATTGACAGCGACAGCAAGATGTGAAGATTGAACACAAGAGGAAGAGATGCAGATTAAAAAAAAAAAAATTACGCAGATCGGGCTTCTACGTCTCTGACGTTTCTAGGGCTTTAAAATTGTATAAGATCATCTGCGTCGGCTAACTAGTGTCCTAGGGTTGACTCATTTGCGTCTACTTCTTAATGCCGCCGCAAATGGGGTGCAGTAAATAACACATTTTTGCAGCGTAGTCATGGTGGTCATCATCAGGGGGGTGGTCATCATCACGGTGGTTGTGAAGAATGCTGAGTTATTAATTATTGACATGGAGCTATTTTCATTTTTGCTCAAGTTATTTATTTATTTTTTTAATTATGTTTGCTCAGTCATGGAAACTGATACAACTCTTTGTTAACCTGTGTTCTATGAAAATTTATGTTGGAATAATCTTTTTGATATATTTTACGTGTGCTGTAACATCGCATCTTTATTTCAATTATTGCATGAACTTCGTAATTTTGGAAAGGTGTTTCATGTACAATAATAGGTTGACAAGAGATGCCTTAAGGCAACCTCCTTGATCAGACCAATTATTATACATTCTAAAATTTCATATAACATACATTTTAGCTTGAACATACCAACTACCAAGCCTAACTAACAAAGATGCTAAATTCACATCCCAGAAGCAATTTCGAGTAAAGGTGAAAGTATTTACAAGAATCAATAAATGCCTCCATCGTGCCTTTCTCAAACACTACACTACCTCTTCAATTCCAAACTCTGAAATGAACTTCTACCCACAGAAATTAGTTAGAGTTTTGCAAGCAACAACGCCAGCTGCTCATCAGACACCTTAACCTCAACGCATGCTCCCAAAGCTGCAGCAAGTCTTGCAGCCAATTGATGTTTACACTGCAAGTAGAAACGATTAAACTAAGAACATAAAAGGGAAAAAGAAAAGATACTGATAAAATGGATTAAAAAAAAAATTGTAGGATCTTACACAAAGTTGCTCTCCCTTGTTTACAATGTCATAGAAGAATGAATAACAGGCACAATAATGTTGAGCAAAACAGAAATACTCCTCCTTCCTCCGCGATTCTCCCACAACCTAACCACACTCGAGATAAATAAGGGAGTGACTTTTAATTAGTACATTCCCTTGCATAATCCTACAAACAACAATATCTAACATGACAACATCATCACTTCAAATCCAACTTTGCCAGAATCATTGCCACCAACCCAAGTCATCCCTCAACAAATATATCAATATTGCCAGAAAAACAAAAATTTTCAAAATTCTCTAACCGGGTCCTATCAAATATTGGCTTGAATTCCAAACCACTAAGTGTTTGAACAATGCATATAATGCGAGATTATGATGCAAGGAATAAAGATGAGATTGACCTGAAAGATGGAGCGGCCACTGGGCTCACCAGAGATTCTCTTGACACCTCTTTGATCAACTATCCTAGTTGCTCTCTCCAGATTTTTACCAAACAAGAAATGCAAGCTACAATTAAAGTAAAAACCATCACAGAGAAATATTTTCAATACATAAATACACACAATACTCTATCAATTTGACTTGAATTTGAGAGAGAATTATGTACACTCACATGGCGAGCTGGTCCTCAGTAACTGTAATGACAACATTTTTGGCAACTGAGTTCTTGAAATTTCGCAATGAAATTTTAAAAAATAAATGAAAAACGTATACCTGAACGAGTTGACTCTATGCTTTTCCACACTGACTCAGCAACCAAATTGCTTGCACCCATTTTGCGTTAATTTTTTTTTCTTTCTTTCAAAACTTGCCACTTTTCTTGCTTCTAAAAGAAGAAGAAGAAGTAGGAAAAAAAAAGGGAGCAAGTTTTTGCTTTGGTAAAGCAAGAAAGTAATCAAAGAAAGCAAAAGAAGGATGCTTGATGAATCATCTTGAGAGTAAGAATGAGTAACTGCTTAGGGTTTCATTTGATCCAGCAAAACAAGAAAAGGGTTTGCTCTGCTGGGTTGCTGATAGAAAGGAAAAGAAATAAAAGGGTTAAACTGGTTTGTGGGAAGTTGGATTATTTCCCGTCCTACGATTTCTCAGCAACCAAACAGAGAAGAAATTTTGATTTGGACCATTTTAAGTTTTATTACCTGAAGGCTGAAGTTTAGTTGAACTAATTTGGACCATTTAAAAAAATAAACGAGATTGGAGGGCTGTTATGATATTTAGCAAAATTATAATTTTTTGACAAGCTAACAAATTGGCACACATATAGGACACATTCAGAAAGATATTTTTATGTTTTTATCCTAAAAGGAAAATTTGATTAGACAATAAAACAAAGTATTGAATTGTTATGCACACATTAGATGAAACTCATCTTTAAAATCCAATTTGTAGGGAAAGAGAACTTAAGTATTTATAAGCTCAATTATCAGACTTTACATTAATAATATGAAACTTAGTTAGATCGTCACATAATTATAATTATGATAATGATAATCTATATAGATAATTGAAGTACTTTTCTTTTATATTTAGAAAATTTTATTTTTTTAACCCGCCATTATAAGAAATAAGGAATGTATATTTATGTTAAACCATATATCATAAGATATTAATATAAGTAATGTGATACAACAATTATATTTTAGATTTTTTCCCTATTTGCATCCAGAAATAGATTAAAAAAAATGGTATACAACTCATTGCACTAAGAGAGAAACTTTAACCATAAGATATCATAATTTATTTATTATTGACAATATAAGTCAACTTATGATTTGTTTTGTAGAACAAGAGTATGATGATGTGTAGCCATCATGTAATGTAATGTAATGGATTGAAAGGTGTGGGAAAAGAATTTGTTGATTAGGGATTTGGTTTATCTTAAATCTGAATAAAAGGAGGTGGTTAATTTAATTTAATTACATTAGAAGAAAAGGCTTGGCTTGGCTGAAGAGTCAAAACCCACTTGGACTTGGCTTCACACAGAGATTGCCAATTGCTACCCACTTGTGTTTGTTCATCTTGTCTATTCTATGTTTGATTGGTCGAGTCTCTATTCACATTTCACTCTAAAAGGAGAGTTTGATGCAACAAGCATCCTCACCTCTCAAGTGGATTGATTCCAAAGTGCTGTCACTTCAAATGCCATTTGCCCAGATCTTTCTTGCTGCTTTATTCCCACTTCTTAGTGCCTTATGGAGCTCTCTTTTTCTTTTTTTTTTTTCTTTTTTTTTTATTGGGCTAAAACATATCTATCAAGTGTTGTTCATCCCAGCCTTGTATTGTAAAAGTATTAAAGAACAGTACCAAAGCATAGATTATATTTTTCAAGCGCAAATGTACACAATCACTGATTGATGAGAGGAAAAAATCTGTAATCTACATAAATTATGGAAAAAATAATAAATATAGAAAAGGGCTACAAAAATTGTGTTTCAGACTTCTTTGATATTATCAATTTTGACCAAGGACAAAATCAATAACATAACAAATAAAACAACTAAACAAGGGAAAATGGGTTAGATCTTCACTTGTAAAAAAAAAAAAAGAAAAAAAAAAAACTATTGCAGCATATCATCCACCTGCATCTACCAATCAACAGTGACTTATCTATACAAACTTTCCAGCATCTGCATCCCTCCCATGTATTCTTCAAATACTATGTATATATATATTTATATATGTATGAACTTATTCTAAATGTTAGCGCCTCGCTCTTGAAATGGTCTCGTTCATTCAGGAAACTGGGTTGAGCAGATCCTCCTCTGCTTCATCTGAATTTAGGGAGTAGATGTCAACAGGTGCATTAGTGCAACCAATAGAATTTGGCTTAAATCTGCCACCACCCAAGGTGCCTTTGTGATGATCAAGATAAATTACAATCACAGTGATATCATCGTGAAAATGGCGTCTTATTCCTTTTTCGATTTTCTTTATGTCATCATATCTCATCTCTCTCTTCCTTGCAGCCTCTTGAAGGGCAGCTCTGACCAATCTCTTTGCAATTCCCTGCGAGAACAAAACAAACAACATCATTGTGGGAATTCTATATATTTTTTAACAAATTGAAGCAGCAACATCTAATTTACTTTGCATTTTCATCACGAAAGGCAACTGCTCACATACATATTTCGTAAAGGTCAATCCTGGATTCAATAAATGGTGAAATCATAATTGATAAACACCCAACATTCATCAATTTAGTCGCTAAAGAACATGAGATGGAACCACTGAAGTTCAACTAATCCCACGGCTAAACTCGAATGGACTAATTGTTCAACTTGGAATTATAAAATAGGATGCAAAATTGATACTATTATAAAAGTCAGGAAACAGATCAAAATATCAGAAGTCAAAGCCGGGCACTCACAACTCTTGGGTTTTTGAAAACAATCTCCACGGCTGCTTGATCACTTAACTGTTCCCAAAGGCCATCTGATGCAAAGATGAGGAATAAGTCTTGTGGCCTAAGCTTTCTGCTAAGAATTGAGGGCTCAGCTGTCATTGCAGGTCGTTTCAGAGGAATAGGGTTTCCAAATTGCTGGAAAATTGGGTCTCTGTAAAACTCAGGCTTCTTTAAGTATACATCACCAATAGATCTTGACACCTGAAAAGTAAAGATTGATTAGATCAGCCACTTCCTCCACATTTTTTAAGATCATGAATCTTCTTTATACCTAAAAAGGAAAAGTACAGCTAGCAAAGAAAAATGGTCACCCAAATTCATACAGTTCCCGGACAACGAGAATCTTAAATGAAGCATAAAAAGAAAAGGGAAAAAAAAAAGACTCAGTAGTTACATCAGCTAATATTACTCTTCTTTAGGTTTTGATGTATATCTCATGCATAGAATACATATTACTTTCACTTGGCATCATCAGCCGGTAGAAAGGAAAGCCAGCACACAAAATTCCTGGGGTCTGGGGAGCACTGAGCACAGAAGACGCAAGCCCTTCCTAAAACAACTTTGAAGCCAGCAATTCTCATAGATACACAAAACCTTTCCATAAAGCAAAAGTAAAGAGAAAAAGAGCAGTGGTTATAACAAATATGAAAACAGTTTCGTCTTTTTAATATTTCACTAATATTAAACACGCGTTATGTCGTCGTGATTATGCATAATATGCAGAATCATCTTTTCCTGTTAGAGTTGCAGTCTGTCTGAGCAAATGTTCTTTTTACACTAGGAAGCTCTTGGTCAATTCACAGAAAGAAACATTGGCAGAAACATGCATTACCTATTTATTTGAAACACACAAATTATAACTTTAAACATTTTAACAATTAAATCTTTAATGTTTTAACAACTATACAGGAAATCTGACTTCAGATATATTTTGAGAGAAATGATATATGACAGATGAAAGGCGACCATATTGTCCCTACAAAGATTTGTATCTATCAGAATTTAGCAGCAATCTTTTCACTGGAGAAAAAGATGACCAAACACTTGGATAATGGAATGGGAATTTTCTAAAAAGTAAAATCATAATATGCATGCCAGTGATCAGATCAAGTCCAATATACTTTTGATCCCTTATTTTTTAATAAGAAATATCCTAGGACACACCTAATGAAATCACAATGACAGATATTAACTTCACAATATTGAAACAACAATAGTATAGGTAATATTTTACAATGCAAATATATCATAAAAACCTTCTGGAGAAACACAGGCAATAAAAGGAAAATATTAACAAATTGATTTGCAGACGGCTAGAAATAAACCCTTCAACTAGCCAAAATTTTCATTCATAAATTAGCAACCTACAAATGGAAGAAGCAAACAAAAACAAGAAGCCTATTATACCTGAATAATGCCCTTTATCCTCCAAACTCCACGAGTATACACCACAATATGTGAATCATCAGGATGAAGGGCCTCAACTTCCTTCCTCACCTCCTCAACTGCAACATTATGATCAGTTGACAAACGTTCTGCTTTCACCTTATTTTTGCTATCCTCTGAAACCCTTCGCCCAAGAACAGCTCTTGAGTCACCAAGATTTGCAACATACAATACACCATTTGAAATTGCGCCAAGTAGACAACATGATCCAACTGAAGCAATTTGTGGCCGTACAGGTAATACGCGCTTAACTAAACGCAAAAATTCCTCTTCAGTAGCATGAAATGCCTTCTTTATTACATCCGGAGACAATCCTCCATGCTCCATTGCAAATTCTACAATTGAGAGGCAAACTTTTAGTAAGAGAACATATAGAAAGATATCTGTTACCCCAAAGCAATTGTATGAATACCTCTGATCACCAAATTTAAAATATTTATTACAATTTTTGAAGTTTCCTCCCTTTCATTTCTTCTCAATAAATTTTCACTTATTGCTGCATCCAAATCCTACTTTGTTTTGATAAAATTCAATATAAAATTAAAAAAGAACCCTAACTTAAATCAAGCCAAACACCTGCATTACACTGAGTTAAATAAAGCTAAATCTTCCCGGATAAAAGGAAGCTTTGCAAAATCCTTCAACACATCTTCTCATCATTCAAACAAAAGCTTGATTTTTCCATAACAAAATAATATCAGAAGAAAAATTAACAAAAGAAAAACAAATCAATTAAAATCCAATTTTGAAGGAGCTTTTCCTCCCAAATCCAAGAACACAAATGAGCAAAATAAACAATATGTAATACAAACTTCAAAGAGAAAAAATCGAATTTTGAAATCAACCCAACAATCAAAATAACAGATATTTACAAAACAAGAAGAGAAACACACAAAAAACAAAAAGTCCAAAGCAGAGAAATCAAGAAAAACACAAAAAAGGGGGCAGAAACTCACTATGCAAATAAGGGAAGAGATGCTTGTTGACGAATCTGGAGGCTTCAGGACCACCATGGCCATCGTAAACGCCAACATAAGTGGCTGAAGGAGATGTGAAGACTTGACTTTGGTCTTCAAGGTTGGAGTTTGCCTGAACCACGGCGATCGAGTAATCACCAGAGGCGTGTGGCTTCAAGTCGGAGTGCCACAACAACCCATCACTGCCGCCACCTCCTCGCCTCCCTAGACACCTGTAACACGACCTCAGCATCCTCCTCCTCCTCCTCCTCCTCGCACGTGACTATTTTTTTTTAATCCTTTTGTTGTCTCAGTTTTGTTTCTGATTCTGAAAAGCAGCTTGTGAGTTTTGTGTTGTGTTGTGTTGTCTGAGTGGGCTTGTTCTTGTTCTTTCTCTTATCTGTTTGGTAAGAGAATTGATTGGTGTTTGATGGATATTTAGAGAGACAACAAGGGCAAGGAAGTCTTCGTGAAAAAGAGATGCCGCGTGAAGCGGAAGAAGGAGAAGACTGATGCTCCCTCTCTCTCTCTCTCTCGTTTTGTGTATTTTTATTACAGTATACACTACGCGTTCTTACTTTGATAAAGTTGATACGTTTTTTCTGTTTTTGTTTTTCTTGTTTTCGTTTTCTTCTCATTTATTGTTCTACTTTTTAAAATTTTATATATATATATTTTATTATCTAATCAAATTTAACTTAAGAATAAAAATATCATTTTAAATGAGTTTTATACACGTTAAGTATACTACTAATACTAATTAGTTGACAAGCTTCTAACAAAGCAACACACTTTTATTAGATAATAAGAAGTTTCAATTAGTCATGTTTGACAAGCACCGTGTTTATCAGTTCATTAATCTGCTAACAATACAAAAAGAGTAATGATACTCTTACAAACTATTCGTACAAATTTATATATACAAATTGACGTGGTATGATGTGATTTGATAAATAAATACGGTGATTTGATAAATATATATTAATAATAAATGACATTAATTAACATGGATGATGTTGCGATCATATATGAAGTCACATCAATTTCTACGTATAAATTTGTATAAGTAGTTTGTATGAACATGATTACTTATACAAAAATGAAGAGCATAGTCTTATGTTAATATGTATTCTCATACATAATTATATTCAATAATTGAAAATTGATCGGACGATAAAAATTACGGAACAGATAATTGCAATGGTTTTTATAATGAAACGACACAAATCTTAAAGAACAACAATGTAATCGTCAATATGTTAATATGTTAATATATATTTTTATGATATACCTTAAGACTAGCCTAAAAATATCGGGAAGTAATTAAAATTCAAAATACTCTTCTAAACTTTGTTAATTAAGCAAACTGTCCTATCATTTTATGCTTATTTTTTAAGACTTGGACCGACTTCATGCTTTCTATTTATTTATTTATTGACTTGTAACGATGAAGTCTTGATTAACTTTTTCTTTTAAGTGGTAGGTAAAATGTTAGATTCTTGCTTTTATAAAATTAAAAAATGTATTGGTGAGGTCAAGTCATGATCTAATATGAAAGTGTTTTCAAAATTGTTTTATTTTTGTGTGAAAGTAAATCTTGTAAAGAAAAGTGTATGGAGTAGAAGACTAGTTGTAAAAGCTTATAGTTTTAATATTTTTATTTATTTAAATCAATTAGTATATGGTATATGTGAAAAGTGGAATTAATGGATTTACGTTCAATTAAAAATGGTAATAGGGTATCATTCCTTTTTATATTTTTAGTACTAAAAAATTCAAAATTATTTTTCTCAAAATATAATTAGTAATTATTTTAAATGGAGTAGAAGAATAGAAGAACAATATTGTCACGTTAAGGGTATTTATTGTCATTCAAAAATTTGAGCTACAACGACGTAAGTTGTCCTTTACTAATAAATAGGCTTTGTATTTACCCATTGACCATATGATATTATAATTTTACTCATGTTTAATATTGTAAATTTCGATTAATTAATATTATATACAAATGAGTAATAGTATATTTCAAATTGTTGATAAATTAATAAATTATTCATATGTAAATAAATTTAATAGATCTCCCCCATAGTATTAGGAGGATTTAATTCTTTGATTCATTCTATCTTGTAAAAAAACGATTTAATCTACAATTTATTATATGAAAATTTAAATAGTGATTTTTGTTTAAAAAAAAAAAGGTAAAAATGGAACTACTTTTATACAATCACCAACATTTTTAATGCTTGAATTTGAACCAAACAAACCCACTTGGCCTAAAGAGAGATTATCAATCTTCTAAAGTGAAAAACACTTCAACACTTGATTCTCACCAAAATTTTCAAAGAAAATTGAAATGATATTTCCTAGGAAAATCATTAATGGGAGATGACCTTTTTTATAGTTGGACTTTCTCTTGCTCTTGCGTGTTTAACATAAAGGAGCATAAAGCACATTACATGAATTTCATCATCATCATCATCATCAAAATCAAACTAGCTTTGACTAAATTGCTTTTCCCATTCACATTGCCAAAATTTTCAACACACAAACCAATCAATCTCCAAATTCTTCTTTAATTTCAACTTTTCATCTTTCCCTTTTATTTTAAATTAAACGTGATATGGTAACTCCATTACAATTACAATATCGGATGAGTTATATTTAAATATTGAAGATGGTCAAGAAAGTAAGAAAGAGTCAATAATTAAACCACGACCCTCTTAAAAGGGTCAATTCCAAGACCCTTCTACAGAATTCTCACATGACTATATCATTCATTGTTGATTTCAATTCAAAGTAATAATAAAAAGTAAAATATTATCAAAAGTTAATGAAATATGGTAATAAGTAGCAAGATTTATAAGATTCAAACATCATAAAATTGTAATAAAAAGTTATTGAAAATAACCCAATTTAAGAGGGTTTTGATTTTTAGTAGCTTCAATTTTTTTATATTGTCTAACAAATCTCAATCTAGCATGTTAATATACTCTTATAGATGAGTTAAGATACATATCGTGTATTTTTCTTATTAATTGACGAATGTTTAAAAGTTGTGCTCGTAAGCTCTACATGATTAATAAACAACTCACTTTTGAGATTGTAAAAAGATTGATAACTAAATCGTCAGCTCATCGACTCGTAAGCTGATTAGTTGATTAGATAATAAAAAATTTTAAATTTAATTAATTCTCAAAATGACCTCTTAAATTGTCCAAATTATGATCTTAAAAGATAATGAGATAACTTGGCAGGACTGAGCGGAAAGGGAGATTTGCATGCAAATACCACTTTCTAAGAACATTACTAGCTGTTGACAACAATCATCCGGAAGCCGCAGAGCAGAGACAGCGAGGTAGCCACATGCATGCAAAGCAGCAAGCAAGCAAAAAAAAATGTCAAAGCAGTCAACACATGTACAATAAATATAAGGTTAATATTATTTTTGTTATATAAATTTATTTATATAAATTTATTATGTCATCTAATAATTATCACATCATTTATCAATTTTATATAAATAAATTTGTATAAATAATTTATAAAGATAATACGATTATAAAAATAAAGCCAGATAAACTCTATAGCTTGTTCAATGATTCATCGTCGCCTGCAATGTCGATCGGGGGCCAAACTAATGGTCATAATTAAAGTCTTGCCAATTTTAGGTCAAAATTTTGGTTTTGGTTTTGTAGCTAATGTGGGTTCATACACTCTTCTCCAGAGTGACTTCCACGGCCGCAACATTTAATGTTCATTGGCCGTGTTAACTTATGTGTAGGGTATCAAGCTTCAGAATTCTTGTTCAACTTGACATTTTGAATCTAGATTTTTCAAAGTTGACTATCTTTTCTATGTACAATAGTAGTTTTCAGGTAACTATCTAATTCTTTTTCCTCTTAACATATATTTTTCTTAAATGTTACTCAAGGGTAGTTATATATACTTTATGTAATGTTTTCTTTTTTAATGTTTTCTTTATCTTTAATTAATTTATGTTAAAAATGGTATTGTCTACTTTGAATAGGATCTTGTATAATTTTGTCTCGAAAATGATCCTCATTAGAGAATTAGGGAATGGAAGTAGCACCTCCTTTTATAAGCTGCAAACCAATCCGCTATATGAGAGATGTTGGAAAAAATCAATATCCCTAATTTAGACCTAACGTTAATAGTAAGTGAGAGAGATATCACATTGTAATTTACATTTATTTTAATATTAATTACTTAAATATTTCATAACTATATATAAACTATTTCAACTAAATTTTATTATAAATAAGATTGACATTTGTCACATAATAGTGACTCATCAATTTGTATTTACAAAAGTCTATATACATAATTTATTATATAATTGGTAGAGTATAATTTGGCGGTTGCATTAGAAGTTTGAAACTAAGCAAACTTTGCTATCATGTTAGGTGACATTGAAATCAATAGCGATTCACCACAATTTCCTATGTGCCCAAGTCGTCTAGCATAACAGAGGGGGGAAATCCAAAACCACCAAGCTTTTTATTAATTATAAACAATAAATATCCTGTTCTTTTCAAGTTCTATAAATTAATTATAAATTTTATATGATTATTATGATATGGACACCAACATGCATGAAACATATTCTTTAGCCACTTGACTAGAATAGTAATTACGAAAGGAGAAAGTTTATGCATGATTTTATGCGTATTCGTAGCATATATTCTACCTAATAGTCTACGATTATAACTCAATATTCAAACTAATTAAGAACAAGAAGTTAATACAGAAATTCCACTTATGTGACATAAGAGATGATGATTTGCCCAAGACTATGTTGATTAGAACAAATATTATTATGAGATAATTTTTTTAATCAATAAAAAAAAGATTATAAAGTTAATGAAAACAGTATTAAAATTAGAGAATCCAAACAAATCAATCATAACTTTGAAGAGAAATTAAAATTTATGAATCATAAGATTTTAACTGTTAACCATGAAAGATCAAAATAGAAAAGAAGATTATAATTTTATTTATTAATTATTTATCGAGGATTATACTATTTTAAGATCTTTACGTAAGAAAACCAAAATTATAGATTTTTTTTGAAAAATAATCACTTTTTAAGAAAACTTATATGTATAATCAACAGTCAAGTAGCTCAATAACTCTTTTTCAACTATAGTTATCGAGCCACAAAGTTCTAAAACCAAAATTGGCTCTACATTTTTTTTTTTTAATTTTAACTTTTCAAAAACTCATAAAATTTTGGTTATTTTTGGAGATTTACTTCTATTTTTTTTGTACATTGACACAAACTATTGTTTCATTGGGGGCTTGAACTAATTGCATATATTAGAGAATGAAAATATTAAAGTTAAGCCCATATCTATAAACTTAAACTTTAAAAAAAGTGACAAACTTAATATGCTATCATAGTCGTTACGATCAAATGATTGCAGGTTGAATTCTCTTCGTATCATTTAAAAAAAATTAATCAAAAAAGTATTATTTGGCCCACTTCTTAAGCTTTTAGACAAAAATCTCACAACATATTCCCAAGCATGAGAATGCAAAGGCGGCTTCATGCATATGCAAGAGCATTCTAAGATGAGCAACTGGTAGCTGTATAGCAGCACTCAACATTGTTATTTGTTTATTATTTAAGGTCAAGCCTGCAAAATCTTACCCTTCAATGGTGAAGGGTGTCCTTATATATAATTAATAAGCGTAAAGCATGACATACTTGACTACATCTAGATGGTAATGTCAAGATTATTAAAGCTAAATTTGGAAGGGAAGAGCATCCATTTCTTGACATATACAAGCAGTCATATAGTGATGTCGAAAGGCAAAATATTTGATTCCTTCCAAGTATGTATGCTGAGTGCATGGTGAGCTGAGCAGCCATGCATAGCCACCCAAATTTCAAAAACTGGTATCTTGAAGCAACCCATTAAACTAAAGCTGGTTTTGGTTTTTTCTATCTCACAGAATCATGCATCTGTGTACAGTATTCTAACCTTTTTGTTTTTGTTTTTTCCCCTAAAGCGATTGCCTTCTCTTTATTCATCTCATAATTTTCTTGTTCTTCACGCTCTTTGGCCGGTTTACTTGATCCCATAGCACTGTAATGTCTTTTTTTCTTTTTACTTTCTTTTCCTTTTAATTATTATCATTATTTTTTAATGTTTAGCTTGCAAGATTATTTGTTATTTGCATCTCAAGTGGACAACGTCTATCTTTTGTTTATCCAGCAATACGAAATTGATATACAACTATTATATCGTGTAGAGAAATACCAAAAAAATAAATAAGTTGAGCGTTTTTAAGAAATAACAAAGTTTTTTGTCTAACCAAAATCAATGTTAAGTGACAAATGTCCTCATTTTTTCTAAGCATAAAAATTAAGACTTATTAATACTTGTCTCACACTATCTAGACATTGTATAGCAAATTAATTAGCTCACCATTTTCTTAGACAAGCATTTAAAAAATCAATATGCAAAACTTTAGGATTAATGGTTGGGGTTTTAAGTTTGTGGGGTGTTGAAGTGGGGGATGATGTTCGTGGGTAAGAAGCAGTGAAGAATTTTCTATTTTATGCTTTTGATTTTTAATTTTAATTTGAAATTAGGATTTGTATTTTTATTATATGAATTATGTAATATCGGGGTACAATTGTCTTTCACTATTTATGTTAGGGTTAAAAGTAATGGATGATGAAATTTGGGTAAAGAGGTGTGTTTGACAAAATTGCAAAATCGTTCAAAATAATTCTCACTTAAAATTAGGCCAAAACTCAAGTACATTTTTTTAAATTATCTTGTTGATTATATGTCCAGTATTACTTTACTTCTATCTCTATTTTCTTTTCATTTGCTTTTACATAAATCAATTGTTTGCATTAGTTTAGAATCAAGTTTCAAGAGTCCTATATAAACAAGTCAATGCTATCCCTATTTCTTTTTCTTATTAAGCAACATACAAGACTAGCCCTCATTTTTGGGGTCTTTTTAAAAATAGCCCCATGTTTACAAAATTTTCATGACATGACCTCCAAATGGAGGCCTATTAAAAATGACCATACTACCTAGTTCGATGATATTTTTTGACATTGGCATGCCCAAATTCGATGATGGTTCGACAAAGTTAGATGAGTGTTCAAAATAGGATTCAACGATTCGACAGACATTCAAATAGTTCGAAGAGTGAGCTTGATGGCTCTTCCTCTACCCGTTGAACAGTCGAACTCCTTCAACCTTCAGCAATCCTTTATTTTTTAGCATAAAACCCAGAAACACGCACCAAAACTCAACATCTCAATGCCCATAATCATACAATCATACAATTTCTACAATCATAAACGTCGATTGATATGTCTTCGGATGGTCTGTTGGTCCATTGGAGTTTAGGGTTTTGGACTTCGAGGAATTGATGAGTGAAGGGCTATGACAGTGAATTGATACTCAAATTCCTATATACCAGACTTTGATTAATCATCCATGATAGAGGGAGAAATCATCTGATTAAGAAAGACTGGTCACAGGTAAGCTTTCTGGAAGTGAGGTGGATAGTGCGTACTCAAACGAGGGCCTTTCCCGCATTGATTCACCAACCTCTAGGGCTTACATCCCTTCCTCTCGACCTGCTATCTCTAGACTCTTCCTCAGCAATGGCTACGAAATCAAGGGAAGAGGGTTTCAGCGTTTTAGCATTTTGGGTTGAGGGTTTTGTTGAGTAAAACTCAAATTATTGGAGGTTATTAGGGTCATTTCCCACATTGGAGGCCATGGCATAAACAAATTTAGCCAAGACTATTTTGAAAAGGCGCCCACAATGGGGGTTAGTTCTGTATATTTCCCTTTTCATATTCTATATTTAGATTTTTTTTAAATTCAAATTAGAGACTCTGTTTTCACTACAATAGCATTAGTAAGGGCAAGTTGCTCTAAAAATCATAAAAATAGTTTTTATATCTAAACTATAGCTAAATGTACCCTATAATAACTGCATATACATACGACCATCCAATCATGAAACATATTTAGCATAATTCTCATATGTATCGTTTTTAATTGTTGTATTGTCTCCGGCATGCAAGTTTGCTCAAACAAAAAGTTGAAAGATTGGTTTTTATAAAACTTCGGGATCAATTTTGTTCTGAAAATAAGAGTTTCTAATAAGATGGTTTATAAAAGTTGAGAGATTGGTTTTTACAAAACTTTTCTGGCTTATAAATCAAGTTTGTTCTAACAATAGAATGGACCAGATTAAATTAGCAATAATTTGGGAACATGGATCAAGTTAATGAACTACCAACTGAAAACGCACTTATGTTTCATTTGTTGTAACCAAAAAAAAAAAAAAAATCTCTCAGGCTTTGACAGAACTTTATAAACAAATTTATCTGAGGCAATCAGCAGGCCATCTGCTTTCAATTTTTTTCAAGCTAGCTATCTCTTAATCCTGCAAACGACAAATTGCCAATACTCAACATGGTTCCTCTCCTCTCTCGTCTTAATTTCATTGCATCTTCCATTTCCACTTCAATTTCTAATGTTACTTTCATAGTCTTGATTTGTGTTTACATCTTTCTATTCCTATTAACACTCTGGTTAAAATGTGTATACAAACTTAGAGGAGTATCCGAGGAAGCACATGTACAAGGAGAAATCCTGAATGACCTGCCAGTCTTGCTCCCTACTATAAATTATAAAACTCCTAGTGGTGATGAAGAAATGCAAATAAGTTGCATACTTTGTGCAATTTGCTTGGATGATTTTGTTGATGATGAGTTGTGTAGAGCTTTCCCTGTGTGCAACCACATCTTCCATTTGCATTGTATTGATCAATGGTTGTTGCAGAGACTTAATTGCCCTGTTTGCCGTAATCCCGTGATGGAGACATGAAATAAAATTTGTACAAAATCTATACAGACTTGAATTAATGAATTTTTGGCATGTAGACTGTCACATCAGGTTGTAAATTTTTGAGTTGTGTTTGGATTGTAAGTCTAATACTACTGTTTTTTAAAATGCTATCAAACATATCTTGCCAGATGAGGAGGCATTTATCTCTCAACATTCAACTTGCCTAGATATAAAAAAGAAATTGAAATTTTATTATTTCTCAAAAAACTTCATTAGATTTCTTATACGATTTTTTCCCCTAAATTAGCATAGTCCTTTTAAATACCCAAAATTCGACAAAGGGATGTATGATCTCAAGATTGCATGATATATATACCAGTAAATTTCAAGATATCCAACACGTTATCTACATTATATGTTAGCCATTGAATTTATACAATAATAATGTGTGTATTATAAATTTAGCGCACATTAGTTCCTGATCAAATATCCTTTGGATCACCATCACAAATGATTTTCAAGTATGAGAGAGGAAAAAGTGGTTCATCTTTGTAGGCCTCTATTGGCCAATAGCTTATGTGTGCGCATGCTGTTCTGGTCTGTGGGGAACCTGTAGGTGGGTGGGTCATTGTTGGCTTTCAACCGATGGAGGTGGAGCACCATTGAAGGGTGCTGGTTTTATGATTAGATTTGCTAAGAGATTCGCGTACTATGAGGGTAACCTGGAGCATCAGGTGGACCAATGAGGTACTGTAGGTTCGGTATTTACAGGGACTTGACCGTTCTAGACTTCTAGTGATTATTATCAGGGCATAATACAACCTCTTTTTGTATTTAAAAAAAATGATATAAGCCATAAATACAAATTGAATTTCATTCGTTTAAAGCTTAATATCAATCATCCTTGCTGCACCAACCTGAAGATAAATGAGTTACAACCAATCAAATGATATAATCACGATAAAGAAGAAGGAGTTGAGAACTAATAGGTTTTTCAAATATGTATAACTCAAAACTAGAGAACTCCACCGCTCAAATGAAGTCCCAAAACTTTCTGAGAGTACAAGGAAAACAAGTACTACACAAGTTAAAAGATGTTCCCAACGCGGGATTCAAGTTCTTTTGATGTCCCTGTGACTATTTACAACTATATCTCTTCGACAATATGGGCAATCCCCGCAACTTCGAACCCAAGGATCCAAGCAGGCAGAATGAAACCTATGATTGCATGGCAGGCGTACAAGCTCATCGCCATCTATGAAACTCTCTAGACATATACTACAATCAACTGATGCCTCCGACACTTCCCCTTCCACAATTTTTCCAAAGCTGCTGAACACCTCTGAGTGCAAACAGTTCATTGCCTCCTGAGTGAGACCAGGTGGCTTACTCTTTGGCTCCTGCAACAAATGTAGTCTCTCGGTTTGAGGGAGCAAGTCGGTAAAGGGAGAACCTCCAGTTAACCATCCGCTAGCGGTTTCAGTTCCCCTGTCCACATCAGTGAGCCTAAATTCATCCCCGAAGATATTCTCCCTGCGGTTAACACCTGATGAAGCACTGCTGCTCCTCCTAAATAATTCAAAATGAAGCTGGTCAAGTCAAACACCTCAAGTTTAACCAAGGATCTATGAGTTGTAGAGGTAACAGCTCAAAGAATATATTAAAGTCATGGTGAATCTTGTCATCAAAATCCTATAAGTAGCCTAGCTAGTACCGAATGCAATACATGTTGTAAATCTAGTACAAGTGCAAGTGGACAAAGATAAGCTTCCACACAAATCTATAAAAAAATATAATCCCAAAGCAATAATCGACAGTCAGCAGCAGCTAGAAACAACTAGAGAATTGGCACTGGTAATTAGGTAATGTCAAAGCAGGGGCACGACAAGATCAATTAAAATTTACCATTTTGAATAATGGATAAACCAAGATCAAAATCCATCAACAATAAACCATATAAGTCAATGCCCAAATAATGGCTCACAACAAACTATAAAATGCAATGACTTGGAATCCCATAATAGTAACTAAAGTAAAAAACTTAAAAAGTATAACAAAGTCTTCATTTATGCTTAACAAACAGTTGAGTCAGCACCATAATTTAAGACTTGCATTATAGGCCCATCCATATAAACTTGATTATCTACTAAATATGAAGCACCGACCTATTTTCCGAAAGAGACACGCCTCTCAATCTCTCAAGAAGCCTTGCCCTTGCAAGTAGTACAGCTCCAGGAAGCCTCTCACTGCCATTCAAACTCGGCCTGCTTGTGCTTCTTGAAATTACTGTATTAATAGTGTTGCTTGAGACTAACGGGCCGCTTCCTTCATCAAGCCGACCTGATGGACGCTCCTGAGCAAACCAAATGGAATAAGAGAATGAGCATAATATTGTTTATACTTCCGAAATTTATGATTAACCAAGATTGAAAGGATTGTCCCTTTGCAGCAAAAAAAAATTTTTAACTTGTTTATAAGCTTGGCATCATTTAGTAACAAGATTTTACAAAGTAAATTCACATTAACAGAATTGAGACAAAATGCTACAAACGAAACAACACTGATAGCATGACATGGTAACTCAAATAACCAGTCTGCAAACTTCTCATACCCAAATTTGCAAATTCTCCGCTTTTTAGAGCAATGGACACAAAAATCTTAAGGAAGGTAATAAAAGGTCTTTTTTTTTTTTTTGCCCTCATTTTCTGCGAGATTGAATCCAAATTATTAAAAAAATCATTCTTTTTTATTTTATTTTATTTTATTTTTTAATATCACCAGAGAAACACTTCTAAGCTAGTTTCATTGGCTGTTTTAGCAATTAATAAACCCCTTGAAACGCCTTTATAGTGTTTAGCTCAAGGGAAAAAGCACTTGATAGAAAAATACTTTTTACACAAAAAGGCACTCCCAAACGCATTTTCAACCTCATGCTTCAGCTTTGCATATATAATTATCGCTTTTGCGCACGCCATTCATATTTTTTCCCCAAGATATAATAAATTTAAATAAAAGTAAAGTTGAAAAATCAATAATACTTCGTTTAACAAATTCAAATAAAACTAACAGTTGAAAAATTAATAAATGGTTCGTGTAGCTTGTGCAAAAATCCAAAAGTGATATTCTATAAAAAAAAATTAAATAAAACAAGACCGAAGAAATAATTAAATAATCAGAAACCAAGGAGCACAAATTAAACCTCCTCCATGTAAGAGTAGGCGGTTACCGATTGGGAAGGACGATGAGAGAGGTGGCGCGAGAGCGGCGGCCGGCGGACGGGATCATAGCCGTCCAGATCATGCCGATGACTGTGATGATGATGACGACGATTGTTGAAACTCCTTTCCGACGAGGTAAAAGAATCGAGCCCTAGATCCTGGCCGCCTGTCCGGCCAAAGCGTGACCTCCTGGTGTAGAACAGCTCCGACGCACTCGTCATCCACCGAAACGCTACGTTTCACTCCCCTCGACAAGCACTCGCAAAGCAAAATGAAAATGACGCGAAATTTAAAGAGAAATTAAATGAAATGAGCAGCAGCGATAGTGAAATTCGAAACTCTGTGTTGCCTTCGACGAGAAGGTGAGGATAGATATTAGATAGAGAGAGTTTAAAAATGAAATAAATAAATAAATAAAATTTAAATAATCTTGTTGTACTAAATTCTGCTCATCGATTGCGAAACTTAAAAAAATGTTTTAAAACGTTCCCTCTATTGGTTTTTAAGAGAGTGAAAGGTGCGAGTAGGGAATATTTGTACTCGCTTTTCTGGGGCGACACGTTTTTGAGATGGGACGTGTTTGTTGAAGTTGAACCGTTGGATTGGAATATAGACGTGATAAGATTTTTAACTTGAGGTTGATGAAGGGCATTGGCGTTTCTCCGGTACAAGCGGGGCGGCTGGGGGTTTTATGACTGTTTGACTAACAGTTGAAAAACAAAACGGTGTCGTTTCCAGGCTGATAAGTGACAAGATGCTTCTTTCCTAGATTGATTGTCATTACAGAACTGAGAGAAATTCACGGGTTGGTCGTCTCACGAGTGTGAGAAATTTAGATACAACCAACACAACGTAACAAGATTGTTAATTTTGAATTCAATGAATTTGATAGGAGAAAATTCAAAAAGATTAATTGATCACTTAATCGTAGTCAAAGTCAATTGCATTTTGCATATTTGTCATATCAAGTCTCAAAGGCATCCTGGGGTTTTGAAAAACCCCCACATAAATCATCTTTGATTCTGGAAATTTCTTAAATTTGACTCGGACAAACACTGATCACGAAATGATTTATTTCTAAGATATAGTAAGTACAGAACAAGTAGCACATTGAATTGCATCACTTGATCATAGAGAAATTAAGCTAATGGTATGCTAACAGTGTTATTTATAAGGGATTAGTTGTGCTATGAGTTCAGTGCCCATCTACCATGGTTGCTTTACTAAAGAGAGGTCAGTTATGATACTGACTCATGCTTCATACCAAACTATATATTAATTTAATTGAGATCATGATTCAGAAGTTAGAGTTGGGGGAATTATCCCAGTGAGCATGATGATCATCAGGGTCTGGTTTGTCAACACCATCTTCATTCCTGAGCCAATAGGTGCGCCCAAAAGAGGCTGCACTCTTTGGAACATCATTCATCACCCATTCATGGCCTTCTGGGAAGTATATTCCTGAGTGAGGATGTGGAACCCAAGTTGATGAACTCTTGCCCTTCTTGTAATGATCACCTTCCAGTGATCCTGCTGCAAAGGTTTCTGGTTGATTGTCTGCTGCAAATTTGCTCAAGTACTTGCGATCAACCTGCCTAGTTTCCCTGCAGGAACTGCATAAAATCATCTGTGAAGATTTATGTGTAATAGGATTTTCTTGCCAAGTAAAAGGTAGTTGGTACACACTGCAGTTTGGTGTTGTCATGTTGATATTAAAAATTTAAATCCACAATAGAATACATTTGACTAACCTAACTTAACTTGTTATGTTTACAATAGATTCTTATCCTAATCTAATCCTAATCCTGTTAAATATAAAATATAAAAGTAAATCTAACGTAATCCTTTTAAAGTTTGCACAAATTCGATTCAATCACCTTTAGTTTTGAATCTTCTAAACAGCCTTTCTATCATTAATATACGTTAATTTTTTTTTTCAATAACTTATTGGTAACAATTTTACCATTTTATACTTATTAACGATGTTAATTAACAATAACAAAGAACATGACAATTTGAGATTCAACAAACTTCTAATAAAATCCGTGAAATTTACTCAAAAATAAATTCACAAAGTAAAATGAGCTTATCAAATGCAAATTCATGAAAGAAAAAGTGAAACCACAAAATATTACCTAAGTATCGAAATCTTTGCTTTGGAGATTCCAGTTCTTGCCATGATTAGTGGTTGCAAAAGCATAGAACAGCTCACACTCCTACAAGTTTAAGGGCAGAGCTAGCAGTAGCTAAGCAATGTTACTGGCTAGGAAGGCCTCAAACTTCTTGTTAATATTGAAAGTTAAATACCCTTTTGATGAGCAGTATATATAGTGTAAAATCAGTGTCCATTTTGGTGTTTATATAAAGTTTTATCAAGAATAAATTCTATTCTACGTACATCTGGTTAAAGTTTTGAGAGGAAGAACATGAAGCTAATGCATGAAGTAGATGTTTTGATCATATCAGAAAACGCGTGAGAGTATATAGCAATCTGTGGTTATAAAACTATGCTTAAACATCTTCAGGATACTCTTCCCATTAATGGTTAAAGATGGATTAGCAGATCAGTGCCCTGATTTTCCTGCTTGTAGTATTCTTAGTATCATGGAATATATGAATTTTTTTTAGTGATTAGATGCCTGAGTTTGAGTACCTGAGTAGTTGTAGCAGTAATCAGTCATTCAAGCACAGTGCTGGGCAGTGCCAAATGCTTGAGGGTTTGGGGAAGGGGCAGTGGCATTTTGGTGTCCCAAACTATGTATAGAAGTGCGGCAGATTATGGGCCAATTTGCTTTCTGGAAAGAAAACCGCATTCCTCCATATTGGGTTCAGTCTGCCCAAAATCAATTCTTTTATGGATGTATCTGTTACGGATCGCTTCCGCTGCGCACAACAACAATTTTTCAACAAATGGGCCACCATATATGGAACAAGTATCCAGCCCAAAAGACTAGTCTATTAGGTGGAGGAACTCCTCCCATATATAAGCCCCATGACCTTCCCTTAACCAATCAATGTGGGACTCCCAATAAGGATTATCCAAATGGGGACTCCACATCTACAACAATCCCCCTCCTCAGACAAGGCCCCGGCGGGTGGCGGCGCCATCCTTGTCTGAACAACCAATGATAATCCTCCACAAAGACAAGGCCACTGCTCCTTGTCTGAACCAAACGAGTCCACACATTGTTGTCTTGGGTTGGCTCTGATACCACTTGTTACGGATCGCTTCCGCTGCGCACAACAACAATTTTTCAACAAATGGGCAACCATATATGGAACAAGTATCCAGCCCAAAAGACTAGTCTATTAGGTGGAGGAACTCCTCCCATATATAAGCCCCATGACCTTCCCTTAACCAATCAATGTGGGACTCCCAATGAGGATTATCCAAATGGGGACTCCACATCTACAACAGTATCAACTACAACCACCACTTTTGAGGTTTAAGAGGAATAATTATACGATAAATTTTCCTTTTTCATTTTAAAGTAACATTATGACTTGATATGCCCGATCTATCTAAGACTTTTTCTTCCAATAATATTATGACAATATTAATTGGATTGAACCATCATCAGATAAATCACTATGGAGAGCCTTCTTTATAATTTATATGCTTAACCACGAAGTTTACGAAACACTCTTCTTTTATAAAATGAACAAGAGCTGCAAGAGAGGATGATTATGAATTCAACCTCACCCACTATGCTCAAGTCAGCATCCAATTCCTACCATGAAATCATCGCTTTTCTTACAGAAGAAGAATTTCTGTTAGTATTATTATTCCAAGATTTTCCATCTTATCGTCAATCTAAAGCAAGAGTGTTTCTAGTAAGAATCCAACCTTAGCAGTCCTTCCACTCGGTAGATCTTCTATACAGAAATGGTAGTGAAATTACTCTGTTTGATGAAACTTCAACATCCGCTTACTCTTTTTCTCCTAGCCTTCTCAATTACACAATGCACCGCAGATTTAGTATTTCGGTCGTCACTTACGTTACCTCCACTGAGGTTTTTTAAAGTACACCTAGTGTCACGCCCTAAAATTTCTTATTTAGAGACTTTAAGGGTGATTGGTTAAGAAAAATAATAAAAACACATCAACAATATTTTTCTTTTATATATATACATCACAGGAATTCATTACAACTTATGGCTATTTGTTCAAAATCAACTGTACATACATTGGTGACTAAACGCCATACATAAGATTATAGTCACACAACAAAATCTCCCATCATAAGCTAGGAGAAACAAGACTATCTCCAATATTCATGATATGTATGTAGATTCCAGACTCTCTAGGAAAGCTCTGGAACATCACTAGTATGAACATTCTTCTGTGTACCTGTAGAGGGAAGGGGTGAGCATAAAGCCCAGTAGGAACATTCTAACATTATACTAAATCATACACCTTCCACAAATATTCAGTCACAAAATTTGACATCAAATACTAATAGATCAACCAATTATGTCCACTCACACATCAAATTTATATTCGTATTCCCCTTGGATCCGTATATAGAACGGCCCATCCAAGGTTCAACACATCATGGTTATTGTATTCGTTTTTCCCTTGGATCAGTATACAGAACGGTCCATCCAAGGTCCAACACATTATGTTTATAATATACGTGTTCCCCATGGATCCGTATACAGAACCGCCCATCCAATGTCCAACACATCATATCGTTTTATTCGTGTTCCCCTTGGGTCCGTATATAGAATGGTCCATCCAAGGTCCAATACATCACATCGTTTATTCGTGTTCCCCTTAGGTCCGTATACAGAACGGTCCACCCAAGATCCAACACATCACGTCATTTTATTCGTGTTCCCTTTGGGTCCGTATACAGAACGGTCCACCCAAGGTCCAACACCTCAAATCATTTTATTCGTGTTCCCCTTGAGTCCGTATATAGAACGGTCCACCCAAGATCCAACACATCACGTCATTTTATTCGTGTTCCCCTTGGGTCCGTATACAGAACGGTCCACCCAAGGTCCAACATCTCAAATCATTATATTCGTGTTCCCCTTGGGTCCGTGTAAAGAACGGTCCACCCAAGGTCCAACACTTCATATCCTGTCTCTTATACACATCTAGATGTGTATAAGAGACAGGTATACAGAACGGTCCACCCAAGGTCCAACACATCACGTCGTTTTATTCGTGTTCCCCTTGGGTCCGTATATAGAACGGTCCACCCAAGGTCCATCAACACGTCGTTTTATTCGTGTTCCCCTTAGGTCCGTATACAGAACGGTCCACCCAAGGTCCAACACATCACATCATTTTATTCGTGTTCCCCTTGGGTCCGTATATAGAACGGTCCACCTAAGGTCCAACACCTCAAATCATTTTATTCGTGTTCCCCTTGGGTCCGTATATAGAACGGTCCACCCAAGATCCAACACATCACGTCATTTTATTCGTGTTCCCCTTGGGTCCATATACAGAACGGTCCACCCAAGGTCCAACATCTCAAATCATTATATTCGTGTTCCCCTTGGGTCCGTGTAAAGAACGGTCCACCTAAGATCCAACACATCACGTCATTTTATTCGTGTTCCTCTTGGGTCCGTGTACAGAACGGTCCACCCAAGGTCCAACACCTCATATCATTATATTCGTGTTCCCCTTGGGTCCATGTAAAGAACGGTCCACCCAAGGTTCAACACTTCATATCATTTTATCCGCATTCTCCTTGGATCCGTATACAAAACGGCCCATCCAAGGTCTAATGCATACATTAACAGTCTTTCAATATCATTATTATGATAAATCTCAAGAAATATGATCTTTATGCAAAATCCAAGACTTTTTGGGAAGTATACAGTCAATTTGGGGTGGTTCTGAAATTTTGCTCGACACTCGACACTGTTCACTCGAAATACTGTTCATTCGAGAACACTGTTCACTCGAAATACTGTTCATTCGAGAATAATACATACTCGACACTGTTCACACGACACTGTTCATTCGAGAATACTGTTCACTCGACACTGTTCACTCGAACACTCGATACTATTCACACGACACTGTTTCTTGACAATGTTCACTCGAATACTCGATACTGTTCACTCGAATACTCGACACTGTTTACTCGAACACTCGAACACTGTTCACTGTCGAGCGAAACACCAGAATCGAATTCCAGAATTGGTTCAAAACGTACCATTTCTAGAATTCAACTCCCAACTTCAAAAATTCACCAAAAATCCGTTTTAACTCCAAATTCAACGAAATCAACAGCTAATTAAAGCTTAATACGTCTATTTTCCAAAACAAATGAGAAATCATACAATTCTCAATCCAGAAAAACGTATCAACTCAATCAACACAAGACAGTCACATGAACTACACTTCTCACAAAATCATCTCTACTCCACTTCATCAACACTTCAATTCACACATAATTCTTCATGCAATCACAACAAACAACTTGCAATATGTAACTTCACTCATATTTCATTATCCAAGCAACCAAGAAATCAAGTCAAAACATGATACATACATCACAACAATATCAATTCAACAACAAAATACATAACATGAAGTAAGTATAGTGTTAGAATCTCCTACCTGTTTTCCAAGCTAAACTTCTTTGAAATTTTCCTCTCTTTCTTTCTTTTCTTCTTCTTCTTCTTCTTCTTCTTCTTCTTCTTCTCTTCCTTTTTCTTTTGCCGTCAACTTCCCTCTCTTCTATCCCCAAAATGAAAGAAAGACCTCTCCCTTTTTTCCAGAAAAATCCTCCCTTATTTATATACAAAGCCTTGGTTTATGGGCTTAGGTCCACTAATTTCAAATTTAAGCCCAATTCTCCTTTACTAATTCCAACACAAGCCCACTTCTATTATCCAACCCAATTCTCATAAAATTACTCAAATACCCTTAGTTATATTTTCTAAAATTTATAATATATATATATATATATATATATATATATATATATGTATATATATATTTGGGATTCCACACCTAGTCTCTATGGTTTGCGATAGAAACCTCTCTTCTCTTGAGCTCCATTAAAGATTTTAAGGGCACGTGTGGTTGGCTTTTATATTTATTTCATTGTATATTCAATAACTTTGTAATAAAAGCTCTACTTAAAAAAGATTTACTTCAATAAGTTCTATTTAGAAAAACTATACTTCAATAATCTCAACTTGAAAAAGTCGAAAAAAACACATCCTTACTATATTATGCAGTGCACAAAAAGTAGAAGTATTGCCCAAAACTCCTTCCCAATACTAAGTCATTTGACCGGTTAAAATAATAAAAAGGCATTCTTAAACGAGTGCTTTAAAATACATGTTAAGTTAAAAAAAAATTATATAAATTTTATCGAAATTTGTAAATTTTATAAAAAATATATAAAAAATATTAAATACACAAATTTCAAATGAAACTATTAATTTTTGAGGGTTTATCATATGTTCTTAGGGCACAAGTTAAAGCTATCCAATAATGAAATACTTTAACTTTTTTATTTTTTATTTTATAGGGCAATTTTTTAATGGATAAATATATCTTTTTATGTTGAGAAAACTATTACTTAAATATTAACCATTTTAATTTTTCAAATCATTAATATTATATCTTTATATTGAAAAGATTAAAAAAAATTCTTATGCATACGTATAAAATAATATATAAGACTGAGTTGATACAAAATTTGCAACAATAAGTTATGCCCAATTAACCCAAGATCCTGTAATTTTAGGCATAATTTCTTATTAAAAAATAAAAAAGAAACAGTTTTGCTTTAAATAATCAATTGATAGGTTATTTTCCATAATATAATGCTTAAATTTAAATCATTAACATTATATTCAATATTTTTTATAATTTTTAAATAATTTATTTCAAATATTTTATAACGATAATACAAAATTAGCCGATTGAAAAATTTAGACACTATCAACTTCTAATCGACTTGTAGTGTTCTATTAAAAAAAAATCCTTATCTTCTCTAACAAAACAATCCTTATCAAAATTTTCATGAGGGCCAGTTTCGCATCGGCACCCTTTGTTTATATTTATTTTCACAATTCTTTCTATTTATAACAAACATTCTTACTGAAAAACACATTTTACAAAGTAATTTTCAAACTGGCGTGTTCTTAGAGAAAAAAGAAAAAAAAGCACTTTTGGCAGTTTTACTTTAACAAAAGCTGTGTAGACTCAGAGGGTATGGCGAGGCACGGTTTGACGAGGCACAGTAAGCTAGTGTTAGTCCTGGAATGACCAGTATGGAATGGACAGGCAGGCCAGCCCACGCGCTGATCCCCGCGTCCTTGACGTCAAATCAAAGAAGAAAGAAAAATAAAGCTGAACTCCCTCCTGCTACTGTCCATCCTCCTCTCCGTTCTCCTCCATTACCACTAAAACAAAACAAACAAACACATCACACGCGTCATAAAAAAAATAAAAATAAATCAAAAAAATTATTCAGAAGAAGACGAACAAGAGAGGGAAAGTCAAAGCTGTGAAATTTTGTAGTCAAAGATTGCATAGATGAAAGCCAAATCTAAGCGATCCCGACCAAAGCTAAGGTTACCAATCACCTTCGTTTTCTTCTTCCTTTTCTTCCTAGCTGGATTCTATGGATCCACGCTAGTCTCTCAGGTATGTAGTTATTATTGTTGCACTCATAAGATGTCGTTTTTGGAGTCATTTTTCTTTTTTTATGTTTTTGATTTGGATTTTGGAAATTATGAGGTGGTTGTATTGAGTTAAACTTGTTGATTTCCGGTAATGTTGCCGGGATTTGGATCTGGTATTGTAGCATTTTATGTTGTTTCTGGTGTGATTTTGTGAGTGTTTGCAGGATGTGCCGAAGATACGATCGAGGTTGAGAATGGTTGAGGTGGAGCAGGAGGAGGAGAATTTGTTGATGCCACATGGTGAAACTGGGGAGTCTTCTATTCAATCTATTCCATTTCAGGTTAAATTTTTTCTAAGGGTTTATTTATTTATTTATTTTTAAAATCTGTTTGAATTGTTTGTTGGTTGTCGTTAGAGTATGAGAACTGGTGTAGCGTGCTAGCTTAGTGTTGAATTGAGTATCTGTTACTGTTATTTTAAGGCAATGGAAGTATTTTTCTTGTGATGTCATCACCATTTCCAGCTTAAAAGCATTGCTTGGTGCATTTGCTTATGAATAAGATACATTTCTTTTCTGATGTGGTTTGAGGCATTCTTACCCTTTAATTCAGATTTTAAGTTGGAAGCCACGAGCTCTATATTTTCCCAGCTTTGCAACTGCAGAACAATGTGAAAACATTATTGAAATGGCAAAGTTACACCTAAAACCGTCAAGCTTGGCTTTGCGAAAGGGAGAAACTGTTGAGAGTACTAAGGGAACTAGAACCAGGTAGTTTATATGAAATCATCATTTCATTAGTACTGTACACTTGAGCATTATAACTTTGCTGCTAAATGAGTCAAGTTCCTCTTAATGTTTTCTTAAGATTAAGAGATTTAGTAAAAAATAAAAATATCATAATGTAAAGGTATGAATGCAGAGATGCCCGTATCCTTTGCTCATTTTACCTCACGCTACAGTTTTGTTAAAATATATTCTTTCTAACTTCTAAATATTGCTCAGATATTTATTTTGTTGCTGCTTGTGTAACCTGTTTCTGTTGGTTGGTCTTTTCCTTTACAACAGTTCAGGCACATTTGTTAGTGCATCTGAAGATAAAAGTGGAACCTTGTACTTGATTGAGCAGAAAATTGCAAGGGCTACAATGATTCCACAGAGCCATGGAGAGGTATGATATCTTATGTCATTTTTTGTATGCTGTAAATAGTTGGTGTAGGATGAGGTTTTGAGTGGAAGTTTGAAGGATTATTGTAGTTACTTTTCCCGTAGTTTTGAATGCTAGTTTGAGTTTGATGATATGATCTGTTGCTTCCATATTATATAGTGTATAGAAATGATAAATTACCTTGTCCATGGAATTTATAAAAGTTGATGATATGAAAAACTTTCCTTGGTCTCTACTCAAGTGATTACTATGTGGGGTAGGGTGGTGGATTTAGTTGTGTTGCATTGAGGGTGAGTAGAAGTCTGAAGGAAAATTGTTATCATTGTTGATCTATCCCTTCTGTGTCTAAGACTAGTAAAATGAAAGACCATTTAGGTGGAGATTTCTATCTCACTAAGAAGCTGGCATATTCTTCCTCTCTCTCTTCTTATAAAAGGAGTTATCCCGGTTGAACCTATTGTAATGTGAAAATTATTGATCTAGTAAATAATTTTTCAAATTTTTGATGATCAGCTTTTTGTAGTTAATTTAGGTTTTGACTTTCTTAGGGGTGAATGCTTGTGTTATTATAGTGCTCTTCTAAAGAGCCTGATGAGCCTGGCATTAACATAATGTAATCTAAAGTGGAGTAGACACTACATAGAAGTGAGTTATTTGATATTCTTGCAATGGGGTTTTAAGTGCATTTCGATTTGATAAATGTGGCTTATGGTGGTTGCAGAGAAAGTTGAAACCCGCTTGAATCTAAATAAGTATTCTCTGTAAAATGCTCTTAGGCTTTAGCTCAAGTGTTAAAGGGCCGGGTTGGAGTTAGGTTAGGCAGTGGGTTCAAGAAAGGCGAAGAATACTTTTACCGTAGTGGTCCATGTAAAGCTAATTACATAATCTGCATGTTGTTTTGATTGCTTCATTGCTATACTTGAGCCCTATTTTTTGTGATACCAATGATTGTTTCTATTTTTCCTGTCACGAATGATATATTTATTCTCATTAAAGATGTTTTTGTTGATTAATTGGTTTGAATCCCTGATTTTGCGATGAGTCTCCATGTTTTTCCCTGGTCGCTCATCTTGTGGTTTCAAATGTTCCATGAATGTCAAATTGATGCTCTACAAATGTTGTGTCTGATTCAAGTTCTCCTTGCACTGGAACTTTGAATAGCTAACTTCAAATTTCAGGCATTCAATATTTCTTCGGCTCATTTCTTAATTAATCTGAGTAATACTTTTATCACTATATTTCAGGCGTTCAATATTTTGCGATATGAGGTTGGTCAAAAGTATGATTCTCATTACGATGCATTCAACCCAGCTGAGTACGGCCCACAAAAAAGCCAAAGGGTAATCAGTTTCCAATTGTCTCCAGCTCATCATGATTTTGTTTGGCTAGTCAGCCACTTCCTGCATTCTGCATATACAATTTAATGAATTTAAATGATTATAAATGGTCAGTGCGTGATTTATGCATCTGCTCCTTGCATATGAGATGTAGATTCTTGCTCTTTTCTTTGAAAGATTTGGACTTTTACTTTTTGTGCATTGTAATATGTTAAGTTCTTCCTGACACACACAGCACAATTTTACACACATAGCATAATTTTCAATCCAGAACAGAAACGTAGAAAAAATTATACTGAATTCACTTTGCTATATTCCAGAAACTTAGAAATCCAGTAGAGTAAGGCAACAGACTTTTGAGAGGTCTGCTAGCTCTCCCCATAGCAACGCTCTATACAATTTCCATAACTGCCTTCCCTTCTCTCACCTTCCTTTTCCTAAATATTCTCTAACTAACTCTCCCTATTGTCCAGCTCAGCACATCCAAAACCAATGCCCAATCATTATTAAAACAGAAAACAGATAACAGAAAAGAAAACGGAAAAAGAAAAGGAAACAAACTTTTGCCACGTCAGCTCCCCCCCACTTCCTATTTTGGTCGCCTAGAGTAAGTAAACCTGTCTGGAGGTTTAGGTTGCTGTGGATTTCTATCATTACCCCCTGCCCAAAAAGCCACCTTGTCCTCAAGGTGGAAGTCAGGAAACTGAAGCTGCAGCAAGTCAGAATCTTCCCAAGTAGATTTGAAGTCTGGTAACCCCGTCCATTTGATAAGCACTTCTGTTTTAGCATTAGAGTCATCTTTTTTTTGTCTGATCCCTTGCACTTCTTCTGGTTCTACCTTAAATTCTATGTTCTCATTCAGTTGTGGGGGAATATTGGAAGAAACCAGAGTTGATCCTACAGCTTTTCTGAGTTGGGAGACATGGAAGACAGGGTGTATCATAGAATTGGCAGGTAACTTCAGTTTATAAGCTACCTGCCCAATCTTAGCCTCCACCATGTATGGTCCATAGAACCTAGGACTAAGTTTCTCATTCTTGCGACCAACCAGGGATTTTTTACGATAAGGCTGCAGTTTCAAGTAAACCATATCTCCAACTTGAAACTGAATCTCTGTCCTTTTGCTGTCTGCCCTTGACTTCATGTTGTTCTGAGCCACCTGTAAATGGTGTTTTAACTCATCCAACATGGCATCTCTCTCCTCTAGTAGTTGTTCCACCGAAGATACGGTAGTAGAACCTTGGTTAAATCTAACTAATGGGGGAGGATCTCGACCATACAGGAGCTTGAAAGGAGTCGTTTTAGCTGCTGAATGGTAGGTAGTGTTGTACCAATACTTAGCCCAAGAAAGCCACTTTGCCCACTGTTTTGGTTTGTCCGCTGCAAAACATCTCAAATAGGTCTCTAAACACCGATTGACCACTTCCGTTTGCCCATCGGACTGAGGATGATAGGCTGTGCTGCGGCTGAGTTTTGTGTTCACCATTTTAAACAATTCTTTCCAAAATAAGTTAAGAAATATCCGATCCCGGTCTGTAATAATAGAGCGAGGTATCCCATGTAGCCGCACTATCTCCTTAATAAAGGTGGCAGTCACGGTTTGGGCTGTGAAGGGATGTTTAAGAGCCACAAAATGTCCAAATTTACTCAGCCTATCCACCACCACCAGGATAGTATCATAACCTTCGGACTTAGGTAAACCTTCTATGAAATCCATTGTGATGTCGTCCCAAACCTGATTAGGAATAGGAAGAGGCTGAAGCAAACCCGCTGGTGACAATGACAAATATTTGTTACGTTGACAAACTCCACAAGAATCTACATAAGTCTTAATCTCCTTTTTCATCCCTTTCCAGTAAAATTCCTTTGAAATCCTTTGCATTGTCTTAAGTAAGCCTGAATGGCCTCCCAAGGGACTATTGTGGAACTCCTTAAGCACATTCGGAACGAGTTGCGACCCTTTAACTAATACCAATCTGTCCTTATACAGCAATTGACCTTGAATCACCACATAGCCCTCTTGATTCGCTGTACTAGCTACAATAGACTCCTTAAGCTGTCTCAATTCCTTATTGTCCTCTATTCATTGTCCTCTATCTCCTTCTGTATTATGCTAGAATCCACTGCAGGGGACAAAGCTATAGCAATCAGTTCTGGTCGTTGAGATAATGCATTTGCAGCCTTGTTTTCGAGGCTCGGACGGTAATGAATCTCAAAATCAAACCCCATCAGCTTGGTTAACCACTTCAAATACTCCTCACTGACTAGCCTTTGTTCAAGTAAGTATTTAAGACTTCTTTGATCAGTTCTAACCACAAATTTTCTGCCAACTAAATATGGTCTCCATTTTTGAACTGCCAAGGCAATAGCCATTAACTCCCTCTCATAGACCGACTTTCCCCGCGAACGCTGGGGAAAAGCATGGCTGAAATAGGCAATTGGTCGCTGCCCTTGCATTAAACCAGCCCCCAAACCAGCCCCCGAAGCATCTGTTTCGATAATAAACGGTTGAGTAAAATCCGGTAGAGCCAAAACCAGAACTGTAGTCATTGCCCTTTTCAGCCTTTGGAAAGCTTCCTCCGCCCTTTCATTCCACCCAAAATTATCTTTTTTTAACTGTTCTGTCAAAGGAGAGGCAATCTTCCCATACCCTTCTACAAACTTTCGATAATACCCGGTCAAACCAAGAAAGCCTCGCAGTTCCTTCAAATTCTTAGGAGTCGGCCATTGTTGCATCACTTCCACTTTTGAACTGTCTACAACCACCCCTTCTCTTGAAATCACATGGCCTAGATACTCCAATTGATCTTGAGCAAACATGCATTTCTTTGCATTGAGATACAACTGTTGCTGATTAAGGGTATCCAACACCACCCGCAAATGTTCTAAGTGGTCCTCCTTGCTCTTGCTGTAAACCAGAATGTCATCAAAAAATACCAGCACAAATCTCCTTAGAAACTTCCTGAAAATATCATTCATCAAGGACTGAAACGTTGATGGGGCATTGGTGAGTCCAAAAGGCATCACCAAGAACTCATAATGTCCATCATGCGTTCGAAATGCAGTCTTATGTACATCTTCTGCTTTAACCCGAATCTGATGGTATTCGGACTTAAGGTCTAATTTTGAAAACACACAAGCTCCATGTAATTCGTCTAGTAATTCATCAATAGTTGGAATAGGATACTTATCAGAAACTGTAGCTTGATTTAAGGCTCGATAATCTACACAAAACCGCCAACTCCCATCTTTCTTTTTAACTAACAGCACTGGACTAGAAAATGGGCTACTGTTGGCCCTGATCACTCCAGCCGCCAACATCTCAGTCACTAGTCTCTCAATTTCATCTTTCTGGATTTGAGGATAATGGTAAGGTCTCACACTCACTGGCTGACTTCCTTCCTTCAGTGGAATGGCATGTTCATGCCCTCTAATAGGAGGTAAGCCTTGAGGGTTCTCAAAAACTGAACTAAATTGGTGGAGCAGCCCCTTCACCTCAGCAACTAACTCAGACTGTCTTGGTTTAGGCACAACAGCCAGGGAGTTCAATTCCAACAAAACTCCTTGGCTTCCTCCTCTAACTGCCTTCATTAATGATTTCAGGGAGACCTGGAATCTGGATAGCCCTGGATCTCCTTGTAATAACACCCTTTTTCCATCCATTTTGAACTCCATAGTCAGGGCCTTGCAATTAAATTTAATCTCCCCTAATTTTTCCAGCCACATCATTCGCAGAACTAAATCGAATCCAACCAGGTCTAAGGGTAGGAATTCTTCCACAATTGAAAGTTCCTGTAACTCTAGTTTTACATCCTTGCAGACTCCCTCTCCCCTTACAGGTGTACCAGTTCCTAGGATCACTCCATATCCTTTCGTAGTTTCTATGGGCAATGACAGTCTCCTGACTAAAGCACTACTAATGAAATTGTCGGTGGCCCCTGGGTCAATGAGTATTATCACCTCTTCTCCATACAGACTGCCCTGTAATTTGATGGTTTTAGGAGATGTGAGTCCCACAACTGAATTCACTGACAACTCCACCCTCTCCACTTCCATTTCTTCCACTTCACTGTCCCCCTGGAACATCCCTTCTGAGTTTTCCAGTGTCTCCTCCTCTTGCACTACCATCACCTGCAGAGACTGGAATTTACAGCGATGTCCTGGTGAAAACTTCTCATCACATCGGTAGTAAAGACCCTTCTCCCGTTTGGCCTGTAGCTCTGCATCAGAGAGTCTTTTGAATAGAGTCCCCGAATTTTGGAAAGGCTTCCTATTCCCTGCCCCTCTTGGTGCTGGGAAGAAATTGTTGGGTGTCCTGGCACTGGAACTTGAATACGTTCCTTTTCCTGGAATTAAACTTATTCCAGACTTAGTTCTGTTCAGCGTTAAATTTCTGTCTTCCACCCGTTGGGCCACTTCCATCAGTCTAGCTAGCCCATTCGGTTGCAGCAGCCTCAGCTCGGCCCGAATATCAGCCTTCAGCCTGTTAAGAAACCCCCCTTCCAGCACATTCTCGAAGACATCTTGCAGAGACGAAGCTAACGTCTCAAACTGCCAGCGATACTCCCGGACGGTGCCGACCTGCCTCAACGCCAACAGCCTCTTGTAGTTCGTCCCCTCCTGCGATGACCCAAATCGATCGGACAGCAGCCGCTTCAGTTCGTCCCAGCTTCGCATCGGTCGGCGTCGGTCCTCCCACTGGAACCACGACAGCGCCTCACCCTCGAAGCATACCGCGGCTGCCTCCAGCTTCTCAGACTGGGTCATACGATTGAGCGAGAAATATCGCTCTGCTCGGAAAGTTCAGCTATCCGGATCAGTGCCGTCGAACACCAGCATCTCCAGTCGCCGCGGTGGTCGGTACTCTCCTCCGAAAGTTTCTCCAGCGTCGAAGCCTCCAGACCCCCGAGGAGGAGCCGATGAACCTTTGCCGGTGCTTCCAGAGGTAGCCTTTGTACTTCTGATGTTTATTTCAGGATTTCTTTCAGTTCTATTCCCCATCTTCTCCATCATCGTCTCGAGCTTCTCTATCACCGTCGCCAGATTTTGTTCAAGCAGCTGGACCCTGGCCATTCCCTCCTTCACAGTCTCAATGTCTCCTTGAAACTGGGTAAGTCTTTCCTCAATTCCATCCATTCTTGCTTCTCCCTTCTTAGCCATCACACGATCTTACCGCTTTGATACCAAATTTGTTAAGTTCTTCCTCACACACACAGCACAATTTTCAATCCAGAACAGAAACGTAGAAAAAATTATACTGAATTCACTTTGCTATATTCCAGAAACTTAGAAATCCAGTAGAGTAAGGCAGCAGACTTTCAAGAGGTCTGCTAGCTCTCCCCAGAGCAACGCTCTATACAATTTCCATAACTGCCTTCCCTTCTCTCACCTTCCTTTTCCTAAATATTCTCTAACTAACTCTCCCTATTGTCCAGCTCAGCACATCCAAAACCAATGCCCAATCATTATTAAAACAGAAAACAGATAACAGAAAAGAAAACGGAAAAAGAAAAGGAAACAAACTTCTGCCACGTCAGCTCCCCCCACTTCCTATTTTGGTCGCCTAGAGTAAGTAAACCTGACTGGAGGTTTAGGCTGCTGTGGATTTCTATCATAATATTTTCCAACTTCTGCACCTTTCAACTTTAAAACAATGTACTAGTGAATTTCGTTTCAATATCTAGAATCTTATGTAAAATAGAAAAAACAGAATTATGTGCAGAAATTTCCTTTTTCTTTTGCTGTAAGATTCCATCTCATTCTTAATAAAATGTCAACCTCAAGAGTTAAAGCGTTGTTCTTGGTTTTCTCATGCAGGTTGCTTCCTTCTTGTTGTATCTTTCTGATGTAGAGGAAGGTGGAGAAACCATGTTCCCATTTGAGGTGGTCTAGAAATGTTATGGGTTATCATCTCACTTCCTTAGCTGTATTTATTATTCATTTTATATATCTTTACTCAACCTCACCATTTTTGATCCACAGAATGGCTCAAAAATAACTTGGGGCTATGATTTCAAAAAGTGCATGGGCTTAAAAGTGAAGCCACGGAGAGGGGATGGACTTCTATTTTACTCGTTGTTTCCAAATGGCACAATTGATCGGGTAATTTTACTTTATTTTTTAAAATTTTGTTGTAAACTATATTTTATGCGTATAAGTTGCTTAGATTTGCAAATACTTTAACACTGGTTAAAGGAATGAGTCTAGAATAGTTAATCAGAATAATGAACTGCAAGGTCAGTTGACGGTGTAATTCTTGGAAATTTTACTTGATGGTCATGTAAAGTAGTACCGTGTGAGCTGTAGGAAAACTTTGGATTGTCTAGTATTTGTTGAACATATGGGTTATTGCTTATGTTTGTCTACTGAAGCAATATACATGTCTAGAGAAGGTTAAGGCTAAAATTGTTTCAGTAGGAGAGAATCCACTGCAACATTGTTGAGTGTTGACTAAGGGTTCTTAAACATCATTGACTGAGGTTATTTAGATTTCATACTAGTATGCATTTTTGAATTTTATTCTCAGAATTAAGTGAATCATGATGAAGCCATCCGTAACAGATGAGTATATCAAATAAATCCTTTTCTTTTTGTTGAGTAGTTGGATACTTGCACATGGCTATTTAAGAGTCCTCATTTTTTTTGTTCTTCTCTAATTTGACCAAATTTGTAATAGAATCCCTCTTTATCCTCTGGTCTTGTACCATATGGAAAATTTCCATTAGAAATCTTGTTAACCATGCTTCCCATATCATGCCTAAGAACCCTCCGTAAACAACAGCTGGAAGACTTCCAACAATTACTACAATCTGATTAGAATGAGGTATTTGTGGCATGGTACATAGGCATTCAACTCTTAGTTGTGAAAATTGCATTTACAGGATTCTTCTTATTCTCTTTTAAGAAGAAACGAGTAGTGAACAATATTGTTGTCAATTTCTCATAAGAAACTAATGTTATATTCTCTGTTTTACTTTGCTCCGATAATTCTAGCTATTGCAGTTTGTTTTCTCATCTTTTTTTCTGCTCTGAGTTTTCTTGCAGACATCCCTTCATGGAAGCTGTCCTGTGATCAGAGGGGAGAAATGGGTGGCTACAAAATGGATTAGAGATCAAGAACAAGAGAAAGACTAAATTATCAAATACATCGCCAGCCTTTCCTGTCACCTCAGTGATTAGGTGCGCATCTGCTTACATCCATTATTAAGAGATCAAAGATTGGTGAAGATAACTTAGAGAAGAGCAGAAAAAGAACGGTTCACGCCTCTTAATATTTTGACTAAAATCATTAGGGCCATTGTATTATATTCTTAGAAAAATTATTACTCTCAAGTTTACAATCTTTTTGATCTCTTCCATATGGCAGCGGCAATTCCAGGATTCATGAGCGTATGGAAAAAAAAAATCGTAGAAAATAACAATATGTAAATCTACAACTCGATTACAACTTGATCACACTTACTTTTCTTATGTTGTTAAAAATATTTGTCAAAAAATAGCACAAATATATCTGACAACCGAAGGTCTATTGATTTTGGTTGGCATATACAATAGCATCGACTCGTGTATTTCAGGACAGAAGTCTCCATGAACAGATTTTTGGCCTCTGACAACTTTTATTAATGGATGAAATGGTTGATTCAGGAGTCAGGTTCACCACTTGTCCGGAAAGAACCTGGGAAAATGTAGATCTTTTTTTTGTGGCTTTTTTTTTCCCAAAAAAATGTTTGATAATTGCATGAATCACAAAAGGGTTTCCAATATTTTTCGACGGGTTGGCTCCTGTTCCAACGTTATTGCTACCAGTTTGTAGATGGGTAATGCTAATGAAATAAAATTATTTGAAGATAAAATCGAAAAGATTTTTGATTGATAATTGGTTAAAAGAATAATATTTTAATCTAAGAAATAATTACATCTGTACAGTGTCTATATACGAATTTTTTATGCCATTTGTAACTTTTTTTTTTGTAATTGTACACAGATATTTAATGTAAATTATGTGTGGTTTACAAATTTTTCGTAGTTATACGTATTTATAATTTTTTATTATCTTTTATATATAAATAATGAGATGGTTCGTGTGCCTGCATTTCGTAAGTCATGAACATGATTTCAGGAGGATAAGCTTTGTTGACATCAAATAACAAGATTCTCCACCACAAGGATCGGTACACTCCACTGTACTAGATAATTCCTCTAGACCAAACAAAAGGATCTGCAACGGCTACTTTTACAATTAAAAAAACAAAAACCATTTTCAGGTCTCAACGTATCAAAAAATCGTACTCTAACAACATTCACTTTCGCATTCTCTCTAGAAGTTCCGATTTCTTGCAATCATACCTGCTCTCTCTCTTCACTGAAAGCTGTTCAAATTTCAGGGTTTGGAACTCTCTTTAAGATTTGACAAGGTGGATCTTGGGTGCTTGGACATTGGGTTGCATCTCCGTCTCAGACAAGCTAAGCAATGAGACAGCTCTTGATTCTTCAAAGAAAGAATCCGATTCAAACGAGCCCATATCAGCAAATCCTCGATCAGGAAAGGTAAATTTTCTTCTGTTCTCTGTGTTTTCTGGTTAGGGTTCTTGTTACTGTATTGTTTTTGTTCCATTTTCTTGAATAGCAATAGAAGTAGTTTGTCTTCCAGTTTTGCCTCATTTTTTTTAGTTTTTGAAATTTGTTTTTTTGGGTAGAAACCCTAATAAATTATGCATGATAACGGTTCTTGTTGCTAATTTATGCGCTTCATTTTCTTGAATTATAGATTTTTTTTCTTATTTTTCTTTAATTTTTTCCCCTTGAATGAGAATTAGTTGATTAAAGTGTTAATTATGAGTTTTGAAATTGTAAATGTGTGATTCCTGATGAGAAAGGACACTACATTAGAGCAAAAAATTTCCATTTCTATACTTTTTTCTCGGAAATGTTCTGTTGATGATAGGGAAAATTGGTTAATATACATGTGATTTGATTGTTTTGCTATTCTGTTTCAACGCAAGTCACACATTTTGTGTTAAAAAACCTGTATTGATACGATATTAAGTAAATTTACTTATATGACATTTAGAATATGTTTGTATTATATTTAGTGATTACATGCCATTTGGTTGGAGAGATGAATCTCTTGTTTATTGGTAAATTGATAAGTCTGAATTTAGACTGGTCTACTGGTTAATGAAGCCTTATGCTTATGAGTGTTGTTTACCCAGAAAGACTTTCTTGTCATTTCTCACTCTGGTGATCAGCTTTAAGATTGTCTACGGTTCACATATTATTAAGCTTATTTGCTAATCTAGTAATGAGTGTTCCAGGCTAAGTTGTAAATACGGTGCGAGACAAAAGCATTTGGAAAGTAAAATGGTTTAACATCTTGAACTGCAGTTTTTGTTTTTTGTTTTGTTTTGTTTTGTTTTTTCAAATGGTTCTCCTTTTGGTGTGGTGATGTTGTGAAATGAGCATAAAAATTAAATTTGATGACAATTCGAAAGCATTATATTTTCTTGGTATGTCCATATATTAAACTTGTAATGCCACTTATATGATCACTGAATATGTGATGAAATTGGATGCTTTTATTTTTCTGAAATTCTAAAGTTTGCAATGACGGGTTTCTGTTCTCTGAGCTTCTTCACAAGAGCGTAACCACTGGACATCCGATATTAATATTCCTTTTTGTTTTATATCTTTTATCTTTTGAATGATGCAGAGTAAATCACCAAAAGAGAGCCAATCAACACTAAATGCTCTAAACAAGTTCACGTCACAGATTAAAAAGCCACCTCACTGTAAAAATTCTCCTATCAACTGGTTTCCTCGAAAAAAGGTTGACTCCCATTTAAAGAGGAAGATCAAAATGCTCCAGGTGGTTGTCATATGTATTATTTTCTTCTATTGATGACAAGATGTTTGTATTATTTACAGGATCTTAATGCTAATGTATTACTACGTATCTCAGGAAGTAGATGGCATGAATTTAACCCTTGATGAGACACTAGGCAACACAAATCCACATTACTCAAGAGTTCTGAGAGAGAAAATTGCAGCAAGAGAGGCTGCACATAAAGCAATGGAGGCCCGAAAAGCTGCATTGGTGGAAGCATCTTGGTGTCGAATTCTTAAAGCAGCAAGGTAAACTTTTGAGTGAACAGGAAGATATGAATATTAATTATGAGGTTCTTCTGTTGGATCCATGCATATGCAACCTTTCTTTTATCTTTTCAGGATCCAAAGCAAAGAAGCGGAAGCCCTTCTGTTCAAATCTGAGAAAGCTGCAGCTGAAGCTTTTGAGGCAGCAACAGCCCTGGGGGTGATCATGTATGATATACCAAATAGTTCTCAAAAGCACTGTCAAATAGAAACATCATCTGTGAACAGCGGAGGGTCTACCACCCATTCTGTCACAGCATCTTTTGAAACTGCATTCGAGGTAGATAAAGAAGTAGCTGCAGCAGTCAAAACTGCTTTCATAAGGCTTGGAAATTGCTCTTCTTTTAGTAAGGATGAATTCAAAGACTTGCTTCGTAAAATCAGCGAGAATCCAGATACAGTGACAGTAATCGTGAATTGTCAGAATTTTCCTCAGAATGTGAATCAGAATCTAGTTCAGAACTTGAAACAGCAGCTCAAAATAGTGGGTCGTTGCTTGGACGAGGCAGAGGAAATCCAAGAGGAGGCAGTCTCCCGAAAAGTTTAATACGACCAAACTCGTAGACATGATGCTTGATCGGCTTGGATGTTTGCATGAAGATGAACTTTCATCCCTTGCCACTATAGTTGCAACTTGTGGTTTGAATGCAGCCTTAGCTGAACTGGAGCACACTATCCAGGCTCGGCCACTGATAATCTCTCCACTGCAGTTCCTAATTCCAGAAGAATGTCTTCTTTGGGAGAAGGAAAAATAAGAAATGCTAACCAACACCACGAGTACTCAATGGATGTACCAGGGAGAAGGAAACAAATCGAGTTGGAATTCCCAAGTTTAGATAAGTTTTTGGTTAAGCGCATGTCAAAACTTGAAAGAGAAGTGCAAGAAGCCAAGAAGTCCAGGATGGACGAATCTAGGGAATCAAATGGTGAGAATCCTGGAAAACTTGAGGAGGATGGAAAGGGCAAGTTAGACAATGAAACTGTTCCATTCCATCTGAGACTACTTCAGATTTGGGGAGTTTTCTTGTTAAGCATTCTTCAAAGCTTGCAAAACAGATTGAAGAGGCAAGGAAGAAGAACTCTGGAGCAGGAATGCCTAATAAATCAGTTACTTCCAGGAAGGAAGAAGTTCAAGAAATCCAAAGTCTAGATAAGTATCTAGTGAAATATGTTTCAAGACTTGAAAAAGAGGTCCAAGAAGCTAGGAGCAGGAGAAATTCCATCCTACTCAATGGATGTACCACGGAGAAGGAAACAAATCGAGTTGGAATTCCCCAGTTCAGATAAGTTTTTGATTAAGCACATGTCAAAACTTGGAAGAGAAGTGCAAGAAGCCAAGAAGTCCAGGATGGACGAATCTAGGGAATCAAATGGTGAGAATCCTGGAAAACTTGAGGAGGGTGGAAAGGGCAAGTTAGACAATGAAACTTTTCCATCTGAGACTACTTCAGATTTGGGGAGTGTTCTTGTTAAGCATTCTTCAAAGCTTGCAAAAGAGATTGAAAAGGCAAGGAAGAAGAACTCTGGAGCAGGAATGTCTAATAAATCAGTTACTTCCAGGAAGGAAGAAGTTCAAGAAATCCAAAGTCTAGATAAGTATCTAGTGAAATATGTTTCAAGACTTGAAAAAGAGGTCCAAGAAGCTAGGAGCAGGAGAAATAATGACATGGGAGGCAGGGTGACTAATTTGACAGACAATATTGAGCCATCAACTTCATTCTGCCATTCTGAGAAAAATGAAATGGCTTCTTCTAATGGTGTAATGGGGAAGGAAAATATTGACCTGAATAAGGAGGATGGCAGAAAACTTGAACAGAAGGATGGGAAGGCTGGAACTGGAAAGACAGTGGAAAGTCTGGACAAGATCTTGGTTAAGCCAGTGCACAGGTTGGAAAAGGAAAAAATGCAAGCATTGTCAGAAGAAAAAAACCATGGAAATTATAGAAAACAAAGGAGACAAACAGCAAACATTACAGATTGTGAGAGCTTGCATAAAGTTTTAGTAAAGCATGTTTCCAGACTGGATAAAGAGAAAATGAGGTCCAACGCAAATGAAGAAATAGTAAAGGTGAAGAGAAGTGGCATAAACATGCACTCGCAGATGAATGAAGAAGGTAGTTTGGACCAAGTTTTGGTTAAGCATAAATCAAGACTTGAGAGGGAAAGGATGGCTGCTGCTCAGGAACCAGAAGTTCGGATTAAGTCCTCTGCATCTCTTGGAGAAGCAAGGGAGAGAGAGTTGCAAGAAGCATGGGGAGGCTTAAGCTTAGGAAACTCCATCCGGCCACATCTCACTAAACTTGAACGAGACAAGGCAAGTTCTCCCACTCTTGCTTAATAGAGCTTGTATCCTTCCTTATATATATATAAGGGAGAGAGAGTTGCAAGAAGCATGGGGAGGCTTAAGCTTAGGAAACTCCATCCGGCCACATCTCACTAAACTTGAAGGAGACAAGGCAAGTTCTCCCACTCTTGCTTAATAGAGCTTGTATCCTTCCTTATATATATATATATATGTATATACTTGCAACACTCACACTCACACTCACACTCACACGCACACACACACACATATGCATTTGCAAAAGATAATTTTTTTTTTTTTTGGGTTTTTGATGGTTTTGTTTTTTCTTTCTTTCAGGCAGCTTGGATTAAAGCTGAAGAGGAGGAAAGAAGGCAAGCAATGAAGGAGGTCTAGCCTTCCCCAGTTCGTTCTTTATTCCTAGTGTTCATACTATAATCGAATTGTAACATAGTCCCTTCTGTATGTATGATATTCCATTGAGTGAGTTGCGTTCTCTGAGAGGAACTTCCTCTAGCATACCATGAAAAATAGTGTCTGCGGAGCTGATGTTTCAAATTTTGATTGTTTTCGCTTCCAGCATCATAACTTTATCTTTTGAATAAGCCTGTTTTCATGGACCTTGTACAACCAGAACAAAGAATTCTTGAGAAAAAAGGCAAACTGTATAGATGCTTTTCTATTGGATATGTGTATAGCTATACTCATTTCTCTACAGCAGCTGCATTCTGAGTATCTTCTAAATAATTGATTTTAATGACAATTTATCAAATATTTCCAGTACTTAAATCTGTTAATGATTGTTTATAGTACACATTTCAAGTAATCTGAAAATTTTTATACACAAATATAATGCCATATTACTTGCAATATATAAACTTCTGAGGGTAAAACTTTAAAGAGTGCAAAACTAGACTATGACTATGGAACTAACCTTAACTTAGTTATATTCATCTTTTCTGGTTTTCCTCATCCAACTTGGTATAAAAAGCGGGGTCCAGCACTTAGCCCCGCTTGACCCGGTTTTTTATAAAGAGAGTTACTTTGCCCTAAATCCCCCAACGCCTCTCTCTGTCTCTCGATCCCTAACCCTAACGAAGCGCATAAACTCCATCAACCGCCTGAGCAACAGCCACTCCTGTCCTGAGCAACCGCCACTCTTGAGCAACCGTCAGCCCTCGTCAATTCTCTCCTGAGCAACCGCCACTCCACCATTGGCAGTGGCACTTCTCACTACCACCCCGCGCTCTTCCACGTCTGCCGCCTGCCAGCCCTCAAGGACAGACGTCTCCAGGCTCCAGCAGCACTGTCTGAGTGTCGTGTCTCACGGCTTCCACGTCTTCCGCTTTGACCTCGACGGCTTCCAGCAACCAATGACCGCGCTCTTCCACGGCTGCCGCTTGCCAGCCCTCAAGCACTGTCGAGTTTCGTGTCTCCAGGCTCCAGCAGCACTGTCGAGTGTCGTGTCTCACGGCTTCCACGCCTTCCGCTTTGAGCTCGACGGCTTCCAGCAACCAACGACCGCGCTCTTCAACGGCTGCCGCCTGCCAGCCGTCAAGCATAGACGTCTCCACGCTCTAGCAGCAGTGGAGAGTGTCGTGTCTCACGGCTTCCACGCCTTCCGCTTTGAGCTCGACGGCTTCCCGCAACCAACGACCGCGCTCTTCCACGGCTGCCGCCTGCCAGCCCTCAAGCACAGACGTCTCCACGCTCCAGCAGCACTGTCGAGTATCGTGTCTCCAGCAGCTCTTCCACTGCTAGTGCTCACACACAGAGTGTTCTGTCACTCTGTTTTCTGCCACAACTAGTCCTCCAGGTTTGTTTTCGTGAAGTCAACATATCTATATTTGTGTGAACTGTGAAGTATTCCTCTTGTTCTTTTGTTTTTGCACTGCATGTTTACGGCTGAAATGGATTTGAATCCTGGTTGGAAACTTTCATATGCGCTTTTGAACAGAAATAAGAATTTTGTTCTTTGGTCAAAACCTGTCACTTTATCTCTTGGTGGAAAGAAAAAATCGGGTTTTATTTCTGGAAAAACTGAATGTCCAGAGGCTGAAGGTTCAGACTATGAGGATTGGGTTGCTGATGATTAGATAGTTAGATCCTGGCTCTCAATTCTATGGAGCCTTGTATTGCAGAAATATTTACTTTTCACCTGCCTAACCCGATTAACCCGACCAAGCGGGTTATGTCTCGGGCTTCAGTGTTCAAAAACCCGATTCGACCCGACCGAAATGGATTTAACCCGAGACAAATCCGATCGTATATCGGGTCGGTTAAAATCCGACCCGACCTGACCGTGAACACCTCTAGCTGATATCCCTGACCTAAACGCAGTGCATAAACTCCATTGTCCTGAGCAACCGTCAACCAGGGACGATTAATATAAATAAAATATAATTTTAAATTTAAAAAAATTATAATATTTTTAGTCAACATTATTTGGGGTATAAATTAATATTTATCATATCAATTTCAAGTTATAATTACAAGAGAAATAATAAAATAAAATAATTAATAATATAATTAAATAAAATTTTAAACTTATTAATTCAAAAGGATATACATCTTTTAAAAAATAAAAATAATAGAGACAAAACAAGTTAATAAGTGATGATAAAGAAAATATAAAAAAATTGTGTTTGATAAATAAGATGTAAATAAAAATATATATACATATGTACATTTATAACAACATACATTTCTAATAATTAAAAAAAAAATTTTAATTTTTGTCCTTTGGCCCAGGAGGGGCAATTGCCCCTGCTGGGCCTATGCTGGCTCCGTCCCTGCCGTCAACCCTCGTCAATTCTCGCCTGAGCAACCGCTCGTATGAAGGATTTGTCTGAAATGATAAACATTCTTGAATATTTGTCCTGCCTTAAACACTATCATCTCTCTACGATTGACAATCTCCTTCCTAAACTCATAATCCCGTGCCTCTCATCTCTAGTTATGCCCACTGCTTTTTGTATGAGAAAACTGTTGACTCTGCTGTGAAAGACCATCCAATTTTAAAGGAAATTACATTTACTATTATGAGTATTTTGAAAGGCTACAAGTTGAGCATCAGAGAACAGTCCTTTACAACTTAAGTAGGTGAAGTCAACTACAAGAATAGGTAGCAAAAGATTGGTTTAACTAAATGATATTCTTGTTCAACATGCAAATATTTGCAATTTTTTCTCCGTGAAAAAAGAATGTCGCGCCTTCAATTCCTTATAGTCTCTGGCTCTTTGATGCTATCATTAATTTTGGAGTTGTCATTTGCAACTGATATTATAAGTCCAGGATAATCTATCAAAGATGGTAACACTTTAATTTCCTCATCTCAAACTCATTTTTACGAAGCTGCCTACTCACAAAAATCAAAATAGATGAAGAGAGAAACAAATATGACTCTAGCAAATATCTTATAGCTTTTTCAGTCTCTTCCTTATCCAACTTGTTCCTACACTCAAATATTTAGAATTTTCTGGAATGGCCGGGTGGTTGTAGCTCACGTCATCTCTGACCTTCTTTTGTAGTTAATATTTTCTAATGATTTTATATTTTTTATATGTTTTACTTTCATTCTTTGACTAGAACAGTCAGATTTAGGGTTTGGTTTTTCTCCAAACCAACGGAAATGCTTTTATCTTGATCCTTTTGTCTTATAAGATGCATGTCAAGAATTTTAACCCTTTTATAATTTGGATAGGCTGGTAGAAAAACTGGAGACTGTGTCCTCTTTAAGTAGTTTGACCTTTAAACAGGGTTGTAATTGCAAATAAATGTAACTTAGGGGCGGGGTGGGCCAAAAAAAAATTGAGCGGGGCGGGGCGGGTACCTGCCACCCCGGCCCCGCCCCGCCCTACCCCATTGCTAACTCTAGTGCAAATTAATCCGACCCAATCGGGTTAATCGGGTTTTTCGGATTTTTATCACGTCAATAATAAACAGTGACCTGAAATTAGGTGAAATTTATCGGGTTTTTTAAAAATTGGGTTGAAATCGGGTTGGAATGTGGCAACCCGAAGTAACTTGACCCGACTGAATTCTTTATTAAAATTTTTAAACACGTGTCTCTGAGTGACTTGTTCTTACCATCTTCTTACCGTAGACCTTGCAACACTAGAATACAAATATAAATACAACTTTAAAATCCAACTCTAGAGCCAATTTCAAATCCCTAATTGTTATAATCAAACTTCAAAATCAAACCCCCCAACCTCCGCCTTCATCGGCTCCTCATCGGCTCATCCTCCATGACTGCCCTCATCATCCTCTCATTCTCGTCGGCTCTTCATCCTCTGTCACTTCCTTAGTCGTCCTCGACCTCGTCCACCGTCGGCTGGTTATCCTCCGTGACTCACCTCATCGTCCTCCACCTCATCCTCTGCGGCTCCTCTCCTTCTTCCTTTGTGCTCCTCTTGACTTGACGGTGTCATCTTAAAAAACTTGTTGATGTGGGCGAGAACAGAGAAGTGTCTGGCTTGTTATTGTTCTTCATGTGTGTAAGTGCACTTGTGTTTGTATATAATGTGATAATATTCTTTGTTGATTGTAAAACCAACACATCCCTTTACATAATGTGATAATGTCATAGTGTGATTTTGATTGTAATGCACACTGCCCCGTCAAGGACATAATTGTTTTTCATTGGGCAAGGAAGCACGATATTCTAATTGTTTTTCACTGGGCAAGGAAGCACGGTATTCAACCTTGTAAGGGTCCAGATGAAAGATAATTTTGGTGCAATGGCATCATAGAGTGTGTGGTTTGATTGTCTAGGTGATATCATTATATGCGTCAGCCTGCTAGGATTTTTTTTTTTTTTTTGCTTTTTCCTATGTTTTCAGGAGCTCTGGTCTTGAGCATAGTGTGTCTTTGTATTGATTCATATTCAGTCTTTTCTTTCAACCTGACTTGTTTACCGGACTCCGTGTTTCACATAAAAATGTATTACTTTTCTTTAACAAAAAGAACAAGTCAAGGAGAGGAAACTTTGCCCACTTGTACCACACGGAAGGACCACGACTCATAATTCTTGAAAAAGACTGAGACACGTTCTATATTAGTCTTCATTTTATAATTTAACGGCCCTTCCCATTATCTCAGTAAATCTGTTTTTATCTTGCCGTTAGCTTTTTTGTTCTGTATTTTTGGCTTCTGACACTTCTTGCTGAAAGACATGTCCATATCTCAGTGTACTAAACAATGATCCTAGTAGTGCTATAAACAATGATCCTAGTAATGCTATTAAGTAAAAGCAAAAGAGTATGGTGAGAACATCTGCATAATTATGTGATTGCGAAATTTTTGTCTGCATGTATTTTAAATCCGGATTTTGTGAAGAATCGGTAGATATATATGTATAACATATGTAATTTATGTAAATCTTATATCTGGATGGAAGAAATGCTTGATTACTTTTGCTGTTTTTAATTTTTAAAATTTTTTTATTTGTTTGAGTAGGTTTGAGCGTGGATATACCTGGTAGCTGATTAGCTCTCGTGATTATCAGAAAGAAGAAATTTCCTCCAGTTGAGGTATTGTGTTAGTTCTCGTTGCACAGGCATGTTTGAACCGGATTTTTTTTTTAATAATTTTGTGAGTTGCATGTAACTCAAAATGTTATTGGTTTGGTTGGGCGCATATTTGTGGTAACAGCTAAGAGCTTTATCTAATGGTGATATGTTTTGTGTTGTGTATTGAGAGTTTTGGTGTATGGGATTTTGTTTGAGATCGAGTCTTTGTTATACTATTAATTGAAGAGGCTATCAATCTTCTTTCAATTTGTGATGAGAGTTTGGAACAAATGATGGATTGAAGTTTTGAGCTATAGCCTCTGTTATGAAAGGTTTTGGCAAATGCTGTCAATATGCAATGAGGATTAGTGCCTGGTTGCAAATTGAAAATGTTACATGAAATGGCATCATTTTTAATTTGTTTAGTATACTTTATGTGCAAAGTTACTTGTTTAAACTTGCTTCTTTGATAAATTTGACAGATGAAAAATTATAGGCCTATATCTTTGTTCAAGGCAGTTTTGGCGACGTCAGCCTCAAATCCAAGGAGATTACTTGCCTTGGATGTTGGCGAGACTCATTGTGGTTTGACCATGTCAGAGAAAGGGTCTGCCAATTCCTTGGTCACTGTTAATTCTTCTCTTACAAGGTATGTAATATTTTATTTTGTATTGTAGTGATACTATTTATTTGGTTGATATAATATTTTTTAATTTTTTAATTTTTATAATTCAATGCTACAGGTCGTTTACTATACTGCGGAAGGGCGGTCATTTTCTTGTTGTTCCTAGTATTAGGATTACGGATTTTGGTGGCTCTAAAGCTGGTTATCCTATAGTTTATAAGGGAAGGGAAGAAGATGCTGTTGAAATTGGAGATTATTTCTCTGCCTTGGTGAGATGTGTTATTTTTTTCGCAGGTTCCTGTTGGGATTGAATTGGTTTTCCATGCTAGGATTGAATTGGTTTTCCATGCTAACTAATCCTTTCTTTTTTCAGGTTAGTGAACTAGATGTTGGGGGAATTATTATTGGCTGGCCTGGTATACCCAAGCACAAACGCAAGAAACAGCCTATGGGAGAGGAAGGAGGATCAGAGAGAAAAGATCCTCAGGAAAAGAAATAGCCTATGGGAGAGGAAGGAGGATCAGAGAGAAAATATCCTCAGAACAAGAAGAGAGGTACTGAGGTGAGTTTTTGTTGATTTTCTTTTTGACCAATAAACTTAAATATGGCTGTCATTTGCTGGATTTTAGTGTCTAGATTTTAGGCATCATTCATTCATTGCTTTTATTATTTATTATATTTGTTTATTTGACTTCCAAGTCTGAATCTATAATACTAAACCAAAGGGATATCTCAATTCTTAAATGTGAAGTTTCTAACCATACTTAATTTATTGTTTTCATTATGATTATTAAATCAATAGTTTCCTGCATCATTTTGTTACTTTTTAACCCATGATTGCCAATTATGGTCTTTGATTGCACCCATTCCCTCTTTATATTTTCATTTCTATTTTTCTCTGCTAGAGCATAACGTATATTTGATGCAGATTACTATTGATTGATAAACTAGATTTTCATTAAAATTGGATTTGAGATTTTGAACTGGGGTTTGGAACTATGTTTTCAACTTTGATGCTTTCATATTCTTTTGCTGGGATGCTGTTGGTATTCATATCAAATGCTAGTTAATAGGAAATAGGAGCCCGACTAGCCTCGAGAGCTTCTACAGTTGGGAGAGCATGCAATTTTTTACCAGCCTTTGTACGGAATCGATATTCTTGATAAATCTTGATATGCAGTTCTTAAAAATCATGTGATTAGATTATCTTTGCCACTGCATGAAGTCCTCCAACGGCGATGCGGGGGAACTTGCTTTTTGCTAATGAAATTTGAGTTCAGAAATTTCTGTTTTATATGCCATCGTATGTGCTTTCATCTGTTTTATTGTCATGCAATTAAATTCATATATTTATTATCTTCTGGCATTGCAGAGGCATGTAATTAGGTCGCCCTTGCAGCAATTGTTTATTGCACTAGATGATTTACTTGATTGGATTGATATATTACTAGATTTTCTCTCATATCAGTGTCTTATTTAAATGGTTACCTAACCCAAATTTAATAAACAGATTGGATTGTTTCATCCAAAAACAGTTGCACCCTGCATGTCAAAATTCTATCGTTGCAGTAGTAAGAATCTAGTGAGCTCATAATGTAGACTTAGAAACAGTCTCCGAATCCATGATGAGTGCAGCCTTCTCCATTCCCCTAATATTTTTTTGGAAAATTCAGAGTGAAATTTTATTCATACTTTTCAACTTACAAATTGGTTGATTTATACAGAAACCTAGGTTGACTGTTCTCTAGAATAGGAAAAAATACTACAGAATAAAATCTCTAAATGTGTACGCATTAAATGTTAAATAGCTGTGCACTCTAATAATGATTCCTAGGAATATAATCAAATCTTCTACAAATCTGTCAGATTTGATTTGATTAATTTTCAAATCTGTCAACAATTTTCATTTCATATTTTTTTGATATTAATTTAATTATTGATCTTTTTGATTGGAATAGAATGACTACATTTTGGACTTCTTCGATCAACTTGAGCTGATGGATGCATTGGCTGATTTACCATACACTTTTTACGATGAGTATGGAACGACTAATGTAAGTTTTTTTAAAAATATAATTTATTTTTAACTGTCAAACTATAAGTTTATTCATAGATTATGGATTTTTTTAAATCTTGCATATTTTGCAGGCAGCAACGAATTTGATGAAATGGAGATGAGAAATACTCGATAAGCCTCGAGTTGATGAGGTTTCAGTGGAGCAGCAACTGATGGTAACTACCCTTTTATTTGTGAAACATTAGACTTAATTTTCAGATTTTTTTAATTCACTTTATTTGATAATTTTCAGAAATATTCCGGAGATGTTGTCGAGCATTGCCGTCGTTATAAGACAAATTTGGACAGGGCGCATGATTTAAAATTGAATGAAATGGATGCAAAAAGCTTGTAGTTGTAGTGTACAGGAAATGACGATTACCATGCTTTGCTAGTATCAGTTGTTGTGGTACTGGGCATAAAAAAACTAGATCCTGAAGGCCATTTTATGAGGGAATTGTGGAAGATGTTGAACTTGGAACATGCTTTGCTAATCTAGTAAGAAATGTTATTTCCTAAATCATTTTTGCTTTTACAAGTTTCTGTTGTTACTGAATCGGTTTCTGCATCAAGTGTGGTTAGTTTATTGTTAGGGAGTTGTAATTATTAATATATTGTCATGCAGATTAGTGAATGTTATACGTGTGGATTAATCATTAGTTGGCTTGGTCTACCTAAGGAAAAATTCCGGAAGGATTTTTATCTCATAAAATTTTCGTGTCATGAATTTTTTTCATAATATCTTATTTCCTTCATTTTGAAAAGTGGAAGGTTAAGGCCATCAACTTGAATTGAAGGTAATCTTTGAAGAGCATCATAGATTCTCAAAGGTTAACATTTGTACATGTAGCTTAAGACTACCTTAAAAAAATTGTGTTATGCCATGTTGGGTAGCTTAATTCCAACTCACTACCTAAATACCTTGCTTGAATACTACATTTCATTTAGAAGGTTGAAAATTAACTCATAAAGGGAATCAAATTCAAAGGAAACAAAGAAAAATGAACTAGTTTTTGTGGTACCGAGTGTAAAAAAACTAGAGCCTGAAGGCCAGTTTATGAGGGAATTGTGGAAGATGTTGAACTTGGAACATGGTTTGCTAATCTAGTAAGAAATGTTGTTTCCTAAATCTTTCTTACTTTGGCAAGTTTCTGTTGTAGCTGAATCGGCTTCTGCATCAAGTGTGGTTAGTTTATTGGTAGGGAGTTGTAACTATTAATATATTGTCATTGAGATTAGTGAATGTTATTACGTGTGGATTAATCATTAGTTGGCTTGGTCTACCTAAGGAAAAATTTGGCTTGGTCTACCTGAGGAAAATTCCCGAAGGATTTTCATCTCATAAAATTTTCATGTCATGAATTTTTTTCATAATATCTTATTTTCTTCATTTTGAATGGTGAAAGGTTAAGGCCATCAACTTGAATTGAAGGTAATCTTTGAAGGGCATCATAGATTCTCAAAGGTTAACATTTATACATATAGCTTAAGACTACCTTAAAAAAAATTGTGTTGTGCCATGTTGGGTAGCTTAATTCCAACTCACTGCCTAAATAACTTGCTTGAATACTACATTTCATTTAGAAGGTTGTAAAGTAACTCGTAGAGGGAATCAAATTCAAAGGAAACAAAGAAAAATGAACTAGTTTTGTGGTACGGAGTCTTAAAAAACTAGATCCTGAAGGCCAGTTTATGAGGCAATTGTGGAAGACGTTGAACTTGGAACATGCTTTGCCAATCTAGTGAGAAATGTTATTTCCTAAATCTTTTTTTACTTTTACAAGTTTCTGTTGTAACTGAATCAGTTTCTGCATCAAGTGTAGTTAGTTTATTGTTAGGGAGTTGTAACTATTAAAATATTGTCATGCAGATTAGTGAATTTTATACGTGTGGATTAATCATTAGTTGGCTTGGTCTACCTGAGGAAAAATTTGGCTTGGTCTACCTAAGGAAAAATTCCCGAAGGATTTTCATCTCATGAAATTTTCATGTCATGAATTTTTTTCATAATATCTTATTTCCTTCATTTTGAAAAGTGGAAGGTTAAGGCCATCAACTTGAATTGAAGGTAATCTTAGAAGAGCATCATAGATTCTCAAAGGTTAACATTTATACATATAGCTTAAGACTACCTTAAAAAAATTGTGGTATGCCATGTTGGGTAGCTTAATTCCAACTCACTACCTAAATACCTTGCTTGAATACTACATTTCATTTAGAAGGTTGAAAATTAACTCATAAAGGGAATCCAATTCAAAGGAAACAAAGAAAAATGAACTAGTTTTTGTGGTACCAAGTGTAAAAAAACTAGAGCCTGAAGGCCAGTTTATGAGGGAATTGTGGAAGATTTTGAACTTGGAACATGGTTTGCTAATCTAGTAAGAAATGTTGTTTCCTAAATCTTTTTTACTTTGGCAAGTTTCTGTTGTAACTGAATCGGTTTCTGCATCAAGTGGTTAGTTTATTGTTAGGAAGTTGTAACTATTAATATATTGTCATTGATATTAGTGAATGTTATCTACCTAAGGAAAAATTTGGCTTGGTCTACCTAAGTAACAATTCCCGAAGGATTTTCATCTCATAAAATTTTCATGTCATTAATTTTTTTCATAATATCTTATTTCCTTCATTTTGAATAGTGGAAGGTTAAGGCCATCAACTTGAATTGAAGGTAATCTTTAAAGAGCATAATAGATTCTCAAAAGTTGAAATTTATACATATAGCTTAAGACTACCTTAAAAAAATTGTGTTATGCCATGTTGGGTAGCTTAATTCCAACTCACTACCTAAATAACGTGCTTGAATTATGATTGTTTTATTCAGGGAAAGTAAAGACACATGGACAATAGTTTGATTGACTTGGCATGTAGATTTTCTAAGCAATATTTAGATGGGGTTAATGGTTTCTAGATTTTGCATTTAACAACATAGTTTGTGCCGCTAAAATTTATTTTCCATGTAAGAAATGTTACAATCAGTATCTTAGGAGTGAGGAGGTATACGAGGACCATTTAATATACAGTGGGTTTATATCTAAGTACAAAAATTGGACACTACATGGTGAATCATATACGCCCATAGAGTCCAATCAACATTCTGAGACTCAACGTTCTGAGTTTGGTTGCGATTCTGTGGATGATGATACGGTTGGAATGATTCATGATGTCATGGGGATTCCAACTACGGATTTTGGCAAACAATGATAAGCCATTGTAGATTTAGATGACGACCATTTATGTGGTTTGGGATTTCATAGGTGTTGTAGTTAAATTAAGGGCAAAGAAATAACTGACAGTACAACACCTATGAAAACTAATGAGAATTAACAGATTCTGTTCATTAGGTATGTGATTGATGATTCTTTTAAAACATTCGGGTACTCACCTGTATTCGTGGCAGTGGTAGGAGTGATTTGTCTTATATATAAGTTGTGTTTGTTTGTTATGTTCTATGTTTGTGTGACGTGAGCTATATTGAACAATTTTGCATGATTTCATTTGTAACTAAATCGTAATATCCTATGCTAATCTTGACTGATGAGGAAGTTGAGGACAAATCCAAAGAGATTAATTGCAAGGATTAATTGCTTTAGATATTGGTGAGATATATATGGGATGCTGCAGTGGAGATAATATCTAGCCCAATTATAAATGTTCTGAATTTGAACTTTTTCAGTATTGGATGTATGCAACTTATAGCTTATATTGTTGCTTTATTTTTTAAGTGAAATGATATTTTATTTTGAATTGTAGTACTATTATGTTCATTTTTTTAATATAATTTTTTTTTTAATTCAATGCTACAGGTCATTTACAAGGTTGACAAGTAACTCAAGAAGGGGATCAAATTCGAAGGAAACAAAGAAAATTGAACTAGTTTCTTTTTTGGTACCAAGGATTAGAAAACTAGATCCTGAAGTCTCTTGAGTTCTTATTCATAGGTTTTACGAGGAAAGTGTGGAAGACCATGTCGAACTTGGAGCATACATCAATAATCCGGTAAAATATGCTATTTTGCTAAATTATTTCTACTTTTCTTTTACAAGTTTAGGCTTCGATCGAGTTGAAGCATCGGCTGCCTTACATTTTTTGATGAATGCGGTACAACACTGGTAATTTGGTTTGAGAAATATGGTTAAGTTAGCTATAACTTTCATTCGAACTATAGTTTTAGTTATACATTATGTAATTTTGTATATACTTATGATAGTAGAGTTTGCATTAATTCAAATTATGAGCTGGTGTGTCTTGAGCAATGAAAATCATAAGAAATGAAGAAGGGCAAGTCCTCAGCAAGCCACGGGTGTTTGAGGATTCTGTTGAGCAGAAAATGCTGGTAACTACCCTTCTATCTATGAAAGTTGAGCTTTATTTTTCAGATTTTTTGGTTCACTTTATTTTGATAATTTTGGGAAAATTTTCGATGATGTTAGAAACCATTTCTATGGTTTTGAGATACGGAAGGCCATGGTGACGGACTCGAAAAGGGGATGGTGGAATGGAACTATGGAAGAAAAGCATAATTTTTGTCATGCACAAGAAACGACCATTTCAAAAATTTTTGGTCGTACACATATTAATCTACGCATGCAATTGGATGCAATTCAATGTAGATAATATTCAAAAATACTTTTATGTTGTTAGAAAAACTATTTCCTTCATTTTGGAAAGTGGAAAGTTAAGGCCATCAACTTGAATTGAAGGTAATCTTTGAAGAGCATCATAGATTCTCAAAGGTTAACATTTATACATATAGCTTAAGACTACCTTAAAAAAATTGTGAGAAATATATGGGACTTGCTGCTGTGGAGATAATATCTAGCCCAATTATAAATGTTCTTGATTGTGAACTTTTTCAGTATTGGATGTATACGACTTATAGCTTATATTGTTGCCTTATTTTTTTTTTTTAAGTGAAACAATGTTTTATTTTTAATTGTAGTACAATTATGTTCAGTTTTTTAATATAAGTTTTTTTTTTTTTTTTTTTTTGGTACTGAGGATTAGCAAACTAGATCCTGAATCCAAAGAAATTAATTGCAAGGGTTGATTGCTTTAGATGTTGGTGAGAAATATATGGGACTTGCTGGAGTGGAGATGATATCTAGCCCAATTATAAATGTTCTGATTGTGAACGTTTTCAGTATTGGATGTATACAACTTGTAGCTTATATTGTTGCCTTATTATTTTAAGTGAAATGATATTTTATTTTGAATTGTAGTGCTGTTATGTTCATTTCTTTGGTATAAGATTTTTTTTTTTTTTTTAATAAATTCGATACTACAGGTCATTTACACGATTGACAAGTAACTCAAAAAGGGAATCAATTTCGAACGAAACGAAGAAAATTGAACTAGTTCGTTTTTGGTACCGAGGATTAGAAAACTAGATCCTGAAGTCTCTGGAGTTATTGTTCATAGATTTTATGTGGGAAGTGTGTAAGACCATGCCGAAGTTGGAGCATACATCAATAATCTGGTAAAATATGCTATTTCGCTAAATTATTTTTACTTTTCTTTTACAAGTTTCTGTTGCAATTGAATCGGTTTTTGCATCAAGTATGGTTAGTTTATTGTTAGGGAATTAGTAACTATTGATATATTGTTATGCAGATTAGAGAATTTTATATGTGTGGATTAATCATTAGTTGGCTTGGTCTAGCAATGGAAAAATTCTCTATATAAAACCTCTACTAGTTAAGTTTTCATCTCATAAATTTTCTGCATAATATTTGTTTACTCTTTAATTTAATTTAAATGTTTGTCTTGTTTGTTTGGATAAACAGGAACACATTATCGAGTTCGTCAAAGACCTTGAGCGAGTTGAAGCATCGGCTGACTTACATTTTTTGATGAATGTGGAACAACACTGGTAATTTGGTTTGAGAAATATAGTTAAGTTAGCTATTAACTGTCACTCGAACTATAGTTTTAGTCATAAATTATGTATTTTTTTATATACTTATGATCGTAGAGTTTGCATTAATACAAATTATGAGATTTTGTGTCTTGAGCAATGAAAACGTAAATAATGAAGAAGGGAAAGTCCTCAGCAAGCCATTGGTCTTTGAGGATTCTGTTGAGCGGCGGATGCTGGTAACTACCCTTCTATCTATGAATATTGAGCTTTATTTTTCAGATTTTTTGGTTCACTTTATTTTGATAATTTTGGGAAATTTTTCGATGATGTTAGAAGCCATTTCTATGGTTTTGGGATGCAGAAGGCCATGGCGACAGCCTTGAAAAGGGGATGGTGGAATGGAACTATGGAAGAAGAGCATATTCTTTGTCATGCACAAGAAATGACCGTTTCTGTGGTTTAGAAATGTGGAGGGGCATGGCATTTGACTTGAAAAATGGAAAGTGGAGTGGAGAAAACACCCTTTTTTTTTGTCGTACACATATTAATCTTGGTATGCAATTGGATGCAATTCAATGTAGATAATTTTCAAAAATACTTTTATGATGTTAGAAACTATTTCCTTCATTTTGAAAAGTGGAACGTTAAGGCCATCAACTTGAATTGAAGGTAATATTTGAAGAGCATCATAGATTCGCGATGGTTAACATTTATACACATAGCTTAAGACTACCTTAAAAAAATTGTGAGAAATATGTGGGACTTGCTGCTGTGGAGATAATATCTAGCCCAATTATAAATGTTCATGATTGTGAACTTTTTCAGTATTCGATGTATACAACTTATGGCTTATATTGTTGCCTTATTTTTTTTTTAAGTGAAACAATGTTTTATTTTTAATTGTAGTACTATTGTGTTCATTTTTTTAATATAAGTTTTTTTTTTAAATTCAATGCTATAGGCCATTTACAAGGTTGACAAGTAACTCGAAAAGGGAATCAAATTCGAAGGGAACAAACAAAATTGAACTAGTTTATTTTTATTTTTCATTTTTTATTTTTTTTAGTAGCGAGGATTAGAAAACTAGATCCTGAAGTCTCTTGAGGTCTTATTCATAGGTTTTATGAGGGTTTCCAGACCATGTCGAACTCAGAGCATACATCAATAATCTGGTAAAATATGCTATTTTGCTAAATTATTTCTACTTTTCTTTTACAAGTTTCTGTTGTAATTGAATCGGGTTTTGCAACAAGTATGGTTAGTTTATTGTTGGGGAATTAGGAAGAATTAATATATTGTTTTGCAGATTAGAGAATTTTATACGTGTGGATTAATCATCAGTTGGCTTGTTCTACCAAGGGAAAACTTGTTTAAGGAAAAAGCCTACAAGTTAAGTTTTCATCTCATAAATTTTTTGCATAATATTTATTTACTCTTTAATTTAATTTAATTGTTTGTCTTGTTTGTTTGGAAAAACACGAGCACATTATTGAGTTCGTCGAAGACCTCGAGCGAGTTGAAGCATCGGCTGACCTACATTTTTTTGATGAATGTGGAACTGGTAATTTGGTTTGAGAAATATAGCAAAGTTAGTTGTAACTGTCATTCGAACCATAGTTTTAGTTGTAAATTATGTAATTTTTATATGCTTATGATCACAGAGTTTGCATTAATACAAATTATGGGATTTTGTGTCTTGAGCAATGAAAATCATACGAAATGAAGAAGGGAAAGTCCTCAGTTGGCCACGGGTCTACGAGGATTCTGTTGAGCAGCAAATGTTGGTAACTGCACTTCTATCTGTGAATATTGAGCTTTATTTTTCAGATTTTTTAGCTCACTTTATTTTGATAATTTTGGGAAAATTTTCGATGATGGTAGAAACCATTTCAATGGTTTTAAGGGACGGAAGGCCATGGCGACGGACTTGAAACCGGGATCGTGGAGTGGAACTATGGAAGAAAAGCATATTCTTTGTAATGCACAATAAACAATCGTTTTTGCGGCTTAGAAATATTGGAGGGCATGGCATTTATTGACAAAAATGAGAATGAATATTTCACTTTGATTTAGCAGATACATTGTAATATATGCAATTATGGGAGAGAAAAAAAAGGAAACAAATTAACCTAAATTGGGAATCTAATCAAACCAATTCAAAAAAGGTTAATCACTATAAATCGTTTGATTAAAGGAATCCCCTATTTATGGGAATACCTTGATTTACTCCTTAATAGATTGTCTTGGTTTATTCCCTAACAAATCAGCTTCAACAACTGTACAATTCAACACCTCCTCTCAAGCTGAATTCAACATCTCCTCTCAAGCTGAAGAATAGGTATCTTCCATTCCTGGCTTGAAAATAATTTCTTGAAAAAGTAGCACTGTTCGCTTTTTGTCAAAACATTTGCCAGTTGACTCGTTGAGGACACATAGGGCATGCAAATTAAGCCTCCTTACAACTTTTCTTTGTTGAAGTGGCGATCAATCTTGATATGTTTTGTTTTATCATGTTGTATTGGATTATGGGCAATGTTTATTGCTGATTTATTATCATAATATAGTTTCATAGGTCCTTCCCACTTGATACCCAAATCATCCAGAGTGATTTTCAACCATAATTTACATATTCCTTGAGCCATTGTTTTGAATTCTGACTCAGCACTGGACTTTGCCACCAAATTCTATTTTTTACTTCTCCATGTTACTAAAATCCCGCCAAGAAATGTGCAATAGGTAGGCATTGATGTCCTATCAACTGGTGATCCTGCATAATTTGCATCGGTTTAGGCTTCTAATGTGTGTTTGTTGTTCTTTTTGAATAGAATTCATTTTCTTGGATTACCTTTTAGGTAGTGTGATACACGGTAGGCAGCTTGAAGATGTATTTCCCTTGGATCATGCATAAATTGATTAATTATGCTGAGTACGCTATATCAAGATATGTATAGGCAAGATAGATAAGTCTTCTCACCAATCTCTGATTTGCCTCTTTATCAACAGTTGGTTCTTCTTTTGCTTTCCCCAATTTCTGGTTTGGCTCAATTGGTGTAGCTACTGGTTTGCAGCTAAGCTTTTCCGTTTCTTTTAAGAGATCTATCATATATTTTTGCTGTGATATAAGAATTCCATGTTCTGAGTATGAGACTTCAATTCTAAGGAAATACTTCAATCTTTCAAATTCCTTAATTTCAAACTCTTTGATCAAACACTGTTTAAGATGTTGCTTCTCTTTTTCATCATTTCCTATAGCAATAATATCGTCAACATAAACCAAAGGAACTGTTACTCCCCATGAGGCCGAGTGTTTGATAAAAAAAGTATGATCTCCTTGGCTTTGCTTATAACCTGTTCCTTTCATTACTCTTGCAAACCTTCCAAACTAAGTTCTAGGTGACTGTTTCAGCCCGTGCAAAGCTTTTTTTTTTTAACCGACAAGCCTTATTAGTTGTCGCCTATCCCTTAAAACCTGGTGGAAGGCTCATGTAAATTTCCTTTTCTAGGTCACCATGCAGAAAGGCATCTTCACATCATACTGTTGAAGTTGCTAATCGAAATGAGCTACTAGAGATAACATAATTCTTACCGTATTCATTTTGGCTACAGGAGCAAAAGTCGCCTGATAATCAATTCCATATGTGTGGTATAGCTCATAGCAACCAATATGGCCTCTTATCTTTCAAGAGAACCATCAACCTTGTATTTCAAAGTGAAGACCCATCTGCAACTCATTAGATTCTTTTCTTTTGGCTTATCAACAATCTCCCATGTCTTATTTTTTTTTCAAAGCATCCATTTCTTCTTTCATAGCATCTCTCCATTCTTTTTTGGATAATACCTCAGATAATGTGTTTGGAATACAAATGGTGGACAGACTCATAATGAAATTTCTATGGTTATGAGACAATCTTTTAAGGGACACATAATGGGATAATGTGTATAAAGGTCGCTTTGTGCATCTCTAGTATCTTTTCTAACTGCAATGGGAAGATCTAGATCCCTTTTTTTTTCTCAACAGACTGTTTGCAAAGGTAGGTCAGAACTTACCATTTCTTTGATAACAGGGCTTGAGACATCCTTTTGAACTTGCTTTAGGTTAGGAATAGAATTTTTTCCTAAGTTCACCTGAGGAAATTCATAGAGTCGTAAATACGAACAAGATTTGGAACAGAGGCTGGAGTTGACATGTTCTAGAGATTCGGATTCAAGAACTCGTTTTGAGATAGATTCAGATTCTGGAATGAAATCTAGACCAATCTGCTCATGAATAGAAGAAGATGAAGATAAGAATGACAAAATTGGAATCAAGGGTAGATCAAGAGGAGGTCTGAAGGAACAATTTTCATCTTCTATAGGTAAAATCTCCCCCTGAAGATAAGACTGAGTAAAGGATGGTTTATTTTCAGTGGAAGTGACATTTGCAGAGATATAAGTTTTTCTAGGAGGAGGATGTTAACACTTGTACTTTTTTGTGTAGATGAGTAGCCAAGAAATACATTTGATTGCTCTAGAGTCTAGTTGCCCTCTATTTTGGTTATGAACATGGACAAAAGACGTACAATCAAAGATTCTTGGTATGAGGCCATTTAATGTTCGGACCATGTGGATAGAATTTGGTGAGGGTTTCAATGGGCTTTTGAAATCTAATGTTCGTGAGGGTAGTCTATTGTCAGGCCTAAAGTTTTTTTTATTTTTACCCCAAATTGGTTCTGAATCATGGAGTGAAAAGTAGGAGCAATACGATTGACATCGAATTTTTTTTTGATCAATAATATCCATGTAACTCTAGTGCAATCATCAATTAGAGAAACAAACTAACAGGCCCCTGAAATATTTAGATTTTTGTATGGTCCCCAAATGTCACTATGAATTAATTCAAAAGGGAGAGAACTTCTTTCATTATTATTAGGAAATGCACTCGAGTATGCTTTGCAAGTTCACAACTGTCATAATGAAATTCAAGAACATCTAATCCTTTAAACAAATAGGGAAACATGATTTTTAAAACTCTTTTAAGATGGGTGACCAAGACAAAAATGATGAAGCCAAATGGCTTCTTTATTTGAAGAACTAAGATATGACAAGAACATATTATTCATTAATTTTGTGAAGTTATAGGTGTTTCAAGATAATAAAGACCATTCTTTTCCTTAGCAAGTCCAATCTTCCTCCCCAAACCTCGCTCTTGGAAAACACAATAGGACGGGTGAAAGATTTCGTAACATTTTAGGTCTTTTGTGAGCTTTTGTATTGAAACAGGATTGGCTGATAATTTTGGTACATGAAGGCCATTTTTAAGAATAAGAGAAGGTGTTAAATAGATATCTTCTAATCCTGCAACTGTAGCAAGAGATCCATTGGCTACAATAATTTTTCGACTACTAGGACATAGAGTATGTGCTGAAATATTATGAAGTGCTCCTGAGTTGATTACCTAATAGTTGTCTAAACACTTTTTTGAGACATGTAATTCAAAAAAGAATGGAGACTTACCTAAGAGTGCTAATGAACATGCACCAGAAGGCTTTTCTAAATCCTCCTTTCTTATGTCCCTCACTTTGATATGTTCTATCATATGAGCTTGAGATCTTTGCTGGTCTCCTTGATTTCCCCATTCTTGGCTGGGTGATTTCCCATTCAACTTCCAGTAAAGCTTCCTGGTAGGCCTTGGTTTCTTACAGTAGGTGCACCACAAATTATCCTTGTTATCTCTCCATTTATTGTTTTTGTTGCCCCTCGCCAGGAGTCTTGACAGGTCTGCTTTCCCTCGCTCTTGCCTCTTGGTTTGTTTATTTTTGGTTACTAAGGTAGATTCATCCAAAACTTGAGGCTCGAGCATGATACACGCACGACTTTCTTCTGCCCTGACTATAGAAATTGTTTTTTCCAATGATGGTGTCTCATCTCTGCCAAGAATCTGAACTAGCTAAGAAATCATAACCTGATCTTTCTAAATGAATTTTTTCAAGATAGTGGCATCTTCTGAGCACTTCGTCTCAAACACTTGATAGTGATCGAGCTTCTGCCACAAATTCTTCAACAAATTTGCATATTCTATCACGGTTTTGTCTCCTTGTTTTATTGCGCTTGTCTTCACCTTAATTTCATAAATTTGGGCTACATGACGAGCTTTTGGGTAGGTTTGACAAATGGAGTCCCAAATCTCCTTTGCTATTGTTAGAAACATGTAAATGTCACTTATCGCAGGGTCCATTGAGTCCCATAACCATGACGAAATCATGGAATCTACCTCATCCCATGCTTCAAACCTTGGGTCTCCTTTTTTTGGTCCTGTCCCAAGAATATGACCAAGCCTTCCTTTACGCAACCACTTGAGATAATTTTTCTTAGTCAGTCTACAGATGGCTTGGACGTTTTGTAAATCTCCCGTCATTTGGTTTGAGTTGACTTCATTCGATTGAATAGAGGTAGTTATGGTTTCAGATGTGGACATGATGACTACGATAAATGATAGAATCGAAGAAAAAGAAAGGCTAGGATTAGAATCTCAATTGCTAAATATTAATTGAGATTTGTTTGCAATAGCATCAAAAAAAAAAAAAAAGGAAAAGAGCCTAAAGCTTTGCTTCCATATTGACAAAAAATGGGAATGAATATTTCACACTGATTTAGAAGATACATAGTTATATATACATTTCTAGGAGAGAAAAAAAGGAAACAATTTATCCTAAATTAGGAAACTAATCAAACCAAATAAAAAAGGATTAAACGCTATAAATCCCTTGATTTACTTCCTAATAGATTGCCTTGATTTACTCCCTAACAAATCAGCTTCAACAACTATACAATTCAATAACATTCAATTTGAAAAATGGAAAGTGGAGTGGAGGAAAACAACCTTTTTTTTTCGTACACATATTAATCTAGGTATGCAATTGGATGCAATTCAATGTATATAATTTTCAAAAATAAGTTTAAGATGTAAGAAACTATTTCCTTCATTTTGAAAAGTGGAAGGTTAAGGCCATCAACTTGAATTGAAGGTAATCTTTGAAGTGCATCTTACGATTCTCAAAGGATAACATTTATACATATGGCTTAAGACTACCTTAAAAGAAATTGTGTTATGTGATGTTGGTTCGCTTAATTCCAACTCACTGCCTAAATAACTTGCTTGAATTATGATTGTTTTATTCAAGGAAATTTGTAGACAATTCTTGGCACATCAAATGCTTGGATCCTTTCTAGATGTCGTATGGTTCTTCCTTACTGACACAAATCTAGTTAGGAACCTTGATTTGTTGTAGACATATAGTTGTTGGCACATTGGATGCTTGAACCCATTTACAAGAAATGGTATAAATATTGGTAACGAAACAAATATAATTCATATAACTAAAATGGGCTAATTATCCTTATTTGATATATCAAGGGCGAATCTCTAACCTTAGCTTTCATTGTTATTGTGTTAATTCCTTTTACTTGCTTATTTTATTTATTCTCATCTATTGTTATGAATATGTTCTTTAATTTGCTATGGTAGGTTTTACCACCTATTTTCATGGATGGTTTTATCACCTTTTGTTATTGTTTTACATTTGAATGGTCGGTAGTACTGCCTACCATCTTTACTTCTATTTGTTAACATCTTCTTGATTAATCATATCATATTTCTTTAGCTTATAATATATAACGCTAAAATCCCCTTCCTCGTGGATCAACCCCGGTCTTACCGGGTTTATTACTTCAACATTCCTATACTTGGGAGACAATCCTTTTTTTGGATGTGTCAAGTTTTTGGCGTCGTTGTCGGGGAAGGTAAAATTTAGCGTACAAAATTGCAAGTATTTTCTTTTCGTATTTCTATTTTTATTTTTCTTGTATGTGTTCATCTTTTTTCTCTACATTTCTATTTTGATTTTTCTTGCATGTGTTCATCTTTTCTTTCTTTTGCATTAGTTGGTATAATTGCTTGTAACCAATCATCTTTTTTGAAAAACATGCTCATACCCAACCAAGAACATTAATGGATTACATAAGAACTTGTGCACAATCATGCATAGTCTTCCCTCATGATGCAAAATATTTCAACCATTAACCGTATTTCATTCAATTCTTACCCCACTTTCATGGCCTAGATGTTGAAAACCCATATTTGCACTTGAGAGAATTTGAAGAGTTTTGTAACACATATAGTAACCTAAATTGTAGCATAGACATCTTTAGATTAAAGCTTTTTCCTTTTTCTCTAAAAGATAAAGCTAAAACATGGCTTCAAAATCTTAGGTCAGGATCCATTAGCTCATGGGATGAAATGCAACAACAATTTCTTAAAGAATTCTTTCCTCCTTATAAAACAAATTCTCTCAAAAGGCAAATTATCAATTTCATTCAAAAACAAGGAGAGACCTTTTACCAATGTTGGGATAGGTATAAAGCATTGCTTAATACTTGTCCTTATCATGGTTTGGAAATGTGGGAACTAGTTTTAATTTTCAATGAAGGTCTTACACATCAAGCTAGGCAAATGGTGAAATTAATGTGTAATGGACAATTTGAAAATAAAGACCCTGATGAAGCCATGGATTTCCTAGACTTACTAGCAAAAAATGCCCAAAATTGGAATAATGTTGACACCTATGAGGTGCCAAAAAGATCTAGTATAGGCATTTATAACTTTAGGGAAAATCATGATCTTCATGTCAAATTTGCATCCCTAGTTAAAAGAGTCGACGATTTAGAAATGTGGCCTATGCAAGAAAATGTCTGTCACGCTTGTAATTCTAGTGATTATCCAACGGATGATTGCCCAAATATGACTACCTTTAGGGAAAGTCTCCATGAACAAAGCAATATTTTAAACACTTTCCAAAGGTCAAATCCTAATTCTTACTCACAAAAGTTTGGATGAAAAAATCACTTGAATTTTGATTGGGGAATGATAATCATACACAATCTAACCAACCTCCCTTCAATCATATCAAAATTTTCAAAATTCTCATGATCACGTATATGCTCCTCCTCCTAGAAATGACTTTGAAGAGACAATGCATTCATTAAGTCAAACTGCCCAAACATTAGCAAATTTGTCAGACACTTTTGCAAAATTTGCATCCACATTTAGCATCCAAGAGAAAGGTGATTTTGCATCTCAACTCGAGCCAAACCTCATCAAGCCACATGTGACTAATCCAAGTGGCCAACATCTAGATGAAGATTCAGTAAGTACTCTTCATGATGGTAAGGTTGATCAAGAACATGTCCTTAACCCTTATGAGAAAGATGATGAATCAATCCTAAAGGGTAAGGAAGAGATTAATAAACTTATACCTAACAAGGAAAAAAATCAAATCCTCACTTATGCACTCAAGTCATCATGCAAAGGAATTTACCCAAAATTTTGACATATATGAATTTTTCGAGCATGATGAAAATGAGGAAGTTAATAGGACTAAAACTAATGTGGAAGACTATACTCAAAATGAGAATTTTTCAACTCCTTCAGAAATCGGGTTAACTAGTTCATTTGAACCAAGTATGCAACTAGTGCCCATTGCTTCTAAAGAATTCTCATTACTTGATTTTGTACAGGTAAAGGAGATTAAGAGTTGGGAACCATGTTTCGAAAAAAGGCAAGAAGAAACATCTACACTCAAGAATGCATGCCTCAAGGACAAACAAACTCAACCAGTGGTAATCTCTTTCATTCTCACAAATAAAAGAAAAAGAGAGGTACCACCTCAATGCCATATTTTTTATCGTGGTAAATTACTTTCAAAAGATTCCTATTTTACCTTTTAATCAAACTTTATTCATTTGTGCCATATTTTTATTTTCATTTTTATTTTTATTCTTGATTTTTGCTCTCATTTCTAGTTTGTTTTTATTTTATTTTATGTGCTTTTATTTTAGTTGTTTGTTCGTCTTTTTTTTCTCGGTCAAGTAGCGGATACGGCACTCCGTGACTTTTAAAGTTGGTTTTTCAATTCTTTAAAAACTGTTGCTCATCTTACATTCATTTTCTTTTCTTCCATGGACAACATTCTCTCAAATTTGCACAAACATTTTCCCTCTCTTCCTCAAAATGATTTGCTCAAAATTTACAAAGCTCACACAGAAAGACTAAGGATGTTAATATGTAAGGGCATTCTTGTCGATGTAAGATGGTTAATTGAAGCAAGGGTTCGATTTTCTTATGAGTTTTCAGATAATCTTGTTTCTCACATGCTAGGTTTAGGAAAAAGCTCTTACGCCAAAAAGCGAAGAGCGAAAAGATTATAAGTTTGTCACAAATGTGCATGATGGACTTGTAACCAGCATTGCCGCTCCTTGGGATATTATTTGTCTGACAATTGAGAGGATAAATTACAATTAATCAAGAAAGGACTGCGTAGGGAGTCTTTGGATGATATCCGAGTGACTCTTGAGACGCACTCTTCTGGACTTGTGCAACGTGAAATCTTGAAATTGTGGACACAATTCCAATGAGCAGGAACGTTATAGTCTTAGGAATCTGACTCAAAATGACCATGTTTGCCAATTTATAAGAAAACTAGATGGAAAGCATATCCCCAACTCATAGAAGGTGTTTAAGCCGTTTCTGGACGTGAAACCAGAGGAAGATGTGAGCCACAGTCACAACTACCTGTACATATGCATGCGTGCCATCATTTTTGAATTTTCATGCCTTATAGCTGTCCTTTTTGAATTTTTGTCTTTTCTTTGACTTATGGTTTCTTATTTCATCATTTTTTTTGAATTTATGCATTATTGTCAAATTTTACAACAAGGAACTGAGCTACCTATCTAGATGTCATCATTAACATATCTTTTTGCACTCCATAAATACCACATCTTTTATTTTCTTCTTCATACATAGTTAGAAAGTTGCATAGACAAGGAGGGAACTTCAAATGTCGAATCCAAAGAATATGTGTATTCTATGGATCTCGACAGGGTAAAAGTGAAGAGTCTGTAGAAGCAGCAAATTATCTTGGTAGGCTACTGATTGACAGAAACATTAATGTGGTTTATGGGGGAGGTAGTATTGGGTTAATGGGTTGTGTGTCAATAGTTGCACATGTAGGAGGTAGTCAAGTTTTACGAGTTATTCCTAAAGCTTTGGTTGTAGAAAGCATTGTTGGAAAAACAGTTGGGAAGGAGTTACAGGTCTCCTCTATGCATGAACGCATGGCACATATGCTTATCAATTTAGATGCCTTTATTGCTTTACCAGGTGGCTTTGGTACTCTTGAAGAAATTTTTCAAATTGCCTTTTGGGCCCAATTGAATCTCCATCAAAAATTCATAGGTTTGTTAAATGTTAAAAATTTCTTTGATCCTTTGATAAGTTTTGTTGATGCAGTTGTGGAACAAAATTTTATCCCTCATTCGGCGAGAAAGATCCTTGTTTCTGCCATTACTACTAGTGAATTACTTAAAAAGTTACAAGCATTCGAATATGAATCTGACCCAGCCATAACTCAAATTAATTGGTTATGGGGTCAAAACAGAAAGTGCAAATTGGATCTGAATCTCTGTTTGTAATTCTTTCTTGTCTTTTTTTTATTTGTAACATTTTATTTTATGAGTCTTTCAGGTCATATGTCTTGAATAATAGCGGCTTTAGGTAATGTCTCCTATACTTTATCTTTTTATATTTAAACATTGAGGACAATATTTCATTTGGTTGGGGGGGAAGGATAGTAGACATAAGTGTGTCTTAAATTTTTTTTCTTGCCAAAAAAAAAGCGAGTTAGTAATTAGATTCAGAGTGCGGTGTAAGGAGTTTAAATTCTCTTGAGACGCATTCTGGATAAGGATTGGTAGAGTAAAGAGGGCAAGTTTAAACTCTTGAAACATACTCTAACCAATTTGTCATTTGTTTTGATTTTACATTTTTGAAAACTCATTTAAGCTAACTTAATATTATTTAGTTTTAATTTTGAATTTTATAACAATGAGGTCTTATTCATTTCACTTTGAATTATTCAAATCTATGAACTCTCACAACCTTATCATTTAACAAACTATGTGCTTATGTACTCGTTAAGCAAATACTCATGAACCTTTCTTCACACACACACACCTTGATGCATGATTATGAGTGGCGAAATGAAATGCTGTAATATTTAAATTCTTTTGTTTTGTTTAGGATAACAACAAAAGGAAGGGAAAAGTTCAATGAAAAAAAAGAAAAAAAGGAAAAAAATAAAAAAAAGCGATTGTGGATAAGTTTAGTCTCGTAGTCTCCTTAATTCGAGTAATTAAGCCCGAGGGGTGCCTTAACACCTAATACCCTAAGGCCAACTGGTTTGGGAGCTATTAGCCCAAAGCTCATTTCATGGATTAAGGAGAAAGTTTAATGGGATTGAACATTGCATTATCCATAAGTGTCTAAGCAAAAATAAAGCATCGACAACTTGAGTCGTTAAGCTCGTGTGCCATAAGGCCAAGTGGCCTAGGAGTCATTAGCCTAAGGCTCGCTACATTTGTTAAAGATTTATTCTTTCAAAAAAAAAAAGAGAAAGAAAAAAATAATAAATGAATGCTCCCTGCCTAAGGTTGTTAGCCTTAACAAATATTAGAACTGATATAACTTCTTTCTAATAAGCCCCATATTCATGTGTCAACTGAGCACAAAAAGAAGATTTGTTAATATCTTGACTAAAGGGTACATGAGTCATTTAAAAAAAAAGAAAAAAAATCAGTTGAGAGTTTGTTTATTTGGATAAAATCAAGGAGAGTGCAATAAGGACCACCTTGGATGTAAAATTATATAAATCACTCCTAAATAATAACGCTTTAATTGCTAGAGACTAGCAATAAGCTGGTTGGGAGGTTGACACATCCGAAAATAGGATTGCCTCCCAAGTATAGGAGTGTCGAAGTAATAAAACCCGGTGAGACCGGGGTCGATCCACGAGGAAGGGGAAGGGGATTTTAGCGTTACAAATTATAAGATAAGCAAATGTGATATGGATGATTCGAAGAGGTGACAAGATAATATCAATAAATATGTAAGATGGTAGGTGGTATTACCGACCATTCAAATATAAAACAAAAAGCAAGAGGAGATAAAACCATCCATGGAAATAGGTGGTATAACCAACCATAGTAAATTAAAGAACAATTTCATAAGGTGGTAGAACCTACCATAGTAAATAAAATAAAAAGTTCATAAACAATAGAATAATTAAAATACAAGAGGAATTAACACAATAACAATGAAGGCTAAGGTTAGGGGATCCGCCCTTGATATTTCAAATAAGGATAATTAACCCATTTTAGTTATATGAATTATATTTGTTTCATCACCAATATTTATACCACTTCTTGTAAATGGGTTCAAGCATCCAATGTGCCAATCACCATATGTCTACAACAAATCAAGGTTCCTAACTAGATTCGTGTCGGTAAGGAAGAACCATACATCATCTAGAAAGGATCCAAGCATTTGATGTGCCAAGGATTGTCGACAATGGATCAAGACCTCCACTTTACGAGTGGTGTCAAGATTGATTAAGAAATTAAATATAAATCATATTGAATAAACATTATAAGATTAAGATTATTAAGCACATATTAAGGGTTAGAGAATCCTTATTCTCATATCAAGGGTTTCACCCTTTCACCTTAGCAAAAGAGAAATTAGAAGAACATTATAATAGAAAGAAAATAAAATGCAAGAAAAAGGAAATTCATTAATAACATAAACACACAAAACACAATACAAGATCCTAGCCAAAGCCAAAATGTTCAGCCAAGGCCAAGATGCCCTAATGGGTCACAAGGCACCTCTATTTATAGATACATCCAGGGGCAAACTTGTCAAATTACAAGGGCATAATTGTCAAATATTAGTTGTAAATATCTTTGACAATTGGGATCATTAGGCACCGACTTTGACCATCAATTTTGACATTGAAATGTTGTGAATTTTAATCACATGTCTTCATGAAAGTTGTAGATATTTCTCTCAGCTTTCTAGAACATATTGATTTGCACAATTTGGATACGTATTTTGAGAGATACGGTCCAAATACTGAGGCCTGGTCAGACTGGGCCGAGACTGTAGATGGATTCACTTCAAGCCCAATTTTGGTTCACTAAGAGCCCGAATTTGATGATGCTTGTGAAATGCAACCTTGTAGACAATTGAATCAGCTTTTCAAAACATTAAGAATTGCACAATTCTGATTTATAAATTGAGAGTTATGCCCATTTTACCAAACCTGTAACAAAACCAAAATTAAGAGGAATCAAATGCTACAAATATGCTTAAGTTGAGGAATTTAATGACACTATTAATGCAATATGATGAGCTAAACTCTTATTAAACATGCATATTTAAGTGTTCATCAGAGGTGTGATGAACACTTAAATATGTATGATTCATAAGAGTTTAATTCATCATATTGCATTAATAGTGTCATTAAATTCCTCAATTTAGTATATTTGTAGTCTTTTGCATCTTTGGAATTAATTTTCTTTTAATTTTGGTTTTGTTATAGGCTCGGTAAAATGGGCATAACTTTCTATTTATAGATCCGAATGGTGCAAATCTTAATGTTTTGGAAAGCTGATTCAATTATCTACAAGAAGAATCACCAAATTTGGGCTCTTAGTGGACCGAAAATGGGCTTGAAGTGAACCCATCTGTAGATTCGATCCAGTCTGACCATGCCTCAGTATTTTAACCGTATCTCTCAAAATACGTTTCCAAATCATGCAAATAAATATGTTCTAGAAAGATGAGACAATTATCTACAACTTTCATGAAGACATGTGATCAAAATTCTGAATAATTTGGTGTCAAAATTGGTGGTCAAAGTTGGTGCACTGAATGATCCCAATTGTCAAAGATTTGTCACCTAATATTGGACAATGGTTCCTTTGTAATTTGACAAGTTTGCCCCTGAATGTATCTATAAATAGAGGTGCCTTGTGACCATTAGGACATCTTGGCCTTGGCTGGGATCTTGTATTGTGTTTTTCTCTTGTGTATTTATGATATTAATAAATCTTCTTTTTCTTATAATTTGTTTTCTTTCTCTTATAATGTCTTTCTAATTTCTCTTTTGGTGAAAGGGTGAAACCCTTGATATGAGAATAAGAATTTTCTAACCCTTTGATATGTGCTTAATAATTATAATCTTTGTTATTTATTTCTTATGATTTATATTTATTTTCGTAATCAATCTTGACACCACTTGTCAAGTGGAGGTCTTGATCCATTGTCGACAATTCTTGGTGCATCAAATGCCTGGATCCTTTCTAGATGTCGTATGGTTCTTCCTTACTGACACAAGTCTAGTTAGGAATCTTGATTTGTTCTAGACATATGGTGATTGGCACATTGGACGCTTAAACCCATTTGCAAGAAGTGGTATAAATATTGGTAATGGAATAAATATAATTCATATAACTAACATTAGGCTTAAATGACAATTGGAACCTCCTTCATGTGTGGATTCCAATTAAGTTATAATTGGGTTATGTATTCTTATTTGATATATCAAGGGCGGATCCCCTAACCTTAGCTTTCATTGTTATTGTCTTAATTCTTCTTACTTGCTTATTTTAATTATTCTCATCTATTGCTTATGAACTTGTTCTTTAATTTACTATGGCCGGTTTTACCACCTATAGTATTACCTCCTTTTGCTTTTTATTTTATATTTGAATGGTCGATGGTACTGCCTACCGTCTTTACATATTTGTTGATATTATCTTGCCATTTCTATGAATTATTCATACTATATTGCTTACCTTATTGTTTGTACCGTTAAAATTTCCTTCCTCGTGGATCGACCCCAGTCTTACCAGGTTTATTACTTCAACACACCTATACTTGGGAGATAATCCTTTTTTGGATGTGTCAAATAGTGTCATTAAATTCCTCAACTTAAGCATATTTGTAGTCTTTGCATCTTTGGAATTAATTTTCTCTTGATTTTGGCTTTGTTACAGGTTTGGTAAAATGGGTATAACTTTCTATTTATAGATCAGAATGGTGCAAATCTTAATATTTTCAAAACCTGATTAAATTATCTACAAGATTGTGCTTATAGGCATCATCAAATTGGGGCTCTTACTAGACCAAAAATGGGCTGGAAGTGAACCCATCTGCAGATTCGGCCTAGCGACCATGCCTCAGTATTTTGATCATATCTCTCAAAATACATATCCAAATCATACAAATCAATATGCTCTAGAAATCTGAGACAAATATCTACAACTTTATTGAAGACATATGATCAAAATTCTCAATAATTTGATGTCACAATCGCTGGTCAAAGTCAGTGCACCTAATGATCCTAATTATCAGAGATTTGTGCACCTAATATTTGACAATTGTTCCCTTGTAATTTGACAAGTTTGTCCCTAAATGTATCTATAAATAGAGGTGCCTTGTGACCATTAGGATATCTTGGTCTTGGCTGGATATCTTGGCCTTGGCTGAGATCACTTGCTATTATGTTTTTCTCTCTTGTGTTTCTATGTTATTAATAAATCTTCTTTTTCTTGTAATTTGTTTTCTTTCTTTTACAATGTCTTTCTAATTTCTCTTTTTCTAAAGTGAAAGGGTGAAACCCTTGATATGAGAATAAGGATTCTCTAACCCTTTTATATGTGCTTAATAATCATAATCTTTTGTTATTTATCTTATATGATTTATATTTATTTCTCTAATCAATTTTGACACCACTCGTAAAGTCGAGGTCTTGATCCATTGTAGACAATTCTTGCCACATCAAATACTTGGATCCTTTCTAGATGTCGTATGGTTCTTCCTTACCGACATAAATCTAGTTAGGAACCTTGATTTGTTGTAGACATATAGTGATTGGCACATTGGATGCTTGAACCCATTTACAAGAAGTGGTATAAATATTGATAACGAAACAAATATAATTCATATAACTAAAATGGGCTAATTATCTTTATTTGATATATCAAGGGCGGATCCCCTAACCTTAGCTTTTATTTTTATTGTGTTAATTCCTTTTACTTGCGTATTTTATTTATTCTCTTCTATTGTTATGAATATGTTCTTTAATTTGCTATGGTAGGTTTTACCACCTATTTCCATAGATGGTTTTACCACCTTTTGTTGTTGTTTTACATTTGAATGGTCGGTAGTACCGCCTACCATCTTTACTTCTATTTGTTAATATCTTCTTGATTAATCATATCATATTTGCTTAGCCTATAATTTGTAACGCTAAAATCCCCTTCCTCGTGGATCGACCTCGGTCTCACCGGGTTTATTACTTCGACACTCCTATACTTGAGAGACAATCCTTTTTTGGATGTGTCATGTCACATTTTGAGTAGGTTCCTCAACACCAATTATAGGGAATTGCCCATATATGATTACCGATCGCCGTCTTACCTTCATGCCATGCATGTTAGTTCTCAATCAAATGAATAAAGAAGGATGCATTTGCTAAATGGAATGATCAAAAACTTCAAGATTCTCACTGAAAAACTTGAAAACAAGACTAAAAGGCATGTTTTCAACCACATATTATTAATATGTACAGTCATACCAAAGAAATTCTATATATGACTCAACGATGAAGAAGTGTGTATAAATTTTCAGTAACATATACAATTCAATCAATTCATGTCATTTATTAATTATGCATTATTTTCTCTTTCATCTCTCGCATGCATGATTTATATATAATGTAGTTGTGAATTGTTTTGTCTCCCATGAACATTGAATATTAACCTTGAGCTTAAAGCTTACAAAACAAGGAATCAACATGTATATATATTTCTATAATATTGATTTTATAAAAAGTTTTAAAAAGAAGTTATCACCTTTGTGTCATCAGTGCATCCATCACCTTTAGTTCCAAAATCTAAATACATTTAAAGTACTAGAGCAGTTCGCCACCAAACTTTCTTCTTGGACTCGATCAGCAACTACCATCACTCATGAACTTGGGTATATTGCTACTACTGTCGTCAAACTCTTTCTCTTCCTTCCTGAACACAAAGCTTACTACAGGCATACAATTTTGAATATAGATCGTACAAGCATTTTAATTTTTAGGTCAACTGTAATTGAGAATTAATACCAGATATAGGGTATAGAGAGATCAAGTTAAAACTTTTTAACTTTTATTTAGATCTAATAATAGTGAATGTTGGTTTTTCTACCTTTTTCACATCAAGTATGGAAAAATTACCATATTTTATTGCATATTAATGCCAATAATTCAAAATCACTCAGACAATAGATGACGCAAAGTTGGAAAAATAATTCCACTTGTGACTTGATCATGCATGTCACTAGCATGTATAACTCTACTAATTAATTATTCATATTAGAAACTAATTAACTATATATGTATATATATATCAAATTAAACTCCATGAACTATTAGAGAGACTTTTTGTAGCCTTGCAATAAAAACAAGAGAGGATCTTCGGTGCATCTGCTGCACCGTGTAGCGAATGCACAGAAGACTTAGCCTAAAAACAAAGTTAAAACTCGAGTTCATCGCCTTGCAACAGATTCAGCTTCTTAACCCCTCGGGTCTTCAAATCTTCACTTTTGAAATAATATTTGAAAATAACGCTCATAACTTGCTACTGTTAACTAAGAACACAATAAGGACCTTATTGCTTGCAGGTATTGAAATTGTCAATTAATTAATTTGGAAAAGATATAAAATTAATTAAGAAGCTATCCCCTAATCCTAAGGGGTCCTGGATTGATTCGATAAATTTGATAATTCTTAATGACAATCTGGAGGTTTGTTTAGCCATCATTTTACTCCTTAAATGATTCATTCAATAAGGCATAATTCATAATCAAATTTAATTATTCAGTCACCATCACATGCCATAATAAATTCCATTAATGATAATTAGTTTTCAGTTTGGATGTTTCTCTGAATATTTTTTAATCTGGGGCTAGTTCTGAAAATTTATTAAAAACTCCAAGGGAAATTGTCATCAACCCTCATTTTAGAATCCCTTAAAAAGCCCTAGACTTACATTACATTCTTCTCGTCTCTTACTCGTGCATGTTGTTGAGCAAAGATGTGGCTCATATGTAAGCCAAGAGTCCCACATTGGTTGTTTTGCAAAAATTGGCTCACTTGTTTACTTATAAAAAGGAGTCAAGTGTGTGTTATAAGTGTTCCATTGAAATTCTCATTCCCCGCAAACCCCACCCCCCCCCCCCCCCCCCCCCCCCCCCCCCCACCCCAAAGCTAATTTTGTGTGGTTCTCCAAACGACCCTATAGTTTATGTTTGTCTCTTTTTCCCCCCTTTGATTTTGGATATTTGTAATATTGCCCAATTGTTTAGGTAATTACAATTTAGCCTAACTATTTGGGTAATTGTAATTTAGCTCAATAGTTGTGGTGTTTGTATTGTGGTCCAAAAGTTTGTAATTATCTTTGAAGATAGTGAAAGTTTTTTCTAACGACGCTCGAGAACGTAGATAACAATATCGAACCTCGTTAAATATTGGTGTTCTTTCTATTTCTGCATTATTGGTTAGTTAGTTGGTTGCCTTCTTTTGTTGTTGCTATTATATTCAATTAGCTAGCATATTTTGTGGTTGCACATTTGGTTGTTTTGTGGTATCACTTCCGTACTGCGCACAACAATTATGTTGTGAATTTCGGGCTTTTCGTGGAAGCATTCAATCCAAGATATTGAAAAAATTATGATGAAACCACAAGCAAGAAAACAAACAAGAAAATAAAGAATATAGGAACACTAGATTTATAGTGATTCAGCCAATCAAGCTTACGTACACTTTGGAGATCTCAACAGTAACGTTATTTCAATCAACAATAATGGAGAAATATAAGAATGTCAATAGCAATAACAAGAATTTAACCTTACAGCCTCCCTATGTATGCCAACAAGATGAAACTAATCTTCGATATATGCCTCCAAGGAAAGCCTAGAGAAGAACTCCCATGCGTAATCGATATATACTCACGATTTACAATCCCAAACTATAGCTTCCAAGATCACCCAAAATGTTGACGTCCTTGACGACTCCCAAGGCTCCAAAAACTTTTAAACAGTCTTCTCTCCCACACAACTTGTGTATTGTGTGCTATATATCTCCACTCATTATACAAGGCTTTATATAGGGCCAATAGTCTTGTTCCTAGTCTAGCCATGATTCCTAGACTAGAAGTACAAAATAAAACTCTTTCAATTTCAGTTTCCTTATCCAACTATGAGTCACCTAGATTATCCTAATTATAACAAATTACAATCAAACTCAACTTTCTAGTTTGATACAAATTTCAATTTGTTTTAATTCTAATCTAGAAATAAATCTTATATTGCCCAATATTCTAACAAGACAAAAACACACATAATAATTCTCCAACTTGTTTTTGTCGTCAAACGTTGTTGATTCCACGTTGAAGAAGGATTCCTAGTCTATATCATTGCGCAGGAGTGATGAACACTTAAATATGTATGCTTAATAAGAGCCTAATTCATCATATTGCATTAATAGTGTCATTAAATTCCTCAACTTAAGCATATTTGTAGTCTTTATATCTTTTGAATTAACTTTCTCTTAATTTCGATTTTGATGTAGGCTCGGTAAAATAAGCATAACTTTCTATTTATATTTTGGAAAGCTGATTGAATTATCTACAAAATTGTATTTCACAAGCATCATCAAATTCGGGCTCTTAGTGGACCAAAAATGGGTTGAAGTGAACCCATCTATAGTTTTAGCCCAGCCTGACCATGCCTCATTTTTTTGACAATATCTCTCAAAATACGTATCCAAATTGTATGAATCAAGATGTTCTAGAAAGACTTTTATGAAGATATGTGATCAAAATTCACAATAATTCAATGTCAAAATCGGTGGTCAAAGTTGGTGCACCTAATGATCCCAATTGTCAAAGTTGGTTCACCTAATATTTGACAATGGTCTTTTTGTAATTTGACAATTTTGCCCCTGAGTCTATCTATAAATAGATGTGCCTTGTGACCCATTAGAACATCTTGGCCTTGGCTGGGATCTTGTATTGTGTTTTTCTCTCTTGCGTGTTTATGCTATTAATAAATCTCTTTTTTCTTGCAATTTTTTTTCTTTTATAATGTCTTTCTAATTAAGGTGAAAGGGTGAAACCCTTGATATGAGAGTAAGGATTCTATAACCTTTGTTGTGTGCTTAATAATTATAATAAGGATTCTATAACCTTTGTTGTGTGCTTAATAATTATAATCTTTTGTTATTAATTTTATATGATTTATCTTTATTTTCTTAATCAATCTTGACACCACTCGTAAAGTGGAGGTCTTGATCCATTGTCGACAATCCTTAGCACAACAAATGCATGGATCCTTTCTAGATGTCATATGGTTCTTCCTTACCAACACAAGTCTAGTTAGGAACCTTAATTTGTTGTAGACATATGATGATTCGCACATTGGATGCTTGAACCCATTTACAAGAAGTGGTACAAATATTAGTAATGTAACAAATATAATTTATATAACTAAAATTGAGCTTAAATGACAGTTGGAACCTCCTTTATGTCTGGATTCTAATTTTTACTTATCCTTATTTGATATATCAAGGGTGGATCCCCTAACCTTAGCCTTCATTATTATTGTGTTAATTCCTTTTACTTGTGTATTTTATTTATTCTCATCTTTTGTTATGAACATGTTCTTTAATTTGCTATGGTAGGTTTTACCACTTATTTCATAGATGGTTTTACCATCTTGTATTGTCGTTTTACATTTGAATGGTCGATAGTACCACCTACCATCTTTACTTCTATTTGTTAATATCTTCTTGATTAATCATATCATATTTGCTTCGCTTATAATTTGTAGCGCTAAAATCCCCTTCCTCGTGGATTTACACATTCAAAAAAGGATTATCTCCCAAGTATGGGAGTGTCGAAGTAATAAATCCGATGAGACCGCAGTCGATCCACGAGGAAGGAAATTTTAGCGGTACAAACAATATGGTAAGCAAATATAATATGGATAATTCTAAGAAATGACGCGATAACATAAACAAATATAAGTAAAGATGGTAGCCGGTACTATCGACCATTCAAATGTAAAATACAATTAAAAGGTGGTAAATCCAACCATAGGAATTTAGGAGGTAAAACCTTCCACAGCAATCAAAACAAAAAATTCATAAACAATAAATAAGAATAATTAAAATACAACTAAGAGAAAGTAACACAATAAGAATGAAAGCTAAGGTTAGGGGATCCGCCCTTGATATATCAAATAAGGATACATAACCTGATTATAACCCAATTGGAATCCACACATAAAGGAGGTTCTAATTGTCATTTAAGCCTATTTTTAGTTATATGAATTATATTTGTTCCATTACCAATATTTACACCACTTCTTGTAAATGGGTTCAAGCATCCAATGTGCCAATCACCATATGTCTACAACAAATCAAGGTTCCTAACTAGACTTGTATCTGTAAGAAAGAACCATACGACGTCTAGAAAGGATCCAAGCATTTGATATGCCAAGGATTGTCGACAATGGATCAATACCTCCACTTTACGTGTGGTGTCAAGATTGATTAAGAAAATAAATATAAATCATATAAATAACAAAAGATTATAGTTATTAAGCACATATCAAAGGTTCTAGAATCCTTACTCTCATATCAAGGGTTTCACCCTTTCACCTTAGCAAGAGAAATTAGAAAGACATTATAAGAGAAAGAAAACAAATTGCAAGAAAAAGGTAATTCATTCATAATATAAACACACAATAGAGAAAAACACAATACAAGATCCTAGCCAAGGCCAAGATGTTCCAATTAAGGCCAAGATGTCCTAATGGTCACAAGGCACCTCTATTTATAGATACATTCAGGGGCAAACTTGTCAAATTATAAAGGAACCATTGTCAATTATTAGGTGCAAAAATCTTTAACAATTGGGATCATTAGGTGCACCGACTTTGACCATCGATTTTGACACTGAATTATTCAGAATTTTGATCATATGTCTTCGTGAAATTTGTAGATAATTTTTTCATCTTTTTAAAATATATTGATTTGCATGATTTGGATACGTATTTTGAGAGATACGGTCAAAATACTGAGGCATAGTCAGGTTGGATAGAATCTGCAGATGGGTTCACTTCAAGCTCATTTTTGGTCCACTAAGAGCCCGAATTTGATGATGCCTGTGAGAGACAATCTTGTAGATAATTGAATCAGCTTTTCAAAATATTAAGATTTGCATCATTCTGATCTACAAATAGAAAGTTATGTTCATTTTACAAAACCTATATCAAAACAGAAATTATGAGAAAATTGATTCCAAAGATGCAAAGACTACAAATATGCTTAAGTTGAGGAATTTAATGACACTATTAATGTAATATGATGGATTAAACTCTTATGAAACTTACATATTTAAGTGTTTATCATACCTCCCAACCTGCTTATTGCTAGTCCCTAGCAATTGAAGCATTATTATTTAGAAGTGATTTATAGAATTTTACATCCAAGGTAGTTAATTATTGCACTCTCTTTGATTTTATAGAAATAAACAAACTCTCAACTGATTTTTTTTTTACTCATGTACCCTTCAGTCAAGATATTAACAAACCCTCTTTTTGTATTCAGTCGACACACGACTATGGGGCTTATTGGAAAGAAGCCATATCGGTTCCAATATTCGTTGAGGCTAACAACATTAAGCAGGGGCATTCATTTTTTATTTATATATATAATAATTTTTTTCTTTTTTTCTTCTTTTTTTCTATTTTTTTAAAGGATACATCTTGAACCCATGTAGCAAGCCTTAGGCTAATGACTCCCAAACCAGTCGGCCTTAGGGTATTAGGTGTTAAGACACCCCTATGAGCTTAACGACTCGAGTTGCCGATGCTTTCTTTTTGCTTAGACACTTGTGGATAGTGCAATGTTCAATCCCATTAAGCTTTCTTCTTAATCCATGTAACGAGCTTTGGGCCAATAGCTCCCAAACCAGTTGGTCTTAGGGTATTAGGTGTTGAGGCATCCCTCGGGCTTAATTGCTCGAATTAAGGAGGCTACAAGACCAAACTTATCCACAATTGCTCTTCTTTCTCTTTTTTTTTTCACTTTTTTTTCTTCTTTTTTTTTGAAACTTTCCCCTTCCTTTTGTTGTTATCCTAAACAAAATAAAAGAACTCAAATATTACAACATTTTATTACGCTACCCACAGTCATGCATCAAGGTATGTGTGTGTGAAGAAAGGTTTGTGAATACTTGCTTAATAAGCACATAGTTTATTAAATAATAAGGTTGTGAGAGTTCATAGATTTGAATAATTCAAAGTGAAATGAATAAGACCTCCTTGTTATAAAATTCAAAAATCAAAACTAAATAATATCAAGTTAGCTAAAATGAGTCTTCAAAAATGCAAAATCAAAATAAAATGACAAATTGGTTAGAGTATGTCTCAAGAGTTCAAACTAGCCCTCTTTACTCTACCATTCCGGACCCAGAATGTGTCTCAAGAGGATTTGAACTCCTTACAGCGCATTCTAAATCTAATTACTAATTCGTTTTTTTCTTTTTTTTCTTTTATTTTTTGCAAGCAAAAGAAAATTAAAGACACACTTATGCCTACTATCCTTCCCCCTAACCAAATGCAACATTGTTCCCAATGTTTAAATGTCGAAAGATAAAGTATAAAAGACATTACCTGAAGCTACTGTTATTCAAGAGAGATGAAATGAAAGACTAATAAAATGCTACAAATAAAACAAAAAACAATAAAAAATTACAAACAAAGATTTAGATCCAATTTGCACTTTTTGTTTTGCCCTCCTGACCAATTAATTTTAGTTATGGCTAGGTCAGATTCGTACCCGAACGCTTGTAACTTGTCAAGTAGTTCACTAGCAGTAGTGGTAGAAACAAGGATCTTTTTTGCCGAATGAGAGGTAAAATTTTGTTCTACAGCTGCATCAACAAAATTCATCAAAAGATCAAAGAAATTTTTAACATTCAACAAACCTACGGGTTTTTGATGGAGATTCAGTTGGACCTAAGAGGCAATTTGAAAAATTTCTTCAAGAGTCCCGAAGCCACCTATTAAAGCAATAAAGGCATCGAAATTGATAAGCATATGTACCATGCGTTCATGCATAGAGGAGACTTGTAACTTCTTCCTAACCATTTTTCCAACGATGCTTTCTACAGCCAAGGCTTTAGGAATAACTCCTAAAACTTGACTACCTCCTACATGGGCAGCAGTTGACACACAACCCATTAACCCGAGGCTACCTCCCCCATAAACCACATTAATCTTTCTATCAGCTAGTAGCCTACCAAGATAATTTGCTACTCTACAAACTCTTCACTTTTACCCGGTCGAGATCCACATAATACACATATCCTTTGGATTCGACGTTTTGAAGTTCCCTCCATGTCTATGCAACTCTCTAACTATGTGTGGAGAAGAGAACAAGAGATGTGGTATTTATGGAGTGCAAAAAGGTATGTTAATGATGACATATAGATAGGTAGCTCGGTTGCTTGTTGAAAAATTTGGCAATAATGCATAGAAATTCAAAAAAAAAAAGACGAAATAAGACACCATAAGTCAAACAAAAGATACAAATTCAAAAAGGACAACTATAAGGCATTAAAATTCAAAAATAATGGCACGCATGCATATGTACAGGTAGTTGTGACTGTGGCTCACATCTTCCTCTGATTTTATGTCTAGAAATGACTTAAACACCTTCTATGAGTTGGGGATATGCTTCCCATCCAGTTTTCTTATAAATTGGTAAACGTGATTGTTTTGAGTTAGATTCTCAAGTCTATAACATTCCTGCTCATCTCGAAATTGTGTCCACAATTTCAAGATTTTACGTTGCACAAGTTCACAAGAATGCGTCTCAAGAGTCTCTCGGATATCATTCAAAGACTCCCTACTCAGTCCATTCTTGATAAACTATAATTTATCCTCTCGATTGTTAGACAAATATCCCAAGGAGCGGCAACGCTGGTTATAAGTCTATCGTGCACATTTATGACAAACTTGTAACCTTTTCACTCTTCGCTTTTTGGCGTAAAAGCTTTTTCCCAAACCTGGTATGTGAGAAACAAGATTATCTGAAAACTCACAAAAAAATTGAACCTTGGCTTCAATTAACCATCTTAAATTAGCAGGAATGCCCTTGCACATTAACATCCTTAGTCTTGCTGCACGAGCTTCGTAAATTTTAAGCAAATCATTTTAAAGAAGAGAGGGAAAATGTTTGTGCAATTTTGAGAGAATGTCATCCATTATGAAGAAAATGAGAGAGAAGAAAAGAAAATGAATGCAAGGTGAGCAACAGTTTTTAAGGAACTGAAAAACCGACTTTAAAAGTCACAGAGTACCGTATCCGCTACTTGACCGAGAAAAAACAATCCTTAGAAAGGATCGACTAAAGCAATGGACTCTTCATTTTGGTCAAAATTTTCAAAGAATGGTTTTAACCGTTACCCATTGACTTTAGAAACATTACCATTATTTGGGTTCTCAATTTCAACAGCTCCATGAGAAAAAAACATTTTTAACAATGAAAGGCCCAGTCTGACGAGACCAAAGTTTACCAGGAAACAAATGCAATCTTGAATCATATGAAAGAACTTTTTGTAAAGGTTCAAAAGATTTTCTAACAATGAATTTTTCATGGAAAACCTTCATTTTTTCTTTGTAGATTTTAGAATTTTCATAAGCCTCATTCCTGATTTCTTCAAGTTCACTCAATTAGAGTTTACCTAACTTGCAAGCCTCATTCAAATTTGTGTTAAATTTTTTGATGGCCTAATAAGCTTTATGCTCAATTTCCAAAGGCAAGTGACAAGGTTTTTCATAGACTAATGATGTTTTGAAAGCAGTACGGTTAGCCCAAAATGTATCATTAAGTCTTAAAGACCAATCTTTGTGATTTGGGTTAACTGTTTTCTCTAAGTTCTGTTTTCTCTCCCTATTAGCTAATTCAACTTGTCCACTTGTTTGTGGGTGATAAGGTGTATAAATTTTTTGGGTTTTCCATATTTCTTCATTAAAGTTTCAAATGGTTTGTTACAAAAATGTGTGCCCCCATCACTTATAATGGCTTGAGGAATTCCAAATCTACATAAGATATTCTCTTTCAAGAATTTGATATCTGTTTTGTGATCATTGTTTCGACATGGAATTGCCTTGACCCATTTTGAAACATAGTCTACTACAACAAGAATGTATACAAAACCAAATGATGGTGGAAAAGGTCCTATAAAATCAATACCCCAACAGTCAAAGATTTCAACAACAAGAATAGAATTCAAAGCCATCATGTTTCGTATTGAAATGGATCCCAATTTTTGACAATTTTCACAAGTTTTATAAAATGCATGTGCATCTTTAAATAAGGTGAGCTAATAAAATCCACATTGCAAGATTTTAGAGGTCCTATAAAATCAATACCCCAACAGTCAAAGATTTCAACAACAAGAATAGAATTCAAAGCCATCATGTTTCGTATTGAAATGGATCCCAATTTTTTACAATTTTCACAAGTTTTATAAAATGCATGTGCATCTTTAAATAAGGTGAGCTAATAAAATCCACATTGCAAGATTTTAGCCGCCGTTTTTCTATATGAAAAATGTCCTCCACATACCTCAGAATGACAAAAATTAATGACACTACTTACCTCATTATCAGGTATACATCTTCTAATTATTTGGTCCGGACAATATTTGAATAGTATGGGTCATCCCAATAAAAATTTTTCACCTCGATCAAAATTTTTTTTTTGTCTTGAGCATTCCAATGAGGTGGTATTTTTCCTATCGCAAGGAAATTTACAATAGCAAACCAAGGTACAGTAGCAACAGAAAATAAAAATCCAGCAGGAAAAGAATCATTGATAGGTGAAGTTTCAATTAATGCCTCTGTCGTTAATCTTGATAGATGGTCTACAACGACATTTTCGGCTCCTTTCTAATCCTTTATTTTGATGTTGAATTATTGGAGCAGTAAGATCCACCGTACCAATCTAGGTTTTGCATCCTGTTTAGACATTAAATATTTTACAGCTGCATGGTTAGTGTAAACAATTGTTGGAGAACCAATTAAATAAGATTGAAATTTGTCCAATACAAATACTACTGCAAGTAGTTCTTTTTCAGTTGTTGTGTAATTCATTTGTGCATCATTTAAAGTCCTACTTGCATAGTATATCACATAAGGCTTACCTTTTCTTCTTTGTCCCAAGATAGCACCAACGACATAATCACTTGCATCACATATCAATTCAAAAGGCAAGGACCAATCGGGAGATAGCATGATTGGAGCAGTTGTTAAAAGTCCAATTAACTTATCAAAGGCATTTTGACATTCTTGAGTCCATTCAAAAGAAGTTTATTTTATTAAGAGGTTACAAAGAGGTTTTGATATAGCACTGAAGTTTCTTATGAACCTCTTATAAAATTCAGTTTGCCCTAAGAATGAACGGACGTCTTTAACTATTTTTGGTAGAGGTAAATGGGAAATTAATTCCACTTTTGCTTTGTCTACTTCGATTCCCTTAGAAGACACCACATGATCCAAGACAATTCCTAAAGTGACCATATAATGACATTTTTCCCAATTCAAAATAAGACATTTTTCTACACACCTTTTTAGGGCTTTTTCTACGTTTTCAAGACAATTATAAAAAGAATTTTCAAAGAGAGTTAAATCATCCATGAAAACTTCTAAATAATACTCAACCATGTCACTGAAAATGCTTAACATGCATCTTTGAAAGGTAGCTGGAGCATCACAAAGTCCAAAAGGCATCCTCCTAAATGCAAAAGTACCAAAGGGGCACGTGAATGTGGTCTTTTCTTGGTCTTCAAGTGCAATAAGAATTTGATAATAGCTTGAGTATCCATAAAGAAACCAGTAGTAGGAGTGCCCTGCTACTCTTTCTGAAATTTGGTCAAGGAATGTTAAGGGAAAGTGGTTTTTTCTAGTGACAGCATTTAGTTTTCTATAGTCAATGCACATCCTCCAACTAGATGAGACTTGAGTTGGCAATGATTCACCCTTTTCATTTTTTACTACTGTAATGCCAGATTTCTTAGGTACTACTTGTGTAGGGCTTACCCACTTACTATCAGAAATAGGGTAGATAATTCCTACATTAAGTAGTTTAAGAACTTCTGCCCTAATGACCTCTTTCATGTGAGGATTTATTCTCCTTTGAGGTTGTTGGGATGTTTTGACATTTTCTTCTAAATGTATTCTATGTGTACAAATCAAAGGGTTAATACCTTTTATGTCTTTTAAAGTCCACCCAATTGTATTTTTATGCCTTTTAAGTACGTGTATGAACTTACCTTGTTGGTCGCTTGTGAGGGATGAAGAAATTACTATCGGATATGTCTGATTCTCCCCAAGATATGCATATTTTAGTCCTTCAGGTAAGGGCTTTAGTTCTAACTTAGGAGCTTCCTCTTCCTTACTTTCATTCATTTGCCCCAATTCTTCGAATCTTCTTTTTTCTATCACCTGTGCACAATCCAGTAAAGAACATGTATTAGAAAGATCAGGCTCTAGTTCCATACTCGATTCTAATGAATTGACTAAATAAGTTTCCAAAGGGTCAGAAGAACTCTTTCTTTGGATGTGGTCTTCCACAATAGTTTCAATCATGTTGGACTCTTTAGTTTCATCATCTTCTTCATGTGGTTGTTTGCACATATTAAAAATGTTAAGTTCCAATGTCATGTTCCCGAATGATAACTTGATGACTCCATTCCTGCAATTAATCAAAGCATTAGAGGTAGCTAGAAATGGACACTCTAAAATAACAGGAATTGAATTACATACTTCCACTGGTTGTGTATCCAAGACGATAAAATCCACTGGGTAAACGAAATTTTTGACTTGAACTAACACATCTTCTACTACTCTTCTTGGCACTTTAATTGATCTATCAGGAACTAAAAGAGTTACAGAAGTCGATTTTAACTCACCTAGATTGAGTTTCCAAAAAATCGAGTATAGAAGTAAATTCACACTAGCACCAAGATCAAGTAAAGCTTATTCAATTTTATGATCCCAATAACACATGAAATTGTAGGACAACTCGGATCCTTATATTTCATTGTATTATTGTTTTGAAGAATAGCACTTACTTGCTCGGCCAGAAAAGCCTTCTTTTTCACATTTAGTTTCCTTTTCATAGTGCACAAATTTTTCAAAAATTTTGCATAAGAAGGTACCTGTTTGATTACATCTAGCAAGAAAATGTTGACCTTTACCTATTTGAAAATTTCAAAGATTTCAGAATTGTGAGTTGGCTTCTTTTTTGTAGCTAATGCTTGAGGAAATGGAGGCTCAGAATAGAAATTGGTTTCTTCTTTGACAGGGGTTGGTTTGGTAACCTCTTCCTACCCTTTAGAGATTGATTCTTCTTCTTTCTCATAAGGAATGTGTTTTCCAACAACCTTACCATTGTGAAGAGTCATGACTTATTTGGCTTAGTCAAAATAATGGTTATTTGAACTCCCTGCATATGGGTTAGATTGATCTTTGGGGTTTTGCAATGTTTGAGAAGGAAATTTCCCTTTTTCTTGGATGCTAGATGTGGATGCAAATTTTGCAAGAGTGTCTGACAAATTTGTTAATGTTTGAGCAATTTGATTATTGAACGTCTCTTGCTTTGTAATGAATGAATGCAATATCTCTTCAAAGTCATTTCTAGGAGGAGGAGCATATAAATGATATGAGAATTTTGAAAATTTTGTCATGTTTGAAAAGGAACTTGTGAAGATTGTGCATGATTATCATTTTTTCAACTAAAATTTGGATGATTTCTCCAACTGGGATTATAGGTTTGTGAGTATGGATTATGATTTGGCCTTTTAAAAGTGTTCAAGACATTGGCTTGTTCGTGGAGACCTTCCCTAGAGGCAAGCAAAGTTGGGCAATCATTAGGAGAGTGATCATTATCATTACAAATGTGACAGACTGTTTCTTGAATAGAGTTCAATTGACCATTGTTTTTCTTTTCTAAAGCCTCGATTTTTCTGGCTAGGGATGCATATTTGGCTCGAAGGTCATCGTCTTCCCTAAGGTTGTGAATGCCTCTATTGGATGTCGAGGTTGGGGCCTTGCTTGGTACCTCATAGGTTCCAATAGTGTCCCAATTTTATGCCTTATCGACCAAGGAATCTAAGTATTCAATTGCTTCCTCAGGGTCTTTATCTACAAATTCTCCATTACACATTGACTCAATTAGTTGCCTATCTTAAGATGTTAAACCTTCATAGAAGTATGCAACTATTCTCCAAGTTTCAAAACCATAGTGAGGATAGGTGTTAAATAGTTCTTTATAACTATCCCAACATTGGTAAAGGGTTTCCCCTTATTTTTGAGTGAAATTGGAAATTTATCTTTTAAGAGAATTTGTTCTATGGGTAGGAATTTTTTTTTTCAAAATTATTGTTTCATCTCATCCCATGAACTGATGGAATTTGACCTCAAATTTTATAGCCATGTTCTAGCTTTATCTTTTAAAGAAAAAGGAAAAAGCTTTAATCTAATGGTGTTTATGCTACAATTTGGGTCACTGTAGGAGTTACACACTTCTTCAAAGATTTTTAAATGCGAATATGGGTTCTCCCTATCAAGGCCATAAAATGTGGATAAAAGTTGAACAAAATTTGGTTTGAAATTGAAATAGACTGAATAGGGAGGAGAAACTACACAAGATGGTGCACTAGTCCTTACCAGATTCATGTACTCTCTGAGGCTTCTTGGTTGATTTTGATCATTTTGTTGGGAACGATTGTCCCCTTCATCCGTGAACCTATCCAATTGATTGTCGACCATATTTTCTAAGGAAGATGACGTTTTTCTAACAAGTCTACCACTAGATGTTCGTGACCAAATTTTTCATGCAAGAAAAAGACAAGAAAAGAGAAGAAAAGATGAACACACAACAAAGAAAAAATTTAAGATCTAAAATGAGAAAAGAGAATACTTACAATTTGTACACCAATTTTTACCTTCCTCGGCAACGGTGCCAAAAACTTGATACATCCAAAAAAGAATTATCTCCAAAGTATTGGAGTGTCGAAGTATTAAACCCGGTGAGACCGAGGTCAATCCATGAGGTGGAAATTTTAGCGGTACAAACAATATGATAAGCAAATATGATATGGATAATTCTAAGAAATGACGAGATAATATGAACAAATATAAGTAAAGATGGTAGGTGGTACTACCGACCATTCAAATGTAAAATACAATTAAAAGGTGGTAAAACCAACCATGGGAATTTAGGAGGTAAAACCTTCCATAGCAATCAAAAGAATAAATTCATAAACAATAAATATGAATAATTAAAATACAACTAAGAGAAAGTAGCACAATAAGAATGAAAGCTAAGATTAGGGGATCTGCCCTTGATATAACAAATAAAGATACATAATCTAATTATAACCCAATTGGAATCCACACATATCCGCAACTCATATAAGGTGTTTAAGCCATTTCTGGACGTAAAACTAGAGGAAGATATGAGCCACAGTCATAACTACCTGTACATAAGCATGTGTGCCATCATTTCTTAATTTTAATGCCTTATAGCTATCATTTTTGAATTTTTATCTTTTGTTTGACATGTGCATTTATGGTGTCTTATTTCATCATCTTTTTTTGAATTTATATGCATTATTGTCAAATTTTTCAACAAACAACCGAGCTACCTATTTAGATGTCATCATTAGAATACCTTTTTACACTCCATAAATATCACATCTCTTGTTCCCTTCTTCACACATAGTTAGAGAGTTGCATAGACATGGAGGAAACTTCAAAATATCGAATCCAAAGGATATGTGTATTCTGTGGATCTCGACCGGGTAAAAGTGAAGAGTTTGTTGAAGTAGCAAATTATCTTGGTAGGCTAGTAGTTGAACAAAAGATTCATGTGATTTATGGGGGAGGTAGCCTCATGTTAATGGGTTGTGTGTCAACAGCTGCATATGTAGGAATAAGTCAAGTTTTAGGAGTTATTCCTAAAGTTTTGGCTGTAGAAAGCATCGTTGGAAAAATGGTTGGGAAGGAGTTACAGGTCTCCTCTATGCATGAATGCATGGCATATATGCTTATTAATTTGGATGCCTTTATTGCTCTATCAGGTGGCTTTGGTACTCTTGAAGAAATTTTTCAAATTACCTCTTGGGCCCAATTGAATTTCCATCAAAAACCCATAGGTTTGTTGAATGTTAAAAATTTCTTTGATCCTTTGATAAGTTTTGTTTATGCAGTTGTGGAACAAAATTTTATCTCTCATTCGACGAGAAAGATCCTTGTTTTTATCACTACCGCTAGTGAATTATTTGACAAGTTACAAGCAGTCAAGTATGAACCTGACCCAGCCATAACTCAAATTAATTGGTCAGAGGGGCAAAACAAAACGTGAAAAATGGATCTAAATCTTTTTTTATAATTTTTCTTGTCTTTTATTTTATTTGTAGCATTTTATTTTACGTGTCTTTCAGGTCGTCTCTTTTGAATAACGAAAGCTTCAGGCAATGTCTCCTATACTTTATCTCTCTACATTTAAATAGTAAGGACAATGTTTCATTTGGTTGACGCGGAAGGATAGTAGACATAAGTATGTCTTAAATTTTCTTTTTATTAAAAAAAAAACGAGTTAGTAATTAGATTCAGAGTGCAGTGTAAGGGGTTCAAATCCTCTAGAGACGCATTCTGGGTCAGGAATGGCAGAGTAGGGAGGGCTAGTTTGAACTCTTGAAACTCACTCTAACCAATTTGTCATTTTGTTTTGATTTTGCATTTTTGAAGACTTATTTTAGCTAACTTGATATTATTTAGTTTTGATTTTTGAATTTTATAACATAAAGGTCTTATTCATTTCACTTTGAATTATTCAAATCTATGAACTCTCACAACCTTATCATGTAATAGACTGTGTACTCATGTACTTGTTAAGCAAGTATTCATGAACCTTTCTTCACACATACACATATTTTGATGCATGATTGTGGGTTGCATAATAAAATGTTGTAATATTTGAGTTCTCTTGTTTTGTTTAGGATAACAACAAAAGGAAGGGGAAAGTTTAAAATAAAAGTGAAAAAAAAGAGCAATTGTGGATAAGTTTGGTCTCGTAGCCTCCTTAATTCGAGCAATTAAGCCCGAGAGGTGCCTTAACACCTAATACCCTAAGACCAACTGGTTTGGGAGCTATTGACCCAAAGCTTGTTACATGGATTAAGGATAAAGCTTAATGGGATTGAACATTGCACTATCCACAAGTGTCTAAACAAAAATAAAACATCGGCAACTCCAGTTGTTAAGCTTGTAGGGGTGTCTTAACACCTAATGCCCTAAGGCCAACTGGTCTGTGAGTCATTAGCCTAAGGCTCGTTACATGGGTTAAAGATGCATTCTTTCAAAAAAAAAAAAAGAAGAAAAAAATTTATATAAATAATGATAAATGACTGTCCCATGCCTAAAGTTGTTAGCCTTAACAAATATTAGAACTGATATGGCTTCTTTTTAGTAAGTTCCATAGTCATGTGTCGATTGAGCACAAAAAAAAAGGTTTTTTAATATCTTGACTAAAGGGTACATGAGTCATTTAAAAAAAAGAGAAAAAAATCAGTTGAGAGTTTGTTTATTTAGATAAAATCAAAGAGAGTGTAATAATGACCATCTTGGATGTAAAATTCTATAAATCACTTCTAAATAGTAATGCTTTAATTTCCAGGGACTAGCAATAAGCTAGTTGGGGGGTGTGATGAACACTTAAGTACGTATGCTTAATAAGAGCCTAATTCATCATATTGCATTAATAGTGTCATTAAATTCCTCAACTTAAGCATATTTGTAGTCTTTACATCTTTTGAATTAACTTTCTTTTAATTTCAGTTTTGATGTAGGTTTGATCAAATGAGTATCACTTTCTATTTATAGATCAGAATGATGCAAAGCTTAATGTTTTGGAAAGCTGATTAAATTATATACAAGATTGTATTTCACAAGCATCATCAAATTCGGGATCTTAACTAACCAAAAATGGGCTTGAAGTGAACCCATCTACAGTTTCAGCCTAGCCTGACCATGCCTCAGTATTTTGATCGTATCTCTCAAAATACGTATCCAAATTGTATGAATCAAGATATTCTAGAAAGCTGAGAGATTTTATGAAGACATGTGATGAAAATTCACAATAATTCAATGTCAAAATCAGTGGTCAAAGTTGGTGCACCTAATGATCCCAATTATCAAAATTGGTTCACCCAATATTTGACAATGGTCCCTTTATAATTTGACAAGTTTACCCCCGAGTGTATCTATAAATAAAGGTGCTTTATGACCCATTAGAGCAGCTTGGCCTTGGCTGGGATCTTGTATTGTGTTTTTCCCTCTTGTATGTTTATGCTATTAATAAATCTCCTTTTTCTTGTAATTTGTTTTTTTTCTTTTATGATATCTTTCTAATTTCTCTCTTGTTAAGGTGAAAGGGTGAAACCCTTGATATGAGAGTAATGATTCTATAACCTTTGATATGTGCTTAATAATTATAATCTTTTATTATTTATTTTATATGATTTATATTTATTTTCTTAATCAATCTTGACACCACTCGTAAAGTGAAGGTCTTGATCCATTGTCGACAATCCTAGGCACAAAAAATGCTTAGATCATTTCTAGATGTCGTATGGTTCTTCTTTACCAACACAAGTCTAGTTAGGAACCTTGATTTGTTGTAGACATATGGTGATTGACACATTGGATGCTTGAACCCATGTACAAGAAAAGCAATGAGAATCGACTATATCTATTGAAGAAATTATTGTCTTTAGTTGAAACCAAGTACGAGCATCAATTCTCATATTGATGAGTTTAATAAGTTAATTACTGATTTGTTAATCGTAGATGAAACCTTCAATGATGAACGTAAGGCTATGCTATTGATTGGCTCACTTTTGGATGAATTACATCATGTGTGCATTACTCTTACATATGGGAAAGATAAACTGTCATTTAAAGAATTGTTTTGCTTTGTTTAATTATGAGATTTGTAGGAAAGACCAAGGAGAACATAAGAATGAGTCAATAGTTGCTTTAATATTAAGAAGGGGCAGTCAAAGTACCAAAATAGGAAAAAGAGGAAAATCTTGGTTAAAGGGTAGACTAGGAAAAGATGAGTGTGCCTTTTATCATGAGAAAGGCCATTGGTAGAGAGATTTTCCTAAGTTGAAAAAGAAAGATAAGGGCAAGTTGTTTCTGATGCATGTGTTGTTAAGCCTGCGAATAATAGTGATTTAGATATGTCTAGTTGGTCACCCATCCACTTCTTGTTCTAATAAGTGGATTATGGATTCGAGTTCTACTTATCATATGTGTCCACAGAAGCAATGGTTCTTTTAGTTTGAAGAACTTGATTGTGGATTTCTGTATATGGGGAATGATGATATTTGCCATATTGCTGGGATAGGTTCGATCTGGTTGAGGAATCATGATGGACTAACTACAATTCTGATAGATGTTTAGTGTAAACCAATGTTAAAGAAAAATCTCATCTTTTTGGGAGCCTTGGAATCTAAAGGCTACATAGTATCTATTCGAGATGAAATTATGAGGGTCACTTTAGGTGCTTTCGTGGTATTGAAAGGCATTAGAAAGAACAACTTATATTGCTATAATGGTAGTACGGTTATTGGATTAGTGGCTATAGTTTCTAATAATGATGTATCACTAGATTGTGGCACATGCGATTAGGACATGTAGGTGAGAAAGCGTTATTCAATTTGTGAAACGAGGCTTTCTGAAATGTGCAAAGACCTGCACACTAGATTTTTATGAGCACTATGAAAGCAGAAGAGAGTAAAATTTGGCATCGCTATTCATAGTATCAAGGGTATTCTTGATTATGTTCACTTAGATGTGTGGGGACCTATCAAAACAGCATCGATGGGAGGTAGGCACTGTTTTGTTACTTTTATTGATGACTTTTTCACAAGAACTTGGTGTACTGTTTGAAATCTAAAGATGATATACTTGATGCTTTCCTTAAATGGAAAAAGGTATTTGAGACACAAACTGGTAAAAAGATCAGGCATCGTAGAACAGATTATGATGGTGAGTATTGCAGTGAACAATTTTTGAAATTGTGTCAAGATGAAGGTATTATGTCACTTTATAGTTAAAGGTACACCAGAAAAGAATGGGGTGGCTAAATGCATGAACTAGACATTACTAGAGAAAGGTGTATGTTACCCAATGCTAGGTTAGGCAAGGAATTTTGGGCAGAGGTCGTGACTTATGCGTATCATCTTATTAATCATCTTCCTTCAACTGCTATTGATGATAGAACTCCATTAGAGGTATAGTATGGACAAGTTGGTTATGATTCTTTACATGTTTTTAGTTCCACTGCATATTATCATGTGAAAGAATCTAAGCTACATCCTAGAGCCAAGAAAGCAATTTTATTGGGATTTGCTTCATTGGTAAAATGATATCGTCTTTGATGTCGTAATTCTAGGAAGATTATATCTAGCCAAGGTGTGACATTTTATGTGTCTTCTATATTGAAGAGATCATAAAACTAGACAAAGCCAAATGGTACTCCACAACTGGTAGAGCATACTTAGCAACAAGTGGAGTTGAAACAACATTGAACCTAGTTAGATCTATCAAGATAGATAATGGTTCCCCTATGATAAAGGAGGATTTGGGAGATTATGGAGAGGGTTCTACTCAAAAACCTCAACAGTAACAAGAATCTATTACAGTTAATACGTCAAGACGTGAGATTCGTAAACTTACTCGATTTGCTGATATGGTAGCTTATGAACTTCGAATTGTAGATGATGATGTTCCTTCCACTTATAAAGAGATGGTTAGATGTTCTAAAGTTGATCAGTGGAAGACGACTATGAGCAAAGAGATGTAGTCTCTTCAAAAGAATGAAACTTGACAACTAGCTTAACTACTGAATGGTAAAAAGGCAATTAGGTGCAAATGGATATTTACAAAGAAAGATGGATTTCCTAGCAAGAGTGACATCCGCCGTATGGCAAGGTTGGCAGCTAAAGGCTATGCTCAGAGGGAAAGAATTGACTACAATGAGGTATTTTCTCCAATTATGAAACATACTTTCATTAGAATTTTGTTGGTCATGGTAGCTTAGATGAATATGGAACTAATTCAACTTGATGTAAAAACTATATTTTTACATGGTGACTTAGAAGAGACAATCTATATGACTTAGCTAGAGGGATTCCAAGTTGTTGGTAAGGAAAATTTGGTGTGCAAACTAAAAAGATCGCTTTATGGTTTAAAACAATATTTGAGATAGTGGTACAAGCAATGTGATCAGTTTATAATGGGTCAAAGGTACACAAATAATTGTGTGTATTTTCGAAGGCTACTTGATGGTTCTTTCATTTATCTACTCTTGTATGTTTATGATATGTTAATAGCTTCAGCGAATGTTGAAGAAATTGAGAAGTAGAAGACTCAATTGAATCAAGAGTTTGAGATGAAAGATTTGGGCAAAGATAAGAAGATATTAGGTATGGAGATTAGCAGAGATAGAGGGAGAAGCAAGTTTTTTTTTTTTACTCAAAAGTAGTATTTGTAGAAGGTATTATGGCTTCACATTACAGAGCAATCAAAACCTGTAAGTATCCCACATTCTTCTCATATAAATCTTAGTGCATCTTTATATCCTAGTAAAGATGAGGAACGAGAGTATATGTCTTGAGTTCCATACACTAATGCAGTTGGTAACCTGATGTATGCTATTGTGTATACAAGACTTGACATATCACAAGTTAGATTTGTAAGCATTTATATGCATGATCTTGGTAAAGGACATTGGGAAGCAATGAAATAGATTTTATAGTATTTGTTGAAAATCATAGATATCGGCTTAGTCTTTGGGAGAGATGATATGTTTGATCAGTATACTATTGGTTATATTGATTCTGATTATGGTAGCGATTTGGATAAACATCAGTCAATAACCAGTTATGTGTTTACTCTTACAAGAACATTAATGCATTGTAAGTCTACTTTATAATCTACAGTGGCTTTTTCTACTATAGAGACAGAGTATATGGCAATGACAGAGGCTGTGAAGGAAGCTATTCGGTTATAGGGATGCTGGATGAATTGGAAACTGATCAGAAAAAGATCACTCTTTATTCTGACAGTCAGAGTGCTATTAACTTAGCAAATAATCTAGTGTTTCATGTTCGTATGAATTATATTGATGTTCAGTATCATTCTGTGCAGGAGATCATTGATGAAGGAAGAGTCTTACTTCAGAAAATTGGGACTACGAAGAATCTCATAGATACGTTGACTAAGGTGGTGACAATGATCAAATTTATTCATTGTTTAGACTTGATCAATATTGTACGGGTTCGACAACGCCATTGGGTGCATTTGGAGGCGTTAAAATTCTTTGGCAGAGAATGTAAGAAAAAGAAGATTTTGCAATGGATCGACATATTCGCCTAGGTGGAGATTTGTTAAGCTATGTGGCTCATATGCAACCCAAGAGTCCCACATCGGTTGTTCTACAAAAATTGGCTCACTTGTTGACTTATAAAAAGGAGCCAAGTGTGTGTTATAAATGTACCATTGAAATTCTCATTCCCCCCTCCAAATTTCGTGTTATTTCCAAAAAAACCCTATAGTTTACTTTTATCTCCTTTTCCCCCTTTTATTTTGGATATTTGTAATATTGCCCAATTGTTTGGGCAATTATGATTTGACTAAACTATTTGTGTATTTGCAATTTGGCTTAATAGTTGTAGTATTCGTATTGTGGCCCAAAAGTTTGTAATCATCTTTGAAGATAGTGAAAGTTTTATCCAGCGGTGTCTGAGGACATTGTTAACAATATCGAACCCTAGTAAATCTTGGTCTTCTTTCTATTTTTGCATTGTTGGTTGGTTAGTTGCCTTCTTTAGTTTTTGCTATTATATTCGTGTATGATTTTTACATTATAGCTTTTCTGATTCGCTCGCTAGTGTTTTTTTTTTTAAATATCATGTTGAGCCTTGATTTTTGGTTCTTAATTAGCACTTTCTTAAATTGTCGTTACTATGGCTAGTTGTGAATGAAGCTTTTATCATGCTATAGCGTTTTGCGACCATGCGACTATGTTAAAGCCTCATTCGAGACTTATGGGAACACAAATGAGTCATGGGCACGTCTGGAGAAAGGAGTCGCCACTTAATTATTCAATTAGTAATGAATTGGGGCAATCCGATCCCTTTCTTCGAGACCTAAACTATCCTCATCTCTTCAAAGATGGATTTGAAAAGTTAGGTATGAGTCTTTCGACCCGTCCGGATATAAATCCGGCATCCACTTGGAAAATACCAAATAAAAATAGCTTGTGTTATTACTTAGTCCGCTTAGCGTTGTTCATTTTAAGCACACATTTCCAATTCATGTTTATTAGGCATGTTATGTGATTACTCAATCAAAACAATTGTATATTCATATAAAGAAAAAATGAGAAGAATAGGTTACATTTTCGTCATACATAGGGGAAGGGGAGAGGATTACAACATTTTTTTTTTCAACAACAAAATAATTAAACATTCCATACATTCATATGTTTGAATATTCATTCTAAGTAATGGTCTTTCACCATCTATGTGAGTCCACCATCACTTCATAGCATCACACAATTACACTTCTTAATATACAAATATTCATATATAAACAAAAAAAAATTACAAATCAAATAAAATCATAATCTAATATCATGGCATTCTAGCCTAGATTTTGATAAATTCCATCATGCCATTTGTATTTATTACAATTCTAGCATAATTCATATCAATTATCATGTCATTTCTAGCCTAAAACATGATTCTTATGGCATATTCTAGCCTAAACATGGCATTCATGACATATTACAGCCTAGACATGGTATTCATGGCATATTCTAGCCTAAACATGACGTTTATGGCATATTCCAGCTTAATTCAAATAATCATCATCAATCATAGCATATAAGGGGAAAAAAATGATAATTCTTACCTATTCTATAGTATTTCCTAGCATACATCAAAGCAAATATTAGTTTCCCCTAGCATGATTCTAAACATGTGCTCCTAAACACATTTCTAAGCAATCATAAAGAAATTAAACTCCTAAGCATGATTCTTATAAAAGAGAGATAGCGGGCTTACCTTTATAGTTTATCCATCTCGCAAAACAAATAAGGGTTAAGCAATTCATAAAACCCTAAACATGTTTTTAAGCATCAAAATAAATCCTAAACATACTTATTCTAAGCATAAATAAGCCTAAACATGCTTAATTATGAGTAAGAAAAATAAAGAAGAAAATATGAGGAAAAAGAGAAAACTACTCTTAGGATGTATCCTTTTCGGGTTTAGAGCAATATAAAACATCCGAAAAATGTTAGACTAGAAATGACTCCTTGGAATTCTTACAATTGTGTCTTAGAGGGAGAGAGAGAGGATTTCTGGATGCCTTGAGAAGTGTGCTCAAGGTGTGCTTATATAAGCTTTCATTGGAGAGAGTGATAAAAAACCAATGTGTGATTCGAACAAATAGTACCTTTGAACAATGTCGGTCGGTTGCTTACTGCAAGCCCTTTCTATTTTATAATTTTGTGATATAGTCCCTTCTGACCTTCATTTATTCAATCGCTTATAACTTTTTGATTAAACTCCAATTTGTAATTTGTAAATTTCTACAAAAACTAAACATCCATAGCTTTGTAAGGGTATATGACTCACCATTAGATTCCTTTTGATTATTTTCTATGATTTTTTGAAGTCATATGTTAGTTTTTGAGTCCTTTCACCAACTCCCTCTCATCTTTCCTTTCTTGGCCTCCAAAGGCATTTTGGTCATTTGCTTTACTCAACATTCATCTTCATTCCTTCATCGAGCCGCAAAAATTCAGTGCCTATAGCTTACCCCTTATTTTGGAGAGGTTTGTGAGACACAAAAGTCAACAAAGTACTCTTGCCTCGTCTTTCTTTCTTTCCTTTTGGTAGCTTTGCCTTCGTTCTTATTCTATCAGACTTCGTCATCATCACTCTTTTTTTATGCACACAAAAAAGTGCACCCATTTGAGTTCTAATATGCCCATCTAAGGGTAGATGTGCCTGTTCAAGGGTTGATATGTCCATCTAAGTGTGGATGTACCTGTTGAAGGGCAGATGTGCCCATTCAAGTGCTGATGTGCCCATCTAAGGGCGGATGAGCCCATTCAAGGGCTAATACACCCATCTAAGGGATACAAAGCATCCTTACGATGCAACAATAAAATACTCTTCAGTGCATCTACTTTTTAGGGCTGTTAATTGACACATCCGAAAAAGGATTGTCTCCCAAGTATAGGAGTGTCGAAGTAATAAACCCGGTAAGACCGGGGTCGATCCACAAGGAAGGGAATTTAAGCGTTACAAATTATAAGCTAAACAAATGTGATATGGATGATTCAAAGAGGTGACATGATAATATCAACAAGTATGTAAGATGGTAGGTGGTATTACCGACCATTCAAATATAAAACAAAAAGCAAGAGGAGGTAAAACCATCCATGGAAATAGGTGGTATAACCAACCATAGTAAATTAAAGAACAATTTCATAAGGTGGTAGAACCTACCATAGTAAATAAAATAAAAAGTTCATAAACAATAGAATAATTAAAATACAAGAGGAATTAACACAATAACAATGAAGGCTAAGGTTAGGGGATCCGCCCTTGATATTTCGAATAAGGATAATTAGCCCATTTTAGTTATATGAATTATATTTGTTTCATTACCAACATTTATACCACTTCTTGTAAATGGGTTCAAGCATCCAATGTGCCAATCACCATATGTCTACAACAAATTAAGGTTCCTAACTAGATTCGTGTCGGTAAGGAAGAACCATACATCATCTAGAAAGGATCCAAGCATTTGATGTGCCAAGGATTGTCGACAATGGATCAAGACCTCCACTTTACGAGTGGTGTCAAGATTGATTAAGAAATTAAATATAAATCATATTGAATAAACATTATAAGATTAAGATTATTAAGCACATATTAAGGGTTAGAGAATCCTTATTCTCATATCAAGGGTTTCACCCTTTCACCTTAGCAAAAGAGAAATTAGAAGAACATTATAATAGAAAGAAAATAAAATGCAAGAAAAAGGAAATTCATTAATAACATAAACACACAAAACACAATACAAGATCCTAGCCAAAGCCAAAATGATCCAGCCAAGGTCAAGATGCCCTAATGGGTCACAAGGCACCTCTATTTATAGATACATCCAGGGGCAAACTTGTCAAATTACAAGGGCATAATTGTCAAATATTAGTTGTAAATATCTTTGACAATTGGGATCATTAGGCACCGACTTTGACCATCAATTTTGACATCGAAATGTTGTGAATTTTAATCACATGTCTTCATGAAAGTTGTAGATATTTCTCTCAGCTTTCTAGAACATATTGATTTGCACAATTTGGATACGTATTTTGAGAGATACGGTCCAAATACTGAGGCCTGGTCAGACTGGGCCGAGACTGTAGATGGGTTCACTTCAAGCCCAATTTTGGTCCACTAAGAGCCCGAATTTGATTATGCTTGTGAAATGCAATCTTGTAGACAATTGAATCAGCTTTCCAAAACATTAAGAATTGCACCATTCTGATCTATAAATAGAGAGTTATGCCCATTTTACCGAACCTGTAACAAAACCAAAATTAAGAGGAATTAATTCCAAAGATGCAAATGCTACAAATATGCTTAAGTTGAGGAATTTAATGACATTATTAATGCAATATGATGAACTAAACTCTTATTAAACATGCATATTTAAGTGTTCATCACACCCCCCAACTAGCTTATTGCTAGTCCCTAGCAATTAAAGCGTTATTATTTAGAAGTGATTTATAGAATTTTACATCCAAGGTGGTCATTATTGCACTCTCCTTGATTTTATCCAAAAAAACAAACTCTCAACTATTTTTTTTTTTTTAAATGACTCATGTACCCGTCAGTCAAGATATCCACAAACCTTCTTTTGTGCTCAGTTGACACATGACTATGGGGCTTATTAGAAATAAGTCATATTGGTTATAGTATTTGTTAAGGCTAACAACCTTAGGTAGGGGGTATTTATTCATTTTATATATTTTTTCTTTTTTTTCTCTTTTTTTTTTTGAAAGAATGCATCTTTAACCCATGTAGCGAGCCTTAGGCTAATGACTCCCAGACCAGTTGGCCTTAGGGCATTAGGTGTTAAGACACCCCTTCGAGCTTAACGACTCGGGTTGCCGATGCTTTATTTTTGCTTAGAAACTTGTGGATAGTGCAATGTTCAATCCCATTAAGCTTTCTCCTTAATCCATGTAGCGAGCTTTGGGCCAATAGCTCCCAAACCAGTTGGTCTTAGGGTATTAGGTGTTGAGGCACCCCTCGGGCTTAATTGCTCGAATTAAGGAGGCTACAAGACCAAACTTATCCACCATTACTTTCTCTCTTTTTTATTTTTTTTTTTCATTTTTTTTTTTTTCATTTTTTTAAACTTTCCCCTTCCTTTTGTTGTTTTCCCAAACAAAACAAAAGAACTCAAATATTGCAATATTTCATTTCACCACCCACAATCATACATCAAGGTATGTGTGTGTGTGAAGAAAGATTCATAGATACTTGCTTAATGAGCACATAAGCACACAATTTATTAAATGATAAGGTTGTGAGAGTTCATAGATTTGAATGATTCAAAGTGAAATAAATAAGACCTCCTTGCTATAAAATTCAAAAATCAAGTCTAAATAATATCAAGTTAGCTAAAATGAGTTCATAAGATCAAAATAAAATGACAAATTGGTTAGAATGGGTTTCAAGAGTTCAAACTGGCCCTCCATACTCTGCCATTCCTGACCCAGAATGCGTCTCAAGAGGATTTGAACTCCTTACACCGCACTCTGAATCTAATTACTAACTCGCTTTTTTTTTTTTTGCAAGAAAAAAATAAAATTTCAAGACACACTTATGTCTACTATCCTTCCCCCCCAACCAAATGAAACATTGTCCTCAATGTTTAAATGTAGAGAGATAAAGTATAGGAGACATTACCTGAAGCTTCTGTTATTCAAGAGAGATGACCTGAAAGACTCATAAAATAACATGCTAAAATAAAATAAAATAAAGGACAAGAGAAAAAATTATAAACGGAGATTCAGATCCAATTTGCACTTTTTGTTTTGCCCTCCTGCCCAATTAATTTGAGTACTAGCTGGGTCAGGTTCATACTCAACTTCTTGTAATTTGTCAAGTAACTCACCAGCAGAAGTGGCAGAAACAAGGATCTTTCTCGCTAAATGAGGGATAAAATTTTGTTCCACAGCTGCATCAACAAAACTTATCAAAGGATCAAAGAAATTTTTAACATTCAACAAACCTATGGGTTTTTGATGGAGATTCAGTTGGGCCCAAGAGGCAATTTGAAAAATTTCTTCAAGAGTGCCAAAGCCACCTGGTAAAGCAATAAAGGCATCTGAATTGATGAGCATATGTGCCATGCGTTCATGCATAGAGGAGACCTGTAACTCCTTCCCAACCGTTTTTCCAACAATGCTTTCTACAGCCAAAGCTTTAGGAATAACTCCTAACACTTGACTACCTCCTACATGTGCAGCTGTTGATACGCAACCCATTAACCCGAGGCTACCTCCCCCATAAACCACATGAATCTTTCTTTCAGCCAGTAGCCTACCAAGATAATTCGCTACTTCTACGAACTCTTCACTTTTACCTGGTCGAGATCCACAGAATACACATATCCTTTGGATTCGACGTTTTGAAGTTCCCTCCATGTCTATGTGACTCTCTAACTATGTGTGAAGAAGAGAACAAGACATGTGGTATTTATGGAGTGCAAAAAGGTATGTTAATGATGATATCTATCTAGGTAGCTCGATTGTTTGTTGAAAAAGTTGACAATAATGCAAAAAAAGGTCAAAAGATGATGAAATAAGACACCATAAGTCAAACAAAAGATACAAATTCAAAAATGACAGCAATTATTAAAATTCAAAAATGATGGCACGCATGCATATGTACAGGTAGTTGTGACTGTGGCTCACATCTTCCTCTGGTTTTACGTCCAGAAACGGCTTAAACACCTTCTATGAGTTGGGGATATGCTTCCCATCCAGTTTTCTTATAAACTGGCAAACAGGGTCGTTTTGAGTCAGATTCCCAAGACTATAGCGTTCCTGCTCATCTCGGAATTGTGTCCACAAATTAAAAATTTCACGCTGCACAAGTCCACAAGAATGGGTCTCAAGAGTCGTTCGGATATCATCCAAAGACTCCTTACTCAGTCCATTCTTGATGAACTGTAGTTTATCCTCTCGATTGTTAGACAAATATCCCAAGGAGCGACAACGCTGGTTACAAGTCCATCTTGCATATCTGGGACAAACTTGTAACCTTTTCGCTCTTCGCTTTTTGGCATAAGAGCTTTTTCCCAAACCTGGCATATGGGAAACAAGATTATCTGAAAACTCACAAGAGAATCGAACCTTGGCTTCAATTAACCATCTTAAATCAGCAGGAATACCCTTACGCATCAACAACCTTAGTCTTTCTGCACGAGCTTTATAAATTTTAAGCAAATCATTTTGAGGAAGAGAGGGAAAATGTTTGTGCAATTTTGAGAGAATGGTATCCATGTGAAGAAAATGAGAGAGAAGAAAAGAAAATGGATACAAGGTGAGCAACAGTTTTTAGGGAACTGAAAAACCGACTTTAAAAGTCACGGAGTACCGTATCCGCCACTTGACCAGAAAATAAAATGCAAACACACAAATAAAATAAAAGCACATAAAATAAAATGAGAAAAAACTAGAAATGATAGCAAAAATCAAGAATAAAAATAAAAATATGGCACCGATGGATGAAATTTGAACAATCGTAAAAAAAGCCAAAAGAGGAATCTCTTCGAAAGTAATTTACCACAGTCAAAAATATGCCATTGAGGTGGTACCTTTCTTTTTCCTTTATCTGTAAGAATGGAAGAGATTACCACTAGTTGAATTTGTTTGTCCTTGAGGCATGCATTCTTAAGTGTGGATGTTTCTTCCTGCTTTTGTTCAAAACATGGCTCCCAACTCTTAATCTCTTTCACCTGTACAAAATCAAGCAATGAAAATTCTTTAGAAGCAATAGGCACTAGTTGCGTATTTACTTCAAATGAACTAGTTAACCCAATTTCTGAAGGACTTGAAAAAATCTCATTTTGGATATAGTCTTCCACGTTAATCTTATTAGCTTCCTCACATTCATCATGCTTGAAAAATTCATTATTGTCAAAATTTTGGTTGTGTTCCTTTGCATGATGACATGAGGGCATAAATGAGGGTTCGATCTCTTCCTTGTTAGGTGTAGGTTTATTAACCTCTTCCTTACCCTTTAAGATTGATTCATCATCTTTCTCATAAGGGTTAAGAATATGTTCAACCTTACCATCGTGAAGAGTAGTTACCGAATCTTCATCTAGATGTTGGCCACTTGGATTACTCACATGTGGATTGATGGAGTTTGGCTCTAGTTGAGATGGAAACTCACCTTTCTCATGAGGACTAAGTGCAAATGCAAACTTTTCAAGGGCATCATTCAAGTTCGCCATAGTATGAGCAATTTGACTATTAAAAGCCTCTTGCTTTGTAATGAATGAATTTAATGTTTCTTTGAGATCCTCATAAGATGCATGATCATGAGATTTTTGAAAATTTTGATATGATTGAAAGGAGGTTGGTAAGATTGTGCATTATTATCATTCCTCCAATCAAAATTCAAGTGATTTTTCCATCCAAAATTTTGTGAGTAAGGATTAGGATTTGACCTTTGGAAAGTGTTTAAAACATTGGTTTGTCATGGAGACTTTTCCTAAAGGTAGGCACAATTGGGCAATCATCCGTTGGATGATCACTAGAATTACAAGTGTGACAGACAATTTCTTGCATAGACCACATTTCTAAATCCTCGACTTTTCTAGCTAGGGATGTAAATTTAGCATGAAGATCATGATTCTCCCTAAAGTTATAAATGCCTCTACTAGATGTTCTTGGTACCTCATAGGTGCCAACATTGTTCCAATTTTGGGCATGTTTTGCTAGCAAGTCTAGGTAATCCATGGCTTCATCAGGGTCTTTGTTTTCAAATTGTCCATTACACATTAAATCTACCATGTGCCTAGCTTGATGTGTAAGACCTTCATAGAAAATTAAAACTAGTCTCCATGTTTCCAAACCATGGTGAGGACAAGTATTAAGCAATGCTTTATACCTATCCCAACATTGGTAAAAGGTCTCTCCTTGTTTTTGAGTGAAATTGATGATTTGCCCTTTGAGAGAATTTGTTCTATAGGGAGGAAAGAATTTTTTCAAAAATTGTTGTTGCATTTCATCCCATGAACTAATGGATCCTGACCTAAGATTTTGTAGCCATGTTTTAGCTTTATCTTTTAAAGAAAAAGGAAAAAGCTTTAATCTAAAGATGTTTATGCTACAATTTAGGTCACAATAGATATTGCAAAAATCTTTAAATTCTCTCAAATGCAAAAATGGGTTTTCAACATCTAGGCCATGAAAGTGGGGTAAGAATTGAATGAAATCCGATTCATGGTTGAAATATTTTGCATCATGAGGGAAGACTATGCATGATTGTGCATGAGTTCTTATGTAATCCATTAATGTCCTTGGTTGGGTATGAGCATGTTTTCCAAAGAAGATGAGTGGCTACAAATAATTCTATCAACTAATGCAAAAAGAAGGAAAAGATCAACACATACAAAAATAAAAATAGAAATGGGGAGAGAAGAGATGAACATAAGCAAGAAAAATAAGAATAGAAATGGGAAAAGAAAATACTTACAATTTTGCACACCAAATTTTACCTTCCCCGGCAACGGCGCCAAAAACTTGACACATCCGAAAAAGGATTGTCTCCCAAGTATAGGAGTGTCGAAGTAATAAAACCCGGTGAGACCGGGGTCGATCCACGAGGAAGGGAATTTAAGCGTTACAAATTATAAGCTAAACAAATGTGATATGGATGATTCAAAGAGGTGACATGATAATATCAACAAGTATGTAAGATGGTAGGTGGTATTACCGACCATTCAAATATAAAACAAAAAGCAAGAGGAGGTAAAACCATCCATGGAAATAGGTGGTATAACCAACCATAGTAAATTAAAGAACAATTTCATAAGGTGGTAGAACCTACCATAGTAAATAAAATAAAAAGTTCATAAACAATAGAATAATTAAAATACAAGAGGAATTAACACAATAACAATGAAGGCTAAGGTTAGGGGATCCGCCCTTGATATTTCAAATAAGGATAATTAACCCATTTTAGTTATATGAATTATATTTGTTTCATTACCAATATTTATACCACTTCTTGTAAATGGGTTCAAGCATCCAATGTGCCAATCATCATATGTCTACAACAAATCAAGGTTCCTAACTAGATTCGTGTCGGTAAGGAAGAACCATACATCATCTAGAAAGGATCCAAGCATTTGATGTGCCAAGGATTGTCGACAATGGATCAAGACCTCCACTTTACGAGTGGTGTCAAGATTGATTAAGAAATTAAATATAAATCATATTGAATAAACATTATAAGATTAAGATTATTAAGCACATATTAAGGGTTAGAGAATCCTTATTCTCATATCAAGGGTTTCACCCTTTCACCTTAGCAAAAGGGAAATTAAAAGAACATTATAATAGAAAGAAAATAAAATGTAAGAAAAAGGAAATTCATTAATAACATAAACACACAAAACACAATACAAGATCCTAGCCAAAGCCAAAATGTTCCAGCCAAGGCCAAGATGCCCTAATGGGTCACAAGGCACCTCTATTTATAGATACATCCAGGGGCAAACTTGTCAAATTACAAGGGCATAATTGTCAAATATTAGTTGTAAATATCTTTGACAATTGGGATCATTAGGCACCGACTTTGACCATCAATTTTGACATCGAAATGTTGTGAATTTTAATCACATGTCTTCATGAAAGTTGTAGATATTTCTCTCAGCTTTCTAGAACATATTGATTTGCACAATTTGGATACGTATTTTAAGAGATATGGTCCAAATACTGAGGCCTGGTCAGACTGGGCCGAGACTGTAGATGGGTTCACTTCAAGCCCAATTTTGGTCCACTAAAAGCCCGAATTTGATTATGCTTGTGAAATGCAATCTTGTAGACAATTGAATCAGCTTTCCAAAACATTAATAATTGCACCATTCTGATCTATAAATAGAGAGTTATGCCTATTTTACCAAACCTGTAACAAAACCAAAATTAAGAGAAATTAATTCCAAAGATGCAAATGCTACAAATATGCTTAAGTTGAGGAATTTAATGACATTATTAATGCAATATGATGAATTAAACTCTTATTAAACATGCATATTTAAGTGTTCATCATTAATGCTATTCAATGTACCTCCTTCCTAGGGTTTCGAACACTCTTAAGTGCACCTACTTCTTAGGGTTTTCTAATGCGCTTCTTCTTAGGGCTTTTGTCTATTCTAAGGGCTTAAAACACTCTTAAGTGCGCCTACTTCTTAGGGTTTCCTTCTAATACATTCCCACTGGGAAAACTTCTATCATGTAGTCCTTTACAGTCTTTAGACCTTTTCATTCTTGGTGCCTTCGGCTAAGTATTCTTCATTCCTTTTTTATCTTTGGGTTTCATGCCCCTCTTCTAAGTATGCTTCATGTTTCTTCTAGTTTTCATCCTCATTAGATTTTATGCCCTTCTTTCGAGTATTTTTGCTTTCATTCTTGATTTCTTCTAGCCCACTAGGGAAATCTATTGAGTTCTTCTTTCTCGTATTCATGTTGTTCATCATCTGACTTATTGGGGATCTATCCTTTATCTTTGCCAATTCCTACAAGATTCAAAAATTTCTAATGTAAAATCCATTGAAGTTTTACCTTGTTCCGTGTGTTCCTAAACAAGTAGCTTTCTAGTATCTGGAGGAATTCTTCCATGTGATTGTAGTCGAAGATTCTTTCAACTAATGTTGCTCTTTTTTCCTTGGGAGTTGCTAAACCATTGCCATGGTCGAGTGCTTGTCATCGGTTCTGTTGAGAAATTATTTTAGCGTCTTAGGATTGATGAAGAATTCTTCTTTTTCCTTCTTTTCTATTTCTTCTCTCTTCTTTCTCTCTTTTCTTTCTTTCTTCTTTCTCTTTTTTCTTTTTTCTTTTTCTCTTTCTCTTTTCTCTCCCTTCTTTCTCTCTTTGACCTTTTACCCTTTACCCTTCAAAATATTTAACTATGAATCTTCTTCTTTTTTCAAGTCTTTCAAGGTGAACTTCAATTTTCTTCTTCAAAATTTCTTTTGTAGGGTAAACTTCAAATTCCTTCTTCATAGTGAAACAAAAGAAATGCCTTTTCAAGGTGGATGCCTTCTTCATGGTAGATGCCTTCTTCAAGCTAGATAACTTCTTCTAGGAAAATGCCTTCTTCGAGGTGGTTTCCTTCTTCAATATGCATGCCTTCTTTGGGGTAGATTCCTTCTTCAAGGTGAACATCTTTCTTCAAATGAGATGCCCTCTTTATGGTAATTGCTTTTGCACATCATGTTTTTAAGAGGAATCTCATCGAGATGAAACTACTTTTCTACATCGTGTTACTTGATAAAAGTCCTATTGAGATTGAGCTATCTGATTCATATGGCTTACACATTTTGCTGAATTAATGGGCCTAATCTAGGTGACTTACAAATCATGCTACTTCTATTGGTTCTCGTTGAGACTGAATTGCCTTATCTAGGCAACTTGTATGTCATGCTACGTCCATTGCTTCCCATCAAGACTAAATTGCCTATTGTGTTGCTTCAGTTTGGACTTATCAAGACTGAGTTACACTTCTGTTGGGTCTCATTGAGACTAAGTTGCACATCGTGGTACTTCTATTGGGTCTCACTGAGATTGAGTTGCACTTCTATTGGCTCTCATCTAGACTAAGTTGCACATCGTGCTGCTTCTATTGTATCTCCTTGAGATTAACTTGCACATCGTGCTTGATACATCTAAAAATGATTGTCTCCTAAGTATAGGAGTATAGTAATAAACCCGGTGAGACTGGGGTCGATCCACAAGGAAGGGATTTTAGCGCTACAAATTATAAGCTAAGCAAATATGATATGATTAATTTAAATGAATAATAAGATTATATCAACAAATAAAAGTTAAGAAGGTAAAGATGGTAGGTGGTACTACCGACCATTCAAATATAAAACAAAAAGCAAAAGGAGGTAATACCATCCATGGATATAGGTGGTAAAACCAACCATAATAAATTAAAGAACAAATTCATAAGTAATAGATGAGAATAATTAAAATAAGCAAGTAAGAAGAATTAACACAATAAAAAAGAAAGCTAAGGTTAGGGGATCCGCCCTTGATATATCAAATAAGGATACATAACCCAATTATAACTCAATTGGAATCTACACATAAAGGAGGTTCCAATTGTCATTTAAGCCCAATTTTAGTTATATGAATTATATTTGTTCAATTACCAATATTTATACCACTTCTTGTAAATGTGTTCAAGCATCCAATGTGCCAATCACCATATGTCTACAACAAATCAAGGTTCCTAACTAGACTTGTGTCGGTAAGGAAGAATCATACGACGTCTAGAAAGGATCCAAGCATTTGATGTGCCAAGGATTGTCGACAATGGATCAAGACCTCCACTTTATGAGTGGTGTCAAGATTGATTAAGAAAATAAACATAAATCATATAAATAACAAAAGATTATAATTATTAAGTACATATCAAAGGTTATAGAATCCTCACTCTCATATCAAGGGTTTCACCCTTTCACCTTAGTAAGACAGAAATTACAAAGACATTATAAGAGAAAGAAAACAAATTGCTAGAAAAAGGGAATTCATTAATAATATAAACACGCAAGAGAGAAACACAATACAAGTCCTAGCCAAGGCCAAGATGTTCCAGCCAAGGCCAAGATGTCCTAATGGTCACAAGGTACCTCTATTTATAGATACATCCCGGGGCAAACTTGTCAAATTACAAAGGAACCACTGTTAAATACTAGGTGCACAAATCTTTGACAATTGGGATCATTAGGTGCACTGAATTTGACCATTTATTTGGACACCAAATTATTTAGCATTTTTACACATGTCTTCATGAAATTGTAAATAATTGTCTCAGCTTTCTAGAACATATTGATTTGCACGATTTGGATACGTATTTTGAGAGATACGGTCAAAATACTAAGGCATGGTAAGTCTGGGCCAAATCTGCAGATAGGTTCACTTCAAGCCCATTTTTGGTCCATTAAGAGCCCGAATTTCATGACACTTATGATACACAATCTTGTAGATAATTGAATCAGCTTTCCAAAACATAAGATTCACACCATTCTGATCTATAAATAGAAAGTTATACCCATTTTACCAAACCTGTAACAAAACCAAAATTAAGAGAAAATTAATTCCAAAGATGCAAAGACTACAAATATACTAATTTGAGGAATTTAATGACACTATTAATGCAATATGATGAATTAAACTCTTTTGAAATACACATATTTAAGTGTTCATCACACCCCCCCAACCAGCTTATTGCTAGTCCCTAGCAATTAAAGCGTTATTATTTAGAAGTAATTTATAGAATTTTACATCCAAGGTAGTCAATTATTGCACTCTCTTTGATTTTATCCAAATAAACAAACTCTCAACTGATTTTTTTTATGACTCATGTACCCTTCAGTCAAGATATTAACAAACCTCTTTTTGTACTCAGTCGACACACCACTAGGGGGCTTATTGGAAAGAAGCCATATCGGTTCCAATATTCGTTAAAGCTAACAACATTAGGCAGGGGCATTCATTTTTTATTTATGTATATATATATAATAATTTTTTTTTTTTCTTTTTTATTTTTTGAAAGGATGCATCTTTAACCCATGTAGCGAGCCTTAGGCTAATGACTCCCATACCAGCTGGCCTTAGGGCGTTAGGTGTTAAAACACCCCTATGAGCTTAATGACTCGAGTTACCGATGCTTTATTTTTGCTTAGACACTTATGGATAGTGTAATGTTCAATCCCATTAAGCTTTCTCCTTAATCCATGTAATGAGCTTTGGGCCAATAGCTTCAAAACTAGTTGGTCTTAGGGTATTAGGTGTTGAGGCACCCCTTAGGCTTAATTGCTCGAATTAAGGAGGCTACGAGACCAAACTTATCCATAATTGCTTTTCTTTCTATTTTTTTCACTTTTTTTCTTCTTTTTTTTTTGAACTTTCCCCTTCCTTTTGTTGTTATCCTAAACAAAACAAAAGAACTCAAATATTACAACATTTCATTTCGTTACCCACAATCATGCATCAAGGTATGTGTGTGTGTGAAGAAAGTTTGTGAATACTCGCTTAACGAGCACACAGTTTATTAAATGATAAGGTTGTGAGGGTTCATAGATTTGAATAATTCAAAGTGAAATGAAAAAGACCTCCTTGTTATAAAATTCAAAAATCAAAACTAAATAATATCAAGTTAGCTAAATTGGGTTTTCAAAAATACAAAATCAAAACAAAATGACAAATTGGTTAGAATATGTTTCAAGAGTTCAAACTGGCCCTCCCTACTCTACCATTCCTGATCCAGAATGCGTCTCAAGAGGATTTGAACTCCTCATACTGCACTTTGAATCTAATTACTAACTCATTTTTTTTTCAAGAAAAAGAAAATTTAAGACACACTTAAGTCTACTATCCTTCCCCCTCAACTAAATGAAACATTGTCCTCAATGTTTAAATGTAGAGAGATAAAGTATAGGAGACATTACTTGAAGCTGCTATTATTCAAGAGAGATGACCTGCAAGACTCATAAAATAAAATGCTACAAATAAAACAAAAGACAAGAAAGAATTACAAACGGAGATTCAAATCCAATTTGCACTTTTTGTTTTATCCCCTTGACCAATTAATTTGAGTTTTGGTTGGGTCAGGTTCATTTTTGGCTCTTTTTTTATCCTTTATTGTGATGTTGAATTCTTGGAGCAATAAGATCTACCGTATCAATCCAGGGTTTGCATCCTGTTTAGACACTAAATATCTCACAGCTGCATGGTCAGTGAAACAATTGTTAGAGAAGCAATTAAATAAGATCAAAATTTATCTAATGCAAATACTACTAGAAGTAGTTCTTTTTCAGTTGTTGTATAATTCATTTGTGCATCATTTAAAGTCCTACTTATGTAGCATATCACATAAGGCTTACCTTCTTTTCTTTGTCCTAAAACAACACCAACGGCATAATCACTTGCATCACACATCAATTCAAAAGGCAAAGACCAATCGGGAGATTGCATGATTGGAGCAGTTGCTAAAAGTCCAATTAACTTATCAAAGACATTTTGACATTCTTAAGTCCATTTAAAAGGAGTGTCTTTTATTAAGAGGTTACAAAGAGGTTTTGATATAACACTGAAGTTTCTTATGAACCTCCTATAAAATCCAGCATGCCCTAAAAATGAACAGACCTCTTTAACTGTTTTTGGTGGAGGCAAATAGGAAATTAATTCCACTTTTGCTTTGTCCACTTCGATTCCCTTAGAAGATACCACATGACCTAAGACAATTCCTGAAGTGACCATATAGTGACATTTTTTTCAATTCAAAATAAGACATTTTTCTGCACACCTTTTTAGGACTTTTTCTAAGTTTTCAAGACAATTCTCAAAAGAATTTCAAAAGACAGTTAAATCATCCATGAAAACTTTTAAGTGATGCTCAACCATGTCACTAAAAATGCTTAACATGCATATTTGAAAGGTAGTTGGAGCATTACAAAGTCCAAAAAGCATCCTCCTAAATGCAAAAGTGCTAAAATGGCACGTGAATGTGGTCTTTTCTTGGTCTTCAAGTGCAATAAGAATTTGATAATAGCCTGAGTATCCATTAAGAAAGCAGTAGTAGGAATGCCCTACTACTTTTTCTAAAATTTGGTCAAGGAATGGTAAGGGAAAGTGGTCTTTTCTGGTGACAGCATTTAGTTTCCTATAGTCAATGCACATCGTCCTACTAGATGAGACTCGGATTGACAATGATTCACCCTTTTCATTTTTGACTATTATAATGCCAGATTTCTTAAGTACTACTTGTGGAGGGCTTACTCACTTACTATCAGAAATAGGGTAGATAATTCCTACATCAAGCAGTTTGAGAACTTCTACCCTAATGACCTCTTTCATGTGAGGATTTATTCTCCTTTGAGGTTCTTGGGATGTTTTGGCATTTTTTTCTAAATATATTCTACGTGTACAAATCAAAGGGTTAATGCCTTTTATGTCTTTTAAAGTCGACCCAATTACATTTTTATGCCTTTCAGGTACATGTATTAACTTACCTTGTTGCTCACTTGTGAGAGATGAAAAAATTACCACCGGATATGTCTCATTCTCCTTAAGATATGCGTATTTTAGTCCTTCAGGTAATTGCTTTAGTTCTAACTTGGGAGCTTCTTTTTCCTTACTTCCATTCATTTGCCCCAATTATTCGAATCTTCTTTTTTTCATAACCTGTGCACAATCCAGTAAAGAACATGTATCAGAAAGATCAAGCTATAGTTCCATACTTGATTTTAACGAATTGACTAAACAAGTTTCCAAAGGGTCAGAAAAACTCCCTTTTTGGATGTGGTCTTCCACAATAGTTTCAATCATATTGGACTCTTTAGTTTCATCATTTTCTTCATGTGGTTGTTTGTGCATATTAAAAATGTTAAGTACCAATGTCATGTTCCTGAATGATAACCTCATGACTCCATTTTTGTAATTAATCAAAGCATTAGAGGTAGCTAGAAATGGACACCCTAAACTAACAAGAATTGAATTATATACTTTCACTGGTTGTGTATCCAAGACGATAAAATCCACTGGGTAAATGAATTTATCAAAATGAACTAACACATCTTTTACTACTCTTGGCACTTTAATTGATCTATCAGCAAGCAAAAGAGTCACAGAAGTCGGTTTGAACTCACCTAGATTGAGTTTTTGAAAAATGGAGTATGGAAGCAAATTCACACTAGCACCAAGATCAAGTAAACCTTGTTCAATTTTATGGTTTCCAATAACACATGAAATTGTAGGACAACCTGGATCCTTATATTTCACTGTATTATTGTTTTGAAGAATAGCACTTACTTGCTTGGCTAGAAAGGCCTTCTTTTTCACATTCAATTTTCATTTCATAGTGCACAAGTCTTTCAAAAATTTTGCATAAGAAGGTACCTGTTTGATCATATCTAGCAAGGGAATGTTGACCTTTACCTGTTTGAAAATTTCAACGATTTCAGAATTGTGAGTTGGCTTTTTTTTGTGGCTAATGCTTGAGGAAATGGAGGCTCAGAAGAGGAATTGGTTTCTTCTTCGCTAGGCGTTGGTTTGGTAACCTCTTTCTGCCCTTTAGAGATTGATTCTTCTTCTTTCTCGTAAGGATTAGGAATGTGTTTTTCAATAACCCTACCATTGCGAAGAGTCATGACTGATTTGGCTTGGTCAAAATACTGGTTACTTGAACTCCCTGCATTTGGGTTAGATTGATCTTTAGGGTTTTGCAATGTTTGACAAGGAAATTTCCCTTTTTTCTTGGATGCTAAATGTGGATGCAAATTTTGCAAGAGTATCTGACAAATTTGCTAATGTTTGAGTTTGATTATTGAAAGTCTCTTGCCTTGCAATGAATGAATGTAATATCTCTTCAAGGTCATTCTTAGAAAGAGGAGCATATGCATGATCATGAGAATTTTGAAGATTTTGTCATGTTTGAAAAGGAACTTGTGAAGATTGTGCATGATTATCATTTTTCCAACTAAAATTTGGATGATTTCTCCAATTGGGATTATAGGTTTGTGAGTATGGATTATGATTTGGCCTTTTGAAAGTGTTCAAGACATTGGCTTGTTCGTGGAGACCTTCCCTAGAGACAAGCAAAGTTGGGCAATCATTAGGAGAGTGGTCATTATCATTACAAATGTGATAGACTATTTCTTGAATAGAGTTCAATTGATTATTGTTTTTCATTTCTAAAGCCTCGATTTTTCTGGCTAGGGATGTATATTTGGCTCGAAGGTCATCGTCTTCTCTAAGGTTGTGAATGCCTCTATAGGATATCAAGGTTGAGGCCTTGCTTGGTACCTCATAGGTTCCAGCAGTGTCCCAATTTTGTGCCTTTTCTGTCAAGAAATCTAAGTATTCAATTGCTTTCTTAGGGTCTTTATCTTCAAATTCTCCATTACATATTAACTCTATTAGTTGCCTATCTTGAGGTGTTAACCCTTCATAGAAGTGTGCAACTATTCTCCAAGTTTCAAAACCATGATGAGGATAGGTGTTAAGTAGTTCTTTATACTTATCCCAACATTGGTAAAGAGTTTCTCCTTGTTTTTAAGTGAAATTAGAAATTTGTTTTTTAAGAGAATTTGTTCTATGCGTAGGAAAAATTTTTTTCAAAAATTGTTGTTTCATCTCATCCCATGAACTAATAGAATTTGACCTCAAATTTTGTAGCCATGTTCTAGCTTTATCTTTTAAAGAAAAATGGAAAAGCTTTAATCTAATGGTGTTTATGCTATAATTTGGGTCACTATAGGAGTTACACACTTCTTCAAAGGTTTTTTAAATGCGAATATAGGTTCCTTGTATCAAGGCCGTGAAAGGTGGTAGAAGTCAAACAAAACTTGGTTTGAAATTGAAATGGATTAAATCGAGAGGAGAAACTACACAAGATGGTGCACTAGCCCTTATCGGATTCATGTACTCTCTGAGGCTTCTTGGTTGATTTTGATCATTTTGTTGGGAATGATTGTCCCCTTCATCCATGAACCTATCCACTTGATTGTCGGCCATGTTTTCTAAGGAAGATGATGTTTATCTAACAAGTCTACCACTAGATGTTTATGACCAAATTTTCATGCACGAAAAAGAAAAGAAAAGAGAATAAAAGATGAACACACGACAAAGAAAAAAAATTAAGATCTAAAATGAGAAAAGAGAATACTTACAATTTGCACGCCAATTTTTACCTTCCCCGGCACCAGTGCCAAAAACTTGACACATCCAAAAAGGATTATCTCCTAAGTATAGGAGTGTCGAAGTAATAAACCTGGTGATACCGGGGTCGATCCACGACGAAGGGGATTTTAAAGCTTCAAATTATAAGCTAAGTAAATATGATATGATTAATTTAAATGAATAACAAGATTATATTAACAAATAAAAGTTAAGAAGGTAAAGATGGTAGGCGGTACTACCGACCATTCAAATATAAAACAAAAAGCAAAAGGAGGTAATACCATCCATGGATATAGGCGGTAAAACCGGCCATATTAAATTAAAGAACAAATTCATAAGCAATAGATGAGAATAATTAAAATAAGCAAGTAAGAAGAATTAACACAATAACAATGAAAGCTAAGGTTAAGGGATCCGCCCTTGATATATCAAATAAGGATACATAAAATAATTATAACTCAATTGGAATCCACACATAAAGGAGGTTCCAATTGTCATTTGAGCCCAATTTTAGTTATATGAATTATATTTGTTCCATTACCAATATTTATACAACTTCTTGTAAATGGGTTCAAGCATCCAATGTGCCAATCACCATATGTCTACAAAAAAATCAAGGTTCCTAACTAGACTTGTGTCGGTAAGGAAGAACCATAAGACGTCTAGAAAGGATCCAAGCATTTGATGTGTCAAGGATTGTTTACAATGGATCAAGACCTCCACTTTACAAGTGGTGTCAAGATTGATTAAAAAAATAAAGATAAATCATATAAATAACAAAAGATTATAATTATTAAGTACATATCAAAAGTTATAGAATCCTCACTCTCATATCAAGGGTTTCAGCCTTTCGCCTTAGCAAGAAAGAAATTATAAAGACATTATAAGAGAAAGAAAACAAATTGCAAGAAAAAAGGAAATTCATTAATAATATAAACACACAAGAGAGAAACACAATACAAGATCCTAGTCAAGGCCAAGATTTTCCAGTCAAGGCCAAGATGTCCTAATGGTCACAAGGTACCTCTATTTATCAATACATCCAGGGGCAAACTTGTCAAATTACAAAGGAACAATTGTCAAATATTAGGTGCACAAATCTTTGACAATTGGGATCATTAGTTGCACTGACTTTGACCACCAATTTTGACACCAAATTATTCAGAATTTTGATCACATGTCTTCATGAAATTGTAGATAATTGTCTCAGCTTTCTAGAACATATTGATTTGCATGATTTGGATACGTATTTTAAGAGATACGGTCAAAATACTTGGCATGATCAGGCTGGGCCGAATCTGTAGATGGGTTCACTTCAAGCCCATTTTTAGTCCATTAAGAGCCCAAATTTATGATGCTTGTAAGAAACAATCTTGTAGATAATTGAATCAGCTTTCCAAAACATAAATATTTGCACCATTCTGATCTATTAATAGAAAATTATGCCCATTTTACCGAACCTGTAACAAAACCAAAATTAAGAGAAAATTAATTCCAAAGATGCAAAGACTACAAATATACTAAGTTAAGGAATTTAGTGACATTATTAATGCAATATGATGAATTAAACTCTTATGAAACATACATATTTAAGTGTTCATCAGTGCTTCCTATATCGGGTCTTATCAAGACTGACTCGCACTACTTCTATTAGGTCTTATAAAGACTAACTTGCATATTGTGCTGCTTCTATTGATATTTCTCTAGGTGTTGAGCCCATTTTCTTTATGGTTACCCCCAGTATTTTATACTACTTTGTGATTTTATAGAACCTGTTCACTTTTGGACTATGCTTTATTCTGGATTATGCTTCCTGCAAGAAAAGGATTTATGATTCATGTATGCAGATGTCTATTTTTCTAATTATATGCTTCTTGCTTGGACTAGACGGATCGCCTACAAATCCAGTGTCTAGAGTGAGAGGTTGAGCGTCTTAAGGCTCAAGTTGCTAATTCTTCAATTAATGTTGATGATGAGTGAGGATAGTCGCCATTGACCTTCTCTTTTTCCCTTCTACCATCCAACACCCTTTCTCACAATTCCTAACATGTCTGAGTTCTTTAGCCTTTTTTAAAGCTTCTAAAGCGCAATGACTTAAAAGTTGCCCAAATCTAGTAGCTTCTACAATTTGAAGTTTCTTCAACATGCAAAGGCCACATGACCTTCTAGGATTCTTACAACCATATCTTTAGGTTTAATGGGCAAGAGCTTTGTCCCTTATATAAGAAATCTTCTACCATACTCAAGTGCCATTCTTCTAGCTTTGAGAGCATCATTCTACTCACTGCTCAAACACCATCTATGTCTGACCTTGCCAATTTTTCTAACTTTTTGATTTCTACTGTGGGTATCCACACTGAGATAGTTAAGTGATATTATCTTTGATCATGCCTTTACTTAAGATGATGGATAGGACATCCTCTAGTCTGCTTCGCTCTTTTTTAGTCTTGTCTTCTTACACAATTTCTACTAGTTTCACCAGATGGTCTCAGAGATCCATATCTTATGGCCATTATTCCTTGGATAAGACCTGGTTTCACTACAGTTCCCTTGATTCTATTTGAGACATTGATCAGACTAGATCGAGTCAACGTTGATCCATGTTAGAGGTTTGATGGTAATCTTCTACTTTTGTAGGTTCTTCTTTTAACCTTAAATTTTGCTTAAGCCGACCTTTTACGTTTTTGACTTAGGGGGCTCAGTCACTTTTCATTTTCATTTCATCATCATCATTTTTTTTTAGTGCTCTGATTTTTGCCTAAGCCACCCTCTTCAGGTTTTCAACTTAGCAAGCTTGCCCTAACTTTTGTCTGAGCCGCCCTTTCTGGGTTTTCAACTCAGCGGGCTTTTTATTTTTTTATTTCATGCACTAAATTTTGCTTAAACTGCCCTTTTGGGTTTGCAACTTAGTGGGCTTGCCTTAATTTTTGCCTAAGCCACCTTTTCAAGTTTTCAACTTGGCATGCTTTTTGTTTTTTTTTTTTTTGGGCTACATGAGAGGTTGTCCATTCTAACATCATTTCTTACACTTCCTCCCAGATGATTGAGATAATTCTATCTACCTTAATTTTTAAGGTGGTTAGGGCAATTCTTTGCCCCCTTGCTTCTTTCCTTTCTCAAGATGAATGGGCAACTCTTTGCCTTTTACTTCTTTTCACTTCCCAAGATGAATCAGTAGATATTTACCCCCTATACGAAAAGTTTAGTATCGTCTTGGGGAATTTCTTCATCTAACTTTAAAGACATTATTCCTTCTTCTATATAGACATCCATGTTAGACAAAATGACTAACTTCTTTCCTATATCGTGCTTCTTCATTGTTGATGGCAAAGTTGCTTCTTTGATACCCTTTGATAGATTTGCTTCTTTCTAACATATTTTGAATAAACCTACCATCTATAATAACAAGTGGAAATGTTGAATAAGTTGTGCATCAATTTAATTCACATTCAAGTTCCTCAAAGATTTCTCAAATTCAATAGTCCAATGGTAATGCATTGACATCGTGATTGTTCACAATTTCAACTCTAAACCAAAATTGCTTCATTCAAGATTCTTTGTGTATGTGTGTGTAGCCAATCATACTTCACTTGTTGAAACTCGGATAGCTTTACGGAAACAAAAACTAGTGATCAATCTCTAAAGATAGAAGGACTACCATAAGCATGCTTTTCACACCACTCTCTACTAATGTAGGCTCAACATAACATCAAGGATCATTAGAGCTTTACAAAGCTTGTAATGACAAGCTAGAGTCAAGGTATGATAAATGAAACAATAAGGTTATCTCACCCATAGTCATAAAACCATTCTAGATTTTAATTGAGAGCATCCACTTCTTCTATTTGTACCCCCAAACTTTGAGTTTTCATCCACCATGTTTGTTTAGCTTTTCATTTTGAGTGGCTACACCCCTACACTTTACGCGTAATGGATTAGCACCCTTCTTTTATTTTTCTTTCTTTTTTCTTCTTTTTTCATTTTCTCTCTCTTTCTTTTTCTCTTTTCTTTTCTTCTTCTTCTTCTTCTTCTTATTTCTTTTCTTGGAGCTCAAATGTACAAAAACTTGTCAACTTCCTTTCATTGCCCCATAAGCATGGCTCTCAATGTTCTTTTCTGGAATGTTAATATGTTATGAGTGAAGGGTACTTTGTAAGGAAAATTTCTATTGTTAGGATACATTTTGTAGTTAGACAAAGAAAAGGCTTGATTAGACTCAATAGGTATACTAGTGACAATGAAGTAAGTATAGGTGGGCTTGAAAGGCTCAATCGATCCAAAGAAGGCCTAAATCACTTCCTTTATATTGTGAACCCTGGGATTTCGCCTCGAGTGTGATCAAATAGGTTCTAGAGTCTTATAAGATCTTAACACCAAGCTTTATTCACATAAAATTTCTCTAAGTGATATGAAGTTCCATATTCATGGCTATTCACTACAAGAAAAGTAGGAATAGATGACTGACACTTTATGATAAAACTCGTTATATCATTAAAAAATGACATAATGATGATAGAATTATACTCTATCAGAAACTTTATGATAGACATGTGATATATTTTTTGTCTATCAATAATTGATGATAGAACAGTGATAGAAATTAACTCTATCAAGAATTTCATGATAGAAATTTTTTATTGACCATGTCTGACCGAAATATAAATTAATATTTTATTAATTATGAGCAAAAAAAAATAATTTTGTTAATAAAATACACATGATAAAACACACCGTTTTATCCCTCACACAAGACAAAAGAATATTTTTTGTTTCCCTCTTTAACTTTCGGCTTCCCTCTTCTTCCCTCTTCTATTTGCCCTAGAAAATCTTTTTCCTCTTCATTCTTTCAGTCTCTGAGTCACTTCCACCATCAACGGTAATACATCCCCCTCTCTCATCAATCGAATCAATTGCTCTCTCCCTTCCTTTCACTCTGTCAGCAGCGCCCTCTCTTTAGTTCTTTCACTGTCTCTAAGCTGCTCCCACCATCAACGAAAAGATATCCCCGTCCTCACTCGCGATGAGCTCGCCTTCACGGATCCAGGCTCCTTTCTCACGGTCGAGTCATGTCAGTCTTGCCTCCTCTCTCGGTCTCTCTTTATCTTCGATTTTTTAGGTATTTTAATCTCCTCTGCTCTGTGCCTCTGTTCTATTCTCTTGCTCTCTCTTATTAATATTCTAGTATAAGAGCTTTGGTGAACACTGGTTTTATTGTAAAGTTCTTCCCTAATCTTTGAGAGCAAAATTGTCACAACTGCCAGATTTTGCGGAGTGCTGTCTACACACCTGAGAAAATGGTTAAGAAATAGAAACCTTCTAGTTGTAACCTGTGTATTACGAGTGGAAAAAGGGTAAGCAACCTATACATAATTTCTGCTTCGCTTTCCTGTCCTGTACTGTCTTGTGCTTTGATTTTACAGTTTTCCCGATCCAACATGGTGGTTTTCAGGCCAATCACACCTGGCCAGGTGTTGTTTCCTTAAAATTTCTTCATTTTGATTTATTTTATTATTTTAATTATTTTTCTGATGTTAATTGAATGTGTTTCAATTTGATAGCTTTTGCCTCGTTAGATTATTAATACTATTATTTTTGTTTAATGTATTTTATTAGCTGTAGATCTTTTATAACTGATGCTTGTAGTTATCGTTTTGATTTGTTGTTGATAATAATTGATGATTAAGTTACTAAAATATGTAATTACTTCAACAAAACTCGGTGAGTCTGTGAGTGAAGCAACTTGAGAACATTAGAAAAAAAATGACAGAGTTAAGCTAACATTTAGTTTAATGTAAGTTCTCAGGAACAGAGTTCAGTGCCTGAAATCATATTGGATATTAGTAAGGTGTTAAAGAATCATAGCAAGAGGTGTTGGATGCCAGAGGCATGAAAATTTCTCTACCCGTGGACTTTTTTTATGCATAAAAAAAAGATGAAACAAACAAGATTTGACCAGCAGAAGAAGAGAATATGAATTTGGTAAGCTATTTTGCTTCTGAATGCTTTATTGATTACAGAACAGCTCTGTTTTCTTCTCTGAAGAAAAAAAGTTGTTAATTGGAAGTAGCTGACAAGCTATTTTCCCTAGCATAGCACTCTGTGTAAAAGAAGATAATCTGATGAGAAATAGTTTGCTCCAATTTCATTAACTGAATTTTTATTTTAGTTATAATTACACAAGTACGAAAGAAGATATTTATATGGTGATCATGGATATAAATATTTCAATCATCACGTGATATCCTTTGTTGTATTGTTCAACCTTTATTTTTAAAATTCATGACCTGTACAGGAAATGCTAATGTGAAGCGAGTGTGTTCATCATTTATTGTGCATGCTAATGATATTTTATTTGCACTGCAGGTTAAATGAACACCATTTTCAAATCTTTCTGGGGTTGGAAGCAATCTTATGATGAAAACAGATGATAAGGCAAGTGTTTCTGATCAGAAAGCACTTTATTGTGTCATGTTATCACATTTTCTACTTGTGACTTCTTGCTGAACTTGAAGGATACACTCATAAGACTGATCAACACTTCAGATAACATTAGTTCCAAACTGACATATCTACAATTAATCAATGAAAGAATCAAAGTCCAAGTGACAGCGAGCAACACTCAACTAGGCAAGTGGCAGATTTCATTAGTTTTTCCTTTCCGTAATGTATGTATTCTATTCATTTTACTAGCCACAAGTTTTATGGGATCTAATACTTCTCAAAGTCTGATTTTTGAAAATTATATTTTGAAATTATCTGCTTTAAATGTGCAGATTTTACACTGTCAATTTATCAATATTATGACAATGTTGAAGCAAGATTTATGGAAATACCTTCTATAATGTCAAATGATGTTGTGTGACATTCACATAGGCAAGTGCCTTTGACTATCATATTTAATTTGTCATTCCAAGAGTTATAAATCTTTATCTTGTAATATCATGATAACTCTTTTCCTTCTCTTTTCTTTTCTTTTCTTAATCGTGTGAAATCTTTACTCCAGTTGTAGAGAGGATATCAAGTTCCAACGGAGGGCTAAATTTGCAGAGGAAGCCAGCTTTAATACATACATGTATTGTGAAGTTTAAGGTAAACGATAGTGGCTTCATTAACATATCATGGGTAATTTGAGTGATTGATGCCATATGGTTGACTTATAGTGAAATATAATCCAGCTAGTGGCCTGAGCCACATATACTCGTAAATATGATGTCTAATAGTATATTTGGTTATTAGCAGGTTATACTTATAATCCATGAACAACTTTTTTGTCAGGTAAACAAGCCGGGGTGAACCATGACAGTTGTTATACATGCCTAAGATCGACATAATTAAATGTTCTTAGTATGATGAAGTTTATTGAAATTGGGATTCTGGAGGTATGTAAAATTCTTATCTTCCTGGCTATTGTCTGTTACTTAATGAAACAAATCCAAACATATAGGATGTCCCCGTCAAGAGAAAAGAAGATGATTTTCTCTTTTATTGTATCTTTCAGATCTGAAATCTGGAGATAAACAAGAGAAAAGTCTTCTAACAGCTCATCTTCAGAGGATAATTTCACAAAATATTCAAGTTGGTTAGTAATGCTTCACAATCACTCTCCACTTCGATTATTCAAATAGCTCTCATTTATAATGAAACGTATAGGTACTGGAAAGTTAGTCTACATTTTAACTCTAATTAATCTGATGAATTTATTTTATTAAGCATACGATTGCCACTAGTAACGATTTCAAAATCTAGTTGTTAAATTCTATGCACTGCTTCAATTTTGCATGATGATTGATCATGGAATGAGTCTTGAGTTACTTTTATAGCTGCTGTGATTTCGAAAATAACAATAATATTGCCTTACGCTTATCCTGTCTTCTGCAGTTATGTCTTACAAATAGATATTCAAGGATGCTTTTTGTGAGCTAAACAAGTTCGAAATAGCTGTTTTAGCAAGGCTGAGGATTATTCTGAATCGATTGAAGGCTGAAAATGTACATTTACAATAAAATGGACAACTTTGGGTTCAATTGTTTTTGTCTGCGTATGCATTTTCAGTCATCGACAAAAAGACAAGATCACAGTGCCATTCATGGTGCAATTGCTATGTAAGCAGGCTTCACTGGTGGTCCTGTTAACTAGATAAATGATTCCATTCCATTCGATGTAGTAAATGAGAAAACAGAAGGAGTTTTGCTGGCTTAGCTAGTCAAATATAAAACACTTGCTCTTAGTTGCTGAAATTTGTCATGTGAACACCAAATTTCATTTGTTGGCTATCATTTGTTGTTGCTTTTGGATTTGAATTAGAATCACAATTTGTTGTTGATAGTTACTAATGACTTAGCTTATGCATTGGTAATGATATACATGATCTATGTAACTTTTCTCTATTTTGTTATGTGGATGTCATTACTATAAAAAGTTTTTTGGCTCAATTGGATGTGCACTTTAACTTTTAATTCTTATTGAATTTGTAAATGAATTTTAGACACAATAATGCGTAAATAAAATAAAAAAATCATAGTTCTACATAACTAAATTTAAATATTGTGGCAAAAAATGCCAATCATAAATTCTTTCACAAATAATATAATTTACCCACAAAAATTAACCACTCATTGTTACGCCAAATTTTTTGGACCAAAATTAAATAGGAATTAAAAGAATCAATTTTCCCGCTAAAATATTCAAATTTAAAAAAATATCAATTTCTCACCAAAAAATTCAAGGAAATTAATTAAAAAATTAATTTCTTAGTGTGATAGACATATGACATGTAAAAACTATCATAAAGTTGATGATAGATTTTTTCTCTATCATAAATGAGTGACAGTGACATAGACGACTGATAGATTTTCTGTCATCCACCCTTATTTATGATTATTTGTTCCCGTCATCTATTCTCATTTTTCTTGTAGTGATTGTGCTCAAATATTAAAGAATCGAGAATGAAACTCATCTAACAAGAAGAGTCAAGCATGCAAACAACACCATCTCATGTATTACCAAAAGTATATTTCCAATGAGTGTCATGATTTTGTCAATGATCATCAAAAGAATACACAACTCCTGTATCAAAACATTTCAAAATATTGTTATTCTTCCCAAGGTCAAGCATTCTCCTATGCATTTATACATCCTCAATGTCTTATCCACTGAATTTGTCATATTGTTCTTGACTTCTGTTGTTGCTTTTCTTTTGCCTGGCCTTTAGATATTCTATTTGGATGCCTAAATAATACAAGTCTTCAAAGGTTTTGATTGGAAACCCTATCAATCTATCACTGATATAGGCATGGGCCCTATTAATCACCAAACGGACTTCACTTTCTATGTGGGCCTCGTGGTCTTCTTGGTAGCTTTGGCCCTCCAATGAACTAGATATTTTAAGAAAGTCTCATTAGGCTTTTGATGTGTCATCTCCAAATCTCTTAAAGTTACCCCCAGTGGGACATTGTAGTGATATTGTTCTTCAAAGTGTTTTGATAGCTCTTCCCAATCTTCTTGAACTCTTCTAGGAAGATTGTGATACCATACTACAGTATCACCTTCAAAGGATAGCATAAAATACTTCAAGATATATTCCTTCGTCAAAGGAGTAGTGGCCATGATAGTTGTATACTATCTCAAATGAGTCTTGGGATTCCCCTCTCCGTCGAATTTGGGCAAGTCTAATAAACAAAACTTTGGAGTCAAATCTTGATCTTCCATAAGCAAAATGTCATCTAGGTCTTTGACCCCCTTTAACCCCTTCTTCCTTAAAAGAGATTGGACCTTTTCCATGTCCTCGGTGAACAACATAACCGATTTGAGTTCTTTTTGGTTGACCAGGCTTTTCTCCCTATTTCTGCCTTAGCTAGTCTGACGATCACCATCACCATTACCCTCGAGTGGAGATTAGTTCATGCGGTTGAACCCATTATGTAAAGCTTTGATGAGTTGGGCCATTTGTTATTAGAGCGTAGTGATGTCAGCGCTCAATTGAGCCATTTCAGCATTGTTGTTATTGGGTGTTGCCATTTCCTCAATTGGTTACACTTGCCTTGTCAAACATCCTCCTCGTCTAACCAAAGCTATGATGGCTGCAAAACAAAGGTGTTAATGCCATGCATGCATGCATGTATGTATGATATGATGCATGCTCATACAAGGGTATAGACACGCTTTTAGCCTTCAAACCTTATTCCTCCCACACACATGAGTTTGACTCTCTTTTTCTAGGATTTTTGGCCTCATTCCCAAGTTATCATCATGAGATGTGGGAACGTGAGATTCTCTCTCCTAATTCTAACATACATGTTGATGAACACTTAAATATGTATATTTCATAAGAGTTTAATCTATCATATTGCATTAATAGTGTCATTAAATTCCTCAACTTAAGCATATTTGTAGTCTTTGCATCTTTTGAATTAATTTTCTCATAATTTCTATTTTGATGTAGGTTCAGTAAAATCGGCATACCTTTCTATTTATATACCAGAATAATGCAAATCTTAATGTTTTGGAAAGCTGATTCAATTATCTACAAGATTGTGTCTCACAAGCATCATCAAATTCGGGTTCTTAGTGGACCAAAAATGGGCTTGAAGTGAACCCATCTATAGATTCATCCCAGCTTGACCATGCCTCAGTATTTTGATGGTATCTCTCAAAATACGTATCCAAATCATGCAAATCAATATGTTATAGAAAGCTGAGACGATTATCTACAACTTTGATGCAAACATGTGTATCAAAATTCGGAATAATTCAGTGTCAAAATCGATGGTCAAAGTCGGTGCACCTAATGATCCCAATTATCAAAGATTTTTTCACCTAATATTTGACAATGGTTCCTTTGTAATTTGAGAAGTTTGCCCCTGGATGTATCAATAAATAGAGGTGCCTTGTGACCATTAGGACATCTTGGCCTTGGCTCGAACATCTTGGCCTTGGCTAGGATCTTGTATTGTATTTTTCTCTCTTATGTGTTTATGTTATTAATGAATTTCCTTTTTCTTGCAATTTGTTTTCTTTCTTTTATAATGTCCTTCTAATTTCTCTCTTGCTAAGGTGAAAAGGTGAAACCCTTGATATGAAAGTAATGATTCTATAACCTTTGACATGTTCTTAATAGTTATAATCTTTTGTTATTTATATGATTTATATTTATTTTCTTAATCAATCGTGATATCACCCGTAAAGTGGAGGTCTTGATCCATTGTCGACAATCCTTGGCACATTAAATATTTGGATCCTTTCTGGACGTCGTATGGTTCTTCCTTACCGACACAAGTCTAGTTAGGAACCTTGATTTGTTGTAGACGTATGGTGATTGGCACATTGGATGCTTGAACCCATTTACAAGAAGTGGTATAAATATTGGTAATGGAACAAATATAATTCATATAACTAAAATTGGTCTTAAATGACAATTGGAACCTCCTTTATGTGTGGATTCCGATTGAATTATAATTGGGTTATGTATCCTTATTTGATATATCAAGGACAAATCTCCTAACCTTAGCTTTCATTATTATTATGTTAATTCCTCTTATTGTTGTACTTTAATTATTCTTATTTATTGTTTATGAAATTGTTCTTTCATTTGCTATGGTAGGTTTTACCACCTAATTCCATGGATGGTTTTACCACCTTTTGTTGTTGATTTACATTTGAATGGTCTGTAGTACTGCCTAACATCTTTACTTATATTTGTTAATATCTTTTTTATTATTCATATCATATTTGCTTAGGTTATAATTTGTAGCGCTAAATCCCCTTCCTCGTGGATTAACCCCGGTCTCACTGGGTTTATTACTTCGACACTCTTATACTTGGGAGATAATCCTTTTTTGGATGTGTCAAGTTTTTGGCACCGTTGCCGGGGAAGGTAAAATTTGGCGTACAAAATTGTAAGTATTTTCTTTTCTCATTTTTTTATTTTCATTTTTCTTTCATGTGTTCATCTTTTCTTTCTTTTTGCATTAGTTGATAGAATTGTTAGGAGTCACTCATCTTCTTTAATACCATGCTCATGCCTAACCAAGAACATTAATGGAATACATAAATCTTAAAAGAACTTGTGCACAATCATGCATAGTCTTCTCTCATGATGAAATATATTTCAACCATGAATCGGATTTCATTCAATTCTTACCCCACTTTCGTGGCCTAGATGTTGAAAACTCATATTTGCACTTAAGAGAATTTGAAGAATTTTGTAACACATATAGTGACCTAAATTGTAGCATAAACATCTTTAGATTAAAGCTTTTTCCTTTTCTCTAAAAGATAAAGCTAAAACATGGCTACAAAATCTTAGTTCAGGATCCATTAACTCATGGAATGAAATGCAACAACAATTTCTTAAAGAATTCTTTCCTCCCTATAGAAAAGATTCTCACAAGGCAAATTATCAATTTCACTCAAAAACAAGGAGAGACCTTTTACCAATATTGGGATAGGTGTAAAGCATTGCTTAATACTTGTCCTCATCATGGTTTGGAAACATGGGAACTTGTTTTAATTTTCTATGAAGGTCTTACACATCAAGCTAGGCAAATGGTAGAATTAATGTGTTATGGACAATTTGAAGATAAAGACCCTAATGAACCCATGGATTTCCTAGAGTTACTAGCGAAAAATGCTCAAAATTGGAATGATATTGACACCTATGAGGTGCCAAGAACATCTAGTAGAGGCATTTATAACTTTAGGAAAAATCATGATCTTCATGTCAAACTTGCATCCCTAGCTAAAAGAATCGAGGATTTAGAACTGTGGTCTATGCAAGAAAATGTCTATCACACTTGTAATTCTAGTATTCATCCAACGGATGATTGCCCAAATGTGCCTACCTTTAGGAAAAGTCTCCATGAAAAAACCAATGTTTTAAACACTTTCCAAGGGTCAAATCCTAATCCTTGCTCATAAAAGTTTGGATGGAAAAATCACTTGAATTTTGATTGGAAGAATGATAATCATGCATAATCTTACCAACCTCCATTTCAATCATATCAAAATTTTCAAAAATCTCATGATCATGCATCTTATGAGGATCTTGAAGAAATATGGGATTCATTTTTTGCAAAGCAAAAGGCTTTTAATAGTCAAACTGCTCAGACTATAGCAAACCCGAATGATGCTCTTGAAAAACTTGCATTTGCACTCGGTGTTCATGAGAAAGGTGAGTTTCCATCTCAACTTAAGCCAAATCTCATCAATCCACATGTGAGTAATCCAAATGGCCAACATCTAGATGAAGATTCGGTAAGTACTCTTAATGATGATAAGGTTGATCATGAACATGTCCTTAACCCTTATGAGAAAGATAATGAATCAATCCTAAAGGGTAGGGAAGAGGTTAATAAACCTATATTTAACAAGGAAAAGGCCGAATCCTCACTTATGCCCTTATGTCATCATGCAAATGAACTCAATCAATCTTTTGACATTAATGAATTGTTTGAGCATGATGAAAATGAGGAAGCTAATAGGACTAAACTAATATGGAAGAATATATCCAAAATGAGAATTTTTTTACTCCTTCAAAAATCGGGTTAACTAGTTCATTTGAACCAAGTATGCAACTAGTACCCATTGCTTCTAAAGAATTCTCATTACTTGATTTTCTATAGGTGAAGAAGATTAAGAGTCAGGAGCCATGTTTCGAAAAAAGGCAAGAAGAAGCATCCACACTAAAGAATGCATGCCTCAAGAACAAACAAACTCAACCAATGGTAATCTCTTTCATTCTCACAAATAAAGAAAAAAGAGAGGTACCAGCTCAATGGTATATTTTTTATCGTGGTAAATTACTTTCAAAGATATTCTCATTTTGCCCTTTTAATCAAATTTTATTCGTTTGTGCCATATTTTTATTTTCATTTTCATTTTTATTCTTAATTGTTGCTATCATTTCTAGTTTGTTTTTATTTTATTTTATGTGCTTTTATTTTAGTTGTGTACTTGTATTTTATTTTCTGATCAAGTGGCGGATACGATACTCCGTGACTTTTAAAGTCGGTTTTTCAGTTCCCTAAAAATTGTTGCTCACCTTGCATTCATTTTCTTTTCTTCTATCTCATTTTCTTCATATGGATAACATTCTCTCAAAATTGCACAAACATTTTCCCTCTCTTCCTCAAAATGATTTGCTTAAAATTTACAAAGCTTGTGTAGCAAGACTAAGGATGTTAATGGGCAAGGGCATTCCTGCTCATTTAAGATGGTTAATTGAAGCCAAGGTTCGATTTTCTTATGAGGTTTCAGATAATCTTCTTTCTCACATGCCAGGTTTGAGAAAAAGCTCTTACGCCAAAAAGCGAAGAGCGAAAAGGTTACAAGTTTGTCACAAATGTGTACGATGGACTAGTAACTAACGTTGTTGCTCCTTGGGATATTTGTCTAACAATCAAGAGGATAAATTACAGTTCATCAATAATGGACTGAGTAGGGAGTCTTTGGATGATATCCGAGTGACTCTTGAGACGCATTCTTGTGGACTTGTACAACATGAAATCTTGAATTTATGGACACAATTCCTAGATAAGCATGAACGCTATAGTCTTGGAAATCTGACTCAAAACGATTCTGTTTGCCACTTTATAAAAAAATTGGATGGGAAGCATATCCCCTACTCATAGAAGGTGTTTAAGCCGTTTCTGGATGTAAACCAGAGGAAGATGTGAGCCACAATCACAACTACCTGTACATATGCATGCGTGCCATCATTTTTAATTTTTAATGCCTCCTAGATGTCCTTTTTGAATTTGTATCTTTTGTTTGACTTATGGTGTCTTGTTTCATCATTTTGTTTTGAATTTCTATGCGTTATTGTCAAATTTTTCAACAAACAACCAAGCTACCTATCTAGATGTCATCATTAGCATACCTTTTTGCACTCCATAAATACCAAATCTCTTGTTCTCTTCTTTACACATAGTTAAAAAGTTGCATAGACATGGAGGGAACTTCAAAATGTTGAATCCAAAGGATATGTGTATTCTATGGATCTCGACCGGGTAAAAGTGAAGAGTTTGTAGAAGTATCAAATTATCTTGGTAGGCTACTGGCTGACAGAAAGATTAATGTGGTTTATAGGGGAGGTAGCCTCAGGTTAATGGGTTATGTGTCAATAGCTGCCCATGTAAGAGGTAGTCAAGTTTTAAGAGTTATTCCTAAAGACTTGGCTGTAAAAAGCATCGTTGGAAAAACAGTTGGGAAGGAGTTACAAGTCTCCTCTATACATGAATGCATGGCACATATGCTTATCAATTCAGATGCCTTTATTGCTTTACTAGGTGGCTTTGGTACTCTTGAAGAAATTTTTCAAATTGCCTCTTGGGCCCAATGAATCTCCATAAAAAACCCATAGGTTTGTTGAATGTTAAAAATTTCTTTTATCCTTTGATAAGTTTTGTTGATGCAGCTGTGGAATAAAATTTTATCTCTCATTCGACGAGAAAGATCCTTGTTTCTGCCACTATTACTAGTGAACTACTTGACAAGTTACAAGCATTCGAGTATGAACTTGACCCAGCCATAACTCAAATTAATTGATCAGGAGGGCAAAACAAAAAGTGTAAATTGCATCTGGATCTCCGTTTGTAATTCTTTCTTGTCTTTTGTCTTATTTGTAGCATTTTATTTTATGAGTCTTTCAGGTCATCTCTCTTGAATAACATCAGCTTCAGGTAATGTCTCCTATACTTTATCTCTCTACATTTAAACATTGAAGACAATGTTTCATTTGGTTTGGGGTGGGGGGGAGGGGAGGATAGTAGACATAAGTGTGTCTTAAATTTTCTTTTCTTGCAAAAAAAAAAAAACAATTAGTAATTAGATTCAGAGTGTGGTGTAAGGAGTTCAAATATTCTTGAGACACATTTTGGGTCAGGAATGGTAGAGTAAAGAGGGCCAGTTTGAACACTAGAAACCCATTCTAATCAATTTGTCATTTTATTTTGATTTTTCACTTTTGAAAACTCATTTTAGCTAAATTGATATTTTTTAGTTTTGTTTTTTGAATTTTATAGCAAGGAGATCTTATTCATTTCACTTTGAATTATTCAAATCTATAAACTCTCACAACCTTATCATTTAATAAACTGTGTGCTCAATAAGCAAGTATTCACAAACCTTTCTTCACACACACACACACACACACATATCTTGATGCATGATTGTGGGTGGCAAAATAAAATTTTATAATATTTAAGTTCTTTTGTTTTGTTTAGGATAACAACAAAAGGAAGGGGAAACTTCAACCAAGAAAAAAAGAAGAAAAAGAAAAAGAAAAAAAGAAAAAAGCAAAAAAAAAAAGAGAGAGTGATTGTGGATAAGTTTGGTCTCGTAGCCTCTTTAATTCGAGCAATTAAACCCGAGGGGTGCCTTAACACCTAATACCCTAAGACTAACTAGTTTGGGAGCTATTGACCCAAAGCTCGTTACATAGATTAAGGAGAAAGCTTAATGGGTTGAACATTGCATTATCCACAAGTGTCTAAGAAAAAATAAAGTATCAGCAACTCGAGTCATTAAGCTCGCAGGGGTATCTTAACACCCAATGCCCTAAGGTCAACTGATCTAGGTGTCATTAGCCTAAGGCTCGCTACATGAGTTAAAGATGCATTGCCTTAAGGCCAACTGATCTAGGTGTCATTAGCCTAAGGCTCGCTACATGAGTTAAAGATGCATTCTTTCAAAAAAAAAAAGAGAAAAAAAAAGAAAGAAAAAAAAATAAATCAATGCCCCCTGCGTAAAGTTGTTAGCCTTGACAAATATTAGAACTGATATGACTTCTTTCCAATAAGCCCCATAGTCGTATGTCGATTGAACACAAAAAGAGGGTTTGTTAATATCTTGACTGAAGGGTACATGAGTCATAAAAAAATCAGTTGAGAGTTTGTTTATTTAGATAAAATCAAAGAGAGTGCAATAATTGACTACCTTGGATGTAAAATTTTATAAATCACTTCTAAATAATAACGCTTTAATTGCTAGGGGCTAGCAATAAACTGGTTGGGGGGTACGATGAACACTTAAATATGTATGTTTCATAAGAGTTTAATCCATCATATTGCATTAATAGTGTCATTAAATTCCTCAACTTAAGCATATTGGTAGTTTTTGCATCTTTGGAATTAATTTTCTCATAATTTTTGTTTTGATGTAGGTTTGGTAAAATGGACATAACTTTCTATTTATAGATCAGAATGATGCAAATTTTAATGTTTTGGAAAGCGGATTCAATTATCTACAAGATTGTGTCTCACATGCATCATCAAATTTGGGCGCTTAGTGGACCAAAAATGGGCTTAAAATAAACCCATCTGCAGATTTGTTGTAGCCTGACCATGCCTCAGTATTTTGTTGGTATCTCTCAAAATACATATCCAAATTGTGAAAATCAATATGTTATAAAAAGCTGAGAAAATTATCTACAACTTTGATGAAGACATATGATCAAAATTATAAATAATTCAGTGTCAAAATCGGTGGTAAAATTCGGTGTACCTAATGATCCTAATTGTCAAAGATTTTTGCACCTAATATTTGTCAAATTTTCCTTTGTAATTTGACAAGTTTGCCCCTGGATGTATCTATAAATAGAGGTGCCTTGTGACCATTAGGACATCTTGGCCTTGGCTAGGATCTTGTATTTTATTTTTCTCTCTTGTGTGTTTATGTTATTAATGAATTTCCTTTTTCTTGCAATTTGTTTTCTTTCTTTTCTAATGTCCTTCTAATTTCTCTCTTGCTAAGGTGAAAGGGTGAAACCCTTGATATGAGAGTAACGATTCTATAGCCTTTGACATGTACTTAATAATTATAATCTTTTGTTATTTATATGATTTATATTTATTTTCTTAATCAATCTTGATACCACTCGTAAAGTGGAGGTCTTGATCCATTGTCGACAATCCTTGGCGCGTCAAATACTTGAATCCTTTCTAGACGTCGTATGGTTCTTCCTTACCGACACAAGTCTAATTAAGAACCTTGATTTGTTGTAGACATATGGTGATTGGCACATTGGATGCTTGAACCCATTTAGAAGAAGTGATATAAATATTGGTAATGGAACAAATCTAATTCATATAACTAAAATTGGGCTTAAATGACAATTGCAACCTCTTTTATGTGTGGATTCTGATTGAATTATAATTGGGTTATGTATCCTTATTTGATATATCAAGGGCGGATCTCCTAACCTTAGCTTTCATTATTATTGTGTTAATTCCTCTTATTGTTGTACTTTAATTATTCTTATTTATTGTTTATGAAATTATTCTTTCATTTGCTATGGTAGATTTTACCATCTAATTCCATGAATGGTTTTACCACCTTTTATTGTTTATTTACATTTAAATGGTCGGTAGTACCGCCTACCATCTTTACTTATATTTGTTAATATCTTTTTGATTATTCATATCATATTTGCTTAGCTTATAATTTGTAGCGCTAAATCCCCTTCCTCGTGGATCGACCCCGGTCTCACCAGGTTTATTACTTCGACACTCCTATACTTGGGAGATAATCCTTTTTGAATGTGTCACATGTTGATGTTAGATTCTTCATGATTATCATAACATGGTTCTCTAAAGGTCATGATAATCTTAACTCATGGCACATGTTCCCATTTTTTTCTTACGGGTGACTTGACATGTGGCATTCATTCATAATTTTGTGAGTTTTTTAGTTGATGTTATTCTAATCATGGAGAATTTGCATCCATATATATATGTAATTCAACATGGGTTTTGGATATTTATCTTATTGAAAATTTCTAGAGTCGTCTATACGGGCTTGAGTCTCAAGGGTCCAATGTTCTGGGATCCTTCGAATGAGAGATGTCTTTTTGGGCCAATCTCTTGTTAATCAATTCAATGGTACATTCTCAAAGGTGTTGACACCAACATGAACTGTCTAGGGGTTGAATAGAGCCAAAAGCCTTCTCATGCCAATGCCACACGACTAGTCTAGGTAGTTCGTGCTCATTGTGTGAAAGTGTACTAACACAATGACTCATTATATCAACACGAGGTATTAGTATTTGGTATCCCCACCGGAATCAACTTCTCTTATCCCCAGTGGAGTCACCACTATGAATAGGGCTTTCATCTCGCCAGAGCATTTGTGACCATGACACTATGTTAAAGCCTCTTTCGAGACTTAAGGGAACACAAACAAGCCATAGGCATGTTCAGAGAAAGGAGTCACCACCCAATTATTCAATTTGGAATGAATTGGGGCAATCTGATCCCTCGCTTTGAGACCTAAAATACCCTTATCCTTTTAGAGATGGGTTCAGAAAGTTAGGTATGAGTCTTTCAACCTACGCGGATGTAAATTCAGCTTCTAATTGGGAAATACCAAATAAAAATAGCTTGTGTTGTTACTTAGTCTACTTAGCGTTGTTCATTCTAAGCACACATTTCCAATTCATCTTTATTAGGCATGTTAGGTGATTATTCAATCAAAATAGTTGTATATTCATACAAAGAAAGAGGGAAGAGAATTTATTGAATTTCCATCATGCATGGGGGAAGGGGAGAGGATTACAACATTTGTTCTTCAATAATAAAATAACAAAAAATTCATGCATTTATATATTTGAATATTCATTCCAAGTAATGTTCCCTCATCATCAATGTGAATCCACCATCACTTCATGGCATCACACAATTACACTTCTTAATTACAAATATTCATATATAAACAAAAAAAATTACAAATCAAATAAAGCCATAATCTAATATCATGGCATTCTAGCCTAGATTTTGATAAATTCTATCATGGCATTTCTATCTATTGCTATATGAGCATAATTCATATCAATTCATGATGACATTTCTAGCTTAAAACATGATTCTCATGGCATATTATATCCTAAACATGGCATTCATGCTAGACATCGTATTCATGGTCTATTCTAGCCTAAACATGGCATTCATGGCATATTCTAGCCTAATTTAAACAATCATCATCAATCATAGCATTCAAGGACCAAATGATAATTCTTACCTATTCTATGCTATTTCCTAGCATACATCAAAGCAAATATAAGTTCCCCCTAGTATGATTCTAAACATGTGTTCCTAAACATATTTCTAAGCATTCGCAAAGAAATTAAACTTCTAAGCATGATTCTAATAAAAGAGAGATAGCAGACATACCTTGACATGATTATCCATCTCACAAAACAAATAAGGGTTAGACAATTTATGAAACCCTAACATGATTTTAAGCATCAAAATAAATCCTAAACATACTTATTCTAAGCATAAATAAACCTAAATATGCTTAATTCTGAGTAAGAAAAATAAAGAAAAAAATATGAGGGAGAAGAGAAAACTACTCCCAAGATTTATGTTTCTCGAGTTTAGAGCAATATAAAATGCCTGAAAAGTATTAGACTAGAAAAGACTCCTTGGAATTCCTACAAGTGTGTTCTAGAAGGACAGAGAGAGGATTTCTGGATGTCTTGAGAAGTGTGCCCAAGGTGTGTTTATATAAACTTTTCTTGGAGTGAAAATGTGATAAAAAACCAATGTGGGATTCAGATGATCGACTGTTTCATTGTAGGCCCTTCCTATTTTATAATTTTATAATGTAGTCCCTTCTGACCTTTGTCTATTCAATCGCTCTTAACTTTTTGATTCAACTCTGGTTTGTGATATGAAAATTTCTACCGCAACTAGACATCCGTAGCTTCGCCACAGTATATAAGTCACCATCAGATTCCTTCTGGATTATTTTATGTGATTTTTTGAAATCATATGTTAGTTTTGGGACCTTTCACCAACTCTCTCTCACCTTTCCTTTCTTGGCCACCAAGGGCATTTTGGTCATTTGTTTTACTCCACATTCATTTTCATTCTTTCATCGAGCCTCAAAAATTCAATGTCTACACTAGTTCTAAATTTTTTTTACGTTGCTAGTTTGGAGGAGGCAAAGCAAAGAATTTATGCTTACACCATATCTCGCGATTTTGGTACTCAAGGCTTTCGTGTTGTTATGAGGCCAAAACAGAGGCTTCGATTTTATGGTAAGTGCTAATTAAATATGAGATCATTACAGAGATTAGAGATGATATAAAAGTTGCCATTTTTCATAGTCCTTATATAGATCTTCCTTATATTTTAAGTGTGAAGGCTAATGACTACGTTGATCGAGAGAACAGGGAGAATGGGGGTGAAAATTTTTCCCTTTGATTCATATTTTATTTTATTTTGGTCTGTCACATGAGTTGGCTAATTTAACCTTTGAGTTTGGCAGTGTTTTACATGTAGCTGATGCCTTTACCAAGTGATTGATTTAAGCTTTGAGTTTGGTAATGTTTTATATGTAGCTTATATATTTGCTAAGCGAGTTCAAATACATCAATGGAGGAATTATGCCAAAATACGATGGATCTCTACAAAATTGTCCACCTTAAAAAAATGTTAGTGCTCCAAGACTAGAAGAAATAGGAGGTCCCAAGCCAATGAATAACCGTGATGAAGTTCATGTCTTCTAGACCATTTAAGTCAATATGTTGTTAATAATCGAAAGTTATAAGGCCAACTCAATTGGGAAGGAGCCAATTATTCTATGGTAATTAGGTGGTTTTTGTTTATTATGATACAAACTTGCTAACAAGTTTGTATAAATAATGTCCCCTCAAGATTTTCTTTCTTTTAATATGTGGACCTTAGTCAATCGTTTTACTTTTTACAAATTGTTTTGTTTCTTGTTAAAGAAAGAAATAATGTCAATAAAGAAATTGCTAATTTGTCATATCACATTGATCGTATTTTTATTTTTTTTAAAATGATAGCATATAGGCTGTATTGATTTTTTTAAAATATTTTTCTATTCACTTATCACATTTGCTAATCTATATGATAGCAATTCCTTTCTTTTCTATGCCATAAAATTATCCAAATTTTACTATATATTTATTCATTTTACTAATTATTTCTATTTTATGTACGTATGCTTATATTTAATATATAACCAACACTTACACTATAAACTTCATTTATATATCTATTCTCTTTCGACTCCAAGAGCGATACTCCATGATGAGCTACCAAACAAAGTAAGGCAGGGTGGGGCTCTTTTGGTATCAAACTCAAGTATATGTCATTGGAGGCAAAAATTATGGAAAAGGTGTGTTCAACTTCTTTCAATTTAGTTGGGTTTAGTATACCGTATATGATTATATAAATATCACTGTAGTGGATAATATTGTATGAAAAATTGCATTTTATAGGAATGATAAAACTTCATATTGTATTTACTTTTTCACTGCATTGTAGAAATACTAGACAATACTGTGTTTGGTAGCATACTGAATTAGATCGTATACATTTTTATAATAAATTAAAACAATTTAAAAATAATTTTTATATTAAATTTAAAATTTTAATAGGAACTAAAGAAGATCATTAATTTAGACTAGTTATTGTCTTGATAAGATCATAAATAAAATAATCCTTTTTACTTTATTTCCTGGATTTATTTAAATAAAAAAAAAGAGCTTTTAGAGAGGACAGAGAAATTCACATTTAATACACGGTAACAATGTAATGAGGCCTTAACCCGAGGGGCTCATGTGCTAATTTTTGCAGCCTTTATGCAGTCCTTAAGCAAGTTTGTATTTGTAACTAAACAGAGGTTAAATGAGAAGTTATACAAACAACTTTTTTATGCTATACTATACATCCTGCCAAATGCAGCCGAATTTTTAAACCAAGGCATGTTAGGTCGGCTTGATGGCTTCTTTTATTTTGTGGCCTTATTTTTTATTTCTCTGTTTTTATCTTGTTCCACTTTTATTTTTTATTAGTTTTGGACAGTTTTATCCCTTTTTATTTCAATTTTCAAATAATTATGCTAAAATTTTGTAGTTCTTGACGAGAAGCTCTCTTGGCTAGATTATTAATCTCCTGAGATGTTTACGAATTTAGCAGCAGTGATAAATCGTCATACCAGCTATTATAGAGCCATAAAAGAGAGTCAAGCATAATGTTGGAGAACTTGCTACATACAACTGCTATAATTATGGCTCTTCCAAGAATTCGATCAGGAAAGATGTTCATGAGACAATAGACGAACATTATGGGTGCAAGGGAGAGCTCCCTTCTTTAACAACTTCACAAATTCCTCACCCCTTTAACAGGGATTAAAAAAATGACTACGAATCCAGAATATCGCTAGAAAGAGCATGAGAAGTAAAAGATAAAAGGTATATGGATCTCCATGTGCAAACTCAAGTCACTTGGAATCTAGTCCCAAATGTCGATAGAGTTAAAGGGCCATTGAAATTCAATCATGAATAGGCTGAAGGTCATTTACTTAGACATCCTTTGAGCAATTGGTCTAGCCAAGACATATTATATAGCCCACCCAATTTAGGTACTAGTGTGGCCCAAGCATGTGCAAGGCTTGGCCCGGTTTCTCGAAACCTTGCAAGGACCTAGCCCATTCTCTAGAAGTCTCTAGCTACCATGTGATAAATGTGCATTGTAAATATCTATATATTTTAGATGATGATTCTGGGTGGTTAATACTAACCCTTGCATGTATTAAATCTTAGCCATCCATTTGAGAGAAGGATTAGTATAAATCTCTCTCCAAGCTTCATTTGCAAGCAAGTTGAAATCAAGCCATTTGTAAGAGTTCTAGTGTAATACAAAGCATTCTTGGTAGCAATTCTTGTCTCCCTCTTCCAATGCCTTCCTTCTCTTCCCAAAAAGCCCTAAGCTCAAAGTTCCTAGCTTCAAAAGCTTCTTCTTTAGTGAGCAACCTAAACAACAAGGCTTACTTAGCAACTTTGGGTGTGAGTTGTCTAAGTGTTGCACGAGTAATTCCGTTGCAAAAGATTAAACTTATGACAGTTGATATTAGAGCCTAGTTTAGGATTATGAGTGGTTATTGGTGTGGTTATATACATGTCTAGGAAAGCTTTATCAAAAAGATCATAAAAGTCTTAAGAGACTGGATTTTAAGTGGGACTATTTGTCACCGCTCTAACCTTTCGAGGAAGTTTTCTTGATGTATATTGAATCGTACTAACACTTACTAGTATTCTAGGTTATTGATCGAAGTGAGTTTCAAGCATAAGAGCAGGGAATCTGACATTGAAGTGATGGTGGAAGAGCAAGCTTGTGGTCACGGGGAGCAGCCTCAGCCCCATCCACAAGGGAAATGTGGTAGGTCCAAAGCTCCAACCACGGAGGCCTTGGAGTCTCGTGTTGCTAACATAGAGTAGGCTATCTCGAGCGTGGATAATACCATCAGGGGCCTTTCTGATCATCTCGAAGGACCAGAGAGGACTATAGGGAGATCATCCAAGTGGCCAAGTCTAGCGTACTCAAGTTTAGACAATCCTTTTAGGGGAACTCTTGCCCTCACACAAGAACTTACTAGTTTGAGAACCTTTGTGAAGCATGACTTGTGAGTAGTCCACACTGAAGTTGATGAATACACATGACTAGGAGAAATATAGATGCAACTATGCTAGCCCAACTTCTACTAGCACAAGTGGGCTAAGCAACATACAAGTGCCAACTCTTGCCACATACCAAGACACTCGCAAGGTCACTGAAGTTAAGAACTTCTTATTTGGCCTTGAACAGTACTTCAAGGCCAAAGGTGTCCAAGATAATGCTTCGAGAATCAGTATTGCACCAACATTCCTTTATGATGCAACGATGGTGGCATCATTAGCATGGCATCGCAGGCAAACTTGTTTGTTCCATCCATACATGGAACGACTTTAAGAGAGAGCTTCAGAAGCACTTCTATCCCAACAATGTCAAAAAGAAGTCAAAGGGTTACCTCTGCCATTTGAAGCAAAGTGGCACCACCCAAGATTACATCAAGGAGCTCACCATGATAATCTTGGAAATTGAGGATATGTTAATTAAAGACTCTCTCTTCTACTTCATTGATGGTCTCAAAGATTGAGCAAGGGTTGAGCTTGAGAGGCGTGGCATGCAAGACCTTGACGAAGCCATAGTCGTAGCCAAATCCCTTATAGATTACACATCCTAGTCCAAGGAAAAGAAGGCCAACCGTGGCAAAAGTAGGGGAGAAAAGAACACAAAGAAAGGCCAAGGCCATAAGGAAGGTGGTGCATGCAAACCTTTATGGGGTGATAAGCGTGACAAGCCTAGTGGAGGTAAGTCCGAAGCTCCTAAGCCTAAAAGTTCTTGCTTCATTTGTGATGGTCCTCATTGAGTACGCGACTACTTTAAGTGCAAGACCCTCAATGCCTTCGCTACTTAACATGAGGGGATGCAAGATAACTAGCCCCAAGTAGAGATGGGTTCTCTCCACATGTTTGGCACACTCAAGAGACTCATACACGCTAAGAAGGGTCTAATGTATGTGAGCGCCACAACCAATAGCAATGGCATGCATATAATGTTGGATACGAGAGCCACACACAAATTCGTCTCTATTAAGGAGATGAAACTGTTAGGCCTCAAGCATAATAACAAAATAAGCACCATCAAAGCAGTAAACTCACTCACAAAATCAATAGTAGGCATGGCAAGTCCACACTAATTCAACTTGGTGCATCGAGTAGAAATCTCACTTTTTGCATCGTCCCCATGGATGATTTTCAAGTAGTGCTAGGCATGAAATTCCTCGATCAAGTCCATGCATTTCCCATACCAGCCTCTAATTGCCTTAGAATTCTTGATGGGAGTTGATCATGTACGGTCATAGCGGAGCGTGCAGTCAAGGTAGAGAGAAAGGCGTGGTCTGCATTACAATTCAAATAAGGAATGAAGATGGACCCGAGCTTCCTTGTTACCATCCGGGAGTTGATCGATGGGAAGACACTACCATTGCTAAGGACCCAACACCAAAATATGTCTAAGCTGTCCCTGAGGAATATAAGGACATTATGCCCCAAGAGTTTCCAAAGAAGCTACTGTCAAGGTAGGAGGTAGACTATCAAGTCGAGTTGGAACCCAATGCCAAGCCTCCAACCATGGTACCTTATCACATGGCACCACCCGAACTTGAAGGGTTGAGAAAACAACTCTAAGTTTTACTTGATGTAGGTTATATCCAACCCTTGAAAGCTCAATATGATGCACTCGTCCTCTTCCAAAAGAAGAATGATGCATCTTTCCTTATGTGTATCGACTATTAGGTGCTCAACAAGATCGTCATCAAGAATCAGTATCTGATACCCTTGATTGTAGAATTATTCGATCGACTTATGAAGACTCGATACCTGACGAAACTTGACTTGAGATTAAGGTACTACTAAGTACGCATTACCAAAGGTGATGAACCGAAAATCACATGTGTGACAAGGTATGGTGCTTACAAATTTCTAATATGCCATTCGGCCTCACCAATGCACCTATCACATTTTACACCCCCATGAATAGGTTGTTCCATCCCTACCTCGATTGGTTCATAGTAGTGTACTTGGATGACATCGTGGTGTATAATACGACTCTTGAAGAGCATGTTATTGACCTAGGTAGGGCAACCCAAGAGGGGGGTGAATTGGGTTTTTATTTATAGAAACGGATTTAGAAAACTTTTCTAGAAAGATCAAAATTACTTAATTCTTTCTTTAAGACTAAAGGTGAAGAAGATGAAAATAGAATGCAATCAAGAGAATAGCAATAAAGAACAATCACACGTGCAAGTAAATATAAATAGTATAGGGATCACTCCCCAGCTTCGTGCCATATAGGGTCTGCATAATTAACTTTGTTCTTGGACTTCGTTTTGCTATTGTTAGTTTAGTTGTGGTTGGTTTAGGCCTATGCGCCTTTTTTTTATGTTTGATTGGGCCTTTGGCTCTCTTGTTTAGGTTCTTTTGGTTTGAGCCCTTGGGCATTAGTATTTTCTGTTTGGAATTGTGAGTACTAGGTACTCTTCTTGGGGTATGCCCCTCGTATCTTGTACATTCACTTTTTCTTTTATATGAATAGTAACTTTTTTCCAAACAAAAGAGTATAGGGATAGAGAGAGTACAAACTCAATTTATGTGGTTTGACAAACCTTGCCTACGTCCATGGGCTCCTAGCTCCTCCACAAGCTAGGCTTTCCACTAAGTTGTAGAATACTTTACAACTTGTTTGATGAACAACTTCACCAAGACTTTTTCCTTCAACTCTTGATAACACCACACCAAGAGTTCTTCTTGATGAACAACCTCACCAAGGATTCTTCCTTCAACTCTTGATAACACCACACCAAGAGTTCTCTCAAGGATAACTTTTATCCTTCACAAGAAGATCTCTCTCTCACCATAATACAAGAACAAAGAAAATTTTTATAACAAAAGTACAACTCTCTTCAACGAGTAGATAAAGAATATAAAATCTCTCAAGACTTGATATTTCTCTTTTTTTTTTTTACTTGATAGATGCTTCTCTTGCTCTTTTTAAATGCATGGGAGAATGGCTCCTTTTATAGGCAAATGGGATGAACTTAATCAAGTGAAGACACCAACTCCAAATTTTCTACCCACCATAAAAACTGAAATTTTGTCTGCCATTTTTGTCAATGTACCGTTTGAAACTTGAAAATCTGCAAAACATAAAAGATCTGCACAATTGAATAAGCTTTCTAACGCATCAAGAACCAAGTCATTTGGACATCTGTATCTCAAGATATGGCCAAAACACCATTCGGTGCTTATGTGACTTGATTTTTCTTTCTTGTGTCAGTCCACCGACTTGCATGTGTATTATGTTGGCCTTCCATTTGAAATTTGAATTTATTCAAAGAATATGAAATGTGCTCCATTGAATCATCTTTCTAATGCCATAAGAATCAAGTCATTTGAATATCTCTAGCTCAAGATATGGATAAAAAATCATTCAGTGCTCATATAAGATAATTTTTCTTCTCTGTGTTAGTAAAACATATGAAATGTTCCCCATTAAGTCCTCTTTCCAATGCCATAAGAATCAAGTCATTTTGATATTTCTAGCTCAAGATATGTCTAAAAGAGTATTCGGTGCTCATGTCAGCTACTTTCATTTTTCTTTCAAATTGCATGATGATTTGGATAGCCTTGCACTTGAAATTTGAATTTCTTTAAAACTTATGAAATGTTATAAATTGAGTAAGCTTTCCAAATGCTCAAGAATCACGTTATTTGGACTTTTGTAGAGAAATATATGACTAATTGATTAAACATTGCTCATGTGTCACATTCCTTGAATCAAACATTGTTCTTAAACTTTGGTGCCTTTAACATGTAGTCTTCTCCTTAACTTCAACACTTCATTTTAATAAGCCTCTCCTTGATTTTACAATTATTTCAATAATCTTACTCTTGCACATAAATAAACATGTTAGTAAATCAAAATAAATCAATGTGTATTGTTATCATCAAAATTATTATGTAACCTTAGGGCTAACAATCTCCCCCTTTTTGATGATGACAAACCATTGATTGCTTTAAAATAATATCTAAAATCAAGAATGAAAATAAAATCAAGAATAAACAAAAATATGACAATTGTTATTAATATAAGAAATCCACCATTTCTCCCCCTTTTGTTATCATCAAAAAGATGTAATCAAATTAATTACTACCCCTAAATATATTCTCCCCCTTAACATATGCGACCATTCAAAGATTATCATATAAAAGCAAAATTAAGACATATCCAACATGCCTAATTCTCTTCTAATTATGCAAAATCTATCTTGACTAAGGGGTTTAGTAAATATATCGGCTAATTGTTTATCGGTGGGAAAAATTCTAAAGAAATATTACCTTTTTGCACATGATCTCTACTAAAATGATGTCTAATCTCTATATGCTTAGTCCTAAAGTGTTGTATGGGATTTTTTGAAATGTTAATGGCACTTGTGTTGTCACATTTGATGGGAATATGATCAAATATCACACCATAATCTTTTAAAATTTGTTCTATCCACAGAGCTTGTGCACAACAACTTCCTACTGCAATATACTCAGCTTCCGCGGTTGATAAGGCAACAAAATTTTATTTTCTACTAAACCATGAGACTAATGCATGTCCTAGAAAATGGCAAGAGCCACTAGTGCTCTTTCTATCAAGAAGACTTTCAGCAAAGTCCGCATCGGAATAACTAATTAGATCAAAATTATCACACTTAGGATACCAAAGATCTAGATTTATGGTTCCAAGAAGATATCTAAATATCCTCTTTACAGCCTTAAGGTGAGATTCCTTTGGACAAGATTGAAATCTAGCACACATACACACACTAAACATAATATCGGGTCTACTAGCAGTTAAATACAAAAGAGAGCCAATCATACCTTGATATTTTATTACCTCAGCATCTTTTCCTTTCTCACCTTTGTCAAGCTTAGTTAATGTACCCATAGGTGTGTTATATGTCCTTGAATTATCCATGCCAAACTTTTTGAGAAGATCTCTTGTGTATTTAGCTTGATTTATAAAGATCCCATCTATTGATTGCTTGATTTGAAGTCCAAGGAAGAAATTTAATTCGCCCATTAAGCTCATTTCAAATTCTTGTTGCATGCACTTGGAAAATTCCTCACGCATGGAAACATTAATAGCACCAAATATAATATCATCAACATAGATTTGAACAATTAATAAACCATCATTTTTTGTTTTAACAAAAAGAGTAGTATCAACTTTTTTTATTTCGAAACCATTATCAATGAGAAATTTGCTCAATCTATCATACCATGCTCTTAGTGCTTGTTTCAAGCCATAAAGTGCCTTTTTGAGTTTGAAAACATGGTTTGGAAAATCATGATTTTGAAAACCAAGAGGTTGCTCTACATATACTTCCTCCATAATGTAACCATTTAAAAATGCACTTTTGACATCCATTTGATATAATGTAAAATTTTTATAACATGCAAATGCACATAACATTCTAATGGATTCTAATCTAGCAACTGGTGCAAAGGTTTCCTTATAATCAATACCTTCTTCTTGATTGTATCCTTGCGCAACAAGTCTAGCTTTGTTTCTAATAATGGTGCCATTTTCATCTACTTTATTTCTAAAAATCCATTTAGTGCCTATAATAGAATGATTTTTGGGTCTAAGGACTAATTCCCAAACTTGATTTCTTTCAAATTGATTCAATTCTTCTTGCATAGCCAAAATCTAACTTTCGTCATTTTTGGCTTCTTTAAAAGATTTTGGTTCAAATTGAGAGACAAAAGTAAAATGATTACAAAAGTTCTTAAAAGAAGATCTAGTTTTCATACCTTGTGATGGTTCACCAATAATGAGATCTTTAGGGTGAGCTTTTGCATACCTCCATTCCTTTGGTAATTATTGGGAAGAATCAACCTTTCTACCTCAACAATATCATCATCTAAATTCTTTGAAGAAATCACATTAGTTTCATCAAATTTAACATGCATAGATTCTTCAATAGTAAGAGTCTTTTTGTTAAAAACTCTATATGCTTTACTATGGTTGGAGTAGCCAACAAAAATTCCAACATCGGCTTTTGCATCAAATTTTCCAAGGTTATCCTTGGTGTTTAAAATAAAACATTTACATCCAAAAACTTTAAAAAATCCAATGTTGGGTTTTCTTCCTTTCCAAAGTTCATAAGGAGTTTTCTTTATTAAAGCTCTAATATGGACTCTATTGATTATAAAGCATGCGGTATTAACAGCTTCGGCCCAAAAATATTTTGGCAAATTATTTTCAAGTAACATGGTCCTAGCCATTTCTTAGATAGTCCTATTTTTCCTCTCAACAACACCATTTTGTTGTGGAGTTCTAGGTACGAAAAAATTAAGCTCAAAACCATTTTCACCACAAAGATTTTCAAATGTAACACTGTTTACTTCACCATCATGATCACTCCTAATGGACACAATAGAATACCCTTTTTGATTTTGGACTCTTGCAAATTTTGAAAAAGCTTGTGTGGCCTCATTTTTAGTTTTCAAGAATAACACCAAAGTGAATCTTGAATAATCATCCACAATAACAAAAACATAATATTTTCCAACAAGGCTTTGAGTTCTTGATGGTCCAAATAAATCGAAATGAAGTAATTGTAGAGGTTTATTTGTTGAAATAAATTTCTTTTGTTTACAAGAAGTTCTCACTTGTTTTCCAAATTGACAAGCATCACAAATCTTATCCTTTTCAAATTTTATTTTTGGAAGACCATCAACAAAATCATTTTTAGAAATTTTTTGTAATTGTGTCCATGCTAGCATGACCTAACCTTCTATGCCATAACCAAGCATCATGATTAACAATGAAACAATTTTCTATATGATCATTAACATCAATATCAATTGTATAAATATTACTATATCTATTATCAACAAATAATGTCTTATTGTGACTAACATCCTTAATCACACATCTATTAGGCTCAAAAGCAACAAAACATCCCTTATCACATAATTGACTAATGCTAATCAAATCATGTTTCAAACTATGAACAAGCAAAACATCTTTAATAATAGGTGAAGAAGGGTTACCAATAACATCATGTCCAATTACCCTTCCTTTGGCATTATCACCGAAGGTCGCATATCCTCCTTTCTTCATGATTAATATTAAGAACTTGAAGGTATCTCTGGTCATATGCCTTGAGCATCCACTATCTAAGTACCACTTGTGTTTGCCATTCCTTTGTTTCTACAATCAAAATTCAAGGAATAACTTTTTGGTGCCCAAATGTTCTTGGGTCCTTGGGGTTTAGTTATGGTACTTTTTGGAACCCATATTTGTTTCAAATTAGGATTTCTTTTAATATAACAAGAATGCACTTTATGTCCTTTTCTTCTACAAAAAGTACATGAATGATTAGGGTTATTCCTAGAAGATGCATGAACAAAATCGTTTTTAAAATACTTTTGATTTTTATGACTTTTATATCCTAACCCTCTTTTATCAAAAACACATCTTTGGTTTTGTAACATAGAGTTCAAATTTTTTTTGCTTTTTGTAAAACTATCAACAATGTTTTTTAAGTCATTATTTTCCTTTTTCAAGATAACGTTTTCTTTCTCCAATTTATCATAATCCTTTTGTTTTAAAATGTCATTTTCAGTTTTTAATAAATGTATTTGATTTTCCAAACTTTCAAAATCTTTTTGCTTTAAAATTTCAGTTTCATTTTCTAAAGCTTTTATTATTTCCACCAACTCTTCTAATTGAGATAACATGATTTTTGACTTCTTTTTGAAAGCATTGATTTTTGAATTTTGCTTATCAACTTGCACATGTAAATTTTAGAATGCTTCAAGTAATTCATCATATGAAAGTTTAGGATCATAGTTTAGAATACTTACCTCATCTTCACTTAAAGCCATGAAGCACATGTTTGCCACTTCGCAATCTTCTTCTTCGGTGGAGCTAGCTTCACTATCATCCCAATTTGTGGCTTTCATTGCTTTGGATTTCTTGTTTTGACTCTTGAAGTAAGGACAATCCATCTTTACATGTCCCGATTTCTTGCACTCATAGCAAATGACTTGATCATTTTTCTTATCTTGCTTTGAGCTTTGCCCTTTGTACTCCCTTCTAGAGTTCTTCTTGAATCCTTGGTTTCTTCTAATCATCCTTTTTAGCTTTCTTGTGATGAATGCAAGATCTTCATCATCTCCTTCATCATTGGACTCATCATCTTCTTTTGTTGAAGATTTGAAAGTGATATTTTTCTTTTTCTTGAAATCTTCTTCATTCTCCTTCAAGGTGATTTCATGAGTCATGAGAGAACCCATAAGTTCTTCTAATGGTAGTTTGGTGAGGTCCTTTGCTTCTAGAATTGCCATCACCTTTGGCTCCCAAGATTTTGGTAGACACCTAAGAATCTTTCTCACCATTTCAACATTAGAATAAGATTTACCAAGAGATTTCAAACTATTGATAATATCTGTAAATCTAGTAAATATTTCATAAATTGATTCATCCGGTTTCATCTCAAAAAGCTCATAACTATGAACTAGGATACTAATTTTAGATTCTTTAACTTGACTAGTTCCTTCATGAGTTACTTTAAGTGTGTGCCATATTTCTTGTGCCGTAGAATAAGTAGATATTCTATTAAACTCATTTCTATCTAGAGCACAATATAACACATTCATAGCTTTAGCATTCAAACTCAATTTCTTTTTATCATCTTCACTGAACTCTTTAGGTTCTTTAATCATGCTTTCTCCATTTTCGATTTTGGTAGGAACAAAAGGTCCTTCCAAAATAATGGACCATAAATCATAATCAAAAGATTTCAAGAAAATACTCATTTTAGTTTTCCAATAAGAGTAATCACTTCCATTAAAAAATGGAGGTCTAGAGATAGAAAGTCCCTCAACATATGAAGTTGGATTAAAAGTTGCCATAGCTCAAAATCGGTTAAGATTTAAAAAAATTGAGCAACCTTGCTCTGATACCACTTGTTGACCCAGGTATGGCAACCCAAGAGGGGGGGTGAATTGGGTTTTTATTTATAAAAACCAATTTAGAAAACTTTTCAAGAAACATCAAAATTACTTAATTCTTTCTTTAAGACTAAAGGTGAAGAAGATGAAAATAGAATGCAATCAAGAGAATAGCAATAAAGAACTATCACAAGTGTAAGTAAATATAAAGAGTATAGGGATAGAGAGAGTGCAAACTCAATTTACGTGGTTCGGCAAATCTTACCTACGTCCACGGGCTCTTAGGTCCTCCACAAGCTAGGCTTTCCACTAAGTTGTAGAATACTTTACAACTTGTTTGATTAACAACTTCACCAAGACTTTTTCCTTCAACTCTTGATAACACCACACCAAGAGTTCTTCTTGATGAATAACCTCACCAAGGATTCTTTCTTCAACTCTTGATAACACCATACCAAGAGTTCTCTTAAGGATAACTTTTATCCTTCATAAGAAGATCTCTCTCTCACCATAATAAAAGAACAAAGAAAATTTTTACAACAAAAGTACAACTGTCTTCAACGAGTAGATAAAGAATATAAAATCTCTTAAGACTTGATATTTCTCTTGTTTTTTTGCTTGATAGATGCTTCTCTTGCTCTTTTTAAATGCATGGGAGAAGGGCTCCTTTTATAGGCAAATGGGATGAACTTAATCAAGTGAAGACGCCAACTCCAAATTTTCTACCTACCATAAAAATCGAAATATTGTCTACCATTTTTGTCAATGTTCCATTTGAAATTTGAAAATATGCAAAACATAAAAGATCTGTACAATTGAATAAGATTTTCAACACATCAAGAACCAAGTCATTTGGATATCTGTATCTCAAGATATAGCCAAAACACCATTCGGTGCTCATATGACTTGATTTTTCTTCCTTGTGTCAGTCCACCGAATTGCATGTGTATTATGTTGGCCTTTCACTTGAAATTTGAATTTCTTAAAAAGAATATGAAATGTGATCCATTGAATCATCTTTCCAATGCCATAAGAATCAAGTCATTTGGATATCTCTAGCTCAAGATATGGATAAAATATCATTCGGTGCTCATATGAGTTGATTTTTCTTCTCTGTGTTAGTCCACCGAATTGCATGTCAATTATGTCGGCCTTCCATTTAAAATTTGAATATCTTTAAAACATATGAAATGTTCCCATTAAGTCTTATTTCAATGCCATAAGAATCAAGTCATTTTGATATTTCTAGCTCAAGATATGTCTAAAAGAGTATTTGGTGCTCATGTCAGCTACTTCCATTTGTCTTTCAAATTGCATGATGATTTGGACAGCCTTGCACTTGAAATTTGAATTTCTTTAAAACATATGAAATGTTATAAATTGAGTAAGATTTCTAAAGGCTCAAGAATCATATTATTTGGACATTTATAGGGAAATATATGATCAATTGATTGAACATTACTCATGTGTCACATTCCTTGAATCAAACATTGTTATTAAACTTTGTTGTCTTTAATATGTAGTTTTCTCCTTAGCTTCAACACTTCATTTTAATAAGCCTCTTCTTGATTTTACAATTATTTCAATAATCTTACTCTTGCACATAAATAAACATGTTAGTAAATCACAATGAATCAATGTGTATTATTATCATCAAAATTATCATGTAGCCTTAGGGCTAACACATGTGCAATACCTCAAGTAAGTCTTTCAATCGAGACAACAAACTTTATATCAAGAAGGAGAAATGTTCATTTGTCCAACAAGAGGAAGAGTTCCTTGGGTATCAGATAAGAGATAGGAGACTCATGATGGATCTAGCAAAGGTGAGGGCTATTCAAGAATGGCAGCCTCCTACTAAAGTAAATGAGTTACAATCTTTTCTTGGGTTAGTGAACTATTATAAGTGGTTCATCAAGCATTACTTAGTCAAAACTGACCCTCTGAAAGACCTACTCAAGAAGAACGACACATGACACTGGATCGAAAAGTGCCAATATACCTTCGAGGAACTAAAGAAGGCAATTTTGGAAGACCTTATGTTGGTGCTACCCGACCATACAAAAACATTCAGATCACACATAGACACCTCAAAATTTGCCATTAAAGGCGTTCTCATGCAAGATGGACACCCTATTACGTACAAGAGTTGCAAGCTTAGTGACACAGAGTGGCATTACATAGTCCAAGAAAAGGAGATGACAGCCATCATCCATTGCTTAAGGATTTGGCATCACTACTTACTTGGTTCACACTTTGTCATCATCATCGACAATGTGGTAACGAGATACTTTCAAACACAAAAGAAGTTAAGCCCCAAGCAAGCACAATGACAAGATTTCTTGGTCGAATTTGACTACTAGCTCGAGTATAAGCCTGGCAAGGCGAATGCAGTGGCTGATGCATTAAGTTGCAAGGCAGAGCTTGCAACATTGAGCGTGAGCCGACCACAAAGTGTATTAATCATCCATATCAGAAAAGGCCTAGAGCATATTCACATAGTAAGAACCTATTAAAGCTTGCTAGTGAGGGAAAAACAAGGCACTTTATGATGGAGGAAGGCCTACTCCTCATAATAGGAAACCGTCTTTATGTACCAACCCATGGGAATTTGCGAAAGGAGATCATCAAGAAGTGTCATGACTCCAAGTGGCTTAGTCACTCAGGTATGGTACAAACCCTTGCACTCATCCAAAATTCTTATTATTCGTCACAAAGCCGAGAAAACGTAGAGGCCTATGTGTGGACTTGCTTAGTGTGCCAACAAGACAAGGTTGAGTACCAACATCCATTAAGGTTTTTAAAACCCCTACCCATTTTAAAAAGGCCATGGCAAAGTGTCTCAATAAATTTCATTACGATACATTACCAAAATCTAAAGAATATGAAAGCATCATGGTGGTAGTTGATCAGTTCAATAAGTATGCCACCTTTATACCAGCCTTAGCAGACTGCCCTGCAGATAAAGCTACATCAGCATTCCTTAAGAACTTGGTGAAGTTATGGGGAGTCCACAGAACATAGTTAGTGATTATGACCCACGTTTTACTAGATGATTTTGGGGAGAACTCTTCAAATTGTCAAGGATTGATTTGAAGTTCTCAACCAGTTTCCATCCTTAAATTGATGGACAAACAGAGTGCATCAACGACCATTTGGAGTTATACTTAAGACATTATGTGAGTGCTCACCAGAGAGATTAGGCAAAACTATTAGATATTGACGAGTTCTCATATAACATTCAAAGAAGTGAGGCCACTACCAAGAGTCTATTCAAAATTATAATAAGGCAACAACCCATGACACCTCTTGTTGTTGCCTTAACTTATTTTGGAACGATCCTAGCAGCCTACAAACTTGCGAGGGAGTGGCATGAGCAAGCCGATATTACCGAGTGTGCTTAGATAAGGCCGCCAGAAAGATGAAGAAATGGGCGGACATGAGGAGACGACACCTTGAATTCCAAATGCCACACGGGCAATTCCGCTGCCAAAAATTAAGCCTGTGACACATACCAATCATTTAAAATAGAACCTTGGACGTTAAAACAAATGATGACAAAACATATAACATTGTATTCTAGGCAATAGTACAAGCATATTAAGCTTGATCAATTCTGGAAAAAAAAATTTTGGCAAACAATTATATGTACATAGCTTTTATATCTAATTGTGCCCAAAGGGTTGGACAAATGAAAAGTAATTCTCTTTATATTGTTGTTAAGTCTCTATCCATCACTCTCATGTTCTTGGACCATTTCTACTAGGCATTTGAATAGAAATCGATAGATGGTTTTGTAGCCCGCTTTTGTTTAGTACAAACAAAAAAAAAGATTAGTTACATGTCCCCTAAACCTAGACCAGGTCAACGTAATTTTTAGATAAATATTAATTTGAAAATTAGATCTAGTTTTTTTCTTTAAATTATGGTGCGCTTGTTTATGTTTTTTGAATTTTTTTAAAAAATTTGAAAGAATTTGTGGTTAGTTTTAAATTTTTTTGAATTTTAAAAACGATATATGGTCGATATTATTTTAAATATATTAAAAATGTTCGTTTTCATAAAATTATTTTTCTAAAATGTAAACTAACATAACCTTAATTACCACTAAACAAAGAAAAATTAACATTCATTATGAAATATAAGAGAAAATATGACATTAGCAGGGTTGATTCCTTGCAGGGAAGATAGAAAACATAGAACCTTTATAATTGTTGTTTAATCAATCAAAAAAGTAGAACTTGATTTTTTTTTCAAAAATTGACATAAATTATATAAATATGAGAATTAGATGAACTCTAATAAGTTCTCAACTAAACCCAATAATATAACATATGCACCACAACTTAAGCTCAAAAGAATAATATTTGACCCAAGTTTCTCAATCTTATCAATTAAATCTATTTGCCAAATATTCAAATACACAAGCGTATATTTACACAAATGCCTCTATACACAGACAATGAAGCATTAATGTGAATAATGAGAAATTTAAGATATTATTGTTTCAATTTTCTAAGACTTTAGCTCTACCATGTATTTACACCCTATGTATTATTTAATAGAAAAGTGATGTTCGACTTACCTAAATGATAGAAATAGAAGGGGGTTGATCGTTTTGCTTTGACGTGGTCTAAATTTAACTTATTTTCACACAGTGAATATTTTAACGATTTCTTTTTCTATTATTATATAAGACTTAATCTAAAGATTTTCATTTCAATGAAAAAAGTTAAAATATTTTTAGCTTTTATCTAAATGGTTTATATCACACTTAATTTTCAAAAATACCCCAATCTAAATCATTTATTACCATTTATATGTGACCTTTATATAACAATATATATTTAAATAATTACATTATAAATTGTTATTTAAATAGTAAAGAAAAAATAATTTATAATATGATAATGAAATATTTAGAATTATAAGATTATAAATATTTAAATATACATGGTTTAAAGATATTAATTTATAAATATTATTAGTGTATTAAAAAAACACAATTGAAAATAGAGATGGCAACACGGCGAGCTAAGAGTGGGTAGACCTTCCACATTCTCCACTCCGTTATTCCATTTAACCCATAATTCACCCTAATTCGTTTTTTTTTTTTTTAATGGCAAGCAGGGATGTGGAATCTCTGTTTGAGGTACATGTTCCCCAACCCCATCCTATTCCTAGTATAACATGTTTTATATAATTAAAATTAAGGCTTAAACAAAATAACATAGCATAACATTTTATTATAAAAGAATAATATAATTTTCTATTTTTTAATAATCAATATATTAAAAGTCAAATAAAAATATTAATTGTAAGCTTATATTTTTAACATGTAGTAGTTTATTATATAAAAATAAAAATAAAAAACATATTTTATATTTTAAATATAATGCTAAGATGCGGGTGAGTATGAGATGGGGATTAGTAAATCTCATTCTATCACAATGTGAGGATTAAAATTCTATTCTAATCCTTTTATTTAAAATACCTCCAACACTATCTCAATAGAGGTGGATTTCTAACCCGAAGATATCTTTTTTCAATCTCCAATTGAAAATAACATCAAATAATAATGAAATGCAAATAAAAATATTAATTTAAAATATTTTAATTTAGATATTAAAATTTAAAAATTTAGGCTGATCGAGTTTGATCAAATTGACACGATGATGCGAAGAATGCCTTTAATTAATACGCTGTTTAGAATGTTATTTTTTTTTCCCCGAATATGAATGTGATTAGTTATGGGAGAGTAGAGAAAGTTAATGCAAAAAGGGCGTTGTCTCTGTATACGTAGCCACAGGATTAATTAGAAATCCGTCGAAACTGAGGACTAGCTCAAAATTTTGATATATTTTTTAAATGACCCTTTTTAGTAATTTTTTAAATGTAACCCATTTCAATTGTATATAAATGTAACATTTTTCTATATAAAAAACATAAATATCTTTTTAAGTTTATAAATGTAAGAACTTTATAAGAATATTATTATTTTTTATATGACTCAGTTGTGTTACTAGAATGACTGAATCATACAAAAAAGTAAAATTCGAAATTTTGTACGATTGTATAGTGCAACTTGTATTATCAGGTCATACAAGAAATGAAAACTTTACAAGTATATCACTATTTTTATACGACCCAATCGTATTATTTGCATGATATGGTGGTGTAAAAGTGTGAAATTTGAAATTTTATACGATCAAGTCGTGTAATATTTGTCAACAATATAAAAATATCAGTATTTTTATACTATTCAATAGTGCTATTTGTACTATCTATTCATGTAGGACTTATCAATAATATTAAATTCATATTATTATGTTAGTATTTTTATAATTTTTAAAAATATTTAAGAATTTTTATTTAGTAAACGTAAGGGTGAGAATTTGTGACACGATTAATAAATGGATCGAGTTCATGTTGAAGGTGTTCAACACGCTAATCCGTTTAATGACACGAATAGTTAAATATATTTTATCTATTTTTAATATGTAAGTTCATTCAATGATATAAACTATTATCTACTTACAATATATTTATAATAAAACTAAAATTTTTATACTGTAAAATAAATTAATTTATAAAATAATAAATTATGATAATTTTAATAATATTTATATTAATAATAGTTTATATTCTAAAAATAATTTTAATTAATTTAAATATATAAATTATAATATATTATATATAATTAGATTAAATAATTAAATAAATTATATTAATTAAATATGACACGATTATAATATATGAGTAACATAATTAATAATCGTATTAAATTTAAATTTTATATTTTGACGTGAATAATTAAAAGGATAGTACGATTCGAATCTCAGCCTCCTTAAAGACAAAAATTAAAAATAATTATATTAAAAGATAGGGTTAGATGGAAGAAGTGGGTGCTGGAGAGGGTATTCTTTGAAAGTTTGCCCAAAAGTTTCCTGCAATTTCCGGAGCGAAATTTTTTTAACCCTAAATCTAGAATCCTTCACGAATGCCCTAGGCTTGCATTATTCCTTGCGCCGCTCTCACTTGGGCAGTCAACCATGGCTCACTCCTTCCTCCGCCTCCGTCGAGCTCTTCCTCCTGTCTGCAATATCCGGCATTGCCCCTCTCCTCAACACCTCAATTTCATCCTCCTTGTCATCACAGCACAATCTTCATTTTTGAACTCCGTAGTTCAATCGTGGCGATCCTATTGGACTTACGTGCCCTTTTTCTTCCATATTTTGACCCTGTGAGAGACATAAGGACTCGATACCAAGGTATGGATTTATTTCATTGGCATATTATGATGCTCTTGCCAACGGAACCAGAGCTCACGCCTGAAGATATACTTGGAATTTATGAGGAGACATGTGCTAAAGGACTCAATGTTAGGTGGTATTTTTATTTATTTATTTCTGAAAATCAAGGGTTTCTTCATTTTGTGTTTTTTAAACTGAGATATTTGAAAGAGCTGAATATTCGGTCAATCGTATTTGGTAGTACCATAATTACAAAAGAAGTCGTTTTTTTAAGTAGAAGTGATTTTATGGGTATACTCTATAATGCTTTCTTTGTTCCAAAAACATTTGGATAAATAGAGTGTCTATGGTTCTTTTAATTTTAATTGTTCATGTATGATTTTTTACATTGCAGCACTTCTGATTGGTTGCCCGGTGTTTTTTGGTTTTTTATATCATGGTGAGCCTTGATTTTTGGCGCTTCATTAGCACTTTCTGAAATTGTCTTTGCTATGGCTGGTTCTTAATGTTTTTTGCGGTGTTAGTTTGGAGGAGGCAAAGCAAAGAATTTATGCTTGTACTATATCTCGTGATTTTGGTATGCAAGGCCTTCGTGTTGTTATGAGGCCAAAACAGAGGTTTCGATTTTATGGTAAGTTCTGGTTAAATATAAGATCGTTATAGAGAGAAGAGATGATATGGAAGTTGACATTTTTCATAGTCATTCCACAGATCTTCCTTATGTTTTAAGTGTGGAGGCTGATTACTACCTTGATCGAGAGAAGAGGGAGTATGGAGGTGAAAAATTTTCCCCTTGATTCATATTCAATTTTATTTTGGTGACTTGTCGGATTTAAGCTTTGAGTTTGGTAGTGTTTTATATGTGGCTAATGTATTTATCAAGTGAGTTCAAATACATTAACGGAGCAATTATGCCAAAACACGGTGGGTCTCTGCGAAATTGTCCACCTCAAGGAGATGTTGGTGCTCCAAGGCGAGAAGAAATAGGATGTGCCAAGCGGATGAACAATCGTGATGAAGTTCATGTCTTCTGGACGATTTAAGTCATTATGTTATTAATAATGGAAAGTTGTAAAGCCAACTCAATTGGGAAGGAGCTAGTTATTCTATGGTAATTAAGTGGTTTTTGTTTATTGTGATATAAACTTGTTAGCTAGTTTGTATAAATAATGTCCCCTCAAGGCCTTCTTTCTTTTAATACGTGGACCTTGGTACAATTGTTTTACTTGATACAAATCGTTTTGTTTCTTGTCAAAAAAGAAATAATTTCAATAAAGAAATTGCTAATTTGTCATATCACACTGATCGTATTTTTAGTTTTTTTATTTTGTTTAAATGATAGCATATAGGTTGCATTGATTTTTTTCTTTTGAATATTTCTCTAGTCACTAATCACATTTGCTAATGTATATGATAGCAATTCCTTTCATTTCTATTTTATAAAATTAATCAAATTTGGCTGTATAATTATTCATTTTACTCCTTATTTCTTTTTTACGTACGTGTGCGCATATTTTATATATCACCAACACCTACACTATAAACTTCATTTATATATCTATTCTCTTTCAAATCCAAGAGTGATACTCCATGATGAGCTGCCAAACAACGTAAGGCAGGGTGGGGCTGTTTCGGTATCAAACTCAAGTACATGTTATTGGAGGCAAAAATTGTAGAAAAGGTATGTTCAACTTCTTTCAATTTAGCTGGGTTTGGTATACCGTATATGATTTTATAAATATCGCTATAGTGGATAGTATTGTATGAAATTGTATTTTGTAGGATTGATAAAACTCTATATTGTATTTACTTTGTCACTGTATAATGGAAATACTACACAATACTGTGTTTGGCAGCAGACTGAATTAGATTTTATTATATTTTTATAATAAATTAAAACAATTTAAAAATAATTTTTATATTAAATTTAAAATTTTAATAAAAACTAAAGATCATTAATTTAGACTACTTATTGTCTTGATTAGTTCATAAATAAAGTAATTCTTTTGCTTTATTACCTGCACTTATTTAAATAAAAAAAGAGAGCTTTTAGAGAGGAGAGAGAAATTCACATTTAACAAATGCTAACATTGTAATGCGGCCTTAACCCTTATGCTGTCCTTAAGCAAGTTTTTATTTGTAACCAAACAAAGGTTAAATGAGAAGTTATACAGACACCCCTTTCTATTTTATACTATACGTGCTGTCAAATGCACCCGAATTTTTAAGCAAGGGCATGTTGGGTCAGTTTCATGGTGTCTTTTATTTTGTGGCCTTATTTTTTTATTTCTCCATTTTTATCTTGTGCCACTTTTTTTTTTTTTATTAGCTTTGGGCAGTTTTATGCCTTTCTATTTCAATTTTCAAATAATTTTGCTAGAGTGTGCCAGCTGTGTGCTTTGATGGGTTGATGACCTTCCAGATTTTTGGATCCATAATCTTTTGTGAATGATCAAAAAGTTGGGTCATCCAGAAGGTTGGATGTGTAGTGCTGGATGACTCAATTGAAAAAAGTTTGGCTTCAAAATAATCACTTATATTAAGTGTTAGCCTGATCCTTATTTTTGGGGGTCTACTTTACTACTGTTCATTAGCTAATCTAACCTTTTGTTTTATTTTGAGCTGACATATGACTTTTATCATGTAAGTTTTTAGTGTTGAACATTTGACTAATATTGTCTGTGAGACAGTGATGCACATATATAAAAGTGAAATACTATACATAAAAGTCCATCTATACCTACCAAGTATTGTTTGACTCAATAAAATTTAAAAATGAAAATGCTTGACATGTTAAGGGCTCTAGCTTTACCCACTCTATGCGCTTAGAATTAAGATGTTTGCATAGAATTATTCTATGTAATATATCACCAACCACATTTATGCTATACGTTTCATATATATATATATATATATATATATATATATATATATATAGAGAGAGAGAGAGAGAGAGAGAGAGAGAGAGAGAGAGAGAATGCTGTCAGCAGCCAGAACCACACAAGGAAGTTGATGCTTGGATGGAGGCATTCAGCGACTAGTTGGGGGATATTTGCTCCCCTCGGTCTTGGAAAAATTATTGTAAGTTTTCCTTTATTTTGGGTTTTCAAACATCAAAATCTCTTTAATTCTTCTGATGGAATCAACTTTAATTAGATTCCCTGTTGTCAGTTCTACTCTTAAGTCTTTGCAATAACTCATTATCATCTTATTGCATGCATGGATCTAGTCATGAACCCAGGGACGGAGGCAGGAAGGGACAAGGAGGGGCAATTGCCCCTCCTGGATTTGGAACTTTTTTTAAAAGTACGTATTATCTATTTTATCTCTTATATTGTCTAAAATTATAAATTTGTATTATAATTTTTTATTGTTTTCTTCTCTTTTAAGTCTTAATAGTCCACTTTACCAAATCCTAAAAAACACTTTACTTTTTTGTGGTTTTGTGGTCCCGTAACTACTCCGTTTCTTCTTCTTCACTTCATTGGCGGCAATTCATCAATTAATGGCCATTCATCTTGTGGTGGTCCATCTATTTATTGAAAGTTAGTGTATATTGAGGTAAAATTCTTCTTCTCTTGTCTTTTAATTATTATTTTATACTTTTTCAGTTTTCTTATTTGTTTTTACTCTTCAAGTAATGTGCTACAATTTCTTTTTCCTTAAATTCGCAAGGATAGCTGCTGGCCATGAATCATGATTGTAGGACTTTATTTTTATATTACAATTTTTTATATAAATATTTTAATTCTATATAATATATTAAAAAATTATATAGTTAAGCTGTATTACGATCAAATAGAAACCAAAAACCTCTAATTTAAACAAATGTTAATTAAATTTAATTATTGTGAGATTGTGGATATTTATAATAATAAAACAATTAAACAAAACAAAAAACAAATCTCTCTTTGAAAATTTATATAGACCAGTTGCTACCGCCAGTGTTGAGAGGGCCTTTTCAACAATGAATTTTGTAAAGAACCATCTTCGAAATCGAATGAGAGATCAATGGCTGAATGATAACTTAATTGTATATAAGAGAAGGATGTATTTGATACTATTGATAATGAAGTTATCATTCAACACTTTCAAAATATGAAATCACATCGAGGACAATTGTAAAATTAAAAAATGTATGAATGGATATCACTATTTTTCTTTATTGTTTTATTATCATTTTAAATTTTATTTTTGTTTGGATTTGCCCCTCCTTGATAAAAATCCTGGCTCCGTCTATGCATGAACCTATGATACATTGTTTCTAATACGCATTCTTCTCTGACGATTACATTGGTTAAGAACAGTTCTTTAAAGAGGCTGTAGGCCAACAACATTTCGCATGGTTTCCTGCACGAACCATTGAATTGTTACCAACTAGTTTGACAGAAAGCGTAGATGAAGATAGCAAAGGCTGGTAAACAAGAAGTGATAGCCATCACTAATGTTAAGATACACATACCAAGCCAACGATATATATATATTTTTTTCTTTATGCATTTTTTTGGTAGCAAAAGAGATTTTTTTAAGTTAGGTTTGGCAAAGACATGCATACTCATTTTGTATATATAGCAATTGGGAACATGTCAAGGAAACGAGGGTTGGTAGAGAAGCCCTGTGTTTTTTGAAATCCCAGCATTATGCTAAGATTTTGTAGTGCTTGACCAGAAGCTCTCTTCGCAAGATTATTAATCTACAGATATGTTTGCGATCTCAGCAGCAGTGATAAGTCGTCGTACCAGGTATTATAGAACCATAAATGAGAGTCAAGCTTAAGGTTGGAGGACTTGCTGCAAACAACTGCTATAATTACGGCTCTTCTAGGAATTCGATCAGGAAAGATGTTCATTAGACAATAGACGAAAAGAGGTTAAAAAAATGACTTAGAATCCAGAACATCAGCAGAAAGAACAGAAGTAAAAGATAAAGAAGAACAGAAGTAAAAGATAAAGGGTATATGGATGTCCATCTGCAAACTCAAGTCACTCAATTGGTCTAGCGAAGACGTACCAATCATTTAAAATAGAACTTTGGACGTTAAAACAAACGATGACAAAACGTATAACACTATATACTAGGCAATAGTACAAGCATATTAAGTTTAATCAATTCTTGACACAATTTTTCGATGGCAAACAATTATATGTATGTTGCTTTTATATTTAATTGTGCCCAAGGGTTGGACATATGAAAAGCAATTCTCTTCATATTGGTGTTAAGTGTCTGTCCATCACTTCTTATGTTCTTGGATCATTTCTGCTGGGCATTTGAAGAGAAATCGGTAGATGGGCTTTGTAGCCCGCTTGTATTTATCAAAAGTGCAAACAATAAAAGATTAGTTATATGTTTATGTCCCCTCAACAAGGTGAATGTGATTTTTAGATAAATATTGATTTGAAAATTAGATCCAGTTTTTTTTTCTTTAAATTATGGTGTTTTTGTTTATATTTTTTTGAGATTTATTTTTTTAAAATTTTGAAAGAATGTGTGGATGATTTTAAATTTTTTTAAATTTTGAAAATTATATATGAGTGATATTCTTTTAAATGTATTAAAAAATCTTCGTTTTCATAAAATTATTTTTTTAAAATGTAAACTAATGGATATTACTAAACAAAGAAAAAAAATTCATTATGAAAAATAAGAGAAAATATGACATCAGCAACTCCTTGCAAGGGAGAGAATCAAATATGTACATGATGGCATAAAAGGTTTTTTTAATTTTCTTAACTTCATTTACTTATTTTTTTTTTCTTTTTTGTCGGTCCTTGTAGTTCTGCAGATAGAGAACTTTATAATTGCGTTTAATCGGACAAGTAACTTGATTTAATCAGACATAATTCTCAACTCGAACCAACAATATAACATATGTAGCACAATTTAAGCTGAAAACAATAATCTTTGACCCAAGTTTCTCAATCTTTTAAATTAAACCCATTTGTCAAATATTAAAGTACATAAGTGCATATTTACATCTAGCATGTATTTACCCCTATATAATATATAATAGAAAAGTGATGCTCAATTGACATAAATGATATAAATGGAAAGAGGTTGATTGTTTTTGGTCTGACGTGGTCTACATTTAATTTATTCTGAAACATAAAATATTTTAATGACTTTTTTTTCTATGATTACATAAGACTTAATCTAAAGATTTTCATTTAAATAAAAAAAGTTAGAATATTTTTAGCTTTTATCATAATGGTTTATATCACACTTAATTCTCAAAAATACCCTAATCTAAATCATTTATTAGACTTTTATATAACAATATATATATATAATTACATTATAAATTATTTTTTTAATAGTATAAAAAATAATTTATAATATGATAATGAAATATTTAAAATTATAATATTATAAATATTTAAATATTCATGTTTTAAAAATATTAATTTACAGATATTATTAATATATTTAAAATAGGGATGGTAACACAATAAGGTGAGCCAGGGGTAGGGAGGTCTTCCTCATTCTCCATTCCATTATTCAATTTGATACCCAATTCTTAATAGTTCTTAATTTTTTTTTATGGCAGACGAGGATGTGAAATATCCAAACGAGGTAACTTTCTCGAACCCCACCCTATTTCTATTATAATATCTTTTATATAATTAAACTTGAGGCTTTAATAAAATAACATAACATAACCTTTTATTATAAAAGAATAATATAATTTTATTTTTTTAATATCAATATATTAAAAGTCAAATAAAGATATATGTTTTTTTATATGTAATAGTTTATTATATGAAAATAAAAAAATATATTTTATCTTTTGTACATAATGTTAAGGCATCGATGAGTAAGAGGTGGAGAATAGTAAATCATTAATACCTTATTAAAATGTGAGGATTGAAATTCTATTATAATCCTATCCCATCCTTATTAAAAATATATTTATTATTGTCCTAATAAAAGTGAATCTCTAAACTTACGATATATTTTCTTATCTTTAATTGAGAATAATATCAAATAATAATAATATACAAATAAAAATAATAATTTAAGATATTTTATTTTAGATATTAAAATTAAAAAATTTTAGGCTGATCGAGTTTGCTCAAATCTGACACGGTGATGTGAAGGACGCCTTTAATTTATATGTTATTTAGAATGTTGTATTTTTTTTTTTTTTTCCGAATACGAATGTGATTGGTCATGGGAGAGTTAACGGAGTCAGAGAGAGTTAATGCAAAAAGGCTGTTATCTTTATTTATGGACTTGCAAGCTACATCATGAAAAGTTTGTGGCCGCGGGGTTAATTAGAAATCCATCGAAATCGAGGACCATCTTAGAATTTGCTAAAATTTTAGGGGTGTATTGGTTTGATCCCTCATTCCAGAATCCTTCAAGAATGCCCTAGACTTGCATTCCATTCCTTGCGCTGCTCTCACTCGTGCGGTCACCCATGGCTCACTTCTTCTTCCGCCTCCGTCGATCTCTTCCTACCCTCTGCAATCTCCGCCATTCCCCTCTCCTGAACACCTCAATTTCATCCTCTTTGTCATCACAGCACACATCTTCATTCATGACCTCCAGATTTCAATCGTGGCGGTCCTATTCGACGTCCGTCCCCTTTTCATGTCCTTGTTTTGACGTTATGAAAGACATGAGGACTGAGTACCAGGATATCCGTTTATTACACTGGCAGGTTGTGATGCTCTTCCCAGCGTTCCCAGTTGTAGCAGAGCCCACGCCCGAAGATATACTTGGGATTTGTGAGGATATATGTGCTAAAGGACTCAATATTTGGTGGTGTTTTTATTTAATTATTTCTGTAAAACTAGGGTTTGTTAATTTTGTGCTTTTTAAACAGAGAAATTTGAAAGAGCTGAATATTCGGTTAATCGTCTTTTTGGTATTACTGTAATTTAAAAAAAAAAAAGTCGTTTTTTGGAGTAAAAGTGATTTTATGGGTAGTCTCTATAATGCATTCTTTGTTCCTCCAACATTTATATAAATAGTGTGTTTATGGTTTTTTTTTTTGGAGAAATTTTAATTGCTAGTTTATGATTTATACATCGTAGCTTTTCTGATTGGTTGGCCAGTGTTTTTTGTCTTGTTTTTATTTTCTTCGTTTAGTGTTTTGTTGAGCCTTGATTTTTGGTGCTTGATTAGCACTTTCTTAATTTTTTTTTTCCGGTGTTAGTTTGGAGGAGGCAAAAAAAAGGATTTATGCTTGTACCATAACTCCTGATTCTGGTTTGCCAAGCTTTCGTGTTGTTATGACGCCAAAACAGAGGTTTCGATTTTATGGTAAATGCTTAAATTTAAGGTCATTATAGAGACTCATTATAGACACTATAGACTATAGGTGATATGGAAGCTGACATTTTTCATATTATTACTTATGCAGATCTCCCTTACGTTTATAGTATTCATCGTGATTACTGCCCTGATCAAGAGAACTGGGGGTGTGGAGGTGAAAAATTTTCCCCTCGATCCATATTTTATTTTATTTTATTTTGGTCTGTCATATGAGTTGGCTGATTTAAGCTTTGAGTTTGGTAGTGTTTTATATGTAACTGATGTATTTACCAGGAGAGTTCAAATACATTAACGGAGCAATTATGCCAAATCACGGTGGATCTCTGCAAAGTTGTCCACCTTAAGGAAATGAAATGTTGGGTGCTCCAGGACAAGAAGAAATAGGAGGTCTCGAGCCCGTTAACAATCGTGATGAAGTTCATGTCTTCTAGACCATTTAAGTCATTATGTTATTAATAATGGAAAGTGGTAAAGCCAACTTAAATGGGAAGGAGATAGTTATTCTATGGTAATTAAGTGGTTCTTGTTTATTGTGATACAAAATTATACTTGCTAGCTTGTTTGTATATAATGTCCCCTCAAGACTTTCTTTCTTAATATGTGGACAGATCGTTTTGTTTCTTAATAACAAATAAAATGTTAATTTGCCATATGACAATGATCGTACTTTTCTTTCATATTTTGTTTGAAATGATAGCATATAGGTTGTATTGTTTTTTTTTTTGTTTTGAGTATTTCTCTAGTCGTTTAGTTGGCTTACTTATTGCAGTTGCCAACGTATATGATAGCAATTCCTTTCTATTCTGTACCATAAAATTATTCAAATTATACTGTATAGTTATTCATTTTTCTTCTTATTTCTATTTTACGTACGCATGCGCATATTTTATATATCACCAGCACGATTTATATTTCATTCTCTTCCAAATCCAAGAGTGATGCTCCACGATGAGCTGCCAAGCAATGCAAGGCGGGGTGGGGCTGTTTCGGTATCAAACTGAAGTGCATGTTATTGGAGGCAAAAATTATAGAAAACGCATGTTCAAATTTTTTCAACTTGAAATGTTTCAGCAAGTTATGTTTGATCGGCTATATGGCATCTTTTATTTTGTGGGCTTATTTTATCTGTACATTTTTAGCTTCTAAGGGTTGAATGGGTCGTCTTATTGCAAGTCATTGTTTCGTTTTGTGGTACGGAATCTTTGCAAAGCTTTTTATATGATTAGTTCTATTTAACTTTCATTTTTCATCTCTTCAATTCCATTTTTATTTTTCATTAGTTTTGGAGAGTTTGATACCTTTCTATTTGAATTTTCAAATAATTCCCTTGAGTGTTTCACTTGGGTGTTTTGATGGGTTGATGACTTTTTGAACTTTGGGATTCATATTCATATTCTTTCGTGAATGATCAAAAAGTGGGGTCATTCAGAAGGTTGGATCTGTGGTGCTGGATGACTCAAGTTGAAAAAAGTTTGGCTTCACAATAACCACTTATGTCAAGTGTTCGTTACTTAATTTTGGGAATCTACTTATTACTGTTCGTTAGCTTATCTAATCTTTTGTTTTATTTTGAGCTAACATATGACTTTATCATATATGCTTGTAGTGTTGAACATTAGACTAATATTATTTGTGAGACAGTAATGCACATATATAAGAGAAAAATACCATACATAAAAATTAGGAATGATAAAACAATTTGGCTGAGCTTGGGAACTTGGAAAACTCGGACATTCGGGGGTGTGATTTTTCTGCTCAATCGGGGCCAAGGTTGGGTTAGAGGTGTTGGGGTCGACGATTTAGAATTGAATTCGCAATATGTAATTAAAATTATATCAATTTAATCCATCAATTTTCAATTCTTAAATATAACTCTTTAAGCTTAAACCCATAAACTATTTTACTAAAATAACCTATAAAAGCCTAGCAATTTAGCACAAGCCAAGGCCTAAACCGACCCACCTAAATTGAAATCACCCTTTTAAAATAAATTAAATGAGTTTTAAAAAATTACAATAGAGAAGATTAGAACCTACTCCCTATTGTAAACTATAAGATAATAAGTAAGGCAAGACACAACTTGGCTATAACCTACTTTGTAATTATAAGTGTTATGAACAAAGTCTTAAAATCACCTTAGTAAAATAAGAAATTAAAAGATTTCGTTGTGATTGTTCGTTTGGAAGTTTCCCGAAAAGCTAATCATAGGTTCTTCTCTCTATCGGAACAATAGGGCCGTTATGCTCATTACTAAACTTGTTGAAGAGATGAAATATAACCAAGGTATATCTTTTTGATCAGAGGTTGAATCGATCATTAGAACAAGAATTATGCCAAAAATTATGATATATTCTGGGAAAATCAAACTTCCATCTAAGAGAAGCAAATGAAAGGCTTTCATAAAATTCTCGTAGAATCGAGAATGAAGTTTTCATTCTGTACATGCCAGATCATGAATTAGTAACTGCATCCAATCTCGAAAAAATCACAATTTTTTTGAACTTTCTATTTTTGGAATGGAATATTTACGAAATCTCCATGAATAGGATCAAACCTTATTCTGTGGTATTTCCATGAGATTCCTCTTTCTAATTCTTAAGCAAGTCCCAGAGAGGGCTGACCTTGTTGGGCTACAACTCACTTGGCAATTAAATTTGCATGCAATATATATATATATATATATATATATATATATAAAACAAGGATAGAAAAGAATCATAACTAAAAAAATTACACTACCCGGCTTATTAGAAAATCCGGGCCCAAAGACCCGAGAAAAAAATTTCTGGGAATTTTCTGGGACCAGGGTTTGCAATTAATAGCTGGGTCGACCCCCAGCTCCGAGTTTTGCCATCTTTAATAAAAATCCATCTATACCTTCTCAAGATTATTTGACTCGATAATATATAAAAATTAAAATTCTTGACATATCAAGGACTCTAGCTTTACCCACTTTATGCAGTTAGAGTTAGGATAATTACATATAATTATTCTACATAATATATCACCAACCACATTTATGCTATAAATTTCATGTATTATTCTACATTATATATACATATATAGAGTCTAAGAATGATATCAGCTACATAATATATACATATATAGAGAGTCTGAGAAAGATATTAGCTACATAAGAGTCTGAGAATGATATCAGCAGCCAAAACCACAAGAAGGGTTGGATGCTTGGATGGAGGCATTAAGTGACTAGTAGAGGTTTTTGCCGCCGTTGGACTTGGAAAAATTCTTATAAGTTTACTTTTTTTTTGGGGGTCTTCAAACATCAAAATCTCTTCAATCCTTCTGATGGAATCAACTTTAACTAGACTTGCTGTTGCCAGTTCTACTCTAACTCTTTGTAGTAACTCCTTATCATCTTATTGCACACATGGTGTCTAGTCGTGAACCTATGATACATTGTTTCTCATGCCATTCTTCTTTGAGAATTACATTTAATAGAACAATTCTTAAAAGAGGATGTGGGCTTGGGAACAACACTCTGCATGGTTTCCTACACCAGCCATTACATGAAGATAGCAAAGGCTGTTAAATAAGAAATGATAGTCGATACTAATGTTAAGATTTGTATACCAAGCAAACGACAAATGATTTTTTTTTTTGGTAGCAAAAGAGATTTTTGTGAGTTAGGTTTTGCAAAGGCATTTGGACTCATTTTGTATAAATACCAATTGAGAACATGTGAAGGAAACCAGGGTTGGTAGAGAAGCCTTGTGTTTTCTAAAATCCCAGCATTATGTTAAGATTTTGTAGTGCTTGACCAGAAGCTCTTTTAACAAGATTATCAATCTACAAAGATGTTTCTGAGCTTAGCAACAGTGATAAACTGTCACACCGGGTATTATAGAACCATAAAGAGAGTCAAGCATAAGGTTGAAGGACTTGCTACATACAACTGCTGTAATTATGGCTCTTCAGGAATTTGATTAGGAAAGATGTTCATAAGTGTTAGTTCAGGAAGTATGAAGTTTTGCGTAATATAATAGTAAATTGTAAAGTAAAATGGCACAAGAGGATTTTACATGGTTCGATTATAAAACCTACATCCACGGACAACTTAGATTTGTAATTCACCATGTTTTTGTCTATAAAATCTTTAGGGTCATTTACAGTGCTGACTAACTCTCGTATACTAACCTAATCTTTTTGAAACAAAATCTCGTCAAGATTTTAAACTCTAGTCATACTGCCCACTCTCTGTTGCTGATAACTTAACAGCACACTGTTAAGTAAAATATAACCGTGATGTCTGACACTGAATTACATAAACATTTAACTTGCAAGTTCTCTCAAGTGTATACTAACTCAGACGGATCTAATAAAAAATTCGTGTACGATTAAAACTTCTCATACATGAATAAAACACTCGTAAAATCAAATCAAAGAAGCATTCCAATTTGCGTCGAAACTCTCCTCTTAATTCTTGGAATGCCGTGACATACACACCATCAACATACATATGTTATGTAAACATAATATTATATATATATATATATAATGGGATGCCTGAATGTAATCCTGTAAAAATCTTAATCAAACTCAAATTGGGACAAAGACTGATACAATAGGAAGTGATATCTCTTAAATGAAATAGGATACAAATAAATATATTTTTCTTTTAACTAGGATACATCAAATAATGTCATAATCTAAAGTGATATTTATTATGAATCAAATACTTCATAAAATATACTTCTAGAAACAGTAAAAAGAGAAACAATATAACATTCTAGTTTTATTATAAGTTGGTCCAAAATCATGTGCATGGCACATGCAAAAGTGTCACACGTTGACACCAACAATCTGCCCCCTTTTGGCAACTTGTGATGAAAAAACAAAACTGTTTCCGATCAACGAATATCACACAAGGATAAGTCCCAGATAACCACAAGCAATCATAATCTAGTAAACGGAAAATGACATACTTAAAGAAATAACGATGGTGTAGTTATAAATCACATCACAGAAAACTGTCTTAATGTGTTTTAACTGCAAAAACAAAACAAAGTGAAGTTGACAATCTTGTCAAACAACATTACAACCAAAGCATGATAAGAGCAAATAACAAAATGTGACAAAATCATTAATCAAAAGAAATATGCAGATAATAACACAAAACACAGTAAAGTATTAAGTTAAAACATAGCATAGAATAGTTCTAATGCACAGGTAAAGACTCCTCACTCCCCTTTACTTACTACCCTTACAGTGAGGGAGAAGCAACAAAAAATATCAAACAAAATATCAAAAACAGACAAAACATAGAGTTATTAGAAACTGCTACCGATCTCCCCTTTGATTTCAGAATAAGTTCCAAAAAAGTTGATGAAGGCGGGGAGACTTGCAAACAGGAGGAAAAGAGGAACTACCAGGGCACTTTTTGAATCTTCCAGCATTGACTTTGAACCGTTTTCTAGTAGTGGTGGGTGTAGGCTGTTCAGAAGCCACAGGAGTTGGCTGTGCTTCAGTTATATCAGATGAAGTAGCAATGACCTCTGCCGTAATTTTGTAGATTTCCTTATCAAGCCAGTCAATACTAGTTTCTGTTGGCCGTGACTCAGCAATAGATTATGGTAGATTCACCAGTGATTCAGCTACAAGCTGAGATGGGAGTGTTGTGGCTGGTTTTGTTGTGTCTACTTCAAGAATGGGTTCCAGTGTGTGTTCTGCACTGGGTATGGTTTCTGCTACATGTGGAGGTGACTGTGGTGCTGGAGAGACGTGTTGCTCTACTTCAGGGACTGGTACAATATCAGGTTTTGCTTCAGCAGATAGTAAAGGCAATTTCATTTCAGGTTCGACTTTATTTCGGTTCCTCCGACAAGGACTCACCCCTCAATTCTGGGACTGCTATTTCAATTTTCTTCTTCTTATTATTAGACTTTTTCTTCACCACTTTAACCTTTGTTTTGCCCTTTAAATCAGTTCCCTTTGCTTTCTTCTTGAATTTCTTTTTCTTCATCTTCTTTTTTACTGTTATGTCGGGCTCAATAGGCATTTGCTCAGCTGCCTTGGGCATTTGCTAATCAATCTTTGGCATTTGCTCAGCTGCCTTGGGCATTTGCTCAGCAGATTGTTCATGTACCACATCTTCTATTTTCGTAGGTTGTGGTTCTTCTACTACAACAAATTGTCCTACAAGTTTTTCCTCCAAGATAGACTGCTTGGCTTTGATGTCCTTAAGATCTTGCACTATATCAATCAAAACAGAATTGATCAAAGCAAGTTGTTCTTCCACATTGCTTATTAGATTATTGTAGACTCTTCTTGGTTTCGAATCAGGGACAGGCAGATCAGTTTTATCATGCAGTCGGTATAAAAATCATTTTGTAATGGATATAGCTAATATTTCAGTGTGTTCTTTTGGGCTAATGGGAGCGCCATTTTGAGCTAAAATACCTGGATTAAACAAGAAAATATAAGCAAATGGTAATCGGATTTATATGGTGTAATTTGTACAATCATCCTACAAATGCATAAACCTAAATTAATGGGTTTATTGGTGCTCAAATAGAACAGAAATTTCACTTTATCTTCCCTAACCTAGTTCTGGTGTGAAGAGGGAAACCAATTAAACTGAGAAATTTTATATACAACCCTATACTTCTTTATAAGGTATTATTAATTAATCAAACTGTCTATTGGTATATCCAAGAATGTGTTGATGACATTCGATGAAAATTTCACAAATTTTCTTCTATAATATACTTTGTGATAATAATAGCTCTTCAGGTCATCAATGGAAGCAGTGATATTTGCATAAAACTCTTAAATTAAAGACTTAATAGGGGATAGGAAGTTGTTTACCGTTCGAGTCCAGTGGATAGATTCAAGAAGTTCACTTAATCTATACTTGTTGAAGTTGGTTAGCTTCATTGGCCTTTTTGTCTACAACTTCCTCTTTGATGTATACTTCAAAAAATTCTGCTTAACAGCTGCTGAGAGGAACTTATTGAACTTTGGCTTCATTTTGTTTTTCATTCACTTGATAGGAATTGACTCACCTTCACTCACTGCAGGATCAATCAGGATCTCTGCATGTTATTGTTGTGACTGAGACGATTAAGAGTTGTCGCTACTGTTGTAACCAGAGTCGTGTTGGGAAAATGATGTAGTGGTGGCCTTTGTGGATTATGAAGATGTCGCTATTACTAGGGTTTGAGAGCTGCAAGATCTTGCTAGAAAAAAGAGAAGCGAGATGAGAGAGAGTGGAGACACAGTTGATCGATTAGGATATGAACAAAGAAAGCCCTAATTGTATTTGTGATATACTTTGGAAGAGATTAATTTTAATACAATTTCGTTTCCCATAAAATTTAAATTTAAATCCTTTTCCAAAACTACTTAATAAATATCATTAATGAACAAAACTTTAAAATTTTATTTATATTAAAGTAAGGAATTCTAATAAAGTTAGGATTCCTGTAACTAATGTTTCTCTTCCTCAATTCAATATAGCTGACATGACATTATGACACATAGACACACAAGAAAAGTTAAATTTTAGATAGGCACAAAGAGCATCGTATGATATGAAAACCATAACAAAAAACAATTACATGCATCGTAACAACAATAGCTGGACATCATATGAATCATTCTAAATAAGCAAATTTTAGAGCTGTTTATTATCTCCATATGAAAGCTATTTTCATTTATTTTTCAATCAATTGAGATGTCAAAAATATTATTTTAATATATTAAGAATCAATCACATTGGATTATAAATACAATAGTTTTTACACAATATAGAGGTAGCCTTTTTCATTTGAGTGGGTGACCTCAACATATTTCTTAGATACCCCGAGGTTACTCTCAATGATGACTTTTACACATCATATATTGATAGCCCTCTTTGTATTTTTCATTTTAAACCAGTATCATAACATTCACACAATTTTATATTACAACTCACACATGCTTAATTAGAAGAAAACTTATGATATTGTAGATATAATTAACATAATAGAAAGCAATGCTTATTCATAAAACTGACAGATGCCTAAGATCTTTCTTAGATTCTGAATTCTTGTTGTATCCAATGCCTTAGTGAACAAGTCAGCTAATTGTTTATCAATGGAGATGTGTTCAATGTGTATCACCTTAGACTCTACAAGTTCCCTCATAAAATGGTATCTTATATCAATATGTTTTGTTCTTTAATGCTGAACAGGATTTTTGGAAATATTTATAACACTAGTATTATCACAAAACACAGTTATAGGTTTTTGTGCAATACCATAATCACTCAACATTTGCTTCACCTAAAGTAGTTGTGTGCAAAAACTTCCTGTTGCTATGTATTCAGCTTCAACAATAGACAAAGAAATAGAATTTTGTTTTTTTGCTATGCCAAGAGAGGTCAGATGTGATTCTTTGGGATTTTCTTGAAATCTTGCATAAAATCCAATACTAAAATATAAGTCTGGTTTACTTTCTATGAGGTATAACAAACTGCCAATGATGCTTCTATATAAACTTGCATCAACCTCTTTTCCTGCATTGTCTTTTGAAAGTTTTAGGTCAGTACTGAGAGGAGTTTTCAGCGGTTTTTTATTTTCAAGTCCAAATTTCTTTACAATGTTTTTTTTTTTTTTTTTGCATATTTTGATTGAGATATGAATATCCCATCATTCATTTGTTTAACCTGCAATCCAAGAAAGAAATTTAATTCTTCTACCATGCTTATCTCAAACTCTTCCTGCATCAACTTAACAAACTCATTAGTTTTACTTTTATTAGTTGATCTAAACACAACGTCATCTATATATATTTGAGCAACAACAAAATAGTTAGATGTGTGTTTGATAAACAAAGCCTCATCATTGCTGCCACTACTATAACCCCTGTTGATCAAAAAGTTTGTCAACCTTTCATACCAAGCTCTAGGAGCTTGTTTCAACCCATACAAAGCTTTATGCAATTTGTACACAAAATCAGAATGTTTAGGATCTTTAAAACCCTTAGACTGTTTGACAAAAACTTCTTCTTTGAGATAGCCATTTAAAAAGGCTATTTTAATATCCATTTGGTACAATTTAAAATCAAGCAAATAAGCAATTGCAAGTAGTAATCTGATTGACTCAAGTCTAAATATTGGTATAAAGGTTTCATCAAAATCTATGTCTTCTACTTGTGTGTAACCTTCTGCTACTAGCCTAGCCTTATTTCTTTTTACTTGACCACTTTCATTAGTTTTATTTTTGAATATCTATTTAGTTCCAATGACATTTGTATTTTCTAGCCTAGGAACTAATTCCTATACTTCATTCCTTTTAAACTGATTAACTTCATTTTGCATTCCCTGAATCTAAATATCTTCTTTTAAAGCTTCTTTCACATTTTTTGGTTCTAATAATGAAATATAGCATGCAAATCTTACCTGATTTCTTACCTTGCTCCTAGTTTTCATCATACCATCTGGTGTTCCAATAATATAGCTAGTTAGATGTGCTTTCTGTATCCAAGCGGGTGGATCTTTTCTTTTATCTTCATTTTTGATTGAGTTTTTATTCAGATCTGAGTTTTCAATTGTCATTGTTGTGTCTGATATAATAGTAGTTGTTTCCTCTTTCATAACTAAATCGTGTCTATTATTATTGCTGTCAGAAATTGATTTTTTTGTATCTTCTGTAAAGCTGGTTATGCTTTCCTCTTGTGAGTACTTTACATAATCATCCAGATCATCAAATACTACGTTTGCATATTTCATGATAGACTCAGTTCAAAGATTATAAACTCAAAAAGCTTTGCTATTTTGTGCATATCCCACAAAAACTCCTTAATCACTTCTTGGATCTAATTTACCTAATTGCTCTCTGTCATTTAAGATGTAAACCTGCATCCAAAGGCATGAAAATATTTCAAATTAGGTTTTCTTCCTTTCAAAATTTCATAAGGTGTCTAGTTAGTGCCAGGTCTTAGGAAAACTCTATTTGAAATATAACAAGTTGTGCTTATTACTTCAGCCCATAGCCTTTTGGTCAACTTTTTGCTATTGAGCAGCACTCTAGCCATCTCTTGAAGAGTTTTGTTTTTTCTTTCCACAATGCCATTTTGTTCAGGGGTCATGGTCAATTCCATGATATTTGCAAAAGTCAGCATAGCTAACGTTTTCAAACTCCTTGACATGATCACTTCTTATTCTCACTATCTTGCCAATGTTCCTGTTTTGCTCATTTTCAAGCTTAACACAAAGATTCTTGAAAACTTCAAAAGTGTCAGATTTTTCTTTAATAAAATCAACCTAAGTATATCTGAAAAAGTCATCCACATAAACAAATATGTATCTCTTACCAGTAATGCTTTCAATTTGCATTAGGCCCATAAGATCCATGTGAAGCAAATCAAGTATTTTGGATGTGCTAAGATGTGGAATGGATTTGTGTGCACTTTTAATTTATTTTCCTATTTGACATGGTCCATACATTTCATTAACTTTGTCGTCAAGTTTAGGAACTCCTTTTACAATGTCCAGCTTAGTTAATTTAATCAAGTCTTTGTAATTTAAGTGTCCTAATTTTTGATGCCACAATTTTAGATCCGAGATCCAAGCATGAAATACAATTTTTATCAAATAACAATTATCTGAAGATCTATTTCCTTCTAAAATGCATTTACCAAAATTGTCTAAAACCATGCATTTGTTTTGTGTGAAATTAACAATATACTTGTCATCACGTATTTGAATAATACTAATTAAATTAGCTTTCAAAACTTCAACCAGCAAGACATTTTGGAAGTTGGGTAGGCTTTTGACATTCAAAGTGCCTTTGTCAATGATCTTAGTCTTTGCTCCCTCTCCATAAGTGACATATCCTTCCCTGTATTCTTCAAAATGTTTCAAAAACTGTTTATTTTCAATCATGTGCCTAGAACAACCACTGTCAAAATACCACAAATCTTTAGAGGAATGCTTAAGTGCAGTAAAAGCAATTTTACAGACTGTCTTCTCTTTCTTAACCCACTGCAGTTATGTCTTTGGTAACAGTTTGAACTATTTTGATCTTTTATGAAATATATTCAACAATTTAAAATATTTAGGTCTAATATGTCCCTTTTTACTAAAAAAATAACAAGTTGGAATGAATTTTCTTACCATTTCAGGACTGGATTTGAAAGAGCTTAAAGGAAAAACAAATGTTTCATTGCTTTTTGAACTAGGACTTGACCTTATTAAATTAGGTTCAAAATTTTTACCTATTGTTGAAGCTTTTACAAACACTATTGTTGGTGGGGATGTAACATTGCCTTCTATATACCCCAATCCATATTTGTGGAATTGTCTCTTCCAATACTCAAGACCTGATCAAGTTTAGCTATCCCAATTTTGAGTTGATCAACACATCTTTTGCTCTCAATCAGTTCTGTTGTAATTTTTTCAATATGTGCTATTTTGTCTGTCAAAGCAAGTTTCAGTTCTGTGATACAGTTTTCAGCATAAGATTTTTCATATTTCGGTGCTTCAATCTCGTTCTTCAAAGTTTTGATTTCTTCTTTCTAACTCAGCCATTCACTATAGAGTGCATTGTAAGTTTCTTGTAATTCTTTATATTATTCTGGATCATCTTTTGTATCTGAATGATCAACATTGGCTCTGTAGTGTTCTGTTATGTCAGTCATAATAGCTTTCCCTTTGTCAGATACAGATGCTGTAAATGTAACAAAATTACTCATGCATTCTTGATCTTCTGACTAATATTCTAATTCATCACTCCAGGTAGCTATCAAGCCTTTGTTTTTCTTTTTGAGATTAGCACATTCAGATTGAATATGCCCATAACCAGAACATTCATAACACTGAATCTGTCCTTTCTGGTTAGCGCTAAGGCTACACGATAATTTTGATGATAATAATACGCATTGATTCATTGAGGTATTACTAATATGTTTATTTATGTGTAAGAATAAGATCATTGAAATAATTGTAAAATCAAGAGGAGGCTTATTAAAATAAAGTATTGAAGCTAAGGAGAAGATTATATGTTAAGGCACCAAAGTTTAAGAACAAGGTTTGACTCGAGGAATGTGATACATTAGCAATGTTTAATCAATTGATCATACATATCCCTATAAATGTCCAAATAATGTGATTCTTAAGCCTTTAGAAAGATTACACAATTTATAACATTTTATATGTTTTAAAGAAATACAAATTTCAAGTGCAAGGTTGTCTAAATCATCATGCAAGTTAAAAGACAAATAGAAGCAGCTGACATGAGCACTGAATACTATTTTGGACATATCTTGAGCTAGAGATATCCAAACTATTTGATTCTTATGGCATTGGAAAGATGATTTAATGAAGCACATTTAATATGTTTAAGGAAATTGAAATTCCAAACGAAAAGTAGACATTCAATTCAATAGACTGACAAAAGGAAGAAAAATCAACTCACTTGAGCACTGAAAGGTCTTTTGCCCATATCTTGAGCTAGAGATATCTAAATGACTTAATTCTTGATGTTTTCAAAACTTATTCAAATATGAAGATCTTTTATGTTTTGAAGAAATTCAAACTTCAAACGGAATGCTGACAGAATCATCATTCAAGTCGGTGGACTGACACAAGGAAGAAAAATCAACTCACATGGGCATTGAATGGTCTTTTATCAATAGCTTGAGATAGAGATATCCAAATGACTTGATTCTTGATGTGTTAGAAAGATGGTTCAATTATGCAGATCTTTTATGTTTTGCAGATTTTTAAATTTTAAATGGAACATTGACAAAAATGGTAGACAAGATTATGGTTTTTATAGTGGGAAGAAAATTTAGAGTTGGTGTCTTCACTTGATAAGTTCATCTCATTTGCCTATAAAAGGAACCCTTCTATCATGCATTCAACAAGCATCCATCAAGCAGAAAACAAGAGAAATATCAAATCTAGAGAGCTTTTATATTGTATATCTACTCTTTGAAGAGAGTTATACTTTTGTTGTAAAAATTTTCTTTGATCTTGTATTGTGGTGAGAGTGAGATCTTCTTGTAAAGGATAGTAGTTATTATTGAGAGAACTCTAGGTGTGGTGCTATCAAGGGTTGAAGAAAAAATTCTTCGTGAGGTTGTTCATCAAGAAGAACTCTTGGTGTGGTATTATCAAGGGTTGAAGGAAGAAGCCTTGGTGAGGTTGTTCATCAAGAAGAACTCTTGGTGTGGTGTTCTCAAGGGTTGAAGTAAGAAGCCTTGGTGAGGTTGTTTATCAAGAAGAACTCTTGGTGTGGTGTTATCAAGGGTTGAAAGAAGAAGTCTTGGTGAGGTTGTTCATCAAGCAAGTTGTAAAGAATTTTACAACATAGTGGAAAGCCTAGCTTGTGGAGCTAGGAGCCAGTGGACGTGGGCAAAGTTTGTCGAACCACGTAAATTGAGTTTGCACTCTCTTTATCTCTATCCTTTTTATATTTACTTGCACTTGTGATTGTTCATTATTATTATTATTCTCTTGATTGCATATTTGATAACTTCTAATTTCATCTTCTTCACCTTTATTCTCAAAGAAAGAGTGAACTAATTTTGATCTTTCAAGAAAAGTTTTATAAATCCGTTTTTAAAAATAAAAACCCAATTCATCCCCCCTCTTGGGTTGCCATACTTGGCTCAACACTTTCTTATTAGGTTGCTTCGATTTCTTCTTGTCATTCTCTTTGTTGAATTTCTCGAACTTGTCTTCATTTGAATTTGATGGCTTTCCTTGATTCTTTTTCCTAAAATTCTTTTTCATGAACTTTACATAATTTTTTGTTAGAAAAAGCAATTTGTTTGGAATGAGTTTCATCAATCTCATCATTACTTTCATCATCAAATTTTTCAGTTTTAATATTGAATGTAATGCTTTTCCTTTTTTGCTTCCTAGTACTTTGATTAATCTCAAAATTTTAGAGAATGTCAATCAGTTCATCGACCCTCTTCTCATCAGTGTTTTTAACTTCTTTAGTGGATGAAATTTTATGTTGAAATTTATCTAAAGTAGATCGAATTATTTTGCTAAAAGTTTCTACATCAGTGAAAGTCTTGCCAAGCATGTATGCAGAATTGGTGATGTAACATAGCTTAGAATAAAACTCAGAAATTGACTCATCTTCATGCATCATCAAGTTTTCAAATTGTGAATTCAGTCTCATCAATTTAGATTTTCTTAACAGATGCAGTACCTTCATGTTTTACCTCAAGAATGTTCCTAGCCTCTTTTGCCACTTTGCACCTTGAAATCTATCCAAAGTTATTTAAGTTCATAGTTGCAAAAATTGCATTAAAAGCCTTTGAGTTTTAGCTTGAACGTCAGTATTCTTCATCATTCCATTCCTCCTCAAGTTTGGGTTTAGAGTCACCAAAAACATTCAATTTTGTTGGTGGTGTCCATCCTTTTAGCACACTGATTTATGCCCTGTCATCAAGAGATTTCATATACATCATCATTCTTAGTTTCTAACATGGATAATTGTCATCATCAAGAATAGGTGGTTGTGCTCCGGATCCTTCATTATGAATAAACTCTATCCCTCCAAAGCAATGTGATCTTTTCTTCACTTGTATATCAGTGAACATGCTTTGATACCAATTGTTAGTTTTGGAAATATGAAGTTATGAGTAATATAACAGTAAACTGTAAAATAAAATGGCACATGAGGATTTTACGTGGTTCGGTTATAAAACCTACATCCACGGACAACTTCAGAGCTGCAATTCACTAAGTCTTTGTTTTAACAATCTTTAGGATCCTTTACAGTGCTGACTTACTCTCACACACTGACATAATCTTTGTAAAATAAAATCTCGCCAAGATCTTAAACTCTAGTCACACTGCCCACTCTCTGTCACTGATAACTTAACAACACACAATTAAGTAAAACATAACCATGATGTCTGATACTGAATAATTTAAACACTGAATAATATAAACACTTAACTCGCAAGTTCTCTCAAGTGTATACTAACTCAAACACACCTAATAAAAAATTCATGTATGATTAAAACCTCTCATACATGAATAAAACACTCATAAAATCAAATCAAAGAAGCATTCCAATTGCGTTGAAGCTCTCCTCTTAATTCTTGGAATGTCGTGACATACACACCATCAACGTACATATGTTATGTAAACATAACATATTATATATATATATACACACACACACACACACATATATTGGGATGCCCTAATGTAATCCTGTAAAAATCTTAATGAAACTCAAATTAGGATAAAGACCAATACAATAGGAAGTGATATAAGTAACTCCTAAATAAAATAGGACCAAAAATAAATATAATCCTATTTCAGCTAGGATACATCAAATAATGTCCTAATCTAAAGAGATATTTATTATAAATCAAATACTTCCTAAATTATACTTCTAGAAATAGTAAAATAAGAAACAATATAACATTCTAGTTTTATCATAAGTTGGTCCAAAATCATGTGCATGGCACATGCAAGTGTGTCATACGTTGACACCAACATTCTCTAGCTCACAGTACACTACGTAGGTTGTCTTTGAGGTGTTTTCTATAGCTTCTAACTTGTTAAATGTGTTAAATGGATGCTTACATTTGTACCATACAACTACATTAATTGCACCTACCTAGCATGAATCCTATGATGCTTTTATCTAATCTATTTGATAGTTAACAGATAATTTGCTTGTTAAGCTCCCCAACAGCCATAAACAACATTCGAATTCCTAAGTTCAGACTCTCAAATATTTGATCCAGAGACAACTTTTTAATAAGTGATCTTTTTGTCATAAATAATCATTTATTTTTTTATGATCAACTTCATTTATTAATGGTGTGTTTGTTTTTGTTTTAAAAAAGCTATTTTCTAAAACTGTACATTTACTAATATAATTTAAATCAATATCTATTAGATATTATTTTTATTACAGTTAAAAAAATTAAAACCAATCATATATTCTTACTGAAATTAAAAAAGCACACAAAATTCAAAAAGTTTAAAAAAATCCTACTCATTTTTCCCTCTTATTTTGTTTAGAATATAGAATGATACTTATGAAGTTTCAAAAATCTTTTGATATATCGTGTCTAAATTTTCAAAATTTTAATCATAAAAACATGAAATGAGTGATGTTATACTTATTTCAAAAATTTCAAACTTTCTCATCCATGTAATATATATTCTTTTACATGACAGAGAGATTTGTAATTCCTAATTAAATGATATGTAAATATATGATGATTTACAAAAAAACTAAAAATTTGCAACCTTTACTAATTTGAAGTTTGTCCCAATACTTTTATAATTCAAACTTGTTATAAACACATTTTTAGATGGATTAATTGTCACGGTGTTATTAATTTATCATATATATGAAAGTTTGTAATTTGATTATATAAGAAATATGTAAGATTATAAGCTTGCCTCTTGAACCTCTTCTTTGTTTGAATATATGATTGGTTTGTTATTTCGTTAATTGTTTTTCCAGAATTCAATTTTCTCGATATAATTAATGCTTTCACATTTAATTGAGTTGATAAAAAAAAATTACTAATGATAGAGGATATTGTACTGCTTTTGAAATATGTGGAACCATCCATTTTTTTTAAAGTAAATGTATAATTATGAAATAATAGATACTATACTTAAAAAAATTGATTTCAAGAATATAAGAGAAGTAATCAAAGTTTAAGGATTAGTGATGAACACTTAAATATGTATATTTAATAAGAGTTTAATTCATCATATTACATTAATAGTGTCATTAAATTCCTCAACTTAATCATATTTGTAGTCTTTGCATCTTTGGAATTAATTTTTCTTAATTTTGGTTTTGTTACAAGTTCGGTAAAATGGGCATAACTTTCTATTTATAGATCAGAATGGTACAAATCTTAATGTTTTGGAAAGCCGATTAAATTATCTACAATATTGTATTTCATAGGCTTCATCAAATTCGGGCTCTTAGTGGACCAAACATGGGCTTGAAATGAACCCCTATGCAGTTTCAGCCCAGTCTGACCATGCTTCAATATTTTGACCATATCTCTCAAAATACGTATCCAAATCATACAAATAAATATGTTCTAGAAAGCTAAGAAAAATATCTACAACTTTCATGAAGACATATGATCAAAATTCTCAATATTTCGGTGCCAAAATTGGTAGTCAAAGTCGGTGCAACTAATGATTCCAATTGTCAAAGATTTGTGCACCTAATATTGACAATTGTTCCCTTGTAATTTGACAAGTTTGCCCCTGAATGTATCTATAAATAGGGATGCCTTGTGACCATTAGGACATCTTGGCCTTGGCTGGAAGATCTTGGCCTTGGCTGGGATCTTGTATTGTGTTTTTCTCTCTTGTGTGTTTACGTTATTAATAAATCTTCTTTTTCTTATAATTTGTTTTCTTTCTCTTATAATGTCTTTCTAAATTCTCTTTTGCTAAGGTGAAATGGTGAAATCCTTGATATGAGAATAAGGATCTTCTAACCCTTTGATATGTGCTTAATAATCATAATCTTTTATTATTTGTCTTATGTGATTTATATTTATTTCTCTAATCAATCTTGACACCACTCGTAAAGTGGAGGTAGTGATCCATTGTCGATAATCCTTGGCACATCAAATGCTTGGATCCTTTCTAGATATCACATGATCCTTCCTTACCGACACAAGTCTAGTTAGGAACCTTGATTTGTTGTAGACATATGATGATTGGCACATTGGATGCTTGAACCCATTTACAAAAAGTGGTATAAATATTGGTAATGAAACAAATATAATTCATATAACTAAAATGGGCTTAATTGATATACCTTTCGATTGGAACCTTCTTGGTGTGTGGATTCCAATTGAGTTATAATTTGGTTATGTATCCTTATTTGATATATCTAGGGCGGATCCCCTAACCTTAACTTTCATTGTTATTGTGTTAGTTTCTCCTACTTGTGTATTTCATTTATTCTCGTTTATTATTTATGAACTTATTCTTTTATTTACTATGGTAGGTTTTACCACCTTTTAATTGCATTTTACATTTGAATGGTCGGTAGTACCGCCTACCATCTTTACCTATATTTGTCGATATTATCTTGTCATTTCTTTGTAGCGCTAAAATCCCCTTCCTCGTGGATCGACCCCGATCTTATCAGGTTTATTACTTCGACACTCCTATACTTGGGAGACAATATATTTTGGATGTGTCAAGTTTTTGGTGCCATTGCAGTGGAATATAAAAATTGGCGTGCAAAATTGTAAGTATTCTCTTCTCTCATTTTAAATCTTAATATTTTTTTCTTTGGCGTGTGTTCATCTTTTCTTTTCTTTTCTTTTTCTTGCATGAAAATTTGGTCACGAACATCTAGTGGTAGACTTGTTAGAAACACTTCATCTTCCTTAGAAAACATGGCCGACAATCAAAAAGAAAGGTTCACGGATAAACGGGACAACCGTTCCTAACAAGTGTCTAAGCAAAAATAAAGCATCGACAACTCGAGTCGTTAAGCTCGTAGGGATGTCTTAACACCTAATGCTGTAAGGCCAACTGGTCTGGGAGTCATTAGCCTAAGGCTCGCTACATGGGTTAAAGATGCATTCTTTCAAAAAAAGAAGAAGAAGAAGAAGAATATATATATATATAATATGGTGAATAAATGCCCCCGCCAGAAGTTGTTAGCCTCAACAAATATTAGAACCGATATGGCTTCTTTCTAATAAGCCCCATAGTTATGTGTCAACTGAACACAAAAAGAAGGTTTGTTAATATTTTGACTAAAGGGTGCATGAGTCATTAAAAAAAAAAATCAGTTGAGAGTTGGTTTATTTGGATAAAATCAAGGAGAGTGCAATAATGACCACCTTGGATGTAAAATTATATAAATCACTTCTAAATAATAACGCTTTAATTGCTAGAGACTAGCAATAAGCTGGTTGGGGGGTTATGATGAACACTTAAATATGTATATTTAATAAAAGTTTAATTCATCATATTACATTAATAGTGTCATTAAATTCCTCAACTTAAGCATATTTGTAGTCTTTGCATCTTTGGTATTAATTTTTCTTAATTTTGGTTTTATTATAGGTTTGATAAAATGGGCATAACTTTCTATTTATAGATCAGAATAGTATAAATTTTGATGTTTTGGAAATCTAATTAAATTATTTACAAGATTGTATTTCACAGGCTTCATCAAATTCGGGCTCTTACTAGACCAAAAATGGGTTTGAAGTGAACCCATATATAGTTTTAGCCCAGCCTGACCATGCCTCAGTATTTTGATCATATCTTTCAAAATACGTATTCAAATTGTACAAATCAATATGTTCTAGAAATCTAAGACAAATATCTACAACTTTCATGAAGACATGTGATCGAAATTCACAATAATTCAATGCCAAAATCATTAGTCAAAGTCGGCACACCTAATGATCCCAATTGTCAAAGATTTGTGCACCTAATATTTGGCAATTGTTCTCTTGTAATTTGACAAGTTTACCCCTGAATGTATCTATAAATAGATATGCCTTGTGACCATTAGGACATCTTGGCCTTGGCTAGAATATCTTGGCGTTGGCTGGGATCTTATATTGTGTTTTTCTCTTTTGTGTGTTTATGTTATTAAGAAATCTTATTTTTCTTATAATTTGTTTTCTTTCTCTTATAATATCTTTCTAAATTCTCTTTTGCTAAGGTGAAAGGGTGAAATCTTTGGTATAAGAATAAGGATCTTCTAACCATTTGATATGTGCTTAATAATCATAATCTTTTGTTATTTGTCTTATATGATTTATATTTATTTCTCTAATCAATCTTGACACCACTTGTAAAGTGGAGGTCTTGATTCATTGTCGATAATCCTTGGCACATCAACTGCTTGGATCCTTTCCAGATGTCGTATGGTTCTTCCTTACCAACACAAGTCTAGTTAGGAATCTTGATTTGTTGTAGACATATGGTGATTGGCACATTGGATGCTTGAACCCATTTACAAAAAGTGGTATAAATATTGATAATGAAACAAATATAATTCATATAACTAAAATGGGCTTAATTGACATACCTTCCGATTGGAACCTCCTTGGTGTGTGGATTCCAATTGAGTTATAATTGGGTTATGTATCCTTATTTGATATATCAAGGGTGGATCCCCTAACCTCAGCTTTCATTGTTATTATGTTAGTTTCTCCTACTTGTGTATTTCATTTATTCTCGTTTATTATTTATGAACTTGTTCTTTTATTTACTATAGTAGATTTTACCACCTATTTCCATGGTTGGTTTTACCACCTTTTAATTGTATTTTACATTTGAATGATCAGTAGTACCGCCTACCATCTTTACTTATGTTTGTTGATATTATCTCGTCATTTCTTTGAATTATCCATATCATATTTGCTTACCTTATAATTTGTAGCACTGAAATCCCCTTCCTCGTGGATCGACCCCGGTCTTACCGGGTTTATTACTTCGACGTTCTTATACTTGGGAGATAATCTTATTTTAGATGTGTCAAGTTTTTGGCGCCGTTGCCAGAGAATATAAAAATTGACGTGCAAAATTGTAAGTATTCTCTTCTCTCATTTTAAATCTTAATTTTTTTTCTTTGGCGTGTGTTCATCTTTTCTTCTCTTTTCTTTTCTCTTTCTTGCATGAAAATTTGGTCACGAACATCTAGTGGTAGACTTGTTAGAAAAACTTCATCTTTCTTAGAAAACATGACTGACAATCAAATGGAAAGGTTCACAGATGAAGGGGACAATCATTCCCAATAAAATGATCAAAATCAACCAAGAACCCTCAGAGAGTACATGAATCCGGTAAGGACTAGTACACCGTCTTGTGTAGTTTCTCCTCCTGATTCAATTCATTTCAATTTCAAACCAAGTTTTGTTTGATTTCTACCCACCTTTCATGGCCTTGATATGGAGAACCCATATTCGCACTTAAAAATCTTTAAAGAAGTGTGTAACTCCTCCAGTGACCCAAATTGTAGTATAAACACCATTAGATTAAAGCTTTTCCCTTTTTCTTTAAAAGATAAAGCTAGAACGTGGTTACAAAATTTGAGGTCAAATTCCATCAGTTCATGGGATGAGATGAAACAACAATTTTTGAAAATTTTTTTTCCTACCCATAGAACAAATTCTCTTGAAAGAAAAATTTCCAATTTCACTCAAAAACAAGGAGAAACCCTTTATCAATGTTGGGATAGGTATAAAGAACTACTTAACATCTGTTCTCACCATGGTTTTGAAACTTGGAGAATAGTTGCACACTTCTATGAAGGGTTAACACCTCAAGATAGGCAACTAGTGGAGTTAATGTGTAATGGAGAATTTGAAGATAAAGACCCTAAGGAAGCAATTGAATACTTAGATTCCTTGGCAGATAAGGCACAAAATTGGGACACTGCTGGAACCTATGAGGTACCAAGCAAGGCCCCAATCTCGACATCCAATAGAGGCATTTACAACCTTAGAGAAGACCATGACCTTCAAGCCAAATATGCATCCCTAGCTAGAAACTCGAGGCTTTAGCAATGAAAAACAATGTTCAATTGAATTCTATTCAAGAAACTGTCTGTCACATTTGTAAGGATAATGACCATTCTACTAATGATTGTCCAACTTTGTCTACCTCTAGGGAAGGTCTCCATGATCAAGCCAATACCTTGAAAAGGCCAAATCACAATCCATACTCACAAACCTACAATTTCGGTTGGAGAAATCATCCAAATTTTAGTTGAAAAAATGACAATCATGCACAATCTTCACAAGTCCATTTTCAAACACGACAAAATTTTCAAAATTCTCATGATCATGTATATGCTCCTCCTCCTAGGAATGACCTTGAAGAGATATTGCATTCATTCATTATAGAGCAAAAGACTTTCAATAGACAAACTACTCAAACATTAGCAAATTTGTCTGACACTCTTGCAAATTTGTATCCATATTTAGCATGCAAGAGAAAGGAAAATTTCTTTCTAAAACATTGCAAAACCCCAAAGATCAATCTAACTCAAATGTAGTGAGTCCAGGTAACTTTTATTTTGACCAAGCCAAATCAGTCATGACTCTTCGCAATGGTAAGATTGTTGAAAAACATATTCCTAATCCTTATGAGAAAGAAAAAGAATCAATCTCTAAAGGGTAGGAAGAGGTTGCCAAACCAACGCCTGGCGAAAAATAAACCAATTCCTCTTCTGAGCCTCCATTTCCTCAAGCATTAGCCATAAAAAAGAAGCCAACTCACAATTCTGAAATTTTTGAAATTTTCAAACAGGTAAAGATCAACATTCCCTTGCTAGATGTGATCAAATAGGTACCTTCTTATACAAACTTTTGAAAGACTTGTGAGCTATGAAAAGAAAATTGAAATTGAAAAAGAAGGCCTTTCTAGCTGAGCAAGTGAGTGCTATTTTTCAAAACAATATATAGTAAAACCTTGGCAAATGAATAATGTTGGGACCATTAAAAATTAATATTTTATAGAGGTTATTTAATTGTCGATAATTGAATAATTTATTAGTTTATTTTTATTAATAAATATGAAAGAAATATAAAAAAATTTATATTTTAATTACTTGTAAATAATTTTTTTAACCAAAATTCATGAATGAGTTATTGATAAAAAATATTATTGATGTCGTTTTTATACTAGCATCTTGGAGGGCTATGAGATAGAAGCAACAAATCCTGAAAAAGTTGACATAGTAAATGCTGTCAATTTTATTAATGCGACTTTGAACATTGACGTCAAGATAAAAACCATTGCAAATTGTTTTTAACATTGCAAAATTCAATTAGATGAAGAAATGGAATTAGAATAACAAGTTGGTGAAGATAATGGCATCCATAAATTACATGAATCATTTTTGCCCGACTCTATATAAATTCAATAAATGTTAAGCACATTTTGAATTAACTTAATAAGAATTATGCAGTGAAGGAATTGCCTATTGATGAAGAGATTATTGAAGGTGTAATAAATATATCTACTTATGATGATCATGATCTATATGATAGTTCTATTTTACTAAATATTTCTTAAAAAGAGGTCATTCAAGTTATAGCAACCTTACACAACTTTTTGCCACAACATGAAAAAAAAAAAATTCCAAATGTGTTGCTTGTTTTACAAAAAATTAAGGATGACGTTAAGTATAATTTAGATAGAAAGAAAAAACAAAAACTTTCGATGCATATTTTGAAAAAAAGCAGAATTGATAATAAAAAACACCTTAGTTTTTCCCTCTCAATTTTTTTTTTAAATATAGAAATAAACTTACGTAGTTTCAAAATTCTGATGATATATCATGTCTAAAATTTAAAATTTCATTCATTAAAACATGAAATGAATGATATATATTTATTTCAAAAATTTCAGACTTTCTCTCCCGTGTAATATATTTTTTATATAACTGAGAGATGTACAATTCCTAATTAAAGAATATGTAAAAATATGATAAAAACTTTAAAAAATTAACTTAAAATTTGCACCATTACTAATTTGAAGTTTGTCCCAAAACTTTTAAATAAAACTTGTTATAAAGACATTATTTAATGGATTCATTGTCACGATTTTATTAATTTATCATAGATATGAAAGCAAATGTGTTTTGGTTATATAAAAATATGAAAGATTAAATAAAGTTTGCCTTTTAGACATTTGGGAAGAGTGTAATACTCTATCCCTCTTTGAAATATATGGGACCATCTGTCACCCCACTAATAATAGTCAATCAAAGTTTGGCAAAAGGCAGTCACATTGCAGAAACTCACAGTAATTTAGCAAAAATCAACTTTCATTTTTACGGAACAAAGTTCCAAATCACAACCACAGTATATCATGAGATGTACAATATTCAAAATATAATCTATCATATATAGGACAATCCCAAAATGACTAATGCTGCAGCAATCTGTGGTTGTCAAGGGGACTCTGAGAATCCTGTCAAAAATCCTCCATCAATCCTTATAACTAGTGATCACCTGAGCTACACAATAAATTTATTGAGTATAACTCAGTAAGTAAGCTATTTAATTACTATAAAGTATCATATAACATCATTCTTCAAGTTACTGTACAGTTATTGTTGATTACTTGTCATATAAGTAATAAATAACTTGTTATAGAAGTCATTGGTTATTGCTCACTGTAGAAGGCTTGCACTGTTGCACGAATGAATCAGTGCGGGAGCACCAAGTTTCAAGTTCCTCACTACTTAATTTCTCAAAAATGGCGCTCCTTCGCCAACCTTCTACTCAAACTGTCTTGAGTTGGTGTAGGTTACACTCTGGTGCCAAATATATGGTGCTCTTATGCCAATTCTAAGTTTACTTCCATAGTGTCTCTCTATATCTGCTCATATGCCCACCTACACGAACTCAATTTTACATTTCAATCATTACTTATTACATCACACATTCATAAGTACATCCCAAATGTCATAAGGGCTTTTCCATATCAACGCTCATCACATATACTCATACACACACTCATCCACATACATATACATGTCACATTTTAAACATGACTTACCTAAGTCATTCACATTCTTCATGTGTGCCTTTTTCTTATTTCACATTCATATTGACATAGAATGACACATAAGCACACATACACGTATATGTCTCATGTCATATACACCTCTTTTAGGTCATTCATTTTCACACTCATACATATCACATATTCAAAGCTAGCCCATCACCCGATTTGGACTTCAAGGGGTGGCCTAACCTGTGCCACTTTGTATCCTCACGGTTTAATTTTGATCTTCAAGAGGTGACCCATGTAACTTTATGTTGTGTATGGCACTTTACGGTCATTTTGACCCCTAAGAGGTCTCACACACTTACAACTAGTGACTCTCATAGTAGGATTAGCACATTCTCCTTTCACACATATTTCTCACAGATGATTTGCGGTCATTTTGACCTCCAAGAGGTTGCTCACACACACACAACTTCAAGAGGTGCCTTACACAAATGTACACAACCACATAACAGACAATCAAAGTCCTAAGGTGAGGCATGCCATTCACATATCACAATTCAAATTTCAATCACGAAAGTAAAGTTCTAAGTTAGCTTTTCCAAATATCAAAAGACATCTTACTTTAAGCAAAGATTCACAATTCTATTCATCACATATTCCACAAAATGATCACATTATAAAAGCAAACCATAAAACATAGCAATATATTTATTGTGTCCACAGAAGGTTTATCTTACTTACCTTATCAGATTTTTGTCGCTTAATCTTGAGTTCAACCTAGAAACATAACCAAAATGCTCTAAGATTCACATGACACATTGACAACATAATCCCCTTTTTACTTCATTCCAATACATACTCCATTACATGATGTCTATAAGACAAATTGCCTATCCAAAACTGGCACAATTTGACAAACAAGAAAAGCACACTTATAATACATATCCCTATTCGGAGCAAAACAAGGTTGCTAGCCCACTCAAATCTCACTTAGCCTAGCATTTAACCATTCCTGCTATGGCATCCTTCATTGAGTAGTACTTATTTAAAAATTTATAAAATTTTCAATTTAAAACAAATCATTACAGAACTTTACAGTCTCATACAAAACACATACAAGAACCGCCAAACCAAAAATCACATCTCTTTAATAGGTTTTGGTCATTCAAAAGCAATTTTTTCCATTTGCTCTATTTTGAAAATCAGAATTTTTAGTTGAATCAGTCTAATTTTGAAAATTCGCCATAATTCATACAAGGCTTCAACGACCATAAAAATTTACAGTCTCAAATAAAATATATTAAAGGTTTAGCATACAAAATATCAGGCATTTTTACGTAGGTTTAGCCCTTCAACTAATTTCGTTTCCCATGCTCTGTTTCAAAACAGGGGAAGTGTGAAATTCAGGACATCAGTTCAAAAATTTACCAAAAATCATATACCACAAATTTTTGGCTGATTACAATTTCTACATACCTCTATGTATGCAAAAGTTTCAAAAACTAGAGGACAACTCTGTGATTTTTAGGAATTTTCGTTCTCTCTATTGTTCAATGTAAGAACCCTGCAAAATTTGAGTCAAATTCTCCTCTCTTACTTCCTAATCTCATCCAATCTTCCTAATTTTGCCATAATTCACTCAAAACCATCTTTTCTAATAAAATTTAGTACACACATGACACGAGACATCTTGAATTGCAAGAATCGCAACTCAATTCCTAACATATTGTAGCTAGAAATTGAAGATGAAGGAGAGAATTACCTTTCACTTCTTTGCTCTTCTTATATTCTTGATAAAATGGACAGGAAAAGGTGGAGATGGTGTGCCAGAGCTCTTCTTGTAGAGAGGATAGAAAATGAATGAAAATTCTAGAGTCTACTTGATTATATGGATAAGGATGCAAGGTTAATTTTACTTCAGCCCATGACTTCCTCAGTCTTTCAGTTTAGGCCCTCCAGAAATTTAATTTATTATACACTAGCCACATGCACATATACAATAATAATCACACATTACAATAACCGCCTGTCATGGCCATTACCAAATTTTGGATGTCACACCATCCGTAATTTTGTTTAAAGTAAATGTATAATTATAAAATAACGAAGAATATATTTAAAAGAAAAAAATTGATTTCAAGAATATAAAAGAAATAATCTATATAGTTTAAGGATTAGAACTCTATGATTTATATATAGAGTAGACATATACATAAGTTTCAAGAAATTTTTGTTCTTTTCAATTAATTTTATTTGAAGATTAAGCTTTAAAATTAAGGTATAATATATTGTGGTATTATATGATTGAATTTTTTTAAAATTAAATTTTTAATAACATTAATTAAAATTGATGATATAACAATTATGTAATAGAGTCGTACTAGTTTATGTGGCTGAGTTTGTAAGCATACTATTACTATATATGTATTGAATTAAAGTTCAATCAAGATGATTCAAATACAATATATGTGTTCTTTTTCTATCCTTGTGCATATATTATTGATTCTTACATTTGTATATATTTCCTAAAAAACCAATAATTCCATAATCTAGTCAAGCTTAGGTTGACGCATGTCCCTAAACCAACTAAATCAATTTGTCATATCTAATACTTACTAAAATTCTGCTTTATTCCTCCCACATATGTTATTTCAAATCTCATTCCATATGAATTTTTAATGAAGTGCATATGAAAAAAAGAATAATATAGTAAATGGTACGATAATATTACATCATCTGATACATTGCTTAGAATGAGAATTTGAGATAATTTTTTAAAATGAATAACATTGTAAATATGCGAAATCAAGATTTATTCATGCACCACATTTTTAGGTGAAATCTATAATATCAAAATGTCCATTCATAAAAATTACACTAAGAGACAATTAATTCTCTCTAAATTCTTCTTCTTCTTCTCTCTCTTCTACCAAGACTAAACTTCAGCTTGAATATGTATATATATTTTAAGAAGATCTCCAATTTTAAATTGAATTACCACACACAAATAAACAAACTCCCAATTTTTTATAATCAATCTTGATTTAGTATTACTTTGATTAAACAAATCATGTAATTGAATTTACCTTCGAAGATAGTTTACCCTCACTAAAAACCTCGATTAAATTCAAGATTAATTACTTTTATTAATAAGAAATGGAAGTGAAAGATAAGTAATATCAAATTTAGCTTTTTAAAGGGTTATTTTTTTAGTTTTAAGAGTATTTGATTCCTGTTTTTAGCAAGGATTGTACAATGACGAGGGGTGTGTAGTGAGTTTTAGGGTGAGGTTATTTTGTAATAAATATAGGGATGGTACACCGAAATTGGGACCTATCTTGGCCGTAAAAGGACGATTAGATGTGGGCCTACTTCAGCCCACAACCGATCTCCCGTTAGTCCAAAACCACAATTAGCTCTTAGGAAAACAGAGTTTTTTGACGAGTTCCCAAACAAAGGTTGCGTAGCAAAACGTACCCTTCTGATTTATCGGACAATCTGGGTAAGTCTTTTTTGAAGAGGAGGAGAAAATGTGCTACTTCCCTTCAGAGTACAAAATTTAAGCATGGCGATGAGATGCAAAGCAAGAAATCTAAAATGGTGGAGAAGGTTGAGATAAATGAATCAAATTATGTGAATTATACAAGGCGAGGAAAATTAAACATATACGGTACTTAAAATTTACAAGTATTTTATAACTTAAAAATATAGATAAACAAGAATCCTTATAAGTAGATTTAATCCGTTCTTATTCTCATGCCATTTTTGGTCAGTGTTTAATTTTATCTTTTTCATTACTTATTTTGAAAATTGTAGTGAAAGATGAGTTCTTTTTTGCTTAAAGAAATAGGGATCTTTATTAGTGAATCATTTGTTTTGCTTAAACACAGAGAGCACTCAACGTTGCAAAATTGTTGAAGCCTAAGAATCCTTCTTTCCTTGTTATGGTCACGGAAACTGATGCACAAAAAGGTTAAATTTTTTTCGCTTTTGTAATATGTATCGATCCAATTTTCTAGGAAGTATTTCATTGAGGTGAAAGGTTTCATCATCTTGGATTCGGATGAAAAAGTGTTGCCAATGGAATCACAAGTGGAGCCAAGGTAAGTGTTTATTAACAAGATGGACTGGAGTTTGCAATGATCATCTTGGATTCAGATGAAAAAGTGTTGCCAATGGAATCACAAGTGGAGCCAAGGTAAGTGTTTATTAACAAGATGGACAGGAGTTTGCAATGACAAAAATTTGGTGGCAGGAGATATTTGTGTTTTCGAGATGATCCAATTGAAGAAGAAGAATGCATTTTTGAAAGTTTCAGTATTCCATGCGAAACTGGAATGAATTCAAGCAATTAAAAAGCTATGTAATTCTAAATTTTTAACATGTGTGAGTTGCAAATCTTTATCAACTTGTCAAATACTCTTCAAATGTTTGTTGTTTACTATTGTGTACTTATAAGTGAAATAGACAGATAAGTTCATTGCTTTGGAGTTAATTGTGTAGAGGGTACATAAATCATGTGAGTTATCAAGACTTTGTGCACATGCCTCTCTCTAATCTGCAGCAGCAATTGCCTCTTGACCACATCAACTCTTCAAGGCTTCAATTAATGTAGCTAAAAGATAACGTGGAAAATATTAGCTTTGCCATATTGAACTTGTAGGCATGGCCACTTTCTCATTAAAATTTAAACAAGCCATGCCCATGGAATATATGATACTTTTGCAGGAGTAAAGCGTTGTATAAAGACGCATGATGATCATCTCACTGATGCTAATTAGCCTCCAATTCACAAAGCTACACTAATTAGCATACAGGGCCAAGACCTTCGAATTAGAGTTAAATTGGACAAAGCTAGCAGCGTAGCAAGGAACGAATCTAGTGGAAGCATTCGTCCCCACTGCCCTTTAGGTAACCTTTTTTTTATTATTATTAATCTAATTAAGGCAATTAAGAAATACCCACTTTCATTCATGCTAATTTCTCAGCAAACACATGAGCTACTATAATTCTTCGTGGATTGAAATCTTCAAGTGTACTTCTTTCTTTTAGTTCATTTTTTTTCTAGGGTGTTATAGGTGTTTCAATGTCAATGCAATTTACATATAATTTACATTACTTGTAATTGTGTAATGTTTTCAACTGTTTATCTGTAGTGTTTTCAACTGTTTAGCTGTTAGTTTAGTACCTGTAATTTTGTAATGGTTTCAACTGCTTAGATAGATTGAGAGAACAAGAAAAATCTAAACATAACTATTTATATAAAATAAAAATAACTATTTTATTTGAAAATTTATTTTTGTCAATAAATACTTTTTTATTTTATAAAAATACTATAATATTTTAGTATTTATATTTAATGTTAGTTCTTTAACATGTCACCAGTGTAATTCTAACTGCACTTGTGAAAGGCAACTTTCCCGTTACTTGTAGAATTCCAAATATATATATCAAATTTTAGAAATATGCCATGTTTAAATAAATGAGAATTGAGTTGGATTATAGAAGTGGGCTTGTGTTGGAAATTGATAAGGATGAATTGGGCTTGGATTACAAATGAATGGACTTAGGCCCATGGGGTAGCCTTGGATATTTAAGAGATATTAGGGTTCCAAAGAAGAGATTTTTTTTCTTTCATTTTTGTCATAGAAGAGGAGAGTTTTACGGGCTAAAGGGAGAGAGAAGAAGAAGAAGAGAAGAGAAGGAAGAAAAAGAGAAGAAAAGAAGGAAAAAAAATCAAAGAAGTATATAGGCTTGGAAACCAAGTAGGGATTTTCTAACATTATACTTAAATCGTGTTATTTGTTTTTCTATTTTAAATTGATATGGGTTAGCCATGCATGTGATTTATTGCTAAATTGATTGTTTGTTGCTTGGGTGATGAATTAATTATGAGGTTATATGCTTATGAAGTGAAGGAAATGTTGCTCTTGATGGTAGTTGTAGTACATGTGATGGTTTTATGTTATTTGAGCTGCTGCAGTTTTTGGATTGTGAATTGTATAATCTTTCTTTTGTCTAGGAAAATAGACTTAGGAAGCTTTAAACAGCCACTGATTTCATGGGATTTGGATCTTAAATGAAAATTTGGTTAATTTTTTAAGTTGGGGGTTGAAATCTGGAAATGATATTGTTCATCCTACAGACCTGAATATTTTCATGATTTTTTGTCTTTTGATTCTGGTTGGAAATCTAATATAACTCGCTAGGAAAATGTCGAGTGTCGAGTGGATGAGTGTCAAGTCATCGAGCGTCGAGTGGTCAAGTGTCGAGTAGTCTAGAGTGGAGCAGTTGTGTGGTTGAGCGGTCGAGTGTCGAGCTATCGAGTATCGAGCGGTCTAGCATCGAGCGGTCGAGCGTCGAGTGGTCAAGCGTCGAACATTCGAGCGTCGAATGGTCGAGCGTCAAACATTCGAGCGTCGAGCGATCGAGTGTCGAGCGGTCTAGCATCAAGCGATCGATCGGTCGAGCATCAAGTGACGAGTTGTCGAGCGTCGAGCTGTCGAGTGTTGAGTTGTCAAGTGTCGAGCGGATTCACAGAATTGACCTGAATGCACCCTTTTCACAGGTCTGGATTTTTCATAAAAACTGTACTGCCTTGGTACTTATTTTATAAATTATATTGAAGGATTTATAAGTGTATGTATTGGACCTTGGATGGGCCATTTTGAATACGAATCTAAGGAGAATGCGAAAATGAAATTCTAAGTGTTGGACCTAGGATGGGCCGTTTTGGATACGGATACCAGAGGAACATGAATATAAATTTGAAGTGTTGGACCTGGGATGCGCCATTTTGGATACGGATCCCAGGGGAACACGAATATAATTTTGAAGTGTTGGACCTGGGATAGGCCATTTTGGATACAGATCCCAGGGTAACACAAATATAAATTTGAACTGTTGGACCTAGGACGGGCCTTTTTGGATACGGATCCCAAAGGAACACGAATAATAACTTGAAATGTTAGACTTTGGATGGGCCTTTTGGATATGGGTCTAAGGGAAACATTAGATAAAAAATTTTGATTGTCAAGTGAATAAGTGATACTTCAATGTGAGAATGAGAATGATTGTTTGACTTATTATAATTGGTTATATAATTATGTATTGAGTAACTGTTTGAATGCTTGTGATTTAATATAATGTTAGAATTTTTCTTATTGGGCTATTTGCTCACCCCCTCCCTTCATAGGTACTCAAAAGGATATTTATACTAGTGATATTCCAAAGTTTTTCTAGGGAGTCTGGGTGTGTACAGGCATGCGATGGTTTTAAAAAATGTTTTGTCCTAGCTCAAATTGTTATAGAAAATTTTGTTATGTGATTATCAACTCATGTACTAAGCTTAGTCAACAGTGTATGTAAAGTTTATCTTGAATAAACAGTCAGATGTTGTAATGGGTTCATATGATATGTATAAGTACGAGTGGGAATTAGAAAATGATGATGTAGAAAAAAAAGTGAGATATTGATGATGTCTTTTTATTATTTTTCTTAATTAATCACCCTTAAAGTCTCTAAATAAGTAATTTTAGAGAATGACAAAGTGGTATCAGAGCCTAAGCTTTTACTGTGGACCGGGAAAAGAATATAGATGGTTTGGGAGGGGTAGAGTTGTGCATTACGTGCTTGCATGTGCCTTGAATATTTGTTTGTTATGTTTCTATTCTATCTGATATAGAATTCTGCCACTTATGTTTTTGCCATTGATAAAATTAGATAATGAGTTCTCCTACACGAGGTGCCTCAAGTTCCAATCTACCTGAGGGTGGTGAAAGGTCAGAGTTTTATAGGGCTATAAGAGATGTGGCCAATGCATTGGCAGAGATAGTCGCAAACATAGTTAGAGATATTTTTCGTGCTAACCCCCCACCACCACCTCAACCGATATTAGCGACAAGTGTCAATAATCGAATGAAGAATGCGCTTATAGAGGTCCAACGTCACAATCCTCCTATTTTTCATGGGGAGTCCGATCTGGATGTTGCAGAAGATTGGCTTATACGAGTTGAGCACCTCTTTAACCTTTTGCAAGTTGAAGAAGATTTACGGATTAGGGTGGCAACTCACTTGTTGACAGGAGATGCATTATAGTGGTGGACATCTGTTGAACGTATTAGAGAAGGAAATATCCTCACTTGGAGAGATTTCTCTACTGCTTTTCTAGACAAATATTTTTCTTCAGTTTCTCGTGATCAGAAGGAAAATGAGTTTATATACTTGACACAAGGGAATATGACAGTGCAACAATATAAGGCACGATTTATTGCCTTATCCCGTTTTGCACTTGTTTTGGTAGCAGATGAGGCTAGCAAGGCTCAAAGATTTCAAAAGGGATTGAGAGATGACATCAGACTCTCAGTTGCAGTATGTAGATTAATGACATATGCTAATGTAGTGGAGACTGCTTTAGTTACAGAACAGGAGATCTCTCAAAATCACAGAGTGGGGGGTATTGGCATATCTTCTAGAGGAACAAGACAGCATGATAGTTCAGCTAAGAGACAGAGAACTAATTCCAGCATAACTTCTTTTAATTCCCAATCTCAGCAACTGCAATCTCAAAGCTCCATGTCAAGTGTGGAAAACTGGGTCACTTATGACGTCAGTGTCCTAAATGCAATAGATGTGGATAGTACGGTCACATTCAGTGGGATTGTCCAGCAAGGATGAAAAGTCCCCAAAGTATCACTAGTCAGACCCAATTGACTCCTCAACAAGGGTCAAGGCCACAGTCTAGATCACTATCTCAAGGATGTCACACTCAATCATATCAGGCATCTCAGAGCTCTCAAGCAGCTTTTTCTCAATCTATTAGGCCTTAAAGGTGATCACAGAGTAGTAGACATCAGGGACAGATGACTCAGGGACGAGTCTTTTCTTTAACTCAGTCGACAGAGCCTACAGATAACGTGGTTGTTGGAGGTATATTATTGATTTTTAACTCATGGGCCCGTGTTTTATTTGATTCTGGATCTACTCATTCCTTTATATCTACTCAGTTTGCGTCTGCACGAGGATTAGATTCTGATTTGTTGGATTCTGTATTACGCATGGAGTCACCTATGGGCAGTACTTTAGAAGTTGGGAGGATATGTTGTTCTTGTGTACTAGAGATCAATAGGCATAGGTTGTCATTTGATTTGATACTTATGGATTTCACTGAGTATGATGTGATATTAGGAATGGATTGGTTGTCAACTTATCCGGTTATATTAGACAGTTACAAGAAGAAATTGATACTTCACATGCCTGGGGGGATCGTTTTCAGTTTCTATAGGGATAAATATGCAAACTTGCATTACCCTTTGCTTGGGTTGCAAAACCAAAATGGGGTCAGAAGCATGATAGCAAGTATATTGGTAGAAGAGACTAATAAAGGGGTTTCTGAACTTTCTCATGTGGTAAGTGATTTCCCTGATGTTTTTCCTGAAGAGTTGTCTGGGTTACCTCCAACTAGAGAAGTGGAGTTTGCTATTGAGGTGTATCCAAGTATGGCACCCATTTCAGTTGCTCCTTACCGAATGGCTCCAACAGAATTGAGGGAGCTAAAGCTACAACTAGAAGAGTTGTTAGAAAAAGGATTCATCCGACCAAGTACTTCTCCTTGGGGTGTACTAGCATTGTTTGTGAAGAAGAAAGATGGTTCATTACGTTTATGTATAGATTACAGGCAGTTAAATCAGGTTACAGTGAAAAACAAATATCCTTTACCTAGGATTGATGATTTGTTCGACCAGTTAAGAGGATCTTGCTGTTTTTCCAAGATAGATCTTCGTTCAGGCTATCATCAATTGAGAATAAAGGAAGGAGACATACCAAAGACTGCTTTTCGTACCCGTTATGAGCATTATGAGTTTTTGGTCATGCCATTTGGACTAACTAATGCTCCTATTGTCGTTATGGATTTGATGAACCGTGTCTTCAGACCTCACTTGGACCAATTTGTAATTGTGTTTGTGGATGATATCTTTATTTATTCTTCATCTAAAGTTGAACATGAGCAACATCTACATATGGCACTTGAAACACTGAGAGAATATCGTCTTTATGCCAAGCTAAGTAAATGTGAATTTTGGCTATCAGAAGTAAAATTTTAAGGCCATGTGGTGTCAAGACAAGGAATCTCAGTGGATCCATCGAAAGTGGAAGCAGTTATGAAATGGGAACGACCAAAAAATGTGTTTGAAGTACGTAGTTTCTTGGGTCTAGCAGGTTACTATCGACGTTTTGTCGAGAATTTTTCTCAATTGGCTGCACCAATGACTAGACTAACAAGGAAATGAGTCAAATTCGAATGGAATGATTGATGTGAGCAAGCATTCCAAGAGTTAAAGAAAAGATTAACTTCAATACCTATTCTTGTGATACCACAATGTGGAGTTAATTATGTAGTGTTCACTGATGCCTCCTTGAATGGATTGGGTGTGTGTTAATGCAACAAGGTCAAGTTATAGCTTATGTTCGACGCTTTGAAGTTTCCTCCATATTATGCAACTCTCTAACTATGTGTGAAGAAGAGAACAAGAGATGTGATATTTATAGATTGCAAAAAGGTATGCTAATGATGACATCTAGATAGGTAGCTCGGTTGTTTGTTGAAAAATATGACAATAATGCATAGAAATTCAAAAAAAGATGATGAAATAAGACACCATAAATACACAAGTCAAACAAAAGATACAAATTCAAAAATGACAGCTATAAGGCATTAAAATTAAAAAATGATGGCACACATGCATATGTACAGGTAGTGTTGACTGTGGCTCACATCTTCCTCTGTTTTTACATCCAGAAACGGCTTAAACACCTTCTACGAGTTGAGGATATGCTTCCCATCAAGTTTTCTTATAAACTGGCAAATAGGGTCGTTTTGAGTCAGATTCCCAAGATTATAGCGTTCCTGCTCATCTCAGAATTGTATCCACAATTTCGAAATTTCACGTTGCACAAGTCCACAAGAATGTGTCTCAAGAGTCAATCGGATATCATCCAAAGACTCCCTACTCAGTCCATTCTTGACGAATTGTAGTTTATCCTCTCGATTATTAGACAAATATCCCAAGGAGTGGCAACGTTGGTTATAAGTCCATCTTGCACATTTGTGACAAACTTGTAACCTTTTCGCTCTTCGCTTTTTGGCATAAGAGCTTTTTCCTAAACCTGGTATGTGAGAAACAAGATTATCTGAAAACTCATAAGAAAATCGAACCTTGGCTTCAATTAATCATCTTAAATCAGCAAGAATACCCTTGCTCATCAACATCCTTAGACTTTCTATGCGAGCTTTGCAAATTTTAAGCAAATCATTTTGAAGAAGAGAGGGAAAATGTTTGTGCAGATTTGAGAGAATGGTATCCATGTGAAAATGCGAGAGAAGAAAAGAAAATGGATGCAAGGTGAGCAACATTTTTTAGGGAACTGAAAAACTGACTTTAAAATCCATAGAATACCGTATTCGCCACTTGACTGGGAAAAATCAATCCTTAAAAAGGATCGATTAAAGCAATAGACTCTTCATTTTGGTCAAAATTTGCAAAGAATGGTTTTAACCATTGTCCATTAACTTTAAACACATGACCATTTTTTGGGTTCTCAATTTCAACTATTCCATGAGGAAAAACATTTTTAACAATGAAAGGCCCAGTCCAACAAGACCGAAGTTTACTAGAAAACAAGTGCAATCTTGAATCATATAAAAGAACTTCTTGTAAGGGTTCAAAAGATTTTCTAATAATGAATTTGTCATGAAAAACCTTTATTTTTTATTTGTAGATTTTAGAATTTTCATAGGCCTCATTCCTGATTTCTTCAAGTTCACTTAGTTGGAGTTTATGTAACTTGCAAGCATCATCCAAATTTGTGTTAAATGTTTTAATGGCTCAATAAGCTTTATGATCAATTTCCACAGGCAAGTGACAAGGTTTTTCATAAACTAATCTATAAGGAGACATTCCCAATGATATTTTGTAAGCCTAAAGTACATCATTAAGTCTTAAAGATCAATCTTTACGATTTGGGTTAACCGTTTTTTCTAAGATCTATTTTATCTCCCTATTAGCTAACTCAACTTGTCCACTTGTTTGTGGGTGATAAGGTGTAGAAATTTTATGGGTTATTCCATATTTCTTCATTAAAGTTTTAATGGTTTGTTACAAAAATGTGCACCCCCATCACTAATAATAGCTCGAGGAATTCTAAATCTACACAAGATATTCTCTTTCAAGAATTTGATAACTGTTTTGTGATCATTGTTTCGACATGGAATTGCCTCGACCCATTTTGAAACATAGTCTATTGCAACAAGAATGTACACAAAACCAAATGATGGTGGAAAGGTCCCATAAAATCAATACCCCAACAGTCAAAGATTTCAACAATAAGAATGGGATTCAAAGGCATCATGTTTCGTTTTGAAATGGATCCCAATTTTTGACAATTTTCACAAGTTTTGCAAAACATGTGCATCTTTAAACGGCCAATAAAATCCACATTGCAAGATTTTAGCAGCTGTTTTTCTAGATGAAAAATGTCTTCCACATGCTTCAGAATGACAAAAATTAATAACACAACTTACCTCATTATCGGGTATACATCTTCTAATTATTTGATCCAGACAATATTTGAACAGATATGAGTCATTCCAATACAAATTTTTCACCTCAGTCAAAAACTTCCTTTTGTCTTGAGCATTCCAATGAGTTGGCATTTTACCTGTTGCAAGAAAATCTACAATGTTAGCAAACCAAGGTACAATAGCAATAGAGAATAAAAATTCATTAGGAAAAGAGTCATTGATAGGTGATGTTTCAATTAATGTATCTGTCGTCAACCTGGACAGATGGTCTGCAACGACATTTTCAGCTCCTTTCTTATCCTTTATTGTGATGTTGAATTCTTGGAGCAATAAGATCCACCGTATCAATCTAGGTTTTGTATCCTATTTAGACATTAAATATCTTACAACTGCATGGTCAGTGTAAACAATCGTGGAAGAACCAATTAAATAAGATCAAAATTTGTTCGATGCAAATACTCTTGCAAGTAGTTCTTTTTCAGTTGTTGTGTAATTCATTTATGCATCATTTAAAGTCCTACTTGCATAGTATATCACATAAGGCTTGCTTTCTTTTCTCTGTCCTAAGACGGTGCCAACGGCATAATCACCTGCATCACATATCAATTCGAAAAGCAAGGACCAATCGAGAGATTGCATAATTGAAACAACTGTTAAAATTCCAATTAACTTATCAAAGGCATTTTGACATTCATGAGTCCATTCAAAAGAAGTGTCTTTTATTAAGAGGTTACAAAGAGGTTTAGATATAGTACTGAAATTTCTTATGAACCTCTTATAAAATCCAGCATGCCTTAAGAATGAACGGACTTCTTTGACTGTTTTTGGTGGAGGCAAATGGGAAATTAATTCAACTGTTGCTTTGTCCACTTCAATTCCCTTAGAAGACACCATATGACCTAAGACAATTCCCGAAGTAACCATATAACGACATTTTTTCTAATTCAAAATAAGACCTTTTTCTATACACCTTTTTAGAACTTTTTCTAACTTTTTAAGACAGTTGTCAAAAGAGTTTCCAAAGACAGTTAAATCATCCATAAAAACTTCTAAACAATGCTCAACCATGTCACTAAAAATACTTAACATGCATCTTTGAAAAGTGGCTGGGGCATTACAAAGTCCAAAAAGCATTCTCCTGAATGCAAAAGTGCCAAAGGAGAACGTGGATGTGGTCTTTTCTTGGTCTTCGATTGCAATAGGAATTTGATAATAGCCTGAATATCCATCAAGAAGCAGTAGTAGAGGTGTCTTGCTACTCTTTCTAGAATTTGGTCAAGGAATGGTAAAGAAAAATGGTCTTTTCTAGTGACAACATGCAATTTTCTATAATCAATGCACATCCTCCAACTAGATGAGACTCGATTTGGCAATAATTCAACCTTTTCATTTTTGACTACTGTAATGCTAGATTTCTTAGGTACTACTTGTGTAGGGCTTACCCACTTACTATCAGAAATAGGGTAGATAATTCCCATATCAAGTAGTTTGAGAACTTCAGCCCTAATGACCTCTTTCATGTGGGGATTTAATCTCCTTTGAGGTTGTTGGAATGTTTTGGCATTTTCTTCTAAATGTACTCTATGTGTACAAATCAAAGGGTTAATGCCTTTTATGCCTTTTAAAGTCCATCCGATTGCATTTTTGTGCCTTTCAAGCACTTCTATCAACTTACCTTATTGCTCGCTTGTGAGGGATGAAGAAATTACCACCGGATATGTCTGATTCTCCTAAGATATGCATATTTCAGTCCTTCAGGTAAGGGCTTTAGTTCTAACTTGGGAGCTTCCTCTTCCTTACTTTCATTCATTTGCCCCAATTCTTCGAATCTTGGTTTAGAGCCTTTTTCCATCACCTGTGCACAATCCAATAAAGAACATATATAAGAAAGATTAGACTCAAGTTCCATACTTGATTCTAATGAATTCACTAAACAAGTTTTCAAAGGGTCAAAAGAACTCCTTTTTTGGATATGGTCTTCCACAATAGTTTCAATTATATTGGCCTCCTCAATGTTATCTTCTTCTTCATGTGGTTGTTTGCACATATTTAAAACGTTAAGTTCCAATATCATGTTTCTGAATGATAGCTTCATGACTCCATTCCTGCAATTAATCAAAGCATTAGAGGTAGCTAGAAATGGACGCCCTAAAATAACAGGAATTGAATTGCATACTTCCACTGGTTGTGTGTCCAAGATGATAAAATCCACTGGATAAATGAACTTATCGACTTGAACTAACACATCTTGTATTACTCCTCTTGGTACTTTAATTGATCTATCAGCAAGCAAAAGAGTCACAGAAGTGGGTTTTAACTCATCTAGCTTGAGTTTCTTAAAAACTGAGTATGGAAGCAAATTCACACTAGCACCAAGATCAGGTAAAGCTTGTTCAATTTTATGGTCTCCAATAACACATGAAATTGTAGGACAACCTGTATCCTTATATTTCACTGTATTATTATTTTGAAGAATAGCACTTACTTGCTCGGGTAGAAAGGCCTTCTTTTTCATATTCAATTTTCTTTTCACAGTGCACAAGTCTTTCAAAAATTTTGCATAAGAAGGTACCTGTTTGATCGCATCAAGTAAGGGAATGTTGACCTTTACCTGTTTGAAAATTTCAAAGATTTCAGAATTGTGAGTTGGTTTCTTTTGTATAGCTAATGCTTGAGGAAATGGAGGCACAGATGGGGATTTGGCTTCTTCTTTGCTAGGTGTTGGTTTGGCAACCTCTTCCTATCCTTTAGAGATTGATTCTTCTTCTTTATCACAAGGGTTAGGAATTTGTTTTTCAACAACCTTACCATTACGAAGGGTCATGACTGATTTGGCTTGGTCAAAATAATGGTTACTTGAACTCCCTGCATTTGTGTTAGATTGATCTTTGGGGTTTTGCAATGTTTGAGAAGGAAATTTCCCTTTCTCTTGGATGCTAAATGTAGATGCAAATTTTGCAAGAGTGTCTGAAAAAATTGCTAATGTTTGAGCAGTTTGACTATTGAAAGTCTCTTGCTTTGTAATGAATGAATGCAATGTTTCTTCAAGGTCATTCCTAGGAGGAGGAGCGTATGCATGATCATGAGAATTTTGAAAATTTTGTCGTGTTTGAAAAGGGACCTGTGAAGATTGTGCATGATTGTTATTTTTTCAACTAAAATTTGGATGATTTCTCCAACCGGGATTATAGGTTTGTGAATAAGGATTGTGATTTGTCCTTTTGAAAGTGTTCAAGGCATTGGCTTCTTCATCAGTAGCATGTTCATTATCATTACAGATGTGACAGATAATTTCGTGAATAGAATTCAATTGACCACTCTTTTTCATCTCTAAAGCCTCGACTTTTCTAGTTAGGGATGCATATTTGGCTTGAAGGTCATGGTCTTCCCTAAGGTTGTGAATGCCTATATTGGATGTTGAGGTTGGGGCCTTGCTTGGTACCTCATAGGTGCCAGTAGTGTCCCAATTTTGTACCTTTTCTACCAAGGAATCTAGGTAGTCAATTGCTTCCTTAGGGTCTTTATCTCCAAATTCTTCATTACACATTAATTCTACTAGTTGCCTATCTTAAGGTGTTAATCCTTCATAGAAGTGTGCAACTATTCTCCAAGGATCAAACCCATGGTGAGGACATGTATTAAGTAGTTCCTTACACCTATCCTAACATTGGTAAAGGGTTTCCCCCTGTTTTTGAGTGAAATTGAAAATTTGTCTTTTAAGAGAATTTGTTCTATGGGTAGAAATTTTTTTTTCAAAAATTATGATTTCATCTCATCCCATGAACTGATGGAATTCAACCTCAAATTTTGTAGCCGTATTCTAGCTTTATCTTTTAAGAAAAAAAGAAAAAGCTTTAATCTAATGGTGTTTATGCTACAATTTGGGTCACTGTAGGAGTTACACACCTCTTCAAAGATTTTTAAGTGTGAATATGGGTTCTCCATATCAAGGCCATGAAAGGTAGGTAGAAGGCGAACAAAACTTGGTTTGAAATTGAAATGGATTAAATTGGGAGAAGAAACTACACAAGATGGTGTACTAGTCCTTACCGGATTCATGTAATCTCTAAGGGTTCTTGGTTGGTTTCGATTATTTTGTTGGGAATGGTTGTCACCTTCATCCGTGAACATTTCCACTAGATTGTCGGCCATGTTTTCCAAGAAAGATGATGTTTTTCTAACAAGTCTACCACAAGATGTTAGTGACCAAATTTTCATGCAAGAAAGAGAGAAGAAAAGATGAACACACAACAAAGTAAAAAATTAAGATCTAAAATGAGAGAAGTAAATACTTACAATTTTGCACGCCAATTTTTACCTTCCTCGGCAACAGCGCCAAAAACTTGACACATCCAAAAAACGATTGTCTCCCAAGTATAGGAGTGTCAAAGTAATAAACCCAGTGAGACCGGGGTCGATCTATGAGGAAGAGGATTTTAGCGCTACAAATTATAAGCTAAACAAATGTGATATGAATGATTTAAAGATATGACAAGATATTTATCAACAATAGATGAGAATAATTAAAATACGCTAGTAAAACAAATTAACACAATGATAATGAAAGCTAAGGTTAGGGGATCGACCTTTAATATATCAAATAAGGATAAGTAGCCCATTTTAGTTATATGAATTATATTGGTTTCGTTACCAATATTTATACCACTACTTGTAAATGGGTTCAAGCATCCAATGTGCCAATCACCATATGTCTACAACAAATCAAGGTTCCTAACTAGATTTATGTCGGTAAGGAAGAACCATACGACATCTAGAAAGGATCCAAGCATTTGATGTGCCGAGGATTGTCGACAATCGATCAAGACCTCCACTTTACGAGTAGTGTCAAGATTGATTAAGAAAATAAATACATTCCGTTCACTTGATACCACATCAATTTTATAAACATATTTCATAGACAGACTATGTAAGTAAAGCATTATTGCAATCAAGGAAATATTTTATTTTTTCAAATAAACTACAAGTTTGATATATATAAAAATATTACTTTACATATTAATGAATCTTTTTATTTGAAAATCATAATACTTGTTCCTGTGTAAGAATTGATCACAAATACTTTTTTTTTGGTGCTATAAATTGAAACACATTTTCTTGTAGTGCCTATACAGTGAATAATTCTATACTTATAAAGTTTGTATACAAAATTAATGTGGTATTACTCATTCAATGTCACATGGATTATCAATATTTATTATATTCGCTTTCGATGTTCATCATTCCATTCACTTAATGCCACATCATAACAACAATTACATAATATTCTTCTTCTTTTTTTGAGAAAATAAAATATCCTCATTATGAACTTATTGAAAATATTGCAACCTGGCCAAGACTTTAGCTTGTAGGCCCCGTTGTTAAAATTATTATTCAGACGTCGTATATATGCACTAACTTTAAATTTTTGTTTCAATTTACTAGACTTTCCAAGTCTTTACAGAAGACTTAGAATTTTTTCACTCTCTGTCTTCTTCGCTTTTTTCTTATATCACATTTATTAGATTTGACTATCTTTTCATAAGAACCGAGCCTCATGTTTAAAGGAGACTTTGAATTGTAAGATGAATTCTTCTATAAATACTGTATATACTCATTTTATTTTTCTACCCAATCAATTGCAAACAGATATTTCTTATTTATCCCAAAATATGCTAAAAATATCATTTTTATTTTCTCTAAATTATGGAATGAGGAACAAACAACTCATAAACTCTTCAACATGCCACTATACTGGGTGCCTATAAAGTTAGTAACCTATGGAAATATTTTAGTTGTTCAAATAAACTACAAGTTTGATATATATAAAAAGATTTTATGTTGGATATTTATGGATCTTTTTATTTGAATATCATTATACTTGTTTCTATGTAAGAGTTGATCACAAATCCTTTTTTGTTTTTGTGGTTCTATTAATTCATACACCCTTTTTTGTAGTGCTTATACTGTGAATAATACTATACTTACAAAGTTTGTATACAAAGTTAATGTGGTATTACACATTCAATGCCATATGAATTATCAACATTTATTATATTAACTTTTTTTTATTCATCATTCCATTCACTTGATATCACATCAATTTTGTAAACATATTTTATAGACAAACTATGTAAGTGAAGCATTATTGCAATCAAGGAAATATTTTACTTTTTCAAATAAACTACAAGTTTGATATATATAAAATGATTACTTTACATATTTATGAATTTTTTTATTTGAAAATTATTATACTTGTTTCTATGTAAGAGTTGATCACGAATCCTTTTTTGTTTTTCTAGTGCTAGTAACACCTTTTTTTGTAGTGCCTATACAATGAATAATACTATACTTACAAAGTTTATATGCAAAATTAATGTGGTATTACTCATTCAATGTCACGTGAATTATCAACATTTATTATATTAACTTTTTATATTCATCATTCCATTTCCTTGATGCCACATCAATTTTGTAAACAAATTTTAGAGACAGACTTTGTAAGTGAAGCTAGACTTACAACATATAGTAAAATCTCAATAAATTAATACTATTAGGACATTGAGAAATTATTATTTTATCAAGATTATTTATTTATCGATAAATGAATAACTTGTTAATTTGTTGATAAATAAAGAATTATGGATTTAAGAAGATTTTTATGTTTTAATTATTGTATTGTATTTTTTTATCGAGATTTTTGTACTTATTATAAATAAAAATATAATGAGTCAATGTGGTCCAAAGGTAATGAATTGTATAATGTTATTTCTACTTTATGCTATGGAAGTGCAATTGATGTTGAGCACATTATAATTTACACTAGTGAAAATGATATGGTGATGGAATCGCCTACTAACAAGAGATTATTGAAGGAGTAATGAATATGTTGAATAATGATAATCATGATCCAAATAATAGTTGTGTAGCAATTGTAACCCTCAATAATTACTTGCTATAATGTGAAAAACATATAGCAAATATGGTGCTTGCTTGGCAAAAAATTAAGTATGAGATTGAGTTTAGTTTAGATACAAAGAAAAAACAAAAAACTTTAGATCAAATTTAAAAAAAAAAAAAAGAAAAGCAGATTTGAAAAACTAAAATTTGTTATGTAAAAAATTAATCCTTAATATTATGAATTTATATGTTATTCATGATCTGTATTCGGTCAATTATTAATTTATATTTTCATTAGGCCCAAAGGATTTGAAAAAAAAATATTATTGTATATATTTAACGAATTTATTAATTTAATACATTGGCCCGACTTGAGACAGAAGATTTTATTATTTAATCGAGATAATTAATTTATTGAACACTCATTATCAAGGTTTTACTATACATATAACTCAAACTTTACAATTCGTTGTGGTAGTCTACATGACAACAATTCACTTGAGGATTAAAAAACTAAAAAAAAAAAAAGGAAATTGGGGGAGTTACATCTCTAATAGGATTTTGTTTTGTAGATTGCCACATTAGGTTATAGAATTTGTATTGTATATAAGTTGTAAATCTATCATTATTGCATTGCTATACATTATGAGTATGAGTAGTTCTAGGTATACAATCAACCTAAATAATCAAATCTATACAATCTCATGTGACACAAATTCACTAAATGAATAAAAATAAAAAGAAAATAAAAATTAAAAATTTGTTAATAAATAAAGTAGGATCCACTATCTAATTTGTGTCAAGTCACATTGTTTTAGTTTGATTGTTTTGACATTTTATTGGTTTGATTGTTTAAGTAGGTTATACATACATAATTATTTTATGAGCAGAGTCATACTACAATACATCGGATTTCTAAAATTGTATAAAAGTTGTAAATAAATATATAAAAGTTGTAAACAAGTGTATAAAAGTTTATAACTTTACAACTTTACAATTTTTATATACTTATTTATAACTTTTATACGCTTATTTACAATTTTTATACAATTTTAAAAATTGATGTATGATACATCTAATGTACCATAGCAATTTTCCTTTCCTCTTTTTCTTTATAGAAGACTTGGAATCATCCCACTCTGTCTTCATCATTCTTTCTTACATTATGGATATGGAATTTGACTATCTTGTCATGAAAACCAAAACTCATATTGCAGGAGACTTTGAATATTGTAAGATGACTTCTTTAATCAATCTTGTATATACTCATTTCCTTTTTCTACTCATTCAAGTGCAAAAAGATAATTCTTATTTACCCAAGCTATCATAAAAAACAATAAGTTTTGATTTTCACTGAAATTATGGGAATGGTTGAACAAAAAATTCATGATCAGCTCTTTAGTGCCCGTGGTTGCCTATAAATTTAGTAACTCAAGGAAATATTTTAATTATTCAAGTCAGTTACAAGTTAACTCATATAAAAAGTTTTTATCATAATTTTTATATAATTTTTATTTGAAAGTTATTGTGCTTGTTTTTATATTTACCAACTTTATTTATTTCTTCTGATGGCAAGATGTTTAAGAGAACACAAATGTAGGTCCTAGCTATTATCGGAAAAACCAAACATCACGTGCAAAGGAAGACTTGGAAATTGTGATTGCCACCTCGCATTATTTGAGTACTAATTGTGCTTTAACCTGCATTCAACCCAAAGGCAATTCATGAACATTGTGTGGCCACCTTATCTGCCCTGGTTTAACTTTGCTATGTTTCTAACCAATTAAGTGTAAATTAATTATTAAAGAGATAAATCCTTATTAATTATTGAAAAATGTTGTAAAAAATAATAATTATTTTTTTCTCTGATCAAAATTCTGGAATGAACAACCGATTTAGCTCTTAAATCCTACATGACGTTGTGATTTCAATCAAATCAAAATACGGTTTGAGCTCTCATTGTGAATCAAAAGTGTAAAATGTTGTACTTTGATTAATTCCCAGTAATTAATGTTTTATATTTATTCACATCTAGAATTTTTCATAATTATTTGTACTATGAAGATAAGTTGAATTGAAAACAACTAATTTGATTTTTTATATGATATTGTTCGTACTTGACTCAAGATCGAAAATAATCCAATTTAATTAACCTTGGAATAAAAAATAATCCAACCTAATTAATCTTGGAATTGTCTGATCTTTACATAATCACTTGATCGTCTTAAAAAATTTAAAATAAAATAATATTGATTTCTTACAATTATTTTGTGAACCATTAAATAGTAACATAGGAACCTAGTTGGAAAAATAAAAGCGTATCATGGCCCATGGGGCATCTCAATTTCATGGAAATGAAAAATCTTGAGTATGGTTTCTTCTTATAAATAGAAGATTATTATTATCATTGTCATTATTATTATTATTATTATTATTATTATTATTATTATTAGTTAGCAGTTCTAAGAATGAAAAGTCAAGAAAGGCACAAGAGTGGGTCCAACCAATTGTGATAGGACGGTTGCAATTGTTGTGCCGTAGGTAGTACGTAAACCCAAGTAACACAATTCATGGTATATCAATTTCATGAAAGCTAATCTAAACATGAATGAGCTCTTGTGGCAATTTTTTTTTGTTAAAAAAAAAAAGCAATCAAGTATTTTATTTCTCGGAAGTTAGTATACATAACTTCCACATGTCATAAAAGACTTAGAATTAACATGAACTAACAAATTGTTCCATTCATATAAAGTTAGGTTCTATCTAAAACTTGAAAGATAATTTGTAGGGGAAATTAGTATAAACAAATCGTGCATTATGATGTTAGGGAGTTTTATTTATTTGGTAAATCGAACAACTAATAGTTTTGTTTAATATGGGTCCGTCAATACTAATAAAAATAATAATTCTATACATACAACTAACTTATACAACCATCTTGATTATATTTTATTTGTCTTGTAATATTTTGTTAAGTCCAGTTTATATCTGTAGAACTACTCCTATAAATTCCTCTCGACACCTAATTTATCTGTTAGTCAGACATTGGATATTAAAAGGGGGTCTTGATGTTTATAAAGAGGTTGATCACCCCACTGCCTCGAAATCTGTTTTTGGATTATTTCGATTACTCTTGTTTGTTAATTGCTTGTGCATCACAATGTGATACGTCCAACATCCTCGATTTTGAATAATGGATCAACCTTGCACCTTACATCGAGGGAGCCTTGTCCTAGGTGGGTTTTCTTAGTCCTACGTTGGATTATCAAGAGGGGCTGTGGGACTTATATAGGTTAGTCACTTCATATCAAGTTAGTCTTTTGAGCTAGACACATAACCCTCTAAATTGTCTTTAGCTAAACTATCACCATGATTAGTCATTTTCAACTAACAATTAGGGGTGGGAATTTGGGTCATGCGAATCCAACATGACATGACACAAAACTTTATGGGTTTGGGTTTACTTTAATCGTGTTCTTGTCGAAATTTTCAATTCGTTTAATAATCGTGTCGTGTTCGTGTTAAATGCCTTCAACCCGCAAACACAAATATGACACGACCCATTTATGACACAAATCCATTTATGACACGCATATATATTAAACACGATTTACACAAATATAAATTAAAACACGATTAACACAATTATGGACACGAATAATATTTTATAATTTTTACACATATTAAATAATACAAATTAAAAATTATAATATTTTATTGTCTTAATATAATTAGAAGGACACTGGACACATCACCTTTAATTTCTAATTTCCTAAATCAAATATTCAAATTTGTATTATTTTTTGGTATTTAATTTTGTTTAATTTTGTATATTATGTTATGACCTTTTCATTTAAAAATATATTTTAATATATAATTGTGTCGTAACTATAAACGGGTCGTGTCAATCGTGTAAACGTGTCAAAACCGTGTTCATATTCGCGTGTCATGTCGTGTTACCCATTTAATAATCTTGTCGTGTTCGTGTTCGTGTTGATCCTTCATGACACGAATAATGAACGAGTTGTGTTTGTGTTAGGTCAATCTTTATCATATTAATGAAGAACAGTTAAATATATATGCTTAATAAGAGTTTAGTTCATCATATTGCATTAATAGTGTCATTAAATTCCTCAACTTAAGCATATTTGTAGTCTTTGCATCTTTGGAATTAACTTTCTCTTAATTTTGGTTTTGTTACATGTTCGGTAAAATGGGCATAACTCTCTATTTGTTTATCAAAATGGTGCAAATCTTAATGTTTTGGAAAGCTGATTAAATTATCTACAAGATTGTATTTCAAAGCTTCATCAAATTCGGGCTCTTAGTGGACAAAAAATGGGCTTGAAGTGAATCCATCTGCAGTTTCGGCCCAGCCTAACCATGCCTCAATATTTTGACCATATCTCTCAAGATATGTATCCAAATTGTATGAATCAAGATGTTCTAGAAAGCTGAGAGAAATATCTACGACTTTCATGAAGAGATATGATTAAAATTCTGAGTAATTCAATGTCAAAATCAGTGATCAAAATCGGTTCACCTAATTATCCTAATTGTCGAAGTTGGTGCATCTAATATTTGACAATTATTCCTTTATAATTTGACAAGTTTGCCCCTGAATGTATCTATAAATAAAGGTGCCTTGTGACCCATTGGAGCATCTTGGCCTTGGCTGGGATCCTGTATTGTGTTCCTCTCTCGTGTTTTTATGCTATTAATAAATCTTCTTTTTCTTGCAATTTGTTTTCTTTCTCTTATAATGTCTTTCTAATTTCTCTCTTGCTAAAGTGAAAGGGTGAAACCCTTGATATGAGAATAAGGATTCTCTAATCCTTTGAGATGTGCTTAATAATCATAATCTTATGTTGCTTATTTTATATTATTTTGATAAATATAAACAAGTTAATATAATAAATGTTGATAATTCATATGGCATTGAATGAGTAATACCACATTAACTTTATATACAAACTTTGTAAGTATAGTATTATTCACAGTATAAGCACTACAACAAAAGGTGTATGAATTAATAGAACCACAAAAACAGAAAAGGATTTGTGATCAACTCTTACACAGAAACAAGTATAATAATTTTCAAATAAAAAGATCCACAAATATCCAACATAAAATCTTTTTATATATATCAAACTTGTTGTTTATTTGAAAAAGTAAAATATTTCCATAGGTTACTAACTTTAGTGGAAGTTTGATTTTCCCAGAATGTATCATAATTTTTGGCCTAACTCTTCTTATGATGATCGATTCAACCTCTGATAAAAAAGATATACCTTGGTTATATTTCACCTCTTCAACAAGTTTAGTAATGAGCATAATGACCCTATTGTTCCGATAGAGAGAAGAACCTATGATTAGCTTTTCGAGAAACTTCCAAACGAACAATTTCAATGAAATCTTTCAATTTCTTATTTTACAAAGGTGATTTTAAGACTTTGTACATCACACTTATAATTGCAAAGTAGGTTATAGCCAAGTTGTGCCTTGCCTTACTTATTATCTTATGGTTTACAATAGGGAGTGGGTTATAATCTTCTCTATTGTAATTTTTTAAAACTCATTTAATTTATTTTAAAAAGGTGATTTCAATTTAGGTGGGTTGGGTTAAGCCTGGGCTTGTGCTAAGTTGCTAGGCTTTTATGCGTTATTTTATTAAAATAGTTTATGGGTTTAAGCTTAAAGAGTTATATTTAAGAATTGAAAATTGATGGATTAAATTGAAATAATTTTAATTACATATTGCGGATTCAATTCTAAGTCGCCAACCCCGACATCTCTATCCCAACCTTGGCCTCGATCGAGTAGAAAAATCACACCCTAGCCCCGAATGTTTGAGTTTTCCAAGTCCCCAAGCTCAGCCAGGTTGTTTTGTCATTCCTAATTTTTATATATGGTATTTCTCTCTTATATATGTGCATTACTGTCTCACAAATAATATTAGTCTAATGTTCAACACTACAAGCATATATGATAAAGTCATATGTTAGATCAAAATAAAACAAAAGATTAGATAAACTAACGAACAGTAATAAGTAGATTCCCAAAAATAAGTATCAGGCATCCAAAAATAATTAACGAACACTTGATATAAGTGATTATTGTGAAGCCAAACTTTTTTCAATTGAGTCATCTAGCACTATAGATCCAACCTTTTGAATGACCCCACTTTTTGATCATTCACGAAAGAATATGAATATGAATCCCAAAGTTCAAAAAGTCATCAACCCATCAAAACACCCAAGTGGACCACTCTAGGGGAATTATTTGAAAATTCAAATAAAAAGGGATCGAACTCTCCAAAACTAATGAAAAATAAAAATGGAATTGAAGAGATGAAAAATGAAAGTTGAATAGAACTAATCATATAAAAAAATTTACAAAGATTCCCGCACCACAAAACGAAACAATGACTTGCCGTAAGATGACCCATTCAACCCTGAGAAGAAGCTAAAAATGTACAAATAAAAATAAGCCCACAAAATAAAAGATGCCATATACCCGATCAAACATAACTTGGTTGAAACATTTCAAGTTGAAAAAATGTGAACATGCGTTCTCTATAATTTTTGCCTCCAATAACATGCACTTCAGTTTGATACCGAAACAGCCCCACCCCGCCTTGCATTGCTTGGTAGCTCATCGTGGAGCACCACTCTTGGATTTGGAAGAGAATGAATACATAAATCGTGCTAGTGATATATAAAATATGCGCACACGTACGTAAAATAGAAATAAGGAGAAAAATGAAAAATTATACAGTATAATTTGAATAATTTTATGGCACATAATAGAAATGAATTGCTATCATATACATTGGCAACTGCGACAAGTGAGCCAACCAAGCGACTAGAGAAATACTCAAAACAAAACAAAAAATCAATACAACCTATATGCTATCATTTCAAACAAAATATGAAAGAAAAATACGATCATTGTCATATGGCAAATTAACATTTTCCTTGTTATTAAGAAACAAAACGATCTGTATCAAGTAAAACAATTGAACCCAGGTCCACATATTAAGAAAGAAAGCCTTGAGGGGACATTATATACAAACAAGCTAGCAAGTATAATTTGGAATCGCAATAAACAAGAACCACTTAATCACCATAGAATAACTATCTCCTTCCCATTTAAGTTGGCTTTACCACTTTCCATTATTAATAACATAACGACTTAAATGGTCTAGAAGACATGAACTTCATCACGATTGTTAACAGGCTTGAGACCTCCTATTTCTTCTTGTCCTAGAGCACCCAACATTTCATTTCCTTGAGGTGGACAACTTTGCAGAGATCACTGGTGATTTGGCATAATTGCTCCGTTAATGTATTTGAACTCTCCTAGTAAATATATTAGTTACACATAAAACACGATCAAATTCAAAGCTTAAATTAGCCAAGTCATATGACAGACCAAAATAAAATAAAATAAAATATGGATCGAGGGGAAAATTTTTCACCTCCACACCCTCAGTTCTCTTGATCAGGGCAGTAATCACGATGAATACTATAAACGTAAGAGAGATCTGTATAAGTAATAATATGAAAAATGTCAGCTTCCATATCACCTATAGTCTATAGTCTCTATAATGACCGTATATTTACCATAAAATCAAAACCTCTGTTTTGGCGTCATAACAACACGAAAGCTTGGCAAACCAGAATCAGGAGATATGGTACAAGCATAAATCCTTTTTTTTTTTTTGCCTCCTACAAACTAACAACGCAAAATAATAATAATAATAATAATAATAATAATAATAATAATAATAAGAACTAGCCATAGTAATCACAATTTAAGAAAGTGCTAATCAAGCACCAACAATCAAGGCTCAACATAACACTAAACGAAGAAAATAAAAACAAAACAAAAAACACTGGCCAACCAATCAGAAAAGCTATGATGTATAAATCATACACTAACAATTAAAATTTCGAGGAAAAAAAAACCATAAACACACTATTTATATAAATGTTGGAGGAACAATGAAAGCATTATAGAGACTACCCATAAAATCACTTTTACTCCAAAAAATGACTTTTTTTGGTAATTACAGTAATACCAAAAAGACGATTAACCGAATATTCAGCTCTTTCAAATTTCTCAGTTTAAAAAACACAAAATTAACAAACCCTAGTTTTACTGAAATAATTAAGTAAAAACACCACCTAATATTGAGTCCTTTAGCACATATATCCTCATAAATCCTAAGTTTATCTTCAGGCATGGGCTCTGCTTCAGCTGGGAAGAGCATCACAACATGCGAGTGTAATAAATGGATATCCTGGTACTCAGTCCTCATGTCTTTCATAACGTCAAAACAAGGACATGAAAAGGGGACGGACGTCGAATAGGACCATCACTATTGAACTATGGAGGTCATGAATGAAGATGTGTGCTGTGATAACAAAGAGGATGAAACTGAGGTGTTGAGGAGAGGGGAATGGCAGAGATTGCAGAGGGTAGGAAGAGCTCGACGGAGGCGGAAGAAGGAGTGCGCCATGGGTGACTGCACGAGTGAGAGCAGCGCAAGGAATGGAATGCAAGTCTAGGGCATTCTTGAAGGATTCTGGAATGAGGGTTAATACCAATGGACCCTTGAAATGTTAGAAAAGTTTGGGTGGTCCTCGATTTTGATAGATTTCTAATTAACCCCGCGGCCACAAACTTTTCATCACAGAGCTTGCAAGTCCATAAATAAAGACAACACCATTTTTGCATTAACTCTCTCTGACTCCGTAACTCTCCCATGACTAATCACATTCATATTCGAAAAAAAAAAAAGCTACAAAATTCTAAATACCATATAAATTAAAGGCATCCTTGGTATCATCATGTCAGATTTGATCAAACTCTATCAGTCTAAATTTTTTTAATTTTAATATATAAAGTAAAATATCTTAAATTAATATTTTTATTTATATATCATTATTGTTTGATATTATTTTCAATTAAAGATAAAAAAACGTATCCTGAGTTTTGAGATCCATTTTTATTGGGACAATAATAAAGATATTTTTAATAAGAATGGGACAGGATTATGATAAAATTTTAATCCTCACATTTTGATAAGGTGTGGATGATTTACTATTCTCCACCTATTACTCATCTATACCTTAGCATTATATACAAAAGATAAAATATATTTTTTATTTTTATTTTCATATAATAAATTATTATATATAAAAAACATATAAACTTATAATTACTATCTTTATTTGACTTTTAATATATTGATTATTAAAAAAATAAAATTATATTATTCTTTTATAATAAAATGTTATGTTATATTATTTTATTAAAGCCTCAAGTTTAATTATATAAAAGATATTATACTAAAAATAGGGTGGGGTTCGAGAAAGTTACCTTGCATGGACATTCCACATCCTCGTCTGCCATAAAAAAAAAATTAAGAACTAGTGGGAATTGGGTGTCAAATTGAATAATGAAATGGAGAACGAGGAAGACTTCCCTACCCTTGGCTCGCCTCGCTTTGTTACCATCCCTATTTTAAATATATTAATAATATTTGTAATTTAATATTTTTAAAACATGAATATTTAAATATTTATAATCTTATAATTTTAAATATTTCATTATCATATTATAAATTATTTTTTTATACTATTTAAATAATAATTTATAATATAATTATATATATATATATATTGTTATATAAAAGTCAAATAAATGATTTAGATTAGGATATTTTTGAGAATTAAGTGTGATATAAACCATTGGGATAAAAACTAAAAATATTCTAACTTTTTTTATTCAAATGAAAATCTTTAGATTAAGTCTTATATAATCATAGAAAAAGATATCATTAAAATATTTTATGTTTGAGAATAAATTAAACGTAGACCACGTCAGACAAAAAACAATCAACCTGTTTCCATTTATATCATTTATGTCAATTGAGCATCACTTTTCTATTATATATTATATAGGGGTAAATACATGCTAGATGTAAATATGCACTTATGAATTTTAATATTTGACAAATGGGTTTAATTTAAAAGATTGAGAAACTTGGATCAAAGATTATTCTTTTGAGCTTAAATTGTGCTACATACCTTATATATATTGTTGGCTTGAGTTGAGAATTTTTGGACTTGATCTAATTCTCATATTTATATAATATATATCAATTTTTGAACAGTCAAATCAAGTTCTACTTGTCCGTTCTCTATCCGCAGAACTACAAGGACCAACAAAAAAGAAAAAAAATTAAGTAAATGAAGTTAAGAAAATTAAAAACACCTTTTATGCCATCATGTATACATTTGATTCTCTCCCTGCAAGGAGTTGCTGATGTCATATTTTCTCTTATATTTCATAATGATTTTTTTTTCTTTGTTTAGTAATATCCATTAGTTTACGTTTTAAAAAAATAATTTTATGAAAACGAAGATTTTTAATACATTTAAAACAATATCACTCCTATATAATTTTCAAAATTTAAAAAAATTTAAAATTATCCACACATTCTTTCAAAATTTTAAAAAAAATAAAACTACAAAAAAAATAAACAAAAACACCATAATTTAAAGAAAAAAAACTGGATCTAATTTCCAAATCAAAATCAATCAAAATCACATTCACCTGGACATAAACATATAACTAATCTTTTCTTGTTTGCACTTTTGATAAATACAAGCGGGCTACAAAGCCCATCTACCGATTTCTGTTCAAATGCCCAGTAGAAATGATCTAAGCACATAAGGAACGATGGACAGATACTTAACACCAATATGAAGAGAATTGCTTCTCATATGTCCAACCCTTGGGCACAATTAAATATAAAAGCAACATACATATAATTGTTTGCCATCGAAAAATTGTGTCAAGAATTGATTAAACTTAATATGCTTGTACCATATAGTGTTATACGTTTTGTCATCATTTGTTTTAACGTCCAAAGTTCCATTTTAAATGATTGGTACGTCTTCGCTAGACCAATTGCTCAGAGTATACTTCTATAATTTTTTTCTACTTTCAAGAAGAAAGAGGAGGAGGAAATAAAGAGGCAAGAGAATGAAATTCCTTCCCAATGATGTTTAACTAAATGACCTTCAGCATCTTCATGATTAAATTTCAATGGCCCTTCAACTCCATTAGCATTTGGGACTGGATTCTGAATGACTTGAGTTTGCAGATGGACATCCATATACCTTTTATCTTTTACTTCTGTTCTTTCTGCTGATGTTCTGGATTCTAAGTCATTTTTTTAACCTCTGTTTGTCTATTGTCCAATGAACATCTTTCCTGATCGAATTCCTGGAAGAGCAATAATTATAGTAGTTGTATGTAGCAAGTCCTCCAACCTTAAGCTTGACTCTCTTTTATGGTTCTATAATACCTGGTATGATGGCTTATCACTGCTGCTGAGCTCGCAAACATATCTGTAGATTAATAATCTTGCGAAGAGAGCTTCTGGTCAAGCACTACAATATCTTAGCATAATGCCAGCATTTCAAAAAACACAAGGCTTCTCTACCAACCCTCGTTTCCTTGACATGTTCCCAATTGCTATATATACAAAATGAGTATGCATGTCTTTGCCAAACCTAAATTAAAAAAATCTCTTTTGCTACCAAACAATGCATAAAGAAAAAATATATATATCGTTGGCGTGGTATGTGTATCTTAACATTAGTGATGGCTATCATTTCTTGTCTAGCAGCCTTTGCTATCTTCATCTACGCTTTCTGTTAAGCTAGTTGGTAACAATTCAATGGTTCGTACAGGAAACCATGCGAAATGTTGTTGGCCTACAGCCTCTTTAAGGAATTGTTCTTACCCAATGTAATTCTCAGAGAAGAATGGTTTTAGAAACAATGTATCATAGGTTCATGACTAGATGCCATGCATGCAATAAGATGATAATGAGTTATTGCAAAGACTTAAGAGTAGAACTGACAACAGGGAATCTAATTAAAGTTGATTCCATCAGAAGAATTAAAGAGATTTTGATGTTTGAATACCCAAAATAAAGGAAAACTTCCAATAATTTTTCCAAGACCGAGGGGAGCAAATATCCCCCAACTAGTCGCTGAATGCCTCCATCCAAGCATCAACTTCCTTGTGTGGTTCTGGCTGCTGACAGCATTCTCTCTCTCTCTCTCTCTCTCTCTCTCTCTATATATATATATATATGAAACTTATAGCATATATGTGGTTGGTGATATATTACATGGAATAATTCTATGCAAACATCTTAATTCTAACCGCATAGAGTGGGTAAAGCTAGAGCCCTTAACATGTCAAGCATTTTCATTTTTAAATTTTATTTAGTCAAACAATACTTGGTAGGTATAGATGGACTTTTATGTATAGTATTTCACTTTTATATATGTGCATCACTGTCTCACAAACAATATTAGTCAAATGTTCAACACTACAAACTTATATGATAAAAGTCATATGTCAGCTCAAAATAAAACAAAAGGTTAGATTAGCTAATGAACAGTAGTAAAGTAGAACCCCCAAAAATAAGGATCAGGCTAACACTTAATATAACTGATTATTTTGAAGCCAAACTTTTTTCAATTGAGTCATCCAGCACTACACATCTAATCTTCTGGATGACCCAACTTTTTGATCATTCACAAAAGATTATGGATCCAAAAATCTGGAAGGTCATCAACCCAGCAAAGCACCCAGGTGGCACACTAGCAAAATTATTTGAAAATTGAAATAGAAAGGCATAAAACTGCCCAAAGCTAATAAAAAATAAAAGTGGGACAAAAAAAAATGGAGAAATAAAAAAATAAGGTCACAAAATAAAAGACACCATGAAGCTGACCCAACATGCCCTGGCTTAAAAATTCGGCTGCATTTGACAGCACGTATAGTATAAAATAAAAGGGGTGTATGTATAACTTCTCATTTAACCTTTGTTTGGTTACAAATAAAAACTTGCTTATGGACAGCATAAGGGCTGCAACATTAACACACAAGCCCCCGAGGTTAAGGCCGCATTACAATGTTAGCATCTGTTAAATGTGAATTTCTCTCTCCTCTCTAAAAGCTCTCTTTTTTTATTCAAATAAGTGCAGGTAATAAAGTAAAAGAATTACTTTATTTATAACCTCATCAAGACAATAAGTAGTCTAAATTAATGATCTTTAGTTTTTATTAAAATTTTAAATTTAATATAAAAATTATTTTTAAATTGTTCTAATTATTATAAAAATATAATAAAATCTAATTCAGTTTGCTGCCAAACACAGTATTGTGTAGTATTTCCATTATACAGTCACAAAGTAAATATAATATAGAGTTTTATCAATCCTACAAAATACGATTTCATACAATTCTATCCATTATAGCGATATTTATAAAATCATATACGGTATACCAAACCCAACTAAACTGAAAGAAGTTGAACAGGTACTTGAGTTTGATACCGAAACAGCCCCACCCCGCCTTACGTTGTTTGGCAGCTCATCATGGAGTATCGCTCTTGGATTTGAAAGAGAATAGATATATAAATGAAGTTTATAGTGTAAGTGTTGGTTATATATAAAATATGCGCATACGTACGTAAAAAAGAAATAAGGAGTAAAACGAATAATTATACAGCAAAATTTGATTAATTTTATAAAATAGAAATGAAAGGAATTGCTATCATATACATCGGCAAATGTGATGAGTGACTAGAGAAACATTCAAAAGAAAAAAATCAATGCAAACTATATGCTATCATTTAAACAAAATAAAAAAATAAAAATACGATCAGTGTGATATAACAAATTCGCAATTTCTTTATTGAAATTATTTCTTTTTTAACAAGAAACAAAACGATTTGTATGAAGTAAAACAATTGTACCAAGGTCCACGTATTAAAAGAAAGAAGGCCTTGAGGGGACATTATTTATACAAACTAGCTAACAAGTTTGTATCACAATAAACAAAAACCACTTAATTACCATAGAATAACTAGCTCCTTCCCAATTGAGTTGGCTTTACACCTTTCCATTATTAATAACATAATGACTTAGATCGTCTAGAACACTTGAACTTCATCACGATTGTTTATCGGCTTGGCACATCCTATTTCTTCTCGTCCTAGAGCACCAACATCTCTTTGAGGTGGACAATTTTGCAGAGATCCACCGTGTTTTGGCATAATTGCTCCGTTAATGTATTTGAACTCACCTGATAAATACATTAGCTACATATAAAACACTACCAAACTCAAAGCTTAAATCAGCCAAGTCACCAAAATAAAATTAAATATGAATCAAGGGGAAAATTTTTCACCTCCATACTCCCTCTTCTCTCGATCAACGTAGTAATGGCCTTCACACTTAAAACATAAGGAAGATCTGTAGAAAGAATATGAAAAATGTCAACTTCCATATCATCTCTACTCTCTATAATGATCTTATATTTAACCAGAACTTACCATAAAATCGAAACCTCTGTCTTGGCCTCATAACAACACGAAAGCCTTGCATACCAAAATCACGAGATATGGTACAAGCATAAATTCTTTGCTTTGCCTCCTCCAAACTAACACCGCAAAAAACATTAAGAACCAGCCATAGCAAAGACAATTTAAGAAAGTGCTAATTAAGCGCCGAAAATCAAGGCTCAACATGATTAAAATAAACCAAAAAACACTGGGCAACCAATCAGAAGTGCTGCAATGTAAAAAATCATACACGAACAATTAAAATTAAAAGAACCATAGACACTCTATTTATCCAAATGTTTTTGGAACAAAGAAAACGTTATAGAGTATGCCCATAAAATCACTTCTACTCAAAAAAACGACTTCTTTTGTAATTATAGCACTACCAAATAGATGATTAACTGAATATTCAGCTCCTTCAAATTTCTCAGTTTAAAAAACACAAAATTAAGAAACCCTTGATTTAAATAAATAAAAATACCACCTAATATTGAGTCCTTTAGCACATGTCTCCTCATAAATTCCGAGTATATCTTCAGGCGTGAGCTCTGCTTCCGTTGGCAAGAGCATCATAATATGCCAGTGAAATCAATCCATAACCTGGTATCGAGGCCTTATGTCTCTCACAGGGTCAAAATAAAGAAGAAAAAAGGGCATGCAAGTCGAATAAGATCGCCACGATTGAACAACGGAGTTCAAAAATGAAGATGTGTGCTGTGATGACAAAGAGGATGAAATTGAGGTGTTGAGGAGAGGGCGATGGCGGATATTGCAGACGGGAGGAAGAGCTCGACGGAGGCAGAGGAAGGAGTGAGCCATGGTTGACTGCGCGAGTGAGAGCGGCGCAAGGAGTGTAATGCAAGCCCAGAGCATTCGTGAAGGATTCTAGATTTAGGGTTAAAAACAATTTCGCTCCTGAAATTGTGATAAGTGTCTATTTATATATCATTTTCATATCAATTCGTCCATGTTTCTTTGCTATATTCCTTGGTATTTTTATGTTTTTGTGTGGTTTTGATGTTTGTAGGAGTTTTGGAGCAACTTGCACAAAAATGGAGTAAAACCCTTCATTTTCACCTCTGCTAGTCAACCATCTTCTCGGATTTAATTGTATTGATATACAATGAACCCGATGACATATCATATACCGTTGAAAAGCTCTCGAAGTCTACTTTTTGGAGAAATTTACGGTTTATGAATCCATTCAGTATACCGAAAGTTGTAATCAAAACAGTGTGAGAAGTGTAGAAATGTAATTCCACACATCACTGTAGCATGTATAATACGGGACACTGTAGCACGTTACTGTAGCAGAGTATTTAAACACATTTTAGGGTTTTATTTTCATAACTTGAAGAGGGGAAAACGTGGGAGGAGGCTGCATTTCTGGATTTCTCTCATCCCTTGGAGTTCTTGAAGGAGAAAGAGATTTTGAAAGAGGAGGAACTACAATTCCAAGAAGATTCATCTACAAAGAAGATTTTCAAAGAATTTGCTAAGTTCTTTCTTTCCTTTTCAATTCTGGAATTTCTCTGTATTGTATTTGTTATTCTGATTGAATATGTGTAACTAAATTTGAATTGGTTGAGGGTGATTTCAAAGCCCTTGATATGGATTTTGTGAGTTGATTGTGTAAGAAAATTGTTATCCAATTCTCTAATTGAAGTTGCTTGTATTTTCCCATATCTAATGCTTATGATTGCTTACTGATTGTATTTGGAATGGCCAACTGAATATAATCTGTTATTGTCTATTGCTAGATTAGAAATTTTGATCCGTAATTGTCATGAATTTCCAATCATTAGTAGCAAAATTGTGATCAGAGATTGCAATTGGAAAATACAACCTAGGTTAAATAATCCGAACTTGTGTGATTATTGCTTAGATCAACCTATCTTTCTCATCGTAATGCTTCTATTGAATTAAACTTAGAGAGCTTGTTCTAGGTTGTTTAATGGATAGAGATTAAATAAAGAGCTTGTTTTATTTAACAACAAAGTAAGGAAAGATTGGGATAACAGAGCTTGTTGTTATCTACGGTTGATAACTTCAATGCTGTAATTGGATTACAATTCTATGTTAATTCACAAATTCATATCTTGTGGCAGAGAAAGAACCCTTAACCAAGTGTCTCTCATTGAATTTTCAATTCATTTAATATTGTGTTGTGTTATTCTTTATTTGCCTTCGTATTCAGTTTAATTAATCATTCAACAAAACCCCCCATATTTAGTTTATTGTTGCTGAAAAATAACAAATTTAATTAGAATCAATCCTCGTGGGAACGATATCTCACTCATCACTTTATTACTTGTGCGACTAGTATACTTGCTAGTTTCGAACGCATCAAGTTTTTGGCGCCGTTGCCGGGGATTGATTTTCTAATCAATTGTTATTCTGTTTTTACTACTGATTCTTGATTGTTATTTCCTGATTGTTTGTGTTTAGGCTTTTATGTCCGATGGAGAAGCGGATCAGCAACTTAAGAGAATTAAGGAGTTTCTCCAATCCTCGAATTTAAGACTAAATCGTTCAATTTCAACTCCACCTCCAGAATTTGACCTTGCACGACATACTTCCCTCCCATCTTCTTGCAGTTCAATCAAATCTGAATCGGAAGCAATGGCAATGGAAAACGATCAGACTCTTAAGGAGTTAGCGGCTCCAATTATTGATCAACAACCGCTATGCATAAGCACCAATTTTGAGATAGATTTTGAACTTAAATCTGGACTGATTCATCTCTTGCCTACATTTCATGGTTTTGCAGGAGAGGATCCGAACAAACACCTCAAAGAATTTCATGTGGTATGCTCAAGTATGAAGCCAACCGGCGTTTCTGAAGAGCAAATTAAATTGAGAGCTTTCCCATTCTCATTAGCAGATTCGGCAAAAGATTGGCTATACTATCTACCACCAGGTACCATTACCACTTGGAATGAGATGAGTAAACTCTTTTTGGAGAAATACTTTCCAGCCTCGAAAGTTACAAATATTAGAAAAGATATTAGTGGCATTCGACAACACAATGGAGAATCACTTCATGAATATTGGGAGAGATTTAAAGGTTATGTGCTAGCTGTCCAAACCACCAAATTAGTGATGGACTCCTAATTCAATATTTCTATGAGGGTCTCTTACCAATGGAAAGGAGTATCATTGATGCTGCTAGTGGTGGAGCACTAGTTAATAAAACACCGAACGTGCAAGACGTTTGATTAGTGACATGGCAGCGAACTCCCAACAATTCAGCAGTCAATTTGAGCCACAACTACCAAAAAAGAGTAAATGAGGTAAGTACTTCAAACATTGAACAACAACTTTGTGAATACCTCTCTTGTAAAAAAAATGGCTGTAGGACATATGCAGCAATATTATGCATGTGGAGTATGTTCTGCCATGGACCATCCAACCGACATGTGTCCAACTTTGCAAGAAGGAGATACAGAACAAGCCAATGCCATGGGTGGATTTCCAGGACAACAAGGCAAAGGTATGACCCTTTCTCCAATACTTACAATGCTGGATGGAGAGATCACCCTAATTTAAGATATGCGAATCGTCAACCAATTGTCCCAAATGCCATACCAAATCGACCACCAGGTTTCAATCAACCAAGGGTGCAGCAACCATTTCAAGCACAACCACCACCAACACCACAACCAGCACCGCAACCAGCTCCACAAAATTTAGGTACGTCTCTCGAGGATATTGTTAAAGCACTTGCCACTAACACAATGCAATTTCAGCAGGAAACTAGGGCAAGTATCCAAAACCTGGAAAATCAAATGGGACAATTGGCCACTAACATGAGCAAATTTGAGAGTCAAAGCTCAGGAAAATTACCTTCTCAGCCGGTGATCAATCCAAGAGAGAATGCTAGTGCTGTAACTTTGAGAAGTGGGAAGCAATTAGAGATTCCACCAAAGAAATCACAAATTGATGAAGGGGATGATACCCACTTCTACCATGAACAAAACATCCACTTCTAAGGTAAATCCTAAAAATTTTCATTCATTCATATGTTACCCCTCCACCTTTTCCCAGCAGATTTGCAAAATCAAGGAAGGAGGAACAAGAACAAGAAATCCTGGAAACTTTTCGCAAGATCGAGGTAAACATACCACTTCTGGATGCTATCAAGCAAGTGCCTCGTTATGCAAAATTTCTCAAAGAGTTATGCACCAACAAGAGGAAGTTGAAAGGAAATGAGAAGGTAAGTGTGGGGGAAAATGTTTCAGCTGTATTGCAAAGAAAAATTCCTCCGAAATGCAAAGATCCAGGTACGTTCACCATTCCATGCACCATTGGTAATACCAAGTTTGAAAGAGCTATGTTAGATTTAGGAGCATCTATTAATGTCATGCCATATTCTAGTTATGCTTCTTTAAATCTTGGACCTTTTGCGAAAACTGGTATTACCATTCAGTTTGCTGATCATTTTAATGCATATCACAAAGGAAAAGTTTGTAGACGATTTTTTTTTTTTTTTGTTGGGCTTGGGCCTAGGCTCTGTCTCTTATACACATCTAGATGTGTATAAGAGACAGTTCTTGAAATGGAGGATGAGACATCTCCTAATCCAACACCAATTCTTTTGGGGAGACCATTCTTGAAAACTGCTCAAACTAAGATTGATGTTCATGATACAACTCTTACCATGGGAATTTGATGGCGAGGTGATTCGTTTTCAATATTTTTGAGCATGATGTACCCTAGTGACTTGCATTCTGTTTTTGCAGTTGATGTTATTGATTCTTTGGCACAACAACTTTTTGAGTTAACTCGCAAGGATGCATTGGAAGTAGCCATTAGTGAGCACATTGGGGCAGAAAATTCCAGAGAATCGAGAAAGTTGATACAAGTGTCTAAAGAAGTGGAGGAAGCTGTGGCAAGCTTGGATAAGACTATAGCCATCACCACAAATAGGTATGATGTTTCGTACACTGAATTGCCTTTATCTAATGAGAAACTTTTTCCTTCTGTGATGAAAGCACCTGCCTTGGAGCTTAAGCCTCTTCCAGATCATTTGAAGCATGTATTCTTGGGTGAAAAAGATACTTTGCCAGTCATAATAGCAAAGGGCCTTGCACCATTACAAGAAGAGAAACTCATCTAAGTGCTTCAAGATCACAAAACAGCCATTGGGTGGACAATCGCTGACATCAAAGGTATTAGCCCAGCCATATGCATGCACCGTATCTTATTAGAAGAAGGATCCAAGCCCACTCGAGAAGCACAGCGGAGGTTGAATCCCCCAATGATGGAAGTGTCAAGAAAGAAATCCTGAAATTGTTAGATGTGGGTGTGATTTATCCAATTTCGGACAGCAAGTGGGTGAGTCCAGTCCAAGTTGTTCCGAAGCAATCTGGTGTTACGGTGGTTAAGAATGACAATAATGAGCTAGTTCCCACTCGTATCCAAACTGGCTGGCGAGTTTGTATTGATTATCGGAAGCTCAATTCAGCAACTCGCAAGGATCACTTTCCTTTGCCATTCATTGATAATATGTTGGAGAGGTTAGCAGGTCATTCTCACTATTGTTTTCTTGATGGCTATTCAAGATATAATCAGATTGTCATTGCCCCTGAGGATCAAGAGAAAACTACATTCACCTGCCCATTCGGTACATTTGCCTATCGACACATGCCATTTGGTCTTTGCAATGTCCCTGCCACTTTCCAAAGGTGTATGGTAAGTATTTTCTCTGATTATGTTGAGAACATTATTGAGGTATTTATGGATGACTTTAGTGTTTTTGGTGATTCTTTTGATAATGCCTTGACAACCTTACCCTTATACTTCAAAGATGTATAGAAACTAACCTTGTTCTGAATTGGTAGAAATGTCATTTTATGGTAGATCAAGGTATAGTTTTGGGACATGTTATTTCTGCTAAGGGTATAGAGGTGGATAAATCCAAGATAGATCTTATATGTTCCTTACCACCTCCCACAAGTGTGCGGGATATTCGTTCGTTTCTTGGTCATGCAGGTTTTTATCGTAGATTCATCAAAGATTTCTCGAAGATAGCATTGCCCCTATGCAGATTATTACAGAATGATGTGGCCTTTGAATTTGATGAGAAATGCAAAGAGGCATTCGAGAAACTAAAGGACCTCTTGACTTCGGCTCCAGTAATCCAATCTCCGAATTGGGATCATCCATTCGAGATCATGTGTGATGCAAGTGACTACGCTGTGGGTGCCGTTTTGGGTCAACGAATTGGCAGAATTCCACATGCCATTTACTATGCATCTCGAACTTTAAATGATGCTCACTTAATTATTCTACCACTGAGAAAGAGCTGCTAGCGGTTATTTTTTGCTTTAGAAAAGTTTCGATCTTATTTGATTGGTACTAAAGTAACCGTTTATTCTGATCATGCAGCTTTGAGGTACTTGCTCACAAAGAAAGATGCAAAACCAAGGCTTATCAGGTGGATACTCCTTTTACAGGAATTTGACTTGGAGATCAAAGATAAGAAGGGAAGTGAAAACTTAGTTGCAGACCATCTCAGTCGCATTGTCCATGACGAGGATGTACTGCCATTACAAGAAAGTTTTCCGGATGAACAATTGCTGTCTCTACATGTAGCAGCCCCTTGGTATGCAGATATTGTTAATTACTTAGTTACCAAGAAGCTACCACATGACTTGACTCGAGCTCAAAGAGACAAGATCAAAAACATTGCCAAATCTTACATATGGGATGATCCATACTTATGGAAGCATTGTTCTGATCAAGTGATAAGAAGGTGTGTTTCTGAATCTGAATTTAATTCAATTTTGACCTTCTATCATTCTTATGCATGTGGCGGTCACTTCGGACCAAAAAGAACAGCCCTGAAAGTTCTTGATTGTGGATTCTACTGGCCATCATTGTTCAAAGATGCATATCTATTTTGCAAAGCTTGTGACCGTTGTCAAAGGACAGGTAATTTAAGTGCCAAAAATCAAATGCCACAAACCCCTATACTTGTTGAGATTTTTGATGTGTGGAGTATTGATTTCATGGGTCCTTTTCCTTTATCTTTTGGTAATGTTTACATTATACTTGCTGTGGATTATGTTTCTAAATGGGTGGAAGCAAAAGCTACGAGAACTAATGATTCTAAAGTTGTTGTAGATTTTGTGAAATCTAACATTTTTGCGAGATTTGGAACACCAAGAGCCATGATTAGTGACAGAGGGACACACTTCTGCAACAAATCATTTGAAGCCTTGCTCAAGAAATACAACATCACTCACAAGGTGTCTACTGCTTATCATCCACAAACTAGTGGTCAAGTTAAAGTTTCAAATCGGGAAGTCAAGTCCATTCTCGAGAAGACAGTGAATCCAAGTAGAAAAGATTGGAGCCTACGATTGAATGATGCACTTTGGGCCTACCGAATTGCTTACAAGACACCTATTGGGATGTCTCCGTATAGGTTAGTCTATTGTAAGCCATGTCACCTTCCAGTAGAGCTCGAACACAAAGCATGGTGGGCAGTAAAGCTTTGTAACATGGAGATGGATGCTGCTGGAGAACAAAGGAAGCTTCAACTGCAAGAATTGGAAGAACTTAGAAATGATGCCTATGAGAATTCCAGAATTTACAAGGAGAGAACTAAGGCATTTCATGATAAAATGATCTCCAGGAAGAATTTTGAAGTGGGACAGAAAGTTCTTTTATTTCATTCTCGCCTCAAGTTATTTCCAGGTAAATTACGATCTCGATGGGTTGGACCTTTTGTTATTACTAATGTTTTTCCTCATGGTGCAGTGGAAATCAAGAGCTTAAAAACGGACAAAGTATTCAAGGTGAATGGGCACAGGTTGAAGCCATACTATGAGAATTCAGTGATGCAAGACATCTAGGAGGTACCTCTCTACGAGCCAGCTTATCTTGATGGGTGATGGCAAGTAACGTCAGGCTGAGGACGTTAAACCAAGCTCTTATTGGGAGGCAACCCAATGTTTTTGAAACATAAATAAAAAAGAGACAAAGAAAAGAAGGTAGTAACGATCACTTTTTGTGTTTCGAGGAGATTCCTCTCATGGGCTATTATAATTGATCAGCTTGAAGAAACACCGAAACAAGAATTGAAGCCATTGCTTGAAGGTTTGAAGTGTGCATATCTTGGAGAAGAACAGACTCAATCTCATTATCGGTAATATCTCCCCTTTTCTTCTCTTCAATGGATGCCGATATCTTTTTGTCGAACCTTCGTAAATATTTTTCTTCACTTTCTCAAAATGTTGTGTTTAAAATTTATAAAGTACGGATGACTAGACTTTGGGTACTGATGCTCTTAAATCTGCCTGCGGATATCCGATGGCATATCGAAGCCAAGGTGAGATTGTCCGGTGAGCCGGACATTAATCTCGCAAAATACATGCCTGGTCTAGGAAAGAGCTACTACGCCAAGAGGCGAAGAGCGAAAAGGTTACAAGTATGTTATAAATGTGCTAGATGGAATTGTAACCAGACTTGTCGTTCATTAGGTTTTGCGTCCAGGAATAGAGAAGATAAACTTTCATTTATTAAGAATGGTTTGAGTAATGAGTCGCTGGATAATGTTTTATTAACTCTTGAGTCTCATTCTTGTGGACTTGTTCAGCGTGAATTACTTAATCTGTGGACACAATTTCGTGATGAATTGCAGTGTTATAGTCTAGGGAATCTGACTAAAAACGAACCTGTTTGCCAGTTTATAAGAAAACTGGATGGGAAGCAAATCCCCGACTCATAGAAGGCGTTTCAGCCGTTACTGGACGTAAAAACCAGAGGAAGATGTGAGCCACAATCACAACTACTTGTATATTTGAATGTGTGTTGATGTTGTCGAATTTTATTTTATTTTTTTTTGTTTCGTTTGATCTGATTATCAATGTTGTTTTTTTGTTGTTGTTGTTTGTTGATTTTGTTTGTTTTAATTTCAAGTTTTCTTTTTGACAAACCATATGACTACCACATGTCGTAAGCACACGTGGAGATGAGTGTGGAGGTTTTGTCAACCTCCGCCGAAAGTATATCTCTACTTTTCATGCTTCACGTGGGAGACAAGTGTGGCGGTCTTGTCAACCCCCGCCGAAAGTGTATCTCCATTTTCCATGCTTCACGTGGGAGACAAGTGTGTAGGTTTTGTCAAACCTTGCCGAAAGTATATCTCATTTTTTCAAATCTTGGGGCGATAAATCTGCATCGAGCAACCCCACCGAAAGTATGTCCCCATGTGTCAAAATTTGAGAGTTTTATGGGTGTATATATACATTCTGCATATTTTCATATGTCATTCCATAACCTGTCTTGCAATTGAAAAGCATAATATCTAACGTGTCTTATACAAGATTAGAGCACTTGTAGAAATGGAGAAAACATCAATTCGGCGATTCTGCAATATATGCGTATTTTACGGATCGCAATTTGGTAAAGATGGAGAGTTTACCACAGCAGCTCTTGATCTTGGTAGGACATTAGCTGCGAGGGGTATTAATTTGATTTATGGAGGGGGTAGTCTTGGGTTAATGGGGTGTGTGTCAACAGCTGCATCCCTAGGAGGGAGCAAAGTTCTCGGCATTATCCCTAAACCATTAGCTGTACGAGATATCGTAGGCAACACAATCGGGGAAGAGTTACAGGTCTCTAGTATGCATGAGCGTATTGCACATATGGTTGTTAAGTCCGATGCATTTATAGCTTTGCCGGGTGGTTATGGTACATTAGAGGAGATATTTCAAATCACCTCTTGGGCACAGCTAAACATCCATCGGAAACCCATTGGTTTGTTAAATGTTAATAATTTTTTTGATGGTTTGTTGTCCTTTCTTGATCAAGCTGTAGAAAAAAATTTCATCTCACCGTCAGCAAGGCAAATGCTGGTTACAGCTTCAACTGCAGGAGAGTTAATTGACAAACTACAAGAATTTGTCTATTCACCTGATCCAACAATGGCTCGGATAAATTGGTTTGGAGAAGGCAACAAAAGGCGTCAACTGGATTTAACCCTCCATCTGTAATCTCTATTTGCTGGTTTGCTTCGTTTTTGTTTGCTTTCTTTTTAGTGTGTTTATTTGAGATTTTTCATGTCGTTTCTTTTGAGCTTTTTCAGGTTATTTCTTTCGTCCCAGGTAATATTTTCTAATCTCGGTTTTTAGAGTGGTGGCTCAAAAAGTTCAAGTTCTCTTGAAACGCATTCTGGATCTCTTCAATCCATAATGGCTGAATAAGGAGGCTAACTTCTAAACTTTTTAGACCCATTCTAACTAACTTGTTTTTGTTTGCTGACTTGTTGAACTTTGTTATTTTATGAGTGAGTTTAGTTTTGCGTAATTTAGAGTTGTTATGTGTTTTTATCTTTATCAGTTTTGATTTTAAAAAAAAACAATTGTGGAAAAACCTGAGAATGGCAGAATATGGGGTTTTCTTAACTCTTGAAACGCATTCTCTCTCAATAAATCTGTAGTTTGTTTATTTCATGTTGTTTGAAGTGTCTTGTTTCTTGTTTTGTTCTTTCATAATAAAGGTATATAGGCTGGAAACCTTAAGTCTGCGGGCTACTGGTCCTAAGGATTGTTGAAATATACAATCTTGACTCAGGTGTAACAACGCCACGTACCTCTTTTCTTGCATTTTGTGGGTCGATGATAAGATAATGATTGAATTAAGAATAACTCTTGGAAAATGATAAATGATGCATGGATCTGTGTGCTTGAAATGTTTATTGGTTTTCGCTTTTGCTTTTGATTCCTTGCGCAACATTGAGCACTGAGCTATTATCACTGAGTTATTTGTTCACTTAGAGAAAGTTTATGTAATTTAAATGTTTCTTCAGATTTTAATGAATTCTAGAACTTGTTTGATGGTCACTCGAGGCGAAATCCTAGACTGTGCAACATTGGGGAAATGATTTAGGCCATCTTTGGACCGTTTGAGCCTTAATAGCCAACCTTGACTGAAATTGATCCCTAGTTACCCCTTTGAGCCTTTGTAAGCCTTTTTCTTTGTTAACTCACTAAAAGATTTCCTAACCTCAAATGAATTTGTTCCAAACAGTTTATCCCTTACCTATGAGCATGTAGATCATTCACAATTAAATTTTGAGCTATGTTCTGGTTTTGGGAAGTTAGAGGAGGTTGGGATGTGTCATGAGCAATACAAGTGAGTTCTATTGTGTTTAAAAAAAAAAGAAAAAAAAAAAAAAACCAATCTGTACTTATCGTCCACGTACTTACACATTGAGGACAATGTGTTGTTTAAGTGTGGGGGAGGGGAAGTGTAATAAAAAAAAAGGAAGAAAAAAAAGAAAAAAAGAAGGAGAATAAGAGATCTATACCCTTAAGTGTTCTTAAAAAGAATGAAACAACAAAATGTAGGGGTGTAGTTTTCTTTTGTTTTCTGCAAAAAAAAAAAAAAAAGTTTGAGTGTTCTAAATAAGTTTGGGGGAGTAACCTGGTGAATTGAAATGAAGTTTTGTTATAGGCTTGAGCTCTACATAGTCTTGAATGATTTATGTGTTTGTGGGTGATTTGAGCCAAATTATTATCCTTTATCATACCTTCACCCAAGCCAAACGTTACAAGCTTAATAAAGTCCTACTTGATCCTTAGTGTTGTGCATGTCTACATTAGTGGAGAGTGACTTGAAAAGCAGGCCTATGGAGTTCATTTATACACACATCTTCAATATTAAATATGATTCATTTTTATGCATAAACTCATCCGGGTTACAAGTGATTAGGTGAGAATGGCTCTACACACACACACTTGAGGAATTGAAGTGAAGCGAAACTAATCTTTGAGATAAAATTCTTGATCAAGTGCATTATTTTGAAGTTTTCCTTGGGTTATAATTAAGTACAATCTTTGAGGCCTATTTGCAAGATGAAGCATTTGTGTGTTTTAATTTTTTGTTGATTCTGTTTCGGTTTAGTTTTATTTCATATTGTCGTAGTTGCTCGAGGACTAGCAAAGTCTAAGTGTGGGGGAATTTGATAAGTGTCTATTTATATATCATTTTCATATCAATTCGTCCATGTTTCTTTGCTATATTCCTTGGTATTTTTATGTTTTTGTGTGGTTTTGATGTTTGTAGGAGTTTTGGAGCAACTTGCACAAAAATGGAGTAAAACCCTTCATTTTCACCTCTGCTAGTCAACCATCTTCTCGGATTTAATTGTATTGATATACAATGAACCCGATGACATATCATATACCGTTGAAAAGCTCTCGAAGTCTACTTTTTGGAGAAATTTACGGTTTATGAATCCATTCAGTGTACCGAAAGTTGTAATCAAAACAGTGTGAGAAGTGTAGAAATGTAATTCCACACATCACTGTAGCATGTATAATACGGGACACTGTAGCACGTTACTGTAGCAGAGTATTTAAACACATTTAAGGGTTTTATTTTCATAACTTGAAGAGGGGAAAACATGGGAGGAGGCTGCATTTCTGGATTTCTCTCATCCCTTGGAGTTCTTGAAGGAGAAAGAAGATTTTGAAAGAGGAGGAACTACAATTCCAAGAAGATTCATCTACAAAGAAGATTTTCAAAGAATTTGCTAAGTTCTTTCTTTCCTTTTCAATTCTGGAATTTCTCTGTATTGTATTTGTTATTCTGATTGAATATGTGTAACTAAATCTGAATTGGTTGAGGGTGATTTCAAAGCCCTTGATATGGATTTTGTGAGTTGATTGTGTAAGAAATTGTTATCCAATTCTCTAATTGAAGTTGCTTGTATTTTCCCATATCTAATGCTTATGATTGCTTACTGATTGTATTTGGAATGGCCAACTGAATATAATCTGTTGTTGTCTATTGCTAGATTAGAAATCTTGATCCGTAATTGTCATGAATTTCCAATCATTAGTAGCAAAATTGTGATCAGAGATTGCAATTGGAAAATACAACCTAGGTTAAATAATCCGAACTTGTGTGATTATTGCTTAGATCAACCTATCTTTCTCATCGTAATGCTTCTATTGAATTAAACTTAGAGAGCTTGTTCTAGGTTGTTTAATGGATAGAGATTAAATAAAGAGCTTGTTTTATTTAACAACAAAGTAAGGAAAGATTGGGATAACAGAGCTTGTTGTTATCTACGGTTGATAACTTCAATGCTGTAATTGGATTACAATTCTATGTTAATTCACAAATTCATATCTTGTGGCAGAGAAAGAACCCTTAACCAAGTGTCTCTCATTGAATTTTCAATTCATTTAATATTGTGTTGTGTTATTCTTTATTTGCCTTCGTATTCAGTTTAATTAATCATTCAACAAAACCCCCCATATTTAGTTTATTATTGCTGAAAAATAACAAATTTAATTAGAATCAATCCTCGTGGAAACGATATCTCACTCATCACTTTATTACTTGTGCGACTAGTATACTTGCTAGTTTCGAACGCATCAAATTGCAGGAAACTTTTGGGCAAACTTTCAAAGAATACCCTCTTCAGCGCCCACTTTTTACATCTAACCCTATTTTTTTAATATAATTATTTTTAACCTTTTTTATTAAATAAAAATTCTTAAATATTTTTAAAAAATTATAAAAATATTAAAATAATAATATAAATTTAATATTATTGATAATTCTTGTATGAATAGCACAATTGAATAGTATAAAAAATAATGATATTTTTATATTATTAACAAATATTACGCAATTTGATCGTATAAAATTTCAAATTTTACACTTTTGCGCCACCAAATCATGCAAATAACACATTTAGGTCGTATAAAAATAATGATATCCTTATAAAGTTTTCATTTCCTGTACGACCTGGTAATACAAGTTGTATTATCCAATCGTACAAAATTTCAAATTTCACTTTTTTGTACGATTCAGTCATTCTAATAGTACAACTGGATCATATAAAAAATAACGATATTCTTATAAAGTTTTTACATTTATAAATTTAAAAAAATATTTATGTCTTTTATATAAAAAAAGGTTATATTTATATAAAATTGAAATAGTGTTACATTTAAAAAATGGTTAAAAAGGGTCCTTTAAAATATCTCAAAAATGTCCAGCTAGTCCTCGATTTCGATGGATTTCTAATTAACCCCATATACAAAGACAAGCATCAACTTTCTCTACTCTCCCATGACTAATCACATTCATATAATAATGAAATGCAAATAAAATATAACGACGATTAGAATAGAATTTTAATCCTCATATTTTGATAAAATGGGATTTACTAATCCCCATCTCATACTTACTTGCGTCGTAGCATTATATTTAAAATAGAAAATATGTTTTTTATTTTTATTTTTATTTTTATATAATAAACTACTGCACATTAAAAATATAAACTTATAATTAATATTTTTATTTGACTTTTAATATATTGATTATTAAAAAATAGAAAATTATATTATTCTTTTATAATAAAATGTTATGCTATGTTATTTTGTTAAAGCCTTAATAATTATATAAAACATGTTATATTAGGAATAGGATGGGGTTGGGGAACGTGTACCTCATACGGAGATTCCACATCCCTGCTTGCCATAAAAAAAAAAAAAAAACGAATTAGGGTGAATTATGGGTTAAACGGAATAACAGAGTGGAGAATGGGGAAGGTTTACCCACCCCTAGCTCACCATGTTGCCATCACTATTTTCGATTGTTTTTTAATATACTAATAATATTTATAAATTAATATTTTTAAAACATGTATATTTAAATATTTATAATCTTATAATTCTAAATATTTCATTATCATATTATAAATTATTTTTTCTTTACTCTTTAAATAATAATTTATAATGTAGTTATTCAAATATATATTGTTATATAGAGGTCACATATAAATAGTAATAAATGATTTACATTGGGGTATTTTTGAGAACTAAGTGTGATATAAACCATTTAGATAAAAGCTAAAAATATTTTAACTTTTTTTATTGAAATGAAAATCTTTAGATTAAGTCTTATATAACATTAGAAAAAGACATCGTTAAAATATTCACTGTGCGAGAATAAGTTAAATTTAGACCATGTCAAAGCAAAACGATCAACCCCCTTCTATTTCTATCATTTAGGTCAGTCGAATATCACTTTTCTATTAAATAATACATAGGGTGTAAATACATGGTAAAGCTAAAGTCCCAGAAAATTGAAACAATAATACCTTGAATTTCTCATTATTCACACTAATGCTTCATTGTCTGTGTATAGAGGCATTTGTGTAAATATACGCTTCTGTATTTTAATATTTGGCAAATAGATTTAATTGATAAGATTGAGAAACTTGGGTCAAATCTTATTCTTTTGAGCTTAAGTTGCGCTCCATATGTTATATTGTTGGGTTTAGTTGAGAACTTATTGGAGTTGATCTAATTCTCATATTTATATAATTTATGTCAATTTTTGAAAAATAAAATCAAGTTCTACTTGTTTGATTGATTAAACAACAATTATAAAGGTTCTTTGTATTATGTCTTCCTTGTAAGGAATCAACCCTGCTGATTTCATATTTTCTCTTATATTTCATAATGAATGTTTTTTTTTCTTTGTTTAGTGGTAATTAAGGTTATGTTAGTTTACATTTTTGAAAATAATTTTTTGAAAATGAACATTTTTTAATATATTTAAAACAATATCGACCACACGAATGGGTTGACAGTGGCGGGTACGTCGATCTCCTTTAATCTGCTCTTAGGAAGCCATCCATAACTCTTCAATGTTGAACATGCCAGAATGATATAGTTGAAAAATAGTGGCCGAGGAGCTTCCTGCCAATCCAGGAATAAGTATAGATCCTCAAGAAAACGAAACAATTCCGCTCCTCTTCTCAAACTAAGAAGCCGCTAGGTTAATCCCTTAACCTTAAGGAAGAAACCGGGGAAGAATATTAGTAAAACTAACACGGAAATGTCGTCGAGAAAGAAGAGAATGTCTGGACGAATAAGAGCTGACGAAAAGCTTATGCGAAAACTTACCTTCATATATTGAAATGAAAGTTTATTATATAAAAATAAAAATAAAAATAAAAAACATATTTTCTATTTTAAATATAATGCTACGACGCAAGTAAGTATGAGATGGGGATTAGTAAATCCCATTTTATCAAAATATGAGGATTAAAATTCTATTCTAATCGTCGTTATATTTTATTTGCATTTCATTATTATATGAATGTGATTAGTCATGGGAGAGTAGAGAAAGTTGATGCTTGTCTTTGTATGGGCTTTGAATTTTCTGGGTTTATGATTGGTGATTGAATCTCTCCTTGTGTTTTTTGGGCATTAGCTTTTTGGTGTTTTCGACAAGTAATTGAATTTCTGGTGTTGTATGTTTTCGGCTTTGAGTTTTCTTGGTTTATGATAGGTAATTGGGAGTTTTTTTTTTAATTGTGGATTTGATATGTCTAAAACTTTACATGTTAAAAGACTTTTTTATCTTTCCCTTCTACTTCATCAACTATTTTCTCGATTTAAAGAACTAACAACTAATAATTTTTGTTTCTTTCATAAAAATGTGTCTAAGAAATCTGTTGACTTAAAGAAGCTTGATATTATGTTGAAAAATCACTTGCTCTTAAGCTTTTAGGTAAAGATTAAGATTAATATTTTAACTTCTAAAAATAAATTTTTGTTGTTGTTGTTGGGTAGAGTCATAGTTATATAAGAAAAAAGAAATTGTATCTTTGTACTGTATATTCTTGGATTTTAATCATCAGTGCTTTCAAATTTCATAACTAATTGTAAGAATTTACTACATAAATTGAAAGAAAGAAAGATATTATAAATTAAGAGAATTATTAGTTCCATAAACAATATTTCCAAGACACAATTAGTATCGATTTGAAACAATCAACACACAGTAAATATATGTCATATCCAACTACTAGCACATACACTTCTTTGAATTCGATAATATTGTATATAGAAGGTCAAAATTGTTCTGAAATTAAAAAAGGAAAAAATCTATAATATTGAAGTCATGCTCAACTATGTCTTGTTTGAGCTTCCAAGAAGCTAGCTTGTAAACTAAGTGCCACATGAGACATGTCAGTAATTGTTATATTAAAGAGTCAAATATGGTAAACTAATTAAACTCTAAAGGAAGCTTCACTGCCCACTCCTCCACTGGCCACCTGCTTTCTATGTTTTAATTCTTGTGCTAGGTGTTGTGTTTTTCTGTGCTTATGGCTGGAGGCAATTATAGTTTCTCTGGCTTGTGGTTGTGTTGTCTCTTGTTGAGGAAATTGAGGAAAAGCAAATGTTAGATTGATTTGGGAAGAAATGATATTGGAAATTATTTTCTTAATTAATTAAATATTGTTTGTTCTAAATTCATGTATTGCCCTCCATTAGTAAAAAAGATGACAGAAACTGTTAAATGGGTTTGAGCTTGAGTGATATATCTTAAGGACTGACATGATACAAATATGAATACATTTTCAAGTAAATTATATGCCAAATCTGGCCCGAAATTTGCCCATCTGTAAATTCCATACGGCTCAGAGCACCCATCACCATTAAACTATTGCCTAAAGAAACACCTACACAAACACCAATCCGGTAGCCTTGATTTACACCCGATAATGTTTATGTGTTTTATTGAAAATTTGTAAATCCCTAATAATGGTTTGGTTTTTCTTGTTAAAATCTTAAAGTTTATGAAAATTAATTTTTGTTGATGTGTTTTGGGCTGGGGCATTGGTGATAATTTTTATTCATGGTGGTTAGTGGTAGCCCTACGTGGGTGTGTGAGATTGTGATGGATTTTGTGGTGTGTGTTGGTGTGGCTTGTAAGTGAAATGGTTAGATTTGTGGTGGTGAGGTGCTGGCAGTAGATGTTCTTTGGGTTTTTTGACCTGAATCTGATCTATCCCTCTATATTTCTTTAATTAGGTGATCAGACTTCACAATTCTACTAGAAGTGATGCTATGGACTACTCTGCAGTTAAGATAACTTAGACTAACCTGCTTGCTTGCATTTTAATCGGTTTCTTAGGTACTTATTTTTATGATGATGCTTTACATGGTTGCTTAAAAAAATATATCCTTGAATTTGATATGATCTGGGTTAATGCTGATGGTTACAAATGAGATGGTTACCATCTTAAAATTGTTGCTAAGTCAGAGTTTAGGCCAGTTGGTAGGTGTCAATTGCTGAAAGATTGGGAAAACTAGTATTTAATGGAAGAGAAGTTATCACCATAACTCAGTATATTCAGGGAGGGCCTAGGGTTAGTCAAAGGAGGAGTTAGGTTTTATGGTGTGTGTTCAAAATTAAATTGCAAAATGTATTATTGAATCTGAATTAATTAAGAAACTTTAAGACAATTTTTTCTGTAATAGTAGTAATTTGAAATTGAATTACTTCATTATACTTAAAATCCATCCAACATTATTGTACATTAACAAGGGATTTAGAAGAAAAGATACTTCGAAACTAGACAGCAAAGAGTATTTTATGCAGAAACTTTGAGACATTATTGAAATGTTATTAAAGTTCAATATCTTCTTATAATAAAAACTTCTAGATCCTAGAATATATGTAAAACTATGTAAACATAATCATTAATATTGCCATCTGTTGAGTAAGTAGATTACCTACAGAAGTTTCATACCCATGTGCCAAGTTTTGGATACATATTCACAATGTGTCACTCTCTGGTTCTCAGTCTTTCTGTCTCTCCCTTGCATTCAATACATATGGATTATTTGGTTCCAATTTTTGACTTTTTAGTTTTTTTTTAAATTTTATTTCTACTTTCAATTGGGAACAGATTGTTTGTTTGTGTGGTCGCATCAGATTTCACGAAAATCGAAGCTATGGCTATTGAACACGATATCGAGGAAACACCTCCATTAGTCGTTCAATTTGTCAGGTTTTTTTGTTTTTTTTCTTTTTGACATTATAGTAACAATTTACTTTCGGTTATGTATATATACTCCAATAGAGTTTAAGTTTGTCTCTGTATCTTGTTAAGGATGAGTGAGAGTAGCAGATCAACGAGGAGACTCCCACTCCAAGTCCAACCTTACAACTAGTTGAACCTGGATGTGAGTGAAATTCTATATTTTCTCAAAAAAAATTTTTTGGAAAACTATAGTTATATTCACAATTTTAGACGTAAAAGTGTTGTCTAATAGATTATCTTATTTTGCTAAAAATTTTGGATTATTGTTGTTGGGATTTTTGCATTAGAGATGAGTCACAAGCAAACTTTAGGATGTTTTATATTTATTTAACTGACTTGTTAGTTTTCATTTGAGATTTTTGTAAAGTATCTCAAGTATTTTCCTTAATAGTGAACTTACGGTGAAGAACTTACCAAATAATTAGCAAAATCAGGTGTCAAACTCATTCTTTTTGTAAGTAATAAAGCTAAATTGGAGCAAGTTAGGAACCAGAGCTTATTAGTTATTTCCTTTTGTCAGGAGTTAGGCCAATGCCTTTTTAGTCCACAAGGTTTTTTTTTTCGATCATTTCTAAATTATTTTTTTCATTTTCTTATTTCAATTATGGTAAAAGGGTTTCCGTAAATGCTGTCAATTTTAATTTTCTAAAATAGAATATTATCTGCCCATAGCCTTCTTTTTATATTTAGTCATGATTTCGAGTGTGAAGACTTGAATTTCTCTTTTCATTGTCTTTTGTATGAGACTGATAAAAAATGAGAGAATCATATTCTAACAATAACACTAAGAGATGTGATGAACACTTAAATATGTATGTTTAATAAGAGCTTAGTTCATCATATTGCATTAATAGTGTCATTAAATTACTCAACTTAAGCATATTTGTAGTCTTTGCATTTTTGGAATTAACTTCCTCTTAATTTTAGTTTTGTTACAGGTTTGGTAAAATGGGTATAACTCTCTATTTATAGATCAGAATGGTAAAAATATTAATATTTTGAAAAACTAATTAAATTCTCTACAAGATTGTATTTCACAAGAATCATCAAATTCGGGATCTTAGTGGACCAAAAAGGGGCTTGAAGTGAACCCATCTGCAGATTCGTCCCGGCCTGACTATGCCTCAGTATTTTGACCATATCTCTCAGAATACGTATCCAGATCGTATGAATCAAGATGTTCTAGAAAGCTGAGGAAAATACTACGATTTCATGAAGACATGTGATTAAAATTCGCAATGATTCAAGGTCAAAATTGGTGGTCAAAGTCGGTTCACCTAATTACCCCAATTGTCAAAGTTGGTACATATAATATTTGACAATTATTCCCTTGTAAATTGACAAGTTTGCCCCTGAATGTATCTATAAATAGAGGTGCCTTGTGACCCATTGGGACATCTTGGCCTTAGCTGGGATCTTGTATTGTGTATCTCTTATTATTCTCTCTTGTGTGTTATTAATGAATTTCCTTTTTCTTGCAATTTGTGTTCTTTCTCTTATAATGTCTTTCTAATTTCTCTCCTGCTAAGGTGAAAGGGTGAAACCCTTGATATGAGAGTAAGGATTCTCTAACCCTTTAATATATGCTTAATTATCATAATCTTATGTTATTTATTGTATATGATTTATATTTACTTTCTTATTCAATCTTGACACCACTCATAAAGTGGAGGTCTTGATCCATTGTAGACAATCCTTGGCACATCAAATGCTTGGATCCTTTCTAGATGTCTTATAGTTTTTTTCCTTACCGACATGAATCTAGTTAGGGACCTTAATTTGTTATCGACATATGGAGATTGGCACATTGGATGCTTGAACCTATTTACAAGCAGTGGCATAAATATTGGTAACGAAGCAAATGTAATTCATATAACTAAAATGAGTTGTTTATCCTTATTCGAAATATCAAAGGCGGATCCCTTAACATTAACCTTCATTATTATTATGTTGATTTCTCTTGTGTGACTCTCATTTATTGTTTACGAACTTGTTCCTTACCTATATTTATTGATATTATCTTGCTATCCTTTTGAATCATCCACATCATATTTGCTTACTTATAGTTTGTAGCGCTAAAATCTCTTTTCTCGTAGATCAACCTCGGTCTTATCGGGTTTATTACTTCGACACTCCTATACTTAGGAGACAATCCTTTATCGGATGTGTCAAGTTTTTGGCTCCATTGCCGGGGAAGGTTGTAAGTATTCTCTTTTCTTATTTTAGATCTTAATTTTTTTTTCTCTTTGTTGTGTGTTCATCTTTTCTTCTCTTTTCTTTTCTCTTTCTTGCATATGTTCATCTTTTCTTTCTTTTTGCATTAGTTGGTAGAATTGTTAGGTGCCACTCATCTTCTTTGAAAAACATGCTCAAACCTAACCAAGAATATTAATGGGCTCCATAAATCTTAGAAAAAATTGTGCACAATCATGCATAATCTTCCCTCGTGATGCAAAATATTTCGACCATGAATCGGATTTCATTCAATTCTTACCCCACTTTCATGGCCTAGATGTTGAAAACCCATTTTTGCACTTGAGAGAATTTAAAGAGTTTTGCAATACCTATAATAACCTGAATCGTAGCATAAACATCTTTAGATTAAAGCTTTTTCCTTTTTCTTTAAAAGATAAAGCTAAAACATGGCTACAAAATCTTAGGTCAGGATCTATTAGCTCATGGGATGAAATGCAACAATAATTTCTTAAAAAATTCTTTCCTCCCTATAGAACAAATTCTCTCACAGGGCAAATTATCAATTTCACTCAAAAACAAGGAGAGACATTTTACCAATGTTGGGATAGGTATAAAGCATTGCTCAATACTTGTCCTTACCATGGTTTGGAAACATGGAGACTAGTTTTAATTTTCTATGAAGGTCTAACACATCAAGCTAGGCATATGTTAGATTTAATGTGTAATGGACAATTTGAAAACAAAGATCCTGATAAAGCTATGGATTACCTAGACTTACTAGCGAAAAATGCTCAAAATTGGAACAATGTTGGCACCTATGAGGTACCAAGAACATTTAGTAAAGGCATTTATAACATTAGGAAGAATCATGATTATCATGCTAAATTTGCATCCCTAGCTAGAAAAGTCGACGATTTAGAAATTTGGTCTATGCAAGAAATTGTCTGTCACACTTGTAATTCCAGTGACCATCCTACGGATGATTGCCCAATTGTGCCTACCTTTAGGAAAAGTCTCCATGAACAAACCAATGTTTTCGACACTTTTCAAAGGTCAAATCCTAATCCTTACAAACACAATTTTGGATGGAAAAATCACTTGAATTTTGATTGGAGGAATGATAATCATGCGCAATCTTATGAACCTCCCTTTCAATCATATCAAAATTTTCAAAAATCCCATGATCATGCATCTTATGAAGATTTTGAAGAAACATTGAATTCATTCATTGCAAAGCAAGAGGCCTTTAATAGTCAAACTGCTCAGACTATGGCGAACTTGAACGATGCTCTTGAAAAACTTGCATTTGCACTTATGCCTCATGAGAAAGGTGAGTTTCCATCTCAACTAGAGTCGAACTCCATCAATCCACATGTGAGTAATCCAAGTGGCCAACTTCTAGACAAAGATTCGGTAAGTACTCTTCACGAAGGTAAGGTTGATAAAGAACATATTTTTAACCCCTATGAGAAAGATGATGAATCAATCTTAAAGGGTAAGGAAGAGGTTAATAAACCTACACCTAACAAGGAAGCAATTGAATCCTCATTTATGCCCTCATGTCATCATGCAAAGGAACTTAACCAAAATTTTAACATTAATGAATTTTTCAGGCATGATGAAAATGAGGAAGCTAATAGGACTAAAACTAATGTGGAAGACTATATCCAAAATGAGAATTTTTCAAGTCCTTCAGAAATTGGGTTAACCAATTCATTTGAACCAAGTATGCAACTAGTGCCCATTGCTTCTAGAGAATTCTCATTACTTGATTTTATACAGGTGAAAGAGATTAAGAGTTGGGAGCCATGTTTTGAAAAAAGGCAGGAAGAAACATCCACACTCAAGAATGCATGCCTCAAGGACAAACAAACTCAATTAGTGGTAATCTTTTCCATTCTCACAAATAAAGGAAAAAGAGAGGTACCACCTCAATGGCATATTTTTGACCGTGGTAAATTACTTTCGAAGAGATTCCTCTTTTGGCCTTTTTTCACGACTAACCAAATTTTATCCGTTTGTGCCATATTTTCATTTTTATTCTTGATTTTTGCTATCATTTCTAGTTTGTTCTTATTTTATTTTATGTGCTTTTATTTTATTTGTGTGTTTGCATTTTGTTTCCCGGTCAAGTGGCGGATACGGTACTCCGTGACTTTTAAAGTCGGTTTTTCAGTTCCCTAAAAACTGTTGCTCACCTTGCATCCATTTTCTTTTCTTCTCTCTCATTGTCTTCATAGTCTTAGGAATCTGACTCAAAACGACCCTATTTACCAGTTTATAAGAAAACTTGATGGGAAGCATATCCCTAACTCATAGAAGGTGTTTAAGCCGTTTCTGGATGTAAAAATAGAGGAATCTGTGAGCTACAGTCACAACTACCTATACACATGCATGTGTGCCATCAATTTTAAATTTCTTGTCTTTTATTTTATTTGTAGCATTTTATTTTATGAGTCTTTCAGGTCATCTCTCTTGAATAACAGAAGCTTCAGGTAATGTCTCCTATGCTTTATCTCTCTATATTTAAACATTGAGGACAATGTTTCATTTGGTTGGGGGGGAAGGATAATAGACATAAGTGTGTCTTGAATTTCTTTTTTCTTATAAAAAAAAAGTGAGCTAGTAATTAGATTCAGAGTGCGGTGTAAAGAGTTCAAATCCTCTTGAGACGCATTCTGGATCAGGAATGGCAGCGTAAGGAGGACCAGTTTGAACTCTTGAAACCCATTCTGACCAATTTGTCATTTTATTTTGTGAACTCATTTTAGCTAACTTGATATTATTTAGTTTTGATTTTTGAATTTTATAACAAGGAGGTCTTATTCATTTCACTTTGAATTATTCAAATCTATGAACTCTCACAACCTTATCATTTAATAAATTGTGTGCTTATGTACTCATTAAGGAAGTATTCATGAACATTTCTTCACACACACACACACACATACCTTGATGCATGATTGTGGGTGGCGAAATGAAATGTTGTAATATTTGAGTTCTTTTGTTTTGTTTAGGATAACAACACAAAGGAAGGGGAAAGGTGAAAAAAAAAGAAAAAAAAAGAGATAAAGCAATAGTGGATAAGTTTGGTCTCGTAGCCTCCTTAATTCGAGCAATTAAGCCCGAGGGGTGCCTCAACACCTAATACCCTAAGACCAACTGGTTGGGAGCTATTGGCCCAAAGCTCGCTGCATGGACCAAGGAGAAAGCTTAATGGGATTGAACATTGCACTATCCACAGGTTTCTAAGCAAAAATAAAGCATCGGCAACCTGAGTCATTAAGTTTGTAGGCGTGTCTTAACACCTAATGCCCTAAGGCCAACTGGTCTGGGAGTGATTAACCTAAAGCTCGCTACATCGGTTAAAGATACATTCCTTAAAAAAAAAAAGAGAAAAGCAAAAAATATATAAAATGAATAAATGCCCCCTACCTAAGGTTGTTAGCCTTAACAAATATTAGAACCGATATGGCTTCTTTCTAATAAGCCCCATAATCATGTGTTGACTGAGCACAACAAGAAGGTTTATTGATATCTTGACTGAATGGTACATGAGTCATTAAAAAAAATGGTTGAGAGTTTGTTTATTTGGATAAAATCAAGGAGAGTGCAATAATGATCACCTTGAATGTAAAATTCTATAAATCACTTGTAAATAATAACGCTTTAATTGCTAGGGACTAGCAATAAGCTGGTTGGGGGGTGTGATGAACACTTAAATATGTATGTTTAATAAGAGCTTAGTTCATTATATTGCATTAATAGTGTCATTAAATTTCTGAACTTAAGCATATTTGTAGTCTTTGCATCTTTGGAATTAACTTCTTCTTAATTTTGGTTTTGTTACAGGTCTGGTAAAATAGGCATAAGTCTCTATTTATAGATCAGAATGGTACAAATCTTAATGTTTTGAAAATCTAATTAAATTATCTACAAGATTGTATTTCACAAGCATCATCAAATTCGGGCTCTTAGTGGACCAAAAATGGGCTTGAAGTGAACCCATCTGCAGATTCAGCCCAGCCTGACCATGCCTCAGTATTTAGACCATATCTCTCAGAATACATATCTATATTGTATGAATCAAGATGTTCTAGAAAGCTGAGAGAAATATCTACGACTTTCATGAAGATATGTGATTAAAATTCGCAATAATTCAAGGTCAAAATTGGTGGTCAAATTCGGTTCACCTAATTATCCCAAGTTTCAAAGTTGGTGCATATAATATTTGACAATTATTCCCTTATAAATTGACAAGTTTGCCCCTGAATGTATCTATAAATAGAAGTGCCTTGTGACCCATTGGGGCATCTTGGCCTTAGTTGGGATCTTGTATTGTGTATCTCTTGTTATTCTCTCTTGTGTGTTATTAATGAATTTCCTTTTCTTGCAATTTGTGTTCTTTCTCTTATAATGTCTTTCTAATTTCTCTTTTGCTAAGGTGAAAGGGTGAAACCCTTGATATGAGAGTAAGGATTCTCTAACCCTTTAATATGTGCTTAATTATCATAATCTTATGTTGTTTATTGTATATGATTTATATTTACTTTCTTAATCAATCTTGACACCACTCGTAAAGTGGAGGTCTTGATCCATTGTAGACAATCCTTGGCACATCAAATGCTTGGATCCTTTCTAGATGTCGTATGGTGTTTTTCTTACCGACATGAATCTAGTTATGGACCTTGATTTGTTGTCGACATATGGAGATTGGCACATTGGATGCTTGAACCCATTTATAAGTAGTGGCATAAATATTGGTAACGAAGCAAAAATAATTCATATAACTAAAATGGGTTGTTTATCCTTATTCGAAATATCAAGGGTGCATTCCCTAACCTTAGTCTTCATTATTATTACGTTGATTTCTCTTATGTGATTCTCATTTATTGTTTACGAACTTGTTCCTTACTTACATTTGTTGATATTATCTTGCTATCCTTTTGAATCATCCACATCATATTTGCTTACTTATAGTTTGTAGAGCTAAAATCTCCTTCCTCGTGGATCGACCCCGGTCTTACCGGGTTTATTACTTCAACACTCCTATACTTGGGAGACAATCCTTTTTCGGATGTGTCAAGATGCAAGTGAATTGTAGTGCATTTCCTTTGTTTTCTCCCTCGTTTTATGCTTATTATATAAATCGTTATGGCTTAGGCCAGTTGATATTTGTTTTCTTTGTTGCAGCATATGAAGGCAAGCATTTTATGTTAAAAGAAAAAAACCATTAATTTTCGTTTGATTGCTTTACTTTTTCAACACAACAATTTCCTAATGCTCTTTGATTATGCTTTTATGTGCTTCTTAATAGTTATTTCTTCAACTTTGTAATTTAGTTACTCAGTAAAATATGTGAAATATTTAGAGAACTTTAATAGATTTTTTCGTAAGAAGCATGTGAGTGAAGCTAAAGTTCAATTTTAAAGTACCAAGCTGGCTAAGTTCATGGGAATCACACAAACTGATAAGCACTCACAAGTTTTAGGAGTTAGGAGAACCATAGAAGAAAGTTTGGGGAAGTGACAAAAATATATAGTCTACCGATCAATACGGTCAAATAGGTTGTCGTTTTTCCGCAAACATATATGCCACCAACTTTCCTACACTTTCCTTGCCTCATTGATCACATGCATGATGGTATTATATTATCTTTATCTGCCATTCATATATATATACTTGCCAACTTGAAAAAAGAGTTGCTAACTATCTAGTTAAATCCTGCAGGAAGATTAGGTCAAGCAAGTGTTATATTATATGCTTCTTCCTAGCTGGTGGAGAAGAAAAATATAGATATTATAAGGATGGTAGATAGCATATTCAACTTTCTTTCTTTTTCTTATTTACTTGAAAAGATTCATGTGTAAATATTGTATGCTCTTGTCAAATGACGATTAGGTAAAGCTGTTTTTTAATCATGTGAAGATGAAGATTAGGTGAAGTAACTTTCATCATGCATAAATGCATTTTGCGCGCTTCCCATGATTACAACATTGATATACATACATATACATATTATGTGTGTGTGTGTGTGTGTGTGTATGTGTGTGTAATATACATATAACTTTTTCATTTTGATATATACATCTTCCAAACCTAATCTTCTGATAGACATGAAATCGATGACCGGTTGTAAAATTATTCAATTTCAAGGATATGATTGTTTTTCATGAGTAATAAGTCCCAAAAATTTTTCCTTTTAGTCTCGCATATTCATTCGATATTGATAATCAACATGCAACCACAAACACACCTCTTTTATATATCATGCATTACCATAATTATCAAGATATATCAGTTCTAGGGATTCTTAATTTATACAATTAACAAACCTAGCTAGTTTCGAAGAGTTGTAAAGATTAATTAATTAAATTCACTACAAGAAAATTATAAATACTTGACGCATCAAATTTTTTTATTTGAGGGTTTTTTAGTGCTTCAGTCACATATTATAGAGTGTTTAGAAAGTCAACCCGTGTTAAAAAATATTTGACACCATGCTATTTTTAGTTATTTACGAAATTGCCATTTGCTATAAATATGCAATTTCCCTCTTCATTTTCACAAAATCCCTCTTTTTTGCCTAGCCCGCTCTCTGCCTCATCACTTTGTCACTCCAAACACTCTCACAAACCCTTTTGCCGCTCAGTCGCTCGCTTATCTCACCGTTTGTCGGTTAGTTACTGTGTGCCCCCTCTCTGCTCAGTCAGTACAGCTAATTAGTAAGTGATTTTGTTGTTCATTTCAATTGATTCGATTATTTTTTACAAGCTTCTTTCTTTCTTTCTTATACGGTTTTTCCTTCTTACATTTGCCCGGGTCTCTATCTTTTATCTTTGCATTCTTTCTTCTAGTTCCCAAATCATTTCCAAGGTTTCACTTTTACCAGGTTCCTTTCTCGCCCCTCTCTATCTCTGCTCGTCTCTTGATTTGATCTCTCTTCCTCTCTGACACATCCGAAAAAGGATTGTCTCCCAAGTATAGGAGTGTCGAAGTAATAATCTCGGTGAGACCGAGGTCGATCCACGAGGAAGGGGATTTTAGCGCTACAAACTATATGTAAGCAAATATGATGTGGATGATTCCAAGGGATGGCAAGATAATATCAACAAGTATGAGTAAAGGACAAATTCTTAAACAATAAATGAGAATAATACAAGAGAAATTAACACAATAATAATGAGAGCTAAGGTTAGGGGATCCGCCCTTGATATTTCGAATAAGGATAAACAACCCATTTTAGTTATATGAATTATATTTGCTTCGTTACCAATATTTATACCACTACTTGTAAATGGGTTCAAGCATCCAATGTGCCAATCATCATATGTCTACAACAAATCAAGGTTCCTAACTAGACTTGTGTCGGTAAGGAAGAACCATATGACGTCTAGGAAGGATCCAAGCATTTGATGTGCCAAGGATTTGTTGACCCAGATATGGCAACCCAAGAGGAGGGTGAATTGGGTTTTTATTTATCAAAATGGATTTATAAAACTTTTCTTGGAAGATCAAAATTAGTTCACTCTTTCTTTGAGAATAAAGGTGAAGAAGATAAAATTAGAAGTTATCAAAGATGCAATCAAGAGAATAACAATAATGAGCAATCACAAGTGCAAGTAAATGTAGAGAGGATAGGGATAGAGAGAGTGCAAACTCGATGTACGTGGTTCGGCAAACCTTGCCTACGTCCACGGGCTCCTAGCTCCACGAGCTAAGCTTTCCACTAAGTTGTAGAAATCTTTAAAACTTGCTTGATGAACAACCTCACCAAGACTTTTTCTTCCAACCCTTGATAACACCACACCAAGAGTTCTTCTTGATGAACAACCTCACCAAGGCAACTTCCTTCAACTCTTGATAACACCACACAAGAGTTCTTCTTGATGAACAACCTCACCAAGGCAACTTTCTTCAACTCTTGATAACACCACACCAAGAGTTCTTCTTGATGAACAACCTCACCAAGGCAACTTCCTTCAACTCTTGATAACACCACAACAAGAGTTCTCTCAAGGATAACTATTATCCTTTACAAGAATATCTCACTCTCACCACAATACAAGAACAAGGTTAATTTTTACAACAAAAGTACAACTCTCTTCAAAGAGTAGATAAAGAATATAAAAGCTCTCTAGACTTGATATTTCTCTTGTTTTTTGCTTGATAGATGCTTCTCTTGCTCTTACTGAATGCATGGGAGAAGGGCTCTTTTTATAGGCAAATGAGATGAACTTAATCAAGTGAATACACCAAATCCAAATTTTCTACCCACCATAAAAACCGTAATGTTGTCTACCATTTTTGTCAATGTTATGTTTGAAATTTAAAAATATGCAAAACATAAAAGATCTGTAAAATTAAATAAGCTTTCCAACGTATCAAAAATCAAGTCATTTGGATATCCGTAGCTCAAGATATGGCCAAAACACCATTCAGTGCTCATGTGACTTGATTTTTCTTCCGTGTGTCAGTCCACCGACTTGCATGTGTATTATGTCAGCCTTTTGTTTGAAATTTGAATTTCTTGAAAGAATATGAAATTTTATACATTGAATTATCTTTCCAATACCACAAGAATCAAGTCATTTGGATATCTCTATGTCACAGCCCGCCCAATTTGCTTGCTAGAGTGGTCCAAAATGTGCACAAAGGCTTGGCCCGATTTCTAGAAGACATGCAAACCCAAGCCCATTTTCTAGAAACTCTAGCAAAGTCAAATATGTACAACTAGCACATGTAAATATACAATGTCAATGGTAGTTCACCTACCACACCTAAATTAGGTAGGACTCATTTATGGCCATTGGATGTATTGAATCCTAGCCATTCATTTGGGAGGAGGATTAGTATAAATACCCCTGCAAGGCTCATTTGTAATCATCCAAGCAATTACAATACAAAGCATTGTAAGAGTTCTCTTGTGTAATACAAAGATCATTTGCATTAGCAATACTTGCCTCTAAGTTCCTTCTCTTCTTCTAGCCTCTAAAGCTCTTTTGGCTCAACGGTCCTAACTTCTTCTTGAGCGAGAAGCAAACTTCAAGGCTTACTTAGCAACTTTCGGGTTCAAGTTGTCTAAGTGCCGCACGAGCAGCTGCGCTAAACTCTAAGCTCGTGATAGTTGGTATCAGAGCACGGTTCAAGCACAAGAGCAAATGGCATCCGATATTGAAGTGACCATGGAGGAGCAAGTCCACGGACGTGAGGAACAACCTCAACCTCAACCACGCCCACAAGGAAAACGAGGTAAGTCCAAAGTTCCCTCCTCGGAATCCTTAGAGCCTCGTGTTGTTAGCATAGAGCAATCTCTTTCGAGTATGGACAATGCTATCGAGGGCCTCTCCGATCGTCTTGAAGGCCTAGAGACGGATTATGGAGAGATCACACAAGCAACAAAGTCCACAATACTCGAGTTTAGTGAAAACCTCACACGAGAGCTCGCTAGCTTACGAAGCTTTATGGAGCGTGAGTTGCGGGCAATCCGTGCGGAAGTGGAGGAATCTCGCACGGAATGGGAGAAGCACCTTTGCGAACGTGCTAGCCCCTCCTACTCAATTCCTAGTGGGCTAAGCAACATGCAAGTGCCAACTCCCGCCACATACCATGGCACTCGCAACACTACGGAAGTCGAAAACTTCCTACTCGGCTTGGAGCAATATTTCGAGGCGAAAGGTGTCTATGATGATGCTTCGAGAATAGGCATTGCGCCTACTTTCCTTCGTGATGCGGCCCAATTGTGGTGGCGTCGAAAGCATGGCGACGCGGGCAAAGGCATCGTCATCCTCCGCACATGGGAGGATTTCAAGAGAGAGCTACGGAAGCATTTCTCTCCAAGCAATGCGAAAAAGGAGGCAAGGGGTCGCCTCCGCCGTTTGAAGCAAAGTGGCACCATTCGCGAGTATATCAAAGACTTCACCACAATCATCCTTGAAATCGAAGGTATGTCCGAAAAAGACTCCCTCTTCTACTTTCTTGATGGGCTCAAGGATTGGGCAAGGGTTGAGCTTGAGAGGCGTGGCGTGCAAAACCTTGATGACGCCATAGCCATAGCCGAATCCCTCGTTGACTACACATCCCAATCAAAGGAAAGAAAGCCCAACCATGGCAAAGGTGGGGGAGAGCGGAACGCCAAGAAAGGACATGACCGAAGGGATGGTGGTGCACGCAAGGCTTTTGGAGGGGACAAACGAGACACGCCTAACAAAGGTAAGTTCGAAGCCCCTAAACCTAAAAGTCCTTGCTTTATATGTGATGGTCCTCATTGGGTTCGGGATTGCCCAAAGAGGAAGACCCTCAACGCCCTTGCCGCTCAACATGAGGGCGTAAACAATGAAGAGCCACAAGCGGGGATGGGTTCTCTCCGCACCATTGGCACATTAAAAAGGCCCACATCTATGCAAAAGGGTCTTATGTACGTGAGCGCCATAATCAATGGCAAAGACGTGCATGCAATGCTTGACACGGAAGCCACGCACAACTTCATTTCGGAAGACGAGGCCAAACGGCTAGGCCTCAAATACACCAACAGAGGTGGTACCATCAAAGCGGTAAACTCACCCGCCAAGGCAATCTTGGGAGTGTCCAAGACGACTTCGGTGCAACTTGGCACATGGAACGGTAAGCTTGATTTCTCCATTGTTCCCATGGATGATTTTCAAGTAGTGCTTGGCATGGAATTCTTCGACCAAGTCCATGCTTTCCCCATACCATCTTCCAACTCCCTCAACATACTCGACGGGAGTCATTCATGCATGGTGATGGCGGAGCGTGCAACAAAAGTTGAAGGCAAAATGCTCTCTGCACTACAATTCAAACGGGGAATAAAGAAGGATCCAAGTTTCCTTGCCACCGTTCGAGAACTAAACGATGGAGAGGATGTTTCCATTGCCAAGGACCCAACGCCAAGGCAAATCCAAGCCATCCTTGAGAAATACAAGGATGTCATGCCCCAAGAACTTCCAAAGAAGTTGCCTCCATGACGGGAAGTGGATCATGAGATCGAGTTGGAACCCGGTGCAAAACCTCAAGCAATGGCGCCCTACCGCATGGCGCCACCCGAACTTGCGGAGTTGAAGAAGCAACTACAAGATTTACTTGATGCGGGTTACATCCAACCCTCCAAAGCTCCATACGGTGCACCCGTCCTCTTCCAAAAGAAGAAGGATGGATCCCTCCACATGTGTATTGACTATCGGGCACTCAACAAGATCACAATCAAGAACAAGTACCCGATTCCACTCATTGCGGAGTTATTTGATCAACTTGGCAAGGCTTGCTACTTCACGAAGCTTGACTTGAGATCGGGGTACTACCAAGTACGCATTGCCAAAGGCGACGAGCCAAAGATCGCATGTGTAACAAGGTACGGTGCTTACGAATTTCTAGTCATGCCATTCGGTCTCACCAATGCACCCGCCACATTTTGCACCCTCATGAACAAGTTATTCCATCCATATCTCGATCAGTTTGTGGTGGTATACTTGGATGATATTGTGGTCTATAGCATGTGCAACATCTCCAACAAGTCTTCCAAGTGCTACGCGACAACGAACTCTATGTCAAGAAGGAGAAATGTTCATTTGTCCAACAAGAGGTAGAGTTCCTTGGCCACCGGATACGAGATGGAAAGCTCATGATGGATCAAGCAAAGGTGAAGACCATACAAGAATGGGAGCCTCCAACCAAGGTACCGGAGCTTAGATCTTTTCTTGGGTTGGTTAACTACTATCGGCGGTTTATCATGGGCTACTCAGCCAAGGCTGCCCCTCTCATGGATCTTCTCAAAAAGAACCGCTCATGGCACTAGTCTGAAAAGTGCCAACATGCCTTCGAGGAGCTAAAGAAGGCCATATGTGAAGAACCGGTGTTGGTGCTACCCGATCACACCAAGCCCTTTGAAATACACACGGATGCATCCGACTTTGCCATAGGGGGAGTTCTAATGCAAGAAGGGCACCCCATTGCATACGAGAGCCGCAAGCTTAATGACACGGAGCATCGATATACGGTCCAAGAAAAGGAGATGACCGCCATCATCCATTGCCTACGGGTTTGGCGACACTACTTGCTTGGTTCCCACTTTGTCATCAAAACCGACAACGTGGCAACAAGCTACTTTCAAACTCAAAAGAAGCTCAGCCCCAAGCAAGCAAGATGGCAAGATTTCTGGGCCGAGTTCAACTACAGGCTCGAGTAAAAAGCGGGCAAGGTAAACGTTGTGGCCGATGCCCTAAGTCGCAAGGCGGAACTTGCCACCCTAAGTGCAAGTCGTCCACAAAGTGTGCTCATTGACCGCATCAAACAAGGCCTAGAGCACGATCCCTTAGCCAAGAATCTCTTGAAGCTGGCAAGTGAGGGCAAAACACGACGCTTTTGGCTTGATGAAGGCCTACTCCTCACAACCGGGAATCGCTTGTTTGTACCAAGACATGGGAACTTGTGAAAGGAAATCATCAAGGAGTGCCACGATTTCAAGTGGGCTGGTCACCCAGGTATGGCACGAACCCTTACACTCGTGCAAGATTCTAATTATTGGCCTCAGATGCGGGAAGATGTGGAAGGCTATGTGAGAACTTGCCTTGTGTGCCAACAAGACAAGGTTGAGCACTAACGTCCAGCGGGGTTGCTTGAACCCCTACCAATAGCGGAAAGGCCATGGCAAAGCGTGTCGATGGACTTTATCGTGGCCTTACCAAAGTCCAAAGGGTATGGAAGCATTATGGTGGTGATTGATCGGTTTAGCAAATATGTCACCTTCATACCCGTTTCTACGGATCGCACAGCGGACGAAGCCGCTCGAGCATTCCTCAAACATGTAGTGAAGCTATGGGGAGTTCCACAAAACATTGTAAGTGATCGTGACCCTCGCTTCACCGGTCGATTTTGGGGAGAACTCTTTAAATTGTTGGGGACCGACTTAAGCTTCTCTACAAGCTTTCATCCCCAAACCGATGGACAAACTGAGCGCATAAATGCCTTGCTTGAGCTATATTTGAGGCATTACGTGAGCGCTCATCAACACGATTGGACAAAGTTGCTTGATGTTGCCCAATTCTCATATAACCTCCAAAGGAGCGAGGCAACGGGCAAGAGTCCCTTCGAGATTGTGACGGGACAACAACTAATGACTCCACATGCCATAGCCTCGACATATGGAGGAAAGAGCCCCGCGGCCTACAAGCTTGCAAAAGAATGGCATGAGCAAGCCGACATCACAAGAGCATGCTTGGACAAGGCCGCCAAAAAAATGAAGAAATGGGCGAATACAAAGAGACGACACCTCGCATTCCAAGAGGGGGACTTGGTACTCGTCCAGCTCCTACCCCAACAATTCAAATCACTTCGCAAAGTGCATAAGGGGTTGGTGCGAAAATACGAGGGTCCTTTCCCAATTATCAAACGAGTGGGTGAAGTCTCTTACAAGGTACGGCTGCCTCCTAACCTCAAGATCCATCCGGTCTTCCATGTGAGCTTCCTCAAGCCCTTCCACGAGGACAAGGAGGATCCAAGTCGAAACGAGTCCAAACGAGCACCCATAGCCGTCGTCACCTCATTCGACAAGGACGTAGAGTACATCCTTGCGGATCGAGTGATTCGAAAGAGAGGAGTTCCACCATACACCGAATACTTGGTGAAGTGGAAAAACCTTCCGGACAGCGAGGCGAGTTGGGAACGCGAAGACCTCTTGTGGCAATTTGGCGAGCACATCCAACGCTACAAGGACGAGAGCGCGCCGAGGACGTCGCGGAAATAGGTGGGGGAGGATGTCACAGCCCGCCTAATTTGCTTGCTAGAGTGGCCTAAAATGTGCACAAAGGCTTGGCCCGATTTCTAGAAGACATGCAAACCCAAGCCCATTTTCTAGAAACTCTAGAAAAGTCAAATATGTACAACTAGCACATGTAAATATACAATGTCAATGGTAGTTCACCTACCACACCTAAATTAGGTAGGACTCATTTATGGCCATTGGATGTATTGAATCCTAGCCATTCATTTGGGAGGTGGATTAGTCTAAATACCCCTCCAAGGCTCATTTGTAAGCATCCAAGAAATTACAACACAAAGCATTGTAAGAGTTCCCTTGTGTAATACAAAGCTCATTTGCATTAGCAATACTTGTCTCTAAGTTCCATCTCTTCTTCTAGCCTCTAAAGCTCTTTTGGCTCAACGGTCCTAACTTCTCCTTGAGCGAGAAGCAAACTTCAAGGCTTACTTAGTAACTTTCAGGTTCAAGTTGTCTAAATGCCGCACGATCAGCTACGCTAAACTCTAAGCTCGTGACATCTAGCTCAAGATATAGACAAAAAATCATTCGGTGGTCATATGAGTTGATTTTTCTTCTCTATGTCAGTCCACCGAATTTCATGTCAATTATGTCGGCCTTCCATTTCAAATTTGAATTTCTTCAAAACATATGAAATGTGCCTCATTAAGTCCTCTTTCCAATGCACAAGAATCAAGTAATTTTGATATTTCTGGCTCAAGATATGTCCAAAAGAGTATTCAGTGCTCATGTCAGCTGCTTCCATTTGTCTTTCAACTAGCATGATGATTTGGACAACCTTGCACTTGAAATTTGAATTTATTTAAAACATATGAAATGTTAGAAATTGAGTAAGCTTTCCAAAGGCTTAAGAATCACGTCAGTTGAACATCTATAGAGATATATATGACCAATTGATTGAACATTGCTCATGTGTCACATTCCTTGAGTCAATCCTTGTTCTTAAACTTTGGTGCCTTTAACATGTAGTCTTCTCCTTAACTTCAACACTTCATTTTAATAAGCCTCTTCTTGATTTTACAATTATTTCAATGATCTTACTCTTGCACATAAATAAACATGTTAGTAAATCTCAATGAATCAATATGTATTGTTATCATCAAAATTATCATGTAGCCTTAGGGCTAACAATCTCCCCCTTTTTGATGATGACAAACCATTGATTGCTTTCAAATGATATCTAAAATAAAGAATGAAAATAAAATCAAGAATAAACAAAAAAATGGCACTTGTTATGAATATAAGCAATCCAACCATTTCTCCCCTTTTTGTTATCATCAAAAAGAATTAATCAAATTAACTACTCCCCCTAAATATATTCTCCCCCTTAACATATGCTACCATTCAAAGATTATCATATAAAAGCAAAATTAAGACATATCCAACATGCCTAATTCTCTTCTAATTATACAAAATCTACTTGACTAAGGAGTTTAGTCATATTTGGGTCTAGGGACTAATTCCCAAACTTGATTTCTCTCAAATTGGTTTAATTCTTCTTGGATAGCCAAAATCAAACGTTTGTCATTTTCGGCTTCTTTAAAAGATTTTGGTTCAAATTGAGAGACAAATGCAAAATGATTACAAAAGTTCTCAAAAGAAGATCCAGTTCTCATACCTTGTGATGGTTCACCAATAATAAGATCTTTAGGGTGAGCTTTTGCGTACCTCCATTCCTTTGGTAATTTTTGGGAAGAATCATTTACTTCCTCAAGCTTTTCTTGTTGAAGTTGTAATTCATTTTGGCTCTTTTCATCAAGTCTTGATTCCTTGATTTGCCTTTTTACCTCAACAATATCATAATCTAAATTCTTTGAAGAAATCACATTAGTTTCATCAAACATACATAGATTCTTCAATAGCAAGAGTTTTTTTTTTTTTAAACTCTATATGCTTTACTATGGAAAATTCCAACATCAGCTTTTGCATCAAATTTTTCAAGGTTATCCTTGGTGTTTAAAATAAAACATTTACATCCAAAAATTTTAAGAAATCAAATGTTGGGTTTTCTTCCTTTCCAAAGTTCATAAGGAGTTTTCTTTATTAAAGCTCTAATATGGACTCTATTGATTATAAAGCATGCGGTATTAACGGCTTCGGCCCAAAAAAATTTTGGCAAATTATTTTCAAGTAACATGGTCCTAGCCATTTCTTGGATAGTCCTATTTTTCCTTTCAACAACACCATTTTGTTGTGGAGTTCTAGGTGAGGAAAAATTATGCTCAAAACCATTTTCATCACAAAGATTTTCAAATGCAACATTGTCTACTTCACCACCATGATCACTCCTAATGGACACAATAGAATACCCTTTTTGATTTTGGACTCTTTTTGCAAATTTTGAAAAAGCTTGTATGGCCTCATTTTTAGTTTTCAAGAATAATACCCAAGTGAATCTTGAATAATCATCCACAATAACAAAAACATAATACTTTCCACCAAGGCTTTGAGTTCTTGATGGTCCAAATAAATCCAAATGAAGTAATTGTAGAGGTTTATTTGTTGAAATAAATTTCTTTTGTTTAAAAGAAGTTCTCACTTGTTTTCCAAATTGACAAGCATCACAAATCTTATCCTTTTTAAATTTTATTTTTGGAAGACCATTAACTAAATCACTTTTATAATTTTTGAAATTGTGTCCATGCTAGCATGACCTAATCTTCTATGCCATAACCAAGCATCATGATTAATAATGAAACAATTTTCTACATGATCATTAACATCAATATCAATTGTATAAATATTACCACATCTATTACCAACAAATAATGTCTTATTGTTACTAACATCCTTAATGACACATCTATTAGATTCAAAAGCAACAAAATATCCCTTATCACACAATTGACTAATGCTAATCAAATCATGTTTTAAATCATGAACAAGCAAAACATCTTCAATAATAGGTAAAGAAGGGTTACCAATATCACCATGTCCGATTACCCTTCCTTTGGCATTATCACCGAAAGTCACATATCCTCCTTTCTTCATGATTAATCTTGAGAACTTGGAGGCATCTCTAGTCATATGCCTTGAGCATCCACTATCTAAGTACCACTTGTGTTTGCCACTCCTTTGTTTCTACAATCAACATTAAAAGAGCGACTTTTTGGTACCCAAATGTTATTGGGTCCTTGGGGGTTAGTTATGATACTTTTTGTAACCCATATTTATTTCAAATTAGGATTTCTCTTAATATAGCAAGAATGTACTTTGTGTCCTTTTCTTCCACAATAAGTACATGAATGATTAGGATTATTCCTAGAAGATGCATGAATAAAATAGTTTTTAAAATACTTTTGATTTTTATGAGTTTTATATCCTAAACCTCTTTTATCAAAAACACACCTTTAGTTTTGTAACATAGAATTCAAATTTTTTGTGCTTTTTGTAAAACTATCAACAATATTTCTTAAGTCATTATTTTCCTTTTTCAAAATAGCATTTTGTTTCTCCAATTTATCAAAATCCTTTTGTTTTAAAATGTCATTTTCAGTTTTTAATAAATGTATTTGACTTTCCAAACTTTCAAAATCTTTTTGCTTTAAAATTTCATTTTCATTTTCTAAAGCTTCATTTATTTCTACCAACTCCTCTAATTGAGATAACATGATTTTTAACTTCTTTTTGAAAGCATTGATTTTTGAATTTTGCCTATCAACTTGCACATATAAATTTTGGAATGCTTCAAGTAATTCATCATATGAAAGCTTAGGATCATGGTTTAGAATACTTATCTCATTTTCTCTTAAAGCCATGAAGCACATGTTTGCCACTTTGCAATCTTCTTCTTCATTCTCCTTCAAGATGATTTCAAGAGTTATGAGAGAACCCATAAGTTCTTCTAATGGTAGTTTGGTGAGGTCATTTGCTTCTTGAATTGCCGTCACCTTTGGCTCCCAAGATTTTGGTAGACACCTAAGAATCTTTCTCACCATTTCAACATTAGAATAAGATTTACCAAGAGATTTCAAACTATTAATAATATCCGTAAATCTAGTAAACATTTCAGAAATTGATTCATTGTTTCATCTTAAAAAGCTCATAACTATGAACTAGCATACTAATTTTAGATTCTTTAACTTGACTAGTTCCTTCATGAGTTACTTCAAGTGTGTGCCATATTTCTTGTGCCGTAGAACAAGTAGATATTCTATTAAACTCATTTCTATCTAGAGCACAATATAACACATTCATAGCTTTAGCATTCAAACTCAATTTCTTTTTATCATCTTCACTAAACTTTTTAGGTTCTTTAAGCATGCATTCCCCATTTTCAATTTTGGTAGGAACAAAAGGTCCTTCCAAAACAATAGACCACAAATCATAATCAAAAGATTTCAAGAAAATACTCATTCTAGTTTTCCAATAAGAGTAATCACTTCCATTAAAAAATGGAGGTCTAGAGATAGAAAGTCCCTCAACATATGAAGTTGAATTAAAAGTTGTCATAGCTCAAAAATCGATTAAGATTTAAAAAATTGAGCAACCTTGCTCTGATACCACTTGTTGACCTAGGTATGGCAACCCAAGAGGGGGGGTGAATTGGGTTTTTATTTATCAAAACGGATTTATAAAACTTTTCTTGAAAGATCAAAATTAGTTCACTCTTTCTTTGAGAATAAAGGTGAAGAAGATAAAATTAGAAGTTATCAAAGATGCAATCAAGAGAATAACAATAATGAGTAATCACAAGTACAAGTAAATGTAGAGAGGATACGGATAGAGAGAGTGCAAACTCGATGTATGTGGTTCGGCAAACCTTGCCTACGTCCACGGGCTCCTAACTCTACGAGCTAAGCTTTCCACTAAGTTGTAGAAATCTTTACAACTTGCTTGATGAACAACCTCACCAAGACTTTTTTCTTCAACTCTTGATAACACCACACCAAGAGTTCTTCTTGATGAACAACCTCACCAAGGCAACTTCCTTCAACTCTTGATAACACCACACCAAGAGTTCTTCTTGATGAACAACCTCACCAAGGCAACTTCCTTCAACCCTTGACAACACCACACCAAGAGTTCTTCTTGATGAACAACCTCACCAAGGCAACTTCCTTCAACCCTTGATAACACCACAACAAAAGTTCTCTCAAGATAACTATTATCCTTTACAAGAATATCTCACTCTCACCACAATACAAGAACAAAGATAATTTTTACAACAAAAGTATAACTCTCTTCAAAGAGTAGACAAAGAATATAAAAGCTCTCTAGACTTGATATTTCTCTTGTTTTTTTTTTTTTTTTTGCTTGATAGATGCTTCTCTTGCTCTTTGCTGAATGCATGGGAGAAGGGCTCTTTTTATAGGCAAATGAGATGAACTTAATCAAGTGAAGACACCAACTCCAAATTTTCTGCCCACCATAAAAACCGTAATGTTGTCTGCCATTTTTGTCAATGTTATGTTTGAAATTTAAAAATATGCAAAACATAAAAGATCTGTAAAATTCAATAAGTTTTCTAACTCATCAAAAATCAATTCATTTGGATATCTGTAGCTCAAGATATGGCCAAAACACCATTCAGTGCTCATGTGACTTGATTTTTCTTCCATGTGTCAGTCCACCGACTTGCATGTGTATTATGTTAGCCTTTTGTTTGAAATTTGAATTTCTTCAAAGAATATGAAATTTTATACATTGAATTATCTTTCAATACCACAAGAATCAAGTCATTTGGATATCTCTAGCTCAAGATATAGACAAAACATCATTCGGTGGTCATATGAGTTGATTTTTCTTCTCTGTGTCAGTCCACCGAATTTCATGTCAATTATGTCGGCCTTCCATTTCAAATTTGAATTTCTTCAAATCATATGAAATGTGCCTCATTAAGTTCTCTTTCCAATGCCACAAGAATCAAGTCATTTGGATTTTTCTAACTCAAGATATGTCCAAAAGAGTATTCGGTACTCATGTCAGCTGCTTCCATTTGTCTTTCAACTTGCATGATGATTTGGACAACCTTACACTTGAAATTTAAATTTCTTTAAAACATATGAAATGTTATAAATTGAGAAAGCTTTCCAAAGGCTCAAGAATCAAATCATTTGGACATTTATAGAGATATATATGACCAATTGATTGAACATTGCTCATGTGTCACATTCCTTGAGTCAATCCTTGTTCTTAAACTTTGGTGCCTTTAACATGTAGTCTTCTCCTTAACTTCAACACTTCATTTTAATAAGCCTCTTCTTGATTTTACAATTATTTCAATGATCTTACTCTTGCACATAAATAAACATGTTAGTAAATCTTAATGAATCAATGTGTATTGTTATCATCAAAATTATCATGTAGCCTTAGAGCTAACAAGATTGTCTACAATGGATCAAGACCTCCACCTTACGAGCGGTGTCAAGATTGATTAAGAAATTAAATATAAATCATATAGAATAAACATTATAAGATTAAGATTATTAAGCACATATGAATGGTTAGAGAATCCTTATTCTCATATCAAGGGTTTCACCCTTTCACCTTAGCAAAAGATAAATTAGAAAAACATTATAAGAGAAAGAAAATCAAGTGCAAGAAATAGGAAATTCATTAATAACATAAACACACAAAATACAATACAAGATCCTAGCCAAAGCCAAAATATTCCAGCCAAGGCCAAGATGCCCCAATGAGTCACAAGGCACCTCTATTTATAGATACATCCAGGGGCAAACTTGTCAAATTACAAGGGCATAATTGTCAAATATTAGTTGTAAAAATCTTTGACAATTGGGATAATTAGGCACCAACTTTGACCACCGATTTTGACATTGAAATATTGATCATTTAAATCACATGTCTTCATAAAAGTTGTAGATATTTCTCTCAGCTTTCTATAACATATTGATTTTCACAATTTGGATACGTATTTTGAGAGATACGGTCCAAATACTGAGGCCTGGTTAGACTGGGCCGAGACTGTAGATGGGTTCACTTCAAGCCCAATTTTGGTCCACTAAGAGCTCGAATTTGATGCTGCTTGTGAAATGCAATCTTGTAGACAATTGAATCAGCTTTCCAAAACATTAATATTTTTACCATTCTGATCTATAAATAGAAAGTTATGCCCATTTTACCGAACCTATAACAAAATCAAAATTAAGAGAAAATTAATTTCAAAGATGTAAATACTACCAATATGCTAAGTTGAGGAATTTAATGACATTGTTAGTGCAATATGATGAATTAAACTCTTATGAAACATACATATTTAAGTGTTCATCACTCTCCATTTTTATTTGTTTGTTTTTCTACTTCGTTGTTAGAAACTAGGTTGTGTTTGCTTGATTTGGTAGCTTTTGCCAAGTTTTTGTTGTTCTTTATTTTATTTTATTATTTCTTCATTTGAGGCTAGACTTGAGAGTAAGAAAAAATCGAGCTTTTTGGTTTAGGAGAGTTAGGAGTTAAGCAGTTTTTTTTTATCAATAAACTGATTATCTTGCCTGGCCTTGTTCTATATTCCTTTTTACTTTTTTATTCACGAATGAAGTTTAGAACACCAACTGTTAGCCCTAAGGCTACATGATAATTTTGATGATAACAATACACATTGATTCATTGAGGTATTACTAATATGTTTATTTATGTGCAAGAGTAAGATCATTCAAATAATTGTAAAATCAAGAAGAGGCTTATTAAAATGAAGTGTTGAAGCTAAGGAGAAGACTACTTGTTAAATGCACCAAAATTTAAGAATAAGGTTTGATTTAAGGAATGTGACACATGAGTAATGTTCAATCAATTGGTCATATATTTCTTTACAAATGTCCAAATAATGTGATTGTTGAGCCTTTCGAAAGGTTGCTCAATTTATAACATTTCATATGTTTTAAAAAAATTCAAATTTCAAGTGCAAGATTGTCCAAATTATCATGCAATTTGAAAGACAAATGGAAGCAACTGACATGAGCACTGAATACTCTTTTAGACATATCTTGAGGTAGAAATATCAAAATAACTTGATTCTTGTGGCATTGAAAAGATGACTTAATGGGGGCCACATTTTATATGTTTTGAATAAATTCAAATTTTCAAATGGAAGGCCGACATAATTGACATGCAATTCGGCGGACTGACACAGAGAAGAAAAATCAACTCATATGAGCACTGAATGATGTTTTATCCATATCTTGAGCTAGCAATATCCCAATCACATGATTCTTATGGCATTGGAAAGATGACTTAATGAGGCACATTTCATATTTTTTGAAGAAATTCAAATTTCAAATGGAAGGCTGACATAATTGACATGTAATTCGGTAGACTAACACAAGGAAGAAAAATAGAGTCACATGAGCAATGAATGGTTTTTTGGCTATATATTGAGCTACAGATATCCAAATGATTTCATTCTTATGGCATTGGAAATATGATTCAATGAAGCACATTTCATATTTTTCAAAGAAATTCAAATTTCAAACGAAAGGCCGACATAATACACATGCAAGTTAATGGACTGACACAAGAAAGAAAAATCAAGTCACAGCACCGAATGGTGTTTTGGCCATATCTTGAGCTAAAGATATCCAAATGACTTGTTTCTTGATGAGTTGGAAAGATTATTCAATTTTTCAGATCTTTTATGTTTTGCAGATTTTCAAATTTCAAATAGAACATTGACAAAAATGGCAAACAAAATTTTAGTTTTTATGATGGGCAGAAAATTTGGAGTTGGTGTCTTCACTTGATTAAGTTCATCCTATTTACCTATAAAAGGAGCCCTTCTCCCATGCATTCAAAAAGAGCAAGAGAAGCATCTATCTAGCAAAAAACAAGAGAAATATCAAGTCTAGAGAGCTTTTATATTCTTTATCTATTCTTTGAAGAGAGTTATACTTTTGCTATAAAAATTATCTTTGTTCTTATATTGTGGTGAGAGTGAGATCTTCTTGCAAAGGATAAAAGTTATCCTTGAGAGAACTCTTTCCTTGGTGAGGGTGTTCATCAAGAAGAACTCTTGGTGTAGTGTTATCAAGAGTTGAAGTAAGTTGCCTTGGTGAGGTTGTTCATCAAGAAGAACTCTTGGTGTGGTGTTATCAAGGGTTGAAGGAAGTTACCTTGGTGAGGTTGTTCATCAAGAAGAACTCTTGGTGTGGTGTTATCAAGAGTTGAAGGAATTTGCCTTGGTATAATTGGAAATTCATATGTTTTGAAGAAATTCAAATTTGAAATGGAAAGTCGACATAATTGACATGCAATTCGGTGGACTGACATAGAGAAGAAAAATCAACTCATATGAGCAGCGAATGATGTTTTATCCATATCTTGAGTTAGAAATATCCCAATCACATGATTCTTATGGCATTGGAAAGATGACTTAATGAGGCACATTTCATATTTTTTGAAGAAATTCAAATTTCAAATGGAAGGCTGACATAATTGACATGTAATTCGGTGGACTAACACAAGGAAGAAAAATAGAGTCACATGAGCACTGAATGGTTTTTTGGCTATATATTGAGCTAAAGATATCCAAAAGACTTCATTCTTATGGCATTAGAAAGATGATTCAATGAAGCACATTTCATATTTTTTAAAGAAATTCAAATTTCAAACGGAAGGTCGACATAATACACATGTAAGTCAATGGACTGACACAAGGAAGAAAAATCAAGTCACATGAGCACTGAATGGTGTTTTGGCCATATCTTGAGCTAAAAATATCCAAATGACTTGATTCTTGATGATTTAGAAAGCTTATTCAATTTTCCAGATCTTTTATGTTTTGCAGATTTTCAAATTTCAAATAGAACATTGACAAAAATGGCAAACAATATTTCAGTTTTTATGGTGGGTGGAAAATTTAGAGTTGGTGTCTTCACTTGATTAAGTTCATCCTATTTGCCTATAAAAGGAGCCCTTCTCCCATGCATTCAAAAAGAGCAAGAGAAGCATCTATCAAGCAAAAAACAAGAGAAATATCAAGTCTAGAGAGCTTTTATATTCTTTATCTACTCTTTGAAGAGAGTTGTACTTTTGTTGTAAAAATTTACTTTGTTCTTGTATTGTGGTGAGAGTGAGATCTTCTTGTAAAGGATAAAAGTTATCCTTGAGAGAACTCTTTCCTTGGTGAGGTTTGTTCATCAAGAAGAACTCTGGTGTGGTGTTATCAAGAGTTGAAGGAAGTTGCCTTGGTGAGGTTGTTCATCAAGAAGAACTCTTGGTGTGGTGTTATCAAGAGTTGAAGGAAGTTGCTTGGTGAGGTTGTTCATCAAGAAGAACTCTTGGTGTGGTGTTATCAAGGGTTGAAGAAAGTTGCCTTGGTGAGGTTGTTCATCAAGAAGAACTCTTGGTGCGGTGATATCAAGGGTTGAAGGAAAAAGTCTTGGTGAAGTTGTTCATCAAGCAAGTTGTAAAGTATTCTACAACTTAGTGAAAAGCCTAGCTTGTGGAGGAGCTAGGAGCCCATGGACGTAGGCAAGGTTTGTCGAACCACGTAAATTGAGTTTGCACTCTCTCTATCCCTATACTCTTTATATTTACTTGCACTTGTGATTTTTCTTTATTGCTATTCTCTTGATTGGATTCTATTTTCATCTTCTTCACCTTTATTCTCAAAGAAAGAATTAATCTAATTTTTATCTTTGAAGAAAAGTTTTACAAATCCATTTTTGATAAATAAAAACCCAATTCACCGCCCTCTTGGGTTGCCATACCTGGGTCAACACTAACATCGTTTGACTTCAGACTTCTGGAAGAGAGTTCTTACTCCATGTGTCATTTCTCGAAATCTACAATAAGGTAAGTTGCTTTTCATAGCTCTCGCTTACAATTTAAGAAGTGTCATCTGGATTAGTTTTTATTTAAGTATTACTGTAGATTCATTGTATTTTTGAAGTCATTTTAAGAAATTCCTTCCATTTTGTTGATTTTATAACCTACATAGCTAATTTTTCTATCTTCTGTACATGTTCTGTTTCATCTTTCTGGATACAGAATTTGTTAATTTCTTTCTTTATATAACCTCTTTTAAAACCAATTATATTTTTGTTAAGTATGTATCTTATGATATGTTGTACTAATTTATGTTTGTTATATCAAGTGATAAATGACTTGCTTGTTTGATTTCTCAAGTTCACTGGCTAATCTCTTTGATTTCTCGTCTCTTTTTTTATTTCAGTGGTTTTTTTTTTGGTGGAGAGGTGACTATTTTTGTGGGCATTTCTTTGAACGGGTTCATGCTTTGAATAGGGGTTGGGTGTTTTTGTTTTGGGTTTCTTTGTTTTTGAATGCTTTGGATGGGGGTTAGGAGTTTTTTGTTCATATTTCTCTCTGGGTCATGTTTTTAAGTGCTTTGTATGCTTTGATTAGAAGTTATTTGGGATTAACATAAATTGATGTGTGTTCACTATTTAACACTTCTTTAAAATTGGTTTTTAATTTCTTTGATTACCTTTCTCATGTGGGTTCCACATGATCTCAAATGGGTATGTAGCAAAATTTCAAATTTATATCGGTAATGCTTGTTCTTTGTATATGCATGCATTTATTTTACTTTTATTAAATTTTTCGGGGGGTTTTTGGGTTATTTGGTTGTCTATCTTATGTGAGGTGCTTTTTTTTAATTTTTATGTTTATACTATTTTTTGTGTTGCAATTGTGTTCTGGTGTAATCTATAAGCATAGTTTCTTTGGGCCCATGAACAACCAAGCAATAGACTTGTATTAAAAATTCACTTTTAATTTGTTTGTAAATGAATAAATTAATGATATGATGGTGCAAATTTATTTATTTTATGCAAATAATCAAATAGAGGAAGGCGTGATTTTTTAGTTTTATTATTACGTAATGAGTCAAAAGCAAGAGAGTGTCTTTGTATTGGTTGAGTTGTTGTTATTATGGTTTCTAGCTTTGGTGTTTTCACTCTATTTGTTTGCTATGAAACTGTAGGAAAAGAGTAGTTAAATTTCCAAAATTGCATTCCTTTTTAGATGTAGTTTCCATTTTGTTGATGAGAAAATGTTGTCAAGTGACAATGATTTTTTTTTTTAATAGTTTAAGTTGTCTAGAACTTCAATTCATTCACAACTTCATTGCAGGAGATTGTTGAAATTTTGGTCGATAATGGTCCAATAAAGCCACCTACTTCTCATAGTTCAAGGAGAACCAGAGCTATAAAGGTTCACATTTGTTTAAAAACTTATAGCTTATGTGTTTTTATTTTGTAATGAGGTAGTCTTTATAGTAATTTTTTTATTTTTTGAGTTATCTAATGGGTTTGAGTTTTTCCTATACGTAGGAGGAGTCGGATTAATGAGAAAATGAAAGCATTGCAAAACTCGATTCCAAATCGTAATTTATGAGTTCTCTTTCATGGCTGGATGCTTTTATTTCATGGAAATAATGAATTTGATTTCCTGTTGATTGATTTGGTTTTATGTTTATGCCAGATGAACAAGGCATCCATGCTTGATGAAACTATTGAGTACCTTAAGCTGTTGTAGTTCTCCATGTCCAGGTTTGTGTTTCTCTTATTTTTATTTACTTTATCATCTTTGATTATATTATTGCCTACTGTTAGAAATTTGCGTGTGTGTATGTCCAAACTAGCTATTGTTTCACAAGTAGGCAATTAACTATAAAGTATAAATCCATCCATAGGCAAAAACTATATGTGATAAGGAAGCCTAGCCACATGAAAATCCATAATCCAAGGGAGGAAATTAATAAACAATTGGCATTAGATGTCTCTCACACTCGTTCTATAAACATTTGTCTCTACATAATGGACCTTTTGCTCTATTAATTAATTTTTTTGTTTTACTTTATTAATGCAAGTCTAACAATATTGGCTGGAGAATTTTCCTTTTTTTTTTGTATAAGTTCATATATTTATAATATATGGAATGGAGATGTCACTTTGTATTAAGAGTAATTTTCACTTTTTTAAAATTTGATGTTAGCAAAAATAATAAGGGCATGAAAACTCATTTTCATAGTGGTTAATATCGCTTCTTCTGCAAGAAACTATAATTTAGATAGAGATTGATTTTGGAGAAAATAAAATAAAAATATATATCATATGACCTATACATATTATTGTTTGACAATTAGACAACTAGCTAGTGCTTTTGATATTGTTTAATATATCTATCTTTAAATACATATGGGACATAAGTGCTCAAATGCTTGTCTCCAAAGTACTTTTGTTCACAAATATATGTTTTGTATTCAACTCTGAAAGCTAGACAGAGTCTTTTTTTTTTTTTTTAACTTGGGAGAGGAACAAACCCAACAAAATGGGACAAATACATATGATAAGCAATGATGATCTCATAAAATTAATTATTCTATTCTGCTACATGTGATAGAGACATCTATAAAGTTACTTTTGTAGAGCATCAATTCTAGATAATATTTTTATTTTTGTTTAGTGGTACTTCTTTGTAGATATAAATTTTTAGCATTATTCTCTCTCTCTCTCTCTATATATATATATATATTATAAAGTAACATTGTTACTTGATAAATGAAGCATTTAGATTGTTTACTTGAAGTTTCAATTAACAGTCTACAAGATTAGAGCTATGGAATATTAGATATTCTTATCAATTGATTCTTAAAGAAAGTAAGTCATCTTAGAAAACATAAAAAAGACGTAAGAGTTATTTTCAAGGGGAAATGACACTTTTTGATCAGCCATAAAAATGATGATGATTGGACTGTTTGTCAAAAAGTGAAGATGGAGGTAAATTATATTGTGCAACATAATAGTACGAGATGCCCAAATTAGATATATTAAAAATACATATGCATCTTTGCTAATTCTTTCTTTCAATTCTTCAGCAATTTCTAATCACCATTGTCTAAGTACCTTATCATCAGTATTTCTCCATTCTTGGACGAATCAATTAAATCCAATAGCTTTTATAATTTGAGCCCCATATATTTTTTACTGGTTTATTTATTTATTTTTATACATTATTTTGGTATCATGTCTGATTTGAAATACATTTATGCAAACTTGGGTTATGGTTGAAGATATTGGTTAAATTTTTATTTAGGCTCCTTGGTCATTTTATATCAAATATTTTTGAGTAATTCTAATAAAGGATATGCCTAATCTGAGCATTATTTGCATAATTTTGGTTGCTGCATACTCATGAAAATCTCTCTCATATTGTTTTCATGATTTTAGCTAAATTTGAAGTATATGTGGCAACTGCTGATGGTTAATATCATTATCCAAGAATTTTAGAAGTGGGAAAGTCACTTAAAAATATATACATATTCAAGAAATAGTAACCTATTTTCTCTTGCTGAAGCTCTATTAAGACATTGCACCAATTTTGATTCATTTGAGATAAAGTAGCACTCTTTCTAAATGGAACTTTGATATTCTTCAACATCTTCTGAAGTTGAGTAAGCTCCAAAAGAATGTATAAGGTTGAAACAAGAAGCTAGATATTCTTCACAACGATTGATATCTTTAATCCTATGTTGTTCATTTTAATTCTTGTTTAATTTATAACATTATGCAGAGATTTTGGTGACATTGCAGAGATGACATATTTTGTTCTCAGGTATGCAGCAAGTGAGCTGGAAACAGATATTATTGTGGTTGTTGAGGACGTAAAATTTCATCTATGTAAGGTATGACGTCCTTATACCCAAGAATAGTACCATTTGGTATATAAGAAGGAACATTATTTTTAACATTTCTGGGTATTTAGTATCTTCTGTATCAATGTCCATGCTTTGTAGCTGTTTATGGAGTACTAACTGTCATTTTGACCTACTCACGCATGCTTGATCTATTCAGATTGACTGTTAATCAATTGCTAATATCTATATGCTCACAAATAAATGGCAAAAGACTTGGTTGCCATTGTGTACAGAATGATGGTAGCTTGATTGAAGTATACAAGAATTTTTCAATTATTTGACACATTGGGTTATTACATATTTGAGGGTTTTTTTTTTAAAAAGTCATATATAATACAAGTAGAAAAAGTCAACCCGCATTTATAAGATATTCGACCCTATTATGATTTCTTTAATTTACATCTTTGCCATTATGTATAAAAAGGTTTTCATTCACAATTATCTTTTCCATCTACTATTTCGTCTTTAAATGGATATTCTATTGTTTCCAAAACAAAGGATTGCTTGGCAATTTAAGTAAAGAATTTTTCTCCCCAAATTTAGCGAAATGAGGTCGAAGCTAATTACTGTTCAATTAATTTTCATTTCGTACCCTTAGATTCTCTTTGCCTTTGGGGCCGTGGACTATATGATACTAAATATAATAATAAAAAAATAGCTAAGATTCTCTACAATACCATTTATTGATTCTGGTTTTACAAACTAGTAAAAGAGATTTGTTCACTACTGTACTAGCACTTATACATGATTCCATGCTGCAAGCACACTAAAAATTGTACATATACATAATAGAAATAATATTAGTGGACTTTTCTCATCTTTCAAGGTCTTATAATTTTTGTGAAATGTTGACTAGAATGGATTTTATGTGCAGTAATCCTGGAAAACCCTTCAGCACATTATCTTGCATCATTTAATGCTTTTGAAAAGCCCTTGTAATTCTATCCATGCTGTTTTGACTTTTTGAAAATTGATTTCACTTGCAAGAATTTTTTAATTAATTAATTGATTTTCGTCAAAATGTTGCATGGGAAAAAAATGTGCGGGAAAGTTCCTAGTTGCTTAGGCTATTAAAAAAAGCAGGAGATTCATTCACAATTTTGTATTTTTTAGTAATTCGAGTTTTGGAATGGAGAGAGGGACCATACCTACAATTTGTATTATTTTCTTTCTATGTTCTTTGTGTTCGTAATCATACTCAAGAAAAATATTCTATTGAATGGAATTTAACGAATAAGAAAAAGTACCAACTAATTGACTTCTATGATGATGGTTTCTACTCTCACTGACATTTTGAAACTCTTAAGAAAGGTTGAAGGATTTTTAATGAAGGCCTTTTATAAATGCTAGGAATATGACTTTAGAGTTTGGTGATTGTGCATTTTGGAGTTAGCTATACTTGGACAGTGATCAATGCATCAAAGTTTTGCAACTGTTTTGTGCATGCATCACTAGATTAAGCAGATTTTAGAATGGTTAAGGAAGCTTTAACCAATTCTGGCTTTGAAAGAATTTTCTTTATTTTTTTTTTAGTTCAGCTCAGTGCTTGACCACTTATCATCATCTTAACCTTTGACATTAATTTGTGTTAAATGAATATTTTATCTTTGAACATTTTTGCGAATTCTTGCTTGTTTAATGGATTTACTACCATAAGCGAAAATTTGGTAGGAGTTTGCTTTTTCAATGCTTTGGAAATGTAGAAGATAGCAAAGAAAATTTGCTCTTATGAGCCATATAACAAAGATTAATGTTATGATACACAAGCCTGTTTAATAAGCATGAGTTTTGTTGGTTAGAAGTTAGCTATGATACAGATGCCATATACATTTTCTTCTAGCTTGGTTTGAAATGATACCATTTGGTGGCTATATATTCCGAATACAACTACAAGGAATTTTTCTGAATTCCTAGCCTAATCAATATAATATTTTTCTGCGAAGCAAGATATATATCTGATTGTAAAGAGCAAGATGTATATCTAATCGGTAAAGACCATGGACGTGTTATTATGATATGATTTTTTGCCTTTTTCATTCTTTTTCGGGACATGCTATGTGTCGGATCAATTCATCATATTGTTTAACATTAAAATTAAGGAGTTGGTGATCTGTTTATATTAATCTAATTAGCATTACTGTATACATATTGTTGGATTTTGTGACAAAGTAACCTACAAAATTATCTACCTCTTAAGAGTAATGTAGAGCTATTTCTTGTTTTATAGAAAATTTTTGTGTGACTTATATCAACGCCAACTTCAAAGCCTTTTCAATCTAAGTTTCAATATCAACATCAACGGCTAGAGGATTAACATTAGTCAAATAGCGTTTCTTCTCAAAGTTATTGCTTATAATGATAAATAATATTTGAAATTTGAAGTGTCAACAAGGCTGCATATTACTACATATTTTTAGGACCATGAATGTTTGTTTGATCTTTGAGATTATCCGTATGGATTAATGTTATGTCTCATGCATAGAGTAATATTGTAAAGCACTGTAGATGACATGTCTATAGATGTATACATGCTTACAATGATCATAATATTATTATTAAGTATTATGCCCAATTATGCATGTTTCTTTATGTTTGTTGTATGTTTAGGCATTTGTTTTAGATTCTACTGGATATTATTTCACCTATTTAATCTTGCAAATTCACCCCATTCATAACATAAATCATTTCTCCCTTTGCCAGAGCATTAAACTAGTATCTATGTATAAATTATACATATGTTGCCTTTTAACCCATACAATTATGAATTCAGAAAATACAAATCAAAAAACTTTAGTAGCTAGCAAAACAATGACAAAAACTTCAAAATAAAACCTGATTTGTGTTTACTAATTATATCTTTTAACCTTAGCAACACTCTTAAGCTTAATTACTTCAACAGGTGTTTCACCAATACAAGGAATGGACAAATCTTGGATGTGGAAGGATAGGTTGTCTGTTGAGTATGACATTTGGGGTTAAGAATTTCTTAGATTTTGCCTCTACCCACATAATTAACCCAAACTTCATGAGGTGCCCATGCAATGCTTGTCGTTGCTTGGACTTTCAAACTAAAAATGAAGTACATCATTATTTATTCTCTAATGGGTTTGACACAAATTACAAAACTTGGATTTGGCATGGGGAAGCAAATCCAATTAGGCAACCTAGTAACTTCATCAACTCATCATTTGATGAATGCTCTTTTCCTATAGATGATGGTGTAGATATGGTCAATGAGACATTCAAATATTGTGACAATGATCCGAAATCTTTGAAAAACTTACTTGAAGATACTGAGAAGCCCTTATACCCAGGATTCACAAAATTATCTGCACTCATGAAACTTTATCATATTAAAGGGACATTTGGATGGTCGGACAATATTTTTTCAGAATTACTTAAAGTAATTTCAGAAATTTTGACACCACAAAGTGAAAAGCCTGTTAGTCCTAAGGCTACATGATAATTTTGATGATAACAATACACATTGATTCATTGTGATTTACTAACATGTTTATTTATGTGCAAGAGTAATATCATTGAAATAATTGTAAAATCAAGAAGAGGCTTATTAAAATGAAGTGTTGAAGCTAAGGAGAAGACTACATGTTAAAGGCACCAAAGTTTAAGAACAAGGTTTGATTCAAGGAATGTGACACATGAGCAATGTTCAATCAATTGGTCATATATTTCTCTACAAATGTCCAAATGATGTGATTCTTGAGCCTTTGGAAATCTTACTCAATTTATAACATTTCATATGTTTTAAAGAAATTCAAATTTCAAGTGTAAGGTTGTCCAAATCATCATGCAAGTTGAAAGACAAATAGAAGTAGCTGACATGAGCACTGAATACTCTTTTGGACATATCTTCAGCTAGAAAAATCAAAATGACTTGATTCTTATGGCATTGGAAATAGGACATAATGAGGCACATCTCATATGTTTTGAAGAAATTCAAATTTCAAATGGAAGGTCGACATAATTGACATGCAATTCGGTGGACTGACGCAAGGAAGAAAAATCAACTCATATAAGCACCGAATGGTGTTTTAGCCATATCTTAAGATAGAGATATCCAAATTCTTTGATTCTTAATGTTTTGGAAATATTATTCAAATATACAGATCTTTTATGTTTTGAAGAAATTCAAATTTCAAACGGAATGCTGACAGAATTATCATTCAATTCGGTGCACTGACACAAGGAAGAAAAATCAAGTCACATGAGCACCGAATGGTGTTTTGGCTATATCTTGAGATACAGATATCCAAATGACTTGATTCTTGATTCGTAGGAAAGCTTGTTCAAATATGCAGATCTTTTATGTTTTGCAGATTTTCAAATTTCAAACGGAACATGGACAAAAATGGCAGACAAGATTACGGTTTTTATGGTGGGCAGAAAATTTGGAGATGGTGTCTTCACTTGATTAAGTTCATCTCATTTGCCTATAAAAGGAGCCCTTCTCCCATGCATTCAGCAAGTGAAGAGAAGCATTGATCAAGCAAAAAATAAGAGAAATATCAAGTCTAGAGAGCTTTTATATTCTTTATCTACTCTTTGAAGAGAGTTGTACTTTTGTTGTAAAAATTTTCTTTGTTCTTATATTGTGGTGAGAGTGAGATCTATCTTGTAAAGGATAAAAGTTATCCTTGAGAGAACTCTTTCCTTGGTGAGGTTGTTCATCAAGAAGAACTCTTGGTGTGGTGTTATCAAGGGTTGAAGGAAGTTGCCTTGGTGAGGTTGTTCATCAAGAAGAACTCTTCGTGTGGTGTTATCAAGGGTTGAAGAAAAGTTGCCTTGGTGAGGTTGTTCATCAAGAAGAACTCTTGGTGTGGTGTTATCAAGAGTTGAAGGAAAAAGTCTTGGTGAGGTTGTTCATCAAGCAAGTTGTAAAGATTTCTACAACTTAGTGGAAAGCTTAGCTCGTGGAGCTAGGAGCCCGTGGACGTAGGCAAGGTTTGCCGAACCACGTAAATTGAGTTTGCACTCTCTCTATCCCTATCTCTTTATATTTACTTGCACTTGTGATTGTTCATTATTGTTATTCTCTCGATTGCATCTTTAATAACTTCTAATTTCATCTTCTTCACCTTTATTCTCAAAGAAAGAGTGAACTAATTTTGATCTTTCAATAAAAGTTTTATAAATCTGTTTTGATAAATAAAAACCCAATTCACCCCCCCTCTTAGGTTGCCATACCTGGGTTAACAAGTGGTATCCGAGCAAGGTTGCTCATTTTTTTAAATCTTAACCGATTTTGAGCTATGGCTACTTTTAATTCAACTTCATATGTTGAGGGACTTTCTATCTCTAGACCTCCATTTTTTAATGGAAGTGATTACTCTTATTGGAAAACTAGAATGAGTATTTTCTTGAAATCTTTTTATTATGATTTGTGGTCTATTGTTTTGGAAGGACCTTTTGTTCCTACCAAAATTGAAAATGGGGAATGCATGCTTAAAGAACCTAAAGAGTTTAGTGAAGATGATAAAAAGAAATTGAGTTTGAATGCTAAAGCTATGAATGTGTTGTATTGTGCTCTAGATAGAAATGAGTTTAATAGAATATCTACTTGTTCTACGGCACAAGAAATATGGCACACACTTGAAGTAACTCATGAAGGAACTAGTCAAGTTAAAGAATCCAAAATTAGTATGCTAGTTCATAGTTATGAGCTTTTTAAGATGAAATCGGATGAATCAATTTCTGAAATGTTTACTAGATTTACGGATATTATTAATAGTTTGAAATCTCTTGGTAAATCTTATTCTAATGTTGAAATGGTGAGAAAGATTCTTAGTGTCTACCAAAATCTTGGGAGCCAAAGGTGACGACAATTCAAGAAGCAAAGGACCTCACAAAACTACCATTAGAAGAACTTATGGGTTCTCTCATAGCTCATGAAATCATCTTGAAGGAGAATGAAGAAGAAGATTGCGTTATGGCAAACATGTGCTTCATGGCTTTAAGAGAAAATGAGATAAGTATTCTAAACCATGATCCTAAGCTTTCATATGATGAATTACTTGAAGCATTCCAAAATTTACATGTGCAAGTTGATAAGCAAAATTCAAAAATCAATGCTTTCAAAAAGAAGTCAAAAATCATGTTATCTCAATTAGAAGAGTTGGTAGAAACAAATGAAGCTTTAGAAAATGAAAATGAAATTTTAAAGCAAAAAGATTTTGAAAGTTTGGAAAGTCAAATACATTTATTAAAAACTGAAAATGACATTTTAAAACAAAAGGATTTTGATAAATTGGAGAAACAAAATGCTATTTTGAAAAAGGAAAATAATGACTTAAGAAATATTGTTGATAGTTTTACAAAAAGCACAAAAAATTTAAATTCTATGTCACAAAACCAAAGGTGTGTTTTTTATAAAAGAGGTTTACGATATAAAACTCATAAAAATCAAAAGTATTTTAAAAATTATTTTGCTCATGCATCTTCTAGGAATAATCCTAATCATTCATGTACTTATTGTGGAAGAAAAGGACACAAAGTGCATTCTTGCTACATTAAGAAAAATCCTAATTTGAAACAAATACGGGTTCTAAAAAGTACCGTAACTAACCCCCAAGGACCCAAGAACTTTTGGGTACCGAAGAGTTACTCCTTGAATGTTGATTGTAGAGACAAAGGAGTGGTAAACACAAGTGGTACTTAGATAGTGGATGCTCAAGGTATATGACCGGAGATGCCTCCAAATTCTCAAGATTAATCATGAAGAAAGGAGGATATGTGACCTTCGGTGATGATGCCAAAGGAAGGGTAATCGGACATGGTGATATTGGTAACCCTTCTTCACCTATTATTAAAGATGTTTTGCTTGTTCATGGTTTGAAACATGATTTGATTAGCATTAGTCAATTGTGTGATAAGGGATATTTTGTTTGCTTTTGAGCCTAATAGATGTGTGATTAAGGATGTTAGTAACAATAAGACATTATTTGTTGGTAATAGATGTGGTAATATTTATACAATTGATATTGATGTTAATGATCATGTAGAAAATTGTTTCATTGTTAATCATGATGCTTGGTTATGGCATAGAAGGTTAGGTCATGCTAGCATGGACACAATTTCAAAAATTTCTAAAAATGATTTAGTTGATGGTCTTCCAAAAATAAAATTTGAAAAGGATAAGATTTGTGATGCTTGTCAATTTGGAAAACAAGTGAGAACTTCTTTTAAACAAAAGAAATTTATTTCAACAAATAAACCTCTACAATTACTTCATTTGGATTTATTTGGACCATCAAGAACTCAAAGCCTTGGTGGAAAGTATTATGTTTTTGTTATTGTAGATGATTATTCAAGATTCACTTGGCTGTTATTATTGAAAACTAAAAATGAGGCCACACAAGCTTTTTTAAAATTTGCAAAAAAAGTTCAAAATCAAAAAGGTTATTCTATTATGTCCATTAGGAGTGATCATGGTGGTGAAGTAGACAATGTTGTATTTGAAAATCTTTGTGATGAAAATGGTTTTGAACATAATTCTTTTGCACGTAGAACTTCACAACAAAATGATGTTGTTGAGAGGAAAAATAGGACTATCTAAGAAATGGCTAGGACCATGTTACTTGAAAATAATTTGCCAAAATATTTTTGGGCCGAAGCCGTTAATACCGCATGCTTTATAATCAATAGAGTCCATATTAGAGCTTTAATAAAGAAAACTCCTTATGAACTTTGGAAAGGAAGAAAACCCAACATTGGATTTTTTAAAGTTTTTGGATGTAAATGTTTTATTTTAAACACCAAGGATAACCTTGGAAAATTTGATGCAAAAGCCGATGTTGGAATTTTTGTTGGCTACTCCAACCATAGTAAAGCATATAGAGTTTTTAACAAAAAGGCTCTTACTATTGAAGAATCTATGCATGTTGAATTTGATGAAACTAATGTGATTTCTTCAAAGAATTTAGATGATGATATTGTTGAGGTAGAAAGGCAAATCAAGGAATCAAGGCTTAATGAAAAGAGCCAAGATGAATTACAACTTCAACAAGAAAAGCTTGAGGAAGTAATTGATTCTTTCCAAGAATTACCAAAGGAATGACGGTACGCAAAAGCTCACCCTAAAGATCTCATTATTCGTGAACCATCACAAGGTATGAGAAATAGATCTTCTTTTAGAAACTTTTGTAATCATTTTGCATTTGTCTCTCAATTTGAACCAAAATCTTTTAAAGAAGCCAAAAATGAGGAAAGTTGGATTTTGGCTATGCAAGAAGAATTGAACCAATTTGAGAGAAATCAAGTTTGAGAATTAGTCCCTAGACCTAAATATGACTAAACCCCTTAGTCAAGATAGATTTTGCATAATTAGAAGAGAATTAGGCATGTTGGATATGTCTTAATTTTGCTTTAATATGATAATCTTTGAATGGTAGCATATGTTAAGGGGGAGAATATATTTAGGGGGAGTAGTTAATTTGATTACATTTTTTGATGATAACAAAAGGGGGAGAAATAGTTGGATTGCTTATATTCATAACAAGTGCCATTTTTTTGTTTATTCTTGATTTTATTTTCATTCTTTATTTTAGATATTATTTGAAAGCAATCAATGGTTTGTCATCATCAAAAAGGGGAGATTGTTAGCCCTAAGGCTACATGATAATTTTGATGATAACAATACACATTGATTCGTTGTGATTTACTAACATGTTTATTTATGTGCAAGAGTAATATCATTTAAATAATTGTAAAATCAAGAAGAGGCTTATTAAAATGAAGTGTTGAAGCTAAGGAGAAGACTACATGTTAAAAGGCACCAAAGTTTAAGAACAAGGTTTGATTCAAGGAATGTGACACATGAGCAATGTTTAATCAATTGGTCATATATTTCTCTTCAGATGTCCAAATGACGTGATTCTTGAGCCTTCGGAAAGCTTACTCAATTTATAACATTTCATATGTTTTAAAGAAATTCAAATTTCAAATATAAGGTTGTCCAAATCATCATGCAAGTTGAAAGACAAATAGAAGTAGCTGACATGATAAAAGGGGGAGATTGTTAGCCCTAAGGCTACATGATAATTTTGATGATAACAATACACATTGATTCATTGTGATTTACTAACATGTTTATTTATGTGCAAGAGTAATATCATTTAAATAATTGTAAAATCAAGAAGAGCTTATTAAAATGAAGTGTTGAAGCTAAGGAGAAGACTACATGTTAAAAGGCACCAAAGTTTAAGAACAAGGTTTGATTCAAGGAATGTGACACATGAGCAATGTTTAATCAATTGGTCATATATTTCTCTTCAGATATCCAAATGACGTGATTCTTGAGCCTTCGGAAAGCTTACTCAATTTATAACATTTCATATGTTTTAAAGAAATTCAAATTTCAAATATAAGGTTGTCCAAATCATCATGCAAGTTGAAAGACAAATAGAAGTAGCTGACATGAGCACCGAATACTCTTTTGGACATATCTTCAGCTAGAAAAATCAAAATGACTTGATTCTTATGGAATTGGAAATAGGACATAATGAGGCACATTTCATATGTTTTGAAGAAATTCAAATTTCAAATGGAAGGCCGACATAATTGACATGCAATTCGGTGGACTGACACAAGGAAGAAAAATCAACTTACATGAGCACCGAATGGTGTTTTGGCCATATATTAAGATAGAGATATCCAAATTCTTTGATTATTAATGTTTTAGAAAGATTATTCAAATATGCAGATCTTTTATGTTTTGAAGAAATTCAAATTTCAAACGGAATGCTGACAGAATTATCATTCAATTCGGTGCACTGACACAAGGAAGAAAAATCAAGTCACATGAGCACCGAATGGTTTTTTGGCCATATCTTGAGCTACAGATATCCAAATGACTTGATTCTTGATTTGTAGGAAAGCTTGTTCAAATATGCAGATCTTTTATGTTTTGCATATTTTCAAATTTCAAACGGAACATGGACAAAAATGGCAGATAAGATTACGGTTTTTATGGTGGGCAGAAAATTTGGAGATGGTGTCTTCACTTGATTAAGTTCATCTCATTTGCCTATAAAAGGAGCCCTTCTCCCATGCATTCAGCAAGTGAAGAGAAGCATTTTATCAAGCAAAAAACAAGAGAAATATCAAGTCTAGAGAGCTTTTATATTCTTTATCTACTCTTTGAAGAGAGTTGTACTTTTGTTGTAAAAATTTATCTTTGTTCTTGTATTGTGGTGAGAGTGAGATCTTCTTGTAAAGGATAAAAGTTATCCTTGAGAGAACTCTTTCCTTGGTGAGGTTGTTCATCAAGAAGAACTCTTGGTGTGGTGTTATCAAGAGTTGAAGGAAGTTGCCTTGGTGAGGTTGTTCATCAAGAAGAACTCTTGGTGTGGTGTTATCAAGAGTTGAAGGAAGTTGCCTTGGTGAGGTTGTTCATCAAGAAGAACTCTTGGTGTGGTGTTATCAAGAGTTGAAGGAAGTTGCCTTGGTGAGGTTGTTCATCAAGAAGAACTCTTGGTGTGGTGTTATCAAGAGTTGAAGGAAGTTGCCTTGGTGAGGTTGTTCATCAAGAAGAACTCTTGGTGTGGTGTTATTAAGAGTTGAAGGAAAAAGTCTTGGTGAGGTTGTTCATCAAGCAAGTTGTAAAGATTTCTACAACTTAGTGGAAAGCTTAGCTTGGAGCTAGGAGCCCGTGGACGTAGGCAAGGTTTGCCGAACCACGTAAATTGAGTTTGCACTCTCTCTATCCCTATCTCTTTATATTTACTTGCACTTGTGATTGTTCATTATTGTTATTCTCTCGATTGCATCTTTAATAACTTCTAATTTCATCTTCTTCACCTTTATTCTCAAAGAAAGAGTGAACTAATTTTGATCTTTCAATACAAGTTTTATAAATCTGTTTTGATAAATAAAAACCCAATTCACCCCGCCTCTTGGGTTGCCATACCTGGGTCAACAATATCTTCATCCATGTATGAAGCAAAGAAAACAATGGTTTCATTGGGATTGTCATATGAAAAAATACATGCATGTCCTAATGATTGTATTTTATATAGAAAAGAGTATGCATCTTTTGTCTCTTGTCCTACTTATGGATTGTCAAGATGGAAGAAAACGTTTAAAAGCTCTAAATCTAGAAAAGGCATCCCTGCGAAAGACTTGTGGTACTTCCCCCCAATTCCAAGGTTTAGGAGGTTATTTCACTCTCCTGAGATTGCAAAACACCTAAATTGGCATGCCAATGGTAGAATCATAGATCGAAAACTTAGGCACCCTGCTGACACCCCTTCTTGGACATTAATTGACTGGTTGTGGCCTACATTTGGTGCTGAAAGTAGAAATCTTAGATTAGGAATTTCAGCTGATGGGATAAATCCATATAGTACCATGAGTAGCACTTATGGTTGTTGGCCTGTGCTTACTGTTGTTTATAATCTCCCTCCATGGTTGTGTATGAAGAAGAGATTTATTATGTTATCTTTTTTGATATCGGGACCATGACAACCCGGTAATGACATAGATGTTTATTTGGCACCATTGGTCGATAATTTGAAACTTTTATGGGATGAAGGAGTTGCTATGTATGATTCGTACAAGAAGGAAACTTTTAACATGCGAGTCGTATTGTTGTGGACAATCAATGTTTTTCCAGCATATGGCAACCTTTCTGGGTGTTTTGTAAAAGGATACTATGGTTGTCCAATATGTGGGGAAGAAACATCTTCACGTAGGTTAAAACATGGCAACAAAAACATCTACATAGGTCACAGACGATTCCTTCCTCTAAATCATCCATATAGATATCAAAAAAAGGCTTTCCATGGGCACCCAAAACATGATCTCCCTTCCAAACCACTTAGCAGGGAGGACATCTTTCAAAAACTAGAAAATTTTCAAATTATTTGAGGGAAAAGTAAGGATAAGAAAAGAAAGAAAAGTGATCCTAATGAAAGCCAATGTTATAAGAAAAAATCAATTTTCTTCAGTCTCCCATAATGGAAACATTTATATGAAAGCCTTTCATTTGCTTCTCATCGATGGAAGTTTGATTTTCTCAGAATTTATCATAATTTTTTGCCTAACCCTTCTTATGATGATCAATTCAACCTCTGATCAAAAAGATATACCTTGATTATATTTCACAACAAGCTTAGTAATGAGAATAACGGGCCTATTGTTCCGATAAAGAGAAGAACCTATGATTAGCTTTTCGAGAAACTTCCAAACGAACAATTTCAACGAAATCTTTCAATTTCTTATTTTACTAAGGTGGTTTTAAGACTTTGTACATCACACTTATAATTGCAAAGTAGGTTATAGCCAAGTTGTGCCTTGCCTTACTTATTATCTTATGGTTTACAATAGGGAGTGGGTTCTAATATTCTCTTTTGTAATTTTTTAAAACTCATTTAATTTATTTTAAAAGGGTGATTTCAATTTAGGTGGGTTGGGATAGGCCTAGGTTTGTGCTAAGTTGCTAGGCTTTTATGCGTTATTTTATTAAAATAGTTTATGGGTTTAAGCTTAAAGAGTTATATTTAAGAATTGAAAATTGATGGATTAAATTGATATAATTTTAATTACATCTTGCGGATTCAATTCTAAGTCGCCGACCCCGACACCTCTACCCCACTTGGCGTCGATCGAGCAGAAAAATCACACCTTAGCCCCGAATGTCCGGGTTTTCCAAGTCCCCAAGCTCAGCTAGGTTGTTTTGTCATTCCTAATTTTTATGTATAGTATTTCTCTCTTATATATGTGCATTACTGTCTCACAAATAATATTAGTCTAATGTTCAACAGTACAAGCATATATGATAAAGTCATATGTTAGATCAAAATAAAACAAAAGATTAGATAAGCTAACGAACAGTAATAAGTAGATTCCCAAAAATAAGTATCAGGCATCCAAAAATAAGTAACGAACACTTGATATAAGTGATTATTGTGAAGCCAAACTTTTTTCAATTGAGTCATCCAGCACTATAGATCCAACCTTTTGAATGACCCCACTTTTTGATCATTCACGAAAGAATATGAATATGAATCCCAAAGTTCAGAAAGTCATCAACCCATCAAAACACCCAAGTGGAACACTCTAGGGGAATTATTTGAAAATTCAAATAAAAAGGGATCGAACTCTCCAAAACTAATGAAAAATAAAAATGGAACTGAAGAGATGAAAAATGAAAGTTGAATAGAACTAATCATATAAAAAACTTTGCAAAGATTCCCGCACCACAAAACGAAACAATGACTTGCAGTAAAACAACCCATTCAACCCTGAGAAGAAGCTAAAAATGTACAAATAAAAATAAGCCCACAAAATAAAAGATGCCATATAGCCGATCAAACATAACTTGGCTGAAACATTTCAAGTTGAAAAAATTTGAACATGCGTTCTCTATAATTTTTGCCTCCAATAACATGCACTTCAGTTTGATACCGAAACAGCCCCACCCCGCCTTGCGTTGCTTGGCAGCTTATCGTGGAGCATCACTCTTGGATTTGGAAGGGAATGAATATATAAATCGTGCTAGTGATATATAAAATATGCACACACGTACGTAAAATAAAAATAAGGAGAAAAATGAAAAATTATACAATATAATTTGAATAATTTTATGGCACAGAATAGAAAGGAATTGCTATCATATATATTGACAACTGCGATAAGTTAGCCAACCAAGCGACTAGAGAAATACTCAAAACAAAACAAAAAATCAATACAACCTATATGCTATCATTTCAAACAAAATATGAAAGAAAAATACGATCATTGTCATATGGCAAATTAACATTTTCCTTGTTATTAAGAAACAAAACGATCTGTATCAAGTAAAACAATTGAACCCAGGTCCACATATTAAGAAAGAAAGCCTTGAGGGGACATTATATACAAACAAGCTAGCAAGTATAATTTTGAATCACAATAAACAAGAACCACTTAATCACCATAGAATAACTATCTCCTTCCCATTTAAGTTGGCTTTACCACTTTCCATTATTAATAACATAACGACTTAAATGGTCTAGAAGACATGAACTTCATCACGATTGTTAACAGGCTTGAGACCTCCTATTTCTTCTTGTCCTGGAGCACCCAACATTTCATTTCCTTGAGGTGGACAACTTTGCAGAGATCACTGGTGATTTGGCATAATTGCTCCGTTAATGTATTTGAACTCTCTTGGTAAATATATTAGTTACACATAAAACACGACCAAACTCAAAGCTTAAATTAGCCAAGTCATATGACAGACCAAAATAAAATAAAATAAAATATGGATCGAGGGGAAAATTTTTCACCTTCACACCCCCAGTTCTCTTGATCAGGGCAGTAATCACGATGAATACTATAAACATAAGAGAGATCTGTATAAGTAATAATATGAAAAATGTCAGCTTCCATATCACCTATAGTCTATAGTCTTTATAATGACCTTATATTTAAGCACTTACCATAAAATCGAAACCTCTGTTTTGGCGTCATAACAACACGAAAGCTTGGCAAACCAGAATCAGGAGATATGGTACAAGCATAAATCCTTTTTTTTGCCTCCTCCAAACTAACACCGCAAAAAAAAATAATAATAATAATAAGCACTAGCCATAGTAATCACAATTTAAGAAAGTGCTAATCAAGCACCAACAATCAAGGCTCAACATAACACTAAACGAAGAAAATAAAAACAAAACAAAAAGCACTGGCCAACCAATCAGAAAAGCTACGATGTATAAATCATACACTAACAATTAAAATTTCGAAAAAAAAAAAAACCATAAACACACTATTTATATGAATGTTGGAGGAACAATGAAAGCATTATAGAGACTACCCATAAAATCACTTTTACTCCAAAAAACGACTTTTTCTTTTAATTACAGTAATACCAAAAAGACGATTAACCGAATATTCAGCTCTTTCAAATTTCTCAGTTTAAAAAGCACAAAATTAACAAACCCTAGTTTTACAGAAATAATTAAGTAAAAACACTGCCTAATATTGAGTCCTTTAGCACATATATCACCATAAATCCCAAGTATATCTTCAGGCGTGGGCTCTGCTTCAGCTGGGAAGAGCATCACAACATGGCAGTGTAATAAATGGATATCCTGGTACTCAGTCCTCATGTCTTTCATAACGTCAAAACAAGGACATGAAAAGGGGACGGACGTCGAATAGGACCGTCACGATTGAACTATGGAGGTCATGAATGAAGATGTGTGCTATGATGACAAAGAGGATGAAATTGAGGTGTTGAGGAGAGGGGAATGGCGGAGATTGCAGCGGAAGAAGGAGTGAGCCATGGGTGATTGCGCGAGTGAGAGCAGCGCAAGGAATGGAATGCAAGTCTAGGGCATTCTTGAAGGATTCTGGAATGAGGGTTAATACCAATGCACCCTTGAAATGTTAGAAAACTTTGCGCGGTCCTCGATTTCGATGGATTTCTAATTAACCCCGCGGCCACAAACTTTTCATCACATAGATTACAAGTCCATAAATAAAGACAACACCCTTTTTGCATTAACTCTCTCTGGCTCCGTAACTCTCCCATGACTAATCACATTCATATTCAAAAAAAAAAATACACTACGACATTCTAAATACCATATAAATTAAAGGCATCCTTCGCATCATCGTGTCAGATTTGATCAAACTCTATCAGTCTAAATTTTTTTTAATTTTAATATCTAAAGTAAAATATCTTAAATTAATATTTTTATTTGTATATCATTATTGTTTAATATTATTTTCAATTAAAGATAAGAAAACATTTCGTGAGTTTAGAGATCCATTTTTATTGGGACAATAATAAAGATATTTTTAATAAGGATAGGACAGGATTATGATAAAATTTCAATCCTCACGTTTTGATAAGGTGTGGATGATTTACTATTCTCCACCTCTTACTCATCTATACCTTAAAATTATATACAAAACATAAAATATATTTTTTATTTTTATTTTCATGTAATAAACTATTATATATAAAAAAAACATATAAACTTATAATTATTATCTTTTATTTGACTTTTAATATATTGATTATTAAAAAAACATAAAATTATATTATTCTTTTATAATAAAATGTTATGTTATGTTATTTTATTAAAGCCTCAATTTTAATTATATAAAAGATATTATACTAGAAATAGGGTGGGTTTCGATAAAGTTACCTTGCATGGATATTCCACATCCTCGTCTGCCATAAAAAAAAAAAAGAGAACCAGTGTGAATTGGGTGTCAAATTGAATAATGAAATGGAGAACGAGGAAGACCTCCCTACCCCTGGCTCGCCTCGCCGTGTTACCATCCCTATTTTAAATATATTAATAATATTTGTAAATTAATATTTTTAAAACATGAATATTTAAATATTTATAATCTTATAATTTTAAATATTTCATTATCATATTATAAATTATTTTTTTCTATACTATTTAAATAATAATTTATGATGTAATTATATATATATATATATATTGTTATATAAAAGTCTAATAAATGATTTAGATTGGGGTATTTTTGAGAATTCAGTGTGATATAAACCATTAGGATAAAAACTAAAAATATTCTAACTTTTTTTATTTAAATTAAAATCTTTAGATTAAGTCTTATATAGTAATACAAAAAGATATCATTAAAATATTTTATGTTTGAGAATAAATCAAACGTAGACCACGTCCGACAAAAAACAATCAACTTCTTTCCATTTGAGTAATGCTACTCATACAAACTACTTATACAAAATTACACATACAAACTGATGTGACATTCCTAAATGATCGCCACATCACCGATGTTAATTAATGTCATTTATTATTAATATATATTTTTCAAATCATTGTATTTATTTATCAACTAATATCATGCCACGTCAGTTTGTATAGATGAGTTTGTATAAATAATTTGTAATAATAGCATTACCTTTCCATTTATATTATTTATGTCAATTGAACATCACTTTTCTATTATATATTATATAGGGGTAAATACATGCTAGATGTAAATATGCACTTATGAATTTTAACATTTGACAAATGGGTTTAATTTAAAAGATCGAGAAACATGGATCAAATATTATTTCTTTGAGCTTAAATTGTGCTACACACCTTATATTGTTGGCTTGAGTTGAGAATTTTTGGACTTGATCTAATTCTCATATTTATATAATTTATATCAATTTTTGAACACTCAAATCAAGTTCAACTTGTCCGATTAAACGCAATTATAAAGTTATCTATCTGCAGAACTACAAGGACCAACAAAATAGGAAAAAAAAAATTAAGTAAATGAAGTTAAGAAAATTAAAAACACCTTTTATGCCATCATGTATATATTTGATTCTCTCCCTGCAAGGAGTTGCTGATGTCATATGTTCTCTTATATTTCATAATGATTTTTTTTTTGTTTAGTAATATCCGTTAGTTTACATTTTAAAAAAATAATTTTATGAAAACGAAGATTTTTAATAAATTTAAAACAATATCACTCTGTATAATTTTCAAAATTTAAAAAAAAAATTTAAAATCATCCACACATTCTTTCAAAATTTTAGAAAAATAAAACTTGAAAAAAACATAAACAAAAACACCATAATTTAAAGAAAAAAACTGGATCTAATTTCCAAATCAAAATCACATTCACCTGGACATAAACATATAACTAATCTTTTCTTCTTTGCACTTTTGATATATACAAGCGGGCTACAAAGCCCATCTACCGATTTCTGTTCAAATGCCCAGTAGAAATGATCCAAGCACATAAGGAGTGGACTGATACTTAACACCAATATGAAGAGAACTGCTTTTCATATGTCCAACCCTTGGGCACAATTAAATATAAAAGCAACATACATATAATTGTTTGCCATCGAAAAATTGTGTCAAGAATTGATTAAACTTAATATGTTTGTACTATTGCCTAGTATATAGTGTTATACGTTTTGTCATCATTTGTTTTAACGTCCAAAGTTCTATTTTAAATGATTGGTACGTCTTCGCTAGACCAATTGCTCAGAGTATACTTCTACAATTTTTTTCTACTTTCAAGAAGAAAAAGGAGGAGGACAAAAAGAGGCAAGAGAATGAAATTCCTTCCCAATGATGTTTAACTAAATGACCTTCAGCATCTTCATGATTAAATTTCAATTGCCCTTCAACTCCATTAGCATTTGGGACTGGATTCTGAGTGACTTGAGTTTGCAGATGGACATCCATATACCTTTTATCTTTTACTTCTGTTCTTTCTGCTGATGTTCTGGATTCTAAGTCATTTTTTTAACCTCTGTTTGTCTATTGTCCAATGAACATCTTTCCTGATCGAATGCCTGGAAGAGCAATAATTATAGCAGTTGTATGTAGCAAGTCCTCCAACCTTAAGCTTGACTCTCTTTTATGGTTCTATAATACCTGGTATGATGGCTTATCACTGCTGCTGAGCTCGCAAACATATCTGTAGATTAATAATCTTGCGAAGAGTGCTTCTGGTCAAGCACTACAATATCTTAGCATAATGCCGGGATTTCAAAAAAACACAGGGCTTCTCTACCAACCCTCGTTTCCTTGACATGTTCCCAATTGCTATATATACAAAATGAGTATGCATGTCTTTGCCAAACCTAACTTAAAAAAATCTCTTTTGCTACCAAACAATGCATAAAGAAAAAAAATATATATCGTTGGCTTGGTATGTGTATCTTAACATTAGTGATGGCTATCATTTCTTGTCTACCAGACTTTGCTATCTTCATCTACGCTTTCTGTCAAACTAGTTGGTAACAATTCAACGGTTCGTGCAGGAAACCATGCGAAATGTTGTTGGCCTACAGCCTCTTTAAGGAATTGTTCTTACCCGATGTAATTCTCAGAGAAGAATGGTTTTAGAAACAATGTATCATAGGTTCATGACTAGATACCATGCATGCAATAAGATGATAACGAGTTATTGCAAAGACTTAAGAGTAGAACTGACAACAGGGAATCTAATTAAAGTTGATTCCATCAGAAGAATTAAAGAGATTTTGATGTTTGAAAACCCAAAATAAAGGAAAATGTTCAATAATTTTTCCAAGACCAAGGGGAGCAAATATCCCCCAACTAGTCGCTGAATGCCTCCATCCAAGCATCAACTTCCTTGTGTGGTTCTGGCTGCTGACAGCATTCTCTCTCTCTCTCTCTCTCTCTCTCTCTCTCTCTCTCTCTCTCTCTCTCTCTCTCTGTATATATATATATATATATATATATATATATATATGAAACTTATAGCATATATGTGGTTGGTGATATACTACATAGAATAATTCTATGCAAACATCTTAATTCTAACCGCATAGAGTGGGTAAAGCTAGAGCCCTTAACATGTCAAGCATTTTCATTTTTAAATTTTATTGAGTCAAACAATACTTGGTTGGTATAGATGGACTTTTATGTATGGTATTTCACTTTTATATATGTGCATCACTGTCTCACAAACAATATTAGTCAAATGTTCAACACTACAAACTTATATGATAAAAGTCATATGATAAAAGTCATATGTCAGCTCAAATAAAACAAAAGTTTAGATTAGCCAATGAACAGTAGTAAAGTAGACCCCCCAAAAATAAGGATCAGGCTAACACTTAATATAACTGATTATTTTGAAGCCAAACTTTTTTCAATTGAGTCATCCAGCACTACACATCCAACCTTCTAGATGACCCAACTTTTTGATCATTCACAAAAGATTATGGATCCAAAAATCTGGAAGGTCATCAACCCATCAAAGCACCCAGGTGGCACACTCTAGCAAAATTATTTGAAAATTGAAATAGAAAGGCATAAAACTGCCCAAAGCTAATAAAAAATAAAAGCGGGACAAGATAAAAATGGAGAAATAAAAAAATAAGGCCACAAAATAAAAGACACCATGAAGCTGACCCAACATGCCCTGGCTTAAAAATTCGGCTGCATTTGACAGCACATATAGTATAAAATAAAAGGGGTGTCTGTATAACTTCTCATTTAACCTTTGTTTGGTTACAAATAAAAACTTGCTTAAGGACAGCATAAGGGCTGCAATATTAACACACAAGCCCCCCAGGTTAAGGCCGCATTACAATGTTAGCATTTGTTAAATGTGAATTTCTCTCTCCTCTCTAAAAGCTCTCTTTTTTTATTCAAATAAGTGCAGGTAATAAAGTAAAAGAATTACTTTATTTATGAACTCATCAAGACAATTAGTCTAAATTAATGATCTTTAGTTTTTATTAAAATTTTAAATTTAATATAAAAATTATTTTTAAATTGTTCTAATTATTATAAAAATATAATAAAATCTAATTCAGTCTGCTGCCAAACACAGTATTGTGTAGTATTTCCATCATACAGTGACAAAGTAAATACAATGTAGAGTTTTATCAATCCTACAAAATACAATTTCATACAATTCTATCCACTATAGCGATATTTATAAAATCATAGACGGTATACCAAACCCAACTAAATTGAAAGAAGTTGAACATACCTTTTCTACAATTTTTGCCTCCAATAACAGGTACTTGAGTTTGATACCGAAACAGCCGCACCCCGCCTTACGTTGTTTGGCAGCTCATCATGGAGTATCACTCTTGGATTTGAAAGAGAATAGATATATAAATGAAGTTTATAGTGTAGGTGTTGGTGATATATAAAATATGCGCATACGTATGTAAAAAAAAAAAAAGGAGTAAAATGAATAATTATACAGCAAAATTTGCTTAATTTTGTAAAATAGAAATGAAAGGAATTGCTATCATATACATCGGCAAATGTGATGAGTGACTAGAGAAACATTCAAAAGAAAAAAATCAATGCAACCTATATGCTATCATTTAAACAAAATAAAAAAATAAAAATACGATCAGTGTGATATGACAAATTCGCAATTTCTTTATTGAAATTATTTCTTTTTTAACAAGAAACAAAACGATTGGTATCAAGTAAAACAATTGTACCAAGGTCCACGTATTAAAAGAAAGAAGGCCTTAAGGGGACATTATTTATACAAACTAGCTAACAAGTTTGTATCACAATAAACAAAAACCACTTAATTACCATGGAATAACTAGCTCCTTCCCAATTGAGTTGGCTTTACACCTTTCCATTATTAATAACATAATGACTTACATCGTCTAGAACACATGAACTTCATCACGATTGTTTATCGGCTTGGCACATCCTATTTCTTCTCGTCCTAGAGCAACAACATCTCTTTGAGGTGAACAATTTTGCAGAGATCCACCGTGTTTTGGCATAATTGCTCCGTTAATGTATTTGAACTCACCTGATAAATACATTAGCTACATATAAAACACTACCAAACTCAAAGCTTAAATCAGCCAAGTCACCCAAATAAAATTAAATATGAATCAAGGGGAAAATTTTTCACCTCCATACTCCCTCTTCTCTCGATCAACGTAGTAATCGGCCTTCACACTTAAAACATAAGGAAGATCTGTAGAATGAATATGAAAAATGTCAACTTCCATATCATCTCTACTCTCTATAATGATCTTATATTTATCCAGAACTTACCATAAAATCGAAACCTCTGTCTTGGCCTCATAACAACACGAAAGCCTTGCATACCAAAATCACGAGATATGGTACAAGCATAAATTCTTTGCTTTGCCTCCTCCAAACTAACACCGCAAAAAACATTAAGAACCAGCCATAGCAAAGACAATTTAAGAAAGTGCTAATTAAGCGCCGAAAATCAAGGCTCAACATGATAGAAAAAACCAAAAAACACTGGGCAACCAATCAGAAGTGCTGCAATGTGAAAAATCATACACGAACAATTAAAATTAAAAGAACCGTAGACACTCTATTTGTCCAAATGTTTTTGGAACAAAGAAAGCGTTATAGAGTATACCCATAAAATCACTTCTACTCAAAAAAACGACTTCTTTTGTAATTATAGTACTACCAAATAGACGATTAACCGAATATTCAGCTCCTTCAAATTTCTCAGTTTAAAAAACACAAAATTAAGAAACCCTTGATTTAAATAAATAAAAATACCACCTAATATTGAGTCCTTTAGCACATGTCTCCTCATAAATTCCGAGTATATCTTCAGGCGTGAGCTCTGCTTCCATTGGCAAGAGCATCATAATATGCCAGTGAAATAAATCCATACCCTGGTATCGAGTCCTTATGTCTCTCACAGGGTCAAAAGAAGGAAGCAAAAAGGGCAAGCAAGTCGAATAAGATCGCCACGATTGAACAACGGAGTTCAAATATGAAGATGTGTGCTGTGATGACAAGGAGGATGAAATTGAGGTGTTGAGGAGAGGGCGATGGCGGATATTGCAGACGGGAGGAAGAGCTCGACGGAGGCGGAGGAAGGAGTGAGCCATGGTTGACTGCGCGAGTGAGAGCGGCGCAAGGAATGTAATGCAAGCCCAGAGCATTCGTGAAGGATTCTAGATTTAGGGTTAAAAACAATTTCGCTCCTGAAATTGCAGGAAACTTTTGGGCAAACTTTCAAAGAATACCCTCTTCAGCGCCCACGTCACCCGTCTAACCCTATTTTTTTAATATAATTTTTTTAACCCCTTTTATTAAATAAAAATTCTTAAATATTTTTAAAAATTATAAAAATATTAAAATAATAATATAAAATTTAATATTATTGATAATTCTTGTATGAATAGCACGATTGAATAGTATAAAAAATAATGATATATTTATATTATTAACAAATATTACGCAATTTGATCGTATAAAATTTCAAATTTTACACTTTTGCGCCACCAAATCATGCAAATAACATGTTTAGGTCGTATAAAAATAATGATATACTTATAAAGTTTTTATTTTCTGTACGACCTAATAATACAAGTTGCGCTACCCAATCGTACAAAATTTCGAATTTCACTTTTTTGTACGATTCAGTCATTTTAGTAGCACAACTCGATCATATAAAAAATAATGATATTCTTATAAAGTTTTTACATTTATAAATTTAAAAAAATATTTATGTTTTTTATATAAAAAATATTATATTTATATAAAATTGAAATAGGGTTACATTTAAAAAATGGTTAAAAATGGTCATTTAAAATACCTCAAAAATGTCCAGCTAGTCCTCGATTTCGACGGATTTCTAATTAACCCCGTGGCTACATATACAAAGACAAGCATAAACTTTCTCCAATCACATTCATAATCTTTGGGTTGGGGGGGGGGGAGGGGGTCGGGGGGGTCGGGGCCTGGGCGGCGGCCGTATAAATTAAAGGCATTCTTCGCATCATCTTGTCAATTTGATCAAACTCGATCAGCCTAAATTTTTTTAATTTTAATATCTAAATAAAAATATTTTAAATTAATATTTTTATTTGCATTTCATTATTATTTGATGTTATTTTCAATTGGGGATTGAAAACAAATATCTTGGGGTTAGAATCCACCTCTATTGAGATAGTATTAGAGGTATTTTTCATAACAACAATTAGAATAGAATTTTAATCCTCATATTTTGATAAAATGGGATTTACTAATCCCTATCTCATACTTACCTGCATCGTAGCATTATATTTAAAATATAAAATATGTTTTTTATTTTTATTTTTATATAATAAACTACTGCACATTAAAAATATAAACTTATATTTAATATTTTTATTTGACTTTTAATATATTGATTATTAAAAAATATAAATTATATTATTCTTTTATAATAAAATGTTATGCTATGTTATTTTGTTAAAGCCTTAATAATTATATAAAACATGTTATACTAGGAATAGGATGGGGTTGGGGAACGTGTACCTCATACGGAGGTTCCACATCCCTGCTTGTCATAAAAAAAAACGAATTAGGGTGAATTATGGGTTAAACGGAATAACGGAGTGGAGAATGGGGAAGGGTTACCCACCCCTAGCTCACTGTGTTGCCATCTCTATTTTCGATTGTTTTTTTAATATACTAATAATATTTATAAATTAATATTTTTAAAACATGTATATTTAAATATTTATAATCTTATAATTCTAAATATTTCATTATCATATTATAAATTATTTTTTCTTTACTCTTTAAATAATAATTTATAATGTAGTTATTCAAATATATATTGTTATATAAAGGTCACATATAAATGGTAATAAATGATTTAGATTGGGGTATTTTTGAGAACTAAGTGTGATATAAACCATTTAGATAAAAGCTAAAAATATTTTAACTTCTTTCATTGAAATAAAAATCTTTAGATTAAGTCTTATATAACATTAGAAAAAGACATCGTTAAAATATTCACTGTGCGAGAATAAGTTAAATTTAGACCATGTCAAAGCAAAACGATCAACCCCCTTCTATTTCTATCATTTAGGTCAGTCGAACATCACTTTTCTATTAAATAATGCATAGGGTGTAAATACATGGTAGAGCTAAACTCCTAAGAAATTGAAACAATAATACCTTGAATTTCTCATTATTCACATTAATGCTTCATTGTCTGTGTATAGAGGCATTTGTGTAAATATACGCTTCTGTATTTTAATATTTGGCAAATAGATTTAATTGATAAGATTGAGAAACTTGGGTCAAATATTATTCTTTTGAGCTTAAGTTGTGCTCCATATGTTATATTGTTGGGTTTAGTTGAGAACTTATTGGAATTGATCTAATTCTCATATTTATATAATTTATGTCAATTTTTGAAAAATAAAATCAAGTTCTACTTGTCTGATTGATTAAACAACAATTATAAAGGTTCTTTGTATTATGTCTTCCTTGCAAGGAATCAACCCTGCTGATTTCATATTTTCTCTTATATTTCATAATGAATGTTTTTTTTTCTTTGTTTAGTGGTAATTAAGGTTATGTTAGTTTACATTTTTGAAAATAATTTTTTGAAAATGAACATTTTTTAATATATTTAAAACAATATTGACTATACGAATGGGTTGACAGTGGCGGGCACGTCGATCACCTTCAATCTACTCTTAGGAAGCCATCCATAACTCTTCAATGTTGAACATACCGGAATGATATAGTTGAAAAATAGTGGCCGAGGAGTTTCCTGCCTATCCAGGAATAAGTATAGATCCTCCAGAAAACACAACAATTCCGCTCCTCTTCTCAAACTAAGAAGCCGCTAGGTTAATCCCTTAACCTTAAGTAAGAAACCGAGGAAGAATATTAGTAAAACTAACACGGAAATGTCATCGAGAAAGAAGAGAATGTCTAGACAAATAAGAGCTGACGAAAAGCTTGTGCAGAAACTTACCTTCATATATTGAAGGCACAAATGGAAAGTAATGCTCAACCTCTCAAGGATTTCATTATAAGGAAGGGACTAGGAAGAATGAAAGAGCTCCGTGGAAGACTTTAAGATTTAGCAACTTGAGGGTCTTCTCTTGAAAGGCAGACTAAAAAGAAAGACTCATTTCCCCAGGACTTGTAACCGCGCCGCCTACTCGTACTGTTTGAGTTCTGAATTGCCCTGAACCAACGGCTTTTCTAGAAAGAATGAAATGAAGAGAGAAGAAGGAAATGAAGAGAAAAGAAGGAAAGACGAGATTCTTTAAGAAAAGTTTCGCTTTCGCTCTCAACTGCTATCACTAGCAAGGGAAGCAAAGCTTTCTTCTGGGCTTGCTTGCCTACAATTTAATTTGATCTGCGACACTTGTACTTCATCTTCACTTAAGGGTGAAATACACCTGTTATCATTTTTAAAATTAAAAAAAAAATAAAACTAACCACAATTCTTTGAAATTTTTGAAAAAAATTCAAAAAACATAAACAAGCGCACCATAATTTAAAGAAAAAAAACTGGATCTAATTTCCAAATCAATATTTATCTAAAAATTACGTTCACCTGGTATAGGTTTAGGGGATATGTAACTAATCTTTTTTTGTTTTTACTAAACAAAAGCGGGCTATAAAACCATCTACTGATTTCTATTCAAATGCCCTGTAGAAATGGTCCAAGAACATGAGAAGTGATGGATAGAGACTGACACATCCGAAAAAGGATTGTCTCCCAAGTATAGGAGTGTCGAAGTAATAAAATCCAGTGAGACCAGGGTCGATCCACGAGGAAGGGAATTTAAGCGTTACAAATTATAAGCTAAACAAATGTGATATGGATGATTCAAAGAGGTGACATGATAAAATCAACAAGTATGTAAGATGGTAGGCGGTATTACCGACCATTCAAATATAAAACAAAAAGCAAGAGGAGGTAAAACCATCCATGGAAATAGGTGGTATAACCAACCATAGTAAATTAAAGAACAATTTCATAAGGTGGTAGAACCTACCATAGTAAATAAAATAAAAAGTTCATAAACAATAGAATAATTAAAATACAAGAGGAATTAACACAATAACAATGAAGGCTAAGGTTAGGGGATCCGCCCTTGATATTTCAAATAAGGATAATTAACCCATTTTAGTTATATGAATTATATTTGTTTCATTACCAATATTTATACCACTTCTTGTAAATGGGTTCAAGCATCCAATGTGCCAATCACCATATGTCTACAACAAATCAAGGTTCCAACTAGATTCGTGTCGGTAAGGAAGAACCATACATCATCTAGAAAGGATCCAAGCATTTGATGTGCCAAGGATTGTCGACAATGGATCAAGACCTCCACTTTACGAGTGGTGTCAAGATTGATTAAGAAAGTAAATGTAACTCATATAAAATAAACAACATAAGATTAAGATTATTAGGCACATATTAAGGGTTAGAGAATCATTATTCTCATATCAAGGGTTTCACCCTTTCACCTTAGCAAAAGAGAAATTAGAAAGACATTATAAGAGAAAGAAAATAAAATGCAAGAAAAAGAAAATTCATTAATAACATAAACACACAAATACTAAACAAGATCCTAGCCAAAGCCAAAATGATCCAGCCAAGGCCAAGATGCCCTAATGGATCACAAGGCAACTCTATTTATAGATACATCCAGGGGCAAACTTGTCAAATTACAAGGGCATAATTGTCAAATATTAGTTGTAAATATCTTTGACAATTGGGATCATTAGGCACCGACTTTGACCATCAATTTTGACATCGAAATGTTGTGAATTTTAATCACATGTCTTCATGAAAGTTGTAGATATTTCTCTCAGCTTTCTAGAACATATTAATTTGCACAATTTGGATATGTATTTTGAGAGATACGGTCCAAATACTGAGGCCTGGTCAGACTGGGCCGAGACTGTAGATGGGTTCACTTCAAGCCCAATTTTGGTCCACTAAGAGCCCGAATTTGATTATGCTTGTGAAATTCAATCTTGTAGACAATTGAATCAGCTTTCCAAAACATTAAGAATTTCACCATTCTGATCTATAAATAGAGAGTTATGCCCATTTTACCGAACCTGTAACAAAACCAAAATTAAGAGGAATTAATTCCAAAGATGCAAATGCTACAAATATGCTTAAGTTGAGGAATTTAATGACACTATTAATGCAATATGATGAACTAAACTCTTATTAAACATGCATATTTAAGTGTTCATCAGAGACTTGACAACAATATAAAGAGAATTACTTTTCATTTGTCCAACCCTTTGGGCACAATTAAATATAAAAGCTATATACATATAATTGTTTGCTAGAAAAATTTTGTCGAGAATTGATCAAGCTTAATATGCTTGTACTATTGCCTAGAATACAATGTTATACGTTTTGTCATCATTTGTTTTAACGTCCAAAGTTCTATTTTAAATGATTGGTATGTGTCACAGGCTTAATTTTTGGCAGCCGAATTACCCGTGTGGTATTTAGACAACTCACATCTAGAGTTGCTAAGTAAGCCTTGTTGCTTAGCTTGCTCACTAAAGGAGAAGCTTTTGAAGCTAGGATCTTTGAGCTTAGGACTTTTGGGGAAGAAAAGGAAGGTATTAGAAGAGGGAGACAGGAGTTACTAACAAGAATGCTTTGTATTACACTAGAACTCTTACTAATAGCTTGATTTTAACTTGCTTATAAATGGAGCTTGGAGGGGTATTTAGACCAGTCTTCCTTCCAAATGGATAGCTAAGATTCAATACATTCAAAGGTCAATATTAACCATCTAGAAATATCACCATAAATATCTAGATATTTACAATGCACATTTATCACATGGGTGGCTAGAAACTTCTAGAGAATGGGCTAAGGCCTTGCAAGGTTTCTAAAAACCGGGCCAAGCCTTGCACATGTTTGAGCCACTCTAGCACGCAAATTAGGTGGGCTATAACATACTCCCCCATCTAATCTCACGAGGTTTTCGGCGTGCTCTTGTCCTTGTAGTGTTAGATATGCTCTCCAAATTGCCACAAGCTATCTTCACGCTCCCAACTAGTCTCGCTGTTTGGAAGGTTTTTCTACTTTACCAAGTATTCAGTGTAGGGTGGAACTTCTCTCCTTCGTATCACTCATTTTGGAAGGATACACTCCACGTCGTTATCGAATTCGATGATGACAACGGCTGGTGCTCTTGTGGACTTGCTTTTGCTTGGGTCTTCTATGATATCGAATCTTCAAGATATGGCTCTGATACCAAACTGATGCCGGGCTGCTGAATTGTAACAGATCAAGATATGAGCTTCAAGTAGATAAACGACTCAACCAATGGCTGGAACAAACAAGAAACCCAATAAACACTCTCTCAAAAGGATAACAAGCTCACCACCAAAGTAGACACCAATGGGATATAGAGAATTCACCACCCAATGATGTAAACCAAAGATACAGGGCTAAGACTAACTCACCACTCTATGAAATCTACCAAAAGATACAGAGTTAAGGAGAAATCAGTACAAAGACTAAAATTTCATTAAAATTTGAATCAAAAACCGTTCTCCCTTGAATACACAGCTTTAGGACTTAAATAACTTGGAACAATCCTCCATGCATAGGTAAAAGATAATAATCATATGTGTTAAACAATTATGGCTCAACTACTACATTGACTATTAAATTATTGACTAAGACTCATAAATAAACTCATTAGATAATCAAAGCACAATAACTAAGCTAGAAAATTCAAATTCTAGAATAGACTTAATGTTGCATTGATTATGAGCTAGCTGTGAAGAGATAGTCATAAATTTCTACAGACAACTCCAAATGACACATTGGAAAATGTGTTAGAAAGCTAACTTCAAGATCTTTTACAGAAATAAATCTTTACAATTAATGCTATCCACATCAATAGTAGTGATTTGTCGAAATTGCCCCTTATTCTGGTTCATGTGCACTCTTGATTATTGTAATAATCTGCACCCTTTATGATCTATCATGAAACCTATGGATTGCAATACTCCTGTGTCAAGCTCTTCTAGTTGAGAAAGACTCAACCTCGAGTCTTGGTTGTTGTTTTCGCCAAGATAAGGGCTAAGGTCAGAGACGTTGAATGTGTTGGAAACACCATAATGCTCAGGTAGCTCAACTTTGTAAGCATCCTCTCTAATGCGTTGTAAAACTTTGAATGGTCCATCAGCTCTAGGCTTCAACTTGGCATATTTGCCTAGGGGAAACCTTTCCTTTCTAAGGTGTATCCATACTAGATCTCCTTCTTTGAACTCAGCATACTTCCGATGTTTGTTTTCTGCAACTTTATACTTCTCATTTTGCTTCAAAATCTTCTCCCGAACTTGTTCATGCAGTTTCTTGATGTTCTTGGCTCTCTCCTCTGCATCACCACTAAATTGAGTATTGGAAAGAATAGGAGCCAAATCCAAAGGACTTATTGGATTTTTGCCATAAACAACCTCAAAAGGACTATGACCAGTGGTTTGACTTAATGATCTACTCAATTTGCGATAAAACAAGATCCCATTGTCGTAAATTCTTATCAACATAACTCCTCAGAAGATTTTCCAAGCTTTTATTGATAACCTCAGTTTGTCCACCTGTTTGAGGATGATGAGATGAACTAAAGTTTAGTGCAGTTCCTAGCTTTTTCAAAAGCGTACACCAAAAATGAGATAAGAACTTTGGATCATGATCTGAGACAACGGTCTTAGGAATGCGATACAATTTCACAATCTCCCTAAAGTACAAATCAGCCACATGAGTCGTATCAATTGTCTTGTTACATGGGACAAAATGAGCCATTTTAGAAAATCGGTTAACCATCACCATGATTGAATCTTTGTTTCGCTATGTTCTAGGCAATCCCACCATAAACTCCAAGCTAACATCTTCCCATGGATCATGAGGAACAGGTAATAGAGTGTACAAACCAGTGTTCTACCCATGACTTTTTGCCACATGACAAATTGTACACCTCTTCACATGCTTCATCACATCCCTTTCCATCTTTGGCCAGTAAAAGTTTTCTTTCACAATAGCAATAGTTTTGTCTCTCCTAAAATGATCGATAATGCCACTACCATGTGCTTCATTAATGATTAATTCTCTTAAGGAACCTTGAGGAATACACAATTGGTTTGCCTTGAGTAGATAACCATCTTGCAAAACAAATTGGTTAGATGAAAGCTAATGACAATTACTCCATATTTCGCCAAAATCTGGATCATCCTTGTAAAGCTCCTTTAAAACCTCAAACCCAACAACATTCACTTGCATAGAGGTTAGCAAAGAATGTCTTTGGCTTAATGCATCAGCCACCATATTTTGAACTCCAGATTTATGCTTGACGGTAAAGTTGAAAGCTTGAAGAAACTCTACCCACCTAGCATGTCGAACATTAAGCTTCTGTTGGCTGTTGATAAACTTCAAAGCTTCATGATCAGAATATAGAATAAATGGCTTTGGCAAGAGAAACCGACTCTAATGCTTTAGAGCTCGACAAATAGCATACAACTCTTTCTCATAAGTTGAGTACTTTTTGCGAGATGCATTCCATTTTTCACTAAATAAAGCAATAGGTCCGCCTTCTTGGGTAATAACAGCACCAATACCAATGTTGGAAGCATCACATTCAACTTAAAAAACCTTGCCGAAATCTAGAAGTGATAAGATAGGAAATTCTATCATCTTTTTTGTAATCAACTCAAAGCTTCTTTGTGCACCTGTTGTCCATGTAAAACTATTACCCTTTAAGCATTCAGTGATTGGAGCCATTATAGTACTGAATCCTTCAATAAATTGACGGTAAAATGAAGCTAACCCATGAAAACTTCGAATGTTGTGGATTGATGTAAGAATCGGCCAATTTTGGATTGCTTCAATCTTGCTAGGGTCCATATGAATTCCATCTTTAGAAACCAGATACCCCAAGAAAATAAGGATTTTGGTGAAGAACTCACACTTCTTCAAGTTGGCATAAAGCTTTTCACTTCTCAAGGTGTGGAAAACTTGTTGAAGATTATCCAAGTAAAGCTCCTCATCTTTATTGTACACAAGTATATCATCAAAATATATAACAATAAACTTGCCAATGAATGGTTTAAAGACATGGTTCATCAACCACGTAAATGTACTTGGTGCATTGGATAGGCCACATGGCATTACTATCCATTCATAAAGTCCATTCTTTGTTTTAAATGCAATCTTCCATTCATCATCAAGTCTCATTCGAATTTGATGATAGCTACTTCGAAAATCAATTTTTGAGAAGACAGTAGCACCATGAAGTTGATCAAGAAGGTCGTCAATCCTCGAAATAGGAAATCGATAATTAATTGTTATCTTGTTGACAACTCTACTATCAATGCACATTCTCCAAGGGTGATGAACACTTAAATATGCATGTTTAATAAGAGTTTAATTCATCATATTGCATTAATAGTGTCATTAAATTCCTCAACTTAAGCATATTTGTAGCATTTGCATCTTTGGAATTAATTTCTCTTAATTTTGGTTTTGTTACAGGTTCGGTAAAATGGGCATAACTCTCTATTTATAGATCAGAATGGTGCAATTCTTAATTTTTTGGAAAGCTGATTCAATTGTCTACAAGATTGCATTTCACAAGCATAATCAAATTCGGGCTCTTAGTGGACCAAAATGGGGCTTGAAATGAACCCATCTACAGTCTCGGCCCAGTCTGACCAGGCCTCAGTATTTGGACCGTATCTCCCAAAATACGTATCCAAATTGTGCAAATCAATATGTTCTAGAAAGCTGAGAGAAATATCTACAACTTTCATGAAGACATGTGATTAAAATTCACAACATTTCGATGTCAAAATTGATGGTCAAAGTCGGTGCCTAATGGTCCCAATTGTCAAAGATATTTACAACTAATATTTGACAATTATGCCCTTGTAATTTGACAAGTTTGCCCCTGGATGTATCTATAAATAGAGGTGCCTTATGACCCATTAGGCATCTTGGCCTTGGCTGGAACATTTTGGCTTTGGCTAGGATCTTGTATTGTGTTTTGTGTGTTTATGTTATTAATGAATTTCCTTTTTCTTACATTTTATTTTCTTTCTATTATAATGTTCTTCTAATTTCTCTTTTGCTAAGGTGAAAGGGTGAAACCCTTGATATGAGATAAGGATTCTCTAACCCTTAATATGTGCTTAATAATCTTAATCTTATAATGTTTATTCAATATGATTTATATTTAATTTCTTATTCAATCTTGACACCACTCGTAAAGTGGAGGTCTTGATCCATTGTCGACAATCCTTGGCACATCAAATGCTTGGATCCTTTCTAGATGATGTATGGTTTTTCTTTACCGACACGAATCTAGTTAGGAACCTTGATTTGTTGTAGACATATAGTGATTGGCACATTGGATGCTTGAACCCATTTACAAGAAGTGGTATAATTATTGGTAACGAAACAAATATAATTCATATAACTAAAATGGGTTAATTATCCTTATTTGAAATATTAAGGGCGGATCCCCTGACCTTAGCCCTCATTATTATTGTGTTAATTTCTCTTGTGTTTTAGTTATTCTTATTTATTAACTTGTTCCTTACTTTTACTTGTTGATATTATCTTGTCACCTCTTCGAATCATCCATATCACATTTGCTTATCTTATAATTTGTAACGCTAAAATTCCCTTCCTCGTGGATCGACCCCGGTCTCACCGGGTTTTATTACTTCGACACTCCTATACTTGGGAGACAATCCTATTTTCGGATGTGTCAAAGGGCCATCCTTTTTAGGCACCAAAAGAGCTGGGACAGCCCAAGGACTCATGCTTTCCCTCACCGACCCTTTAGTTATAAGCTGATCAACATGCATTTGTAATTCTTCATGTTCTTTAAGACTCATTCGATAGGCTAATTTATTTGGTAATATAGCACCTAGAATAAGATCAATACAATGTTGTATGTCTCTCATTGGAAGAAGGCCTAATGGTATCTCATTTGGTACAACATCATGGTGTTCTTCAAGAAGATACTTCATCTCCAGAGGCGATTCTTTACTAACTTCATTTTCTTCTAACAACAAGAAAACATAAATTTCACTTCCCTTCTCCAACTCTCTTCTACATTCTATTTGAGTAAGCAAAGCATTTCCCTCCCCTTTAATAGGTTTAGGAACACATTCTAACTTCGACGAACCCAAAATAACATTGACCCCATCTTTAAAGAATGTTTTAAGTATTCCTATAGCCATCATGCATTACTCTTCTATCATACTACCATGGTCTACCAAGAAGTAAATGACAAGCATCCATAGGAACAACATCACACCATATTTCGTCTTTATACTTTTTTCCAATAGAAAATGAAACAAGGCAGTGTTTGTTTACCTTGATCTTGTTATCCTTTCGAAGCTATGAAATCTTGTAAGGCTGAGGATGCTTCTCTGTTTGAAGGCCAAGTTTATCAATCATCGTCGTAGACACCACATTTTCGAAGCTGCCACCATCAATAATAATGTTGCACACCTTGCCATGAGAAATACATCTAGTATCGAAGATATTTTTGCGAAGCCAATCATCTTCTCGTTCTTGGACAATACTCAAACTCCTTTGAATAGTAAAGAGAGAATCACCGTGATTTGCATAAGTGACTTCCTTTTCATCAACATATTCTGGATTACTGAAATTGATCAAGGCATCTAACTTGATCTCTTCATCACTTTCTTCCTCTACTAGTGTCACAATTTTACGATTAGGACACTCGGAACCAATATGTCCATAGCCTTGGCTTTTGAAACAATGACGTGAAATAGCATTTGAAGAGCTTTGGGGTTGTTTGGAGCTATTACCATGCTCATTCTTTGAAAAAGCTTTTGGGTTTGTTTTCAGACCTGGTTTAGGCTTAGGATAGGAACTATTGCCACGATTGGAAGTGCCATCACGATTAGCAAAACGAGAGCTACGAATATGTGCCTCTTAAAGCTGTTTCTCCACTCTAAGAGCAAGTCTACACACATCATTGTAGGGTTGCAATTAGACCACATTGTAGATCTTATATCTCAATCCCCCAAGAAAACATGTTATAGTTTGTTCTTCTGGTTCAGTAAGATCACATTTCATCATCAAATTATCAAATTCTGCCACATACTCCGCTACAGATAACTCATTTTGCTTGAAATTGTGGAACTTAAGGAAAACATCTTGCCTGTAATTTTCAGGAAGGAATTTCCTCTTAAGCTCTCTTTTCATTTTCTCCCATGTCAAAATTAGACTTCTGCCGTCTCTTTCTCTTTGTTTCTTCAAATTCTCCCACCATGAAAAAACATATTTCTTTAGCTTGATTGCAGCAAGCTTAACCTTACGAACTTCAGGCACATTTTTGTAGTAAAAAATATGCTAAACCGTATTAAGCCAATCAATGAACTCATTAGGATGCATTCTTCCTTCAAATTCTGGAATGTCAACCGTCACATCAAAATCTTGAAAGAAGTGATTTCTTAATTCATGAGGATGAGGTGGAGTGCTATCACTAGATGCTTCGCTACATTGATTGTGAAATGGATTATCATCATCACGGACTGCATTTTCCCATTCATCACCATTTTCACCCCTATCTTCTTGAATTTTCATTACCTCCAAATATTGCTGGACTTGCTGGAGCTTCCACCTGAGATCTTCAATGATCAAATCTCGTTCGTCTCTTTGAGGAGGAGGTAGTTGGCTAGTAGAAGCAGCCTTATGAGTACGACCAGCCATTGAACCAAAAGCTCTGATACCAATCATTTTGGAAGGATACACTCCACGTCGTTATCGAATTCGATGATGACAACGGCTGGTGCTCTTGTGGACTTGCTTTTGCTTGGGTCTTCTATGATATCAAATCTTCAAGATATGGCTCTGATACCAGGCTGTTGAATTATAACAGATCAAGATAGGATCTTCAAGTTGATAAACAACTCAACTAATGGCTGGAACAAACAAGATGAAGCCCAATAAACACACTCTCATAAGGATAACAAGCTCACCACTAAAGTAGACACCAATGGGATACTGAGAATTCACCACCCAATGATGTAAACCAAAGATACAGGGCTAAGACTAACTCATCACTCTATGGAATCCACCAAGAGATATAGAGTTAAGGAGAAATCAATACAAAGATTGAAATTTCATTAAAATTTGAATAAAAAACCGTTTACCCTTGAATACACGGCTTTAGGACTTAAATAACTTAGAACAACCCTCCAAGTATAGGTAAAAGACAATAATCAAATGTGTTCAACAATTATGGCTCAACTACTACATTGACTATTAAATAATTGACTAAGGCTCATAAATAAACTCATTAGATAATCAAAGCATAAATAGCTAAGCTAGAAAATTAAAATTCTAGAGTAGACTTAATGCTGCATTGATTATGAGCTAGCTGTGAAGAGATAGTCATAAATTTCTGCAGACAATTCCAAATGACACATTATAAAATGTGTTAGAAAGCTGACTTCAAGATCTTTTATAGACATAAATCTTGACAATTAATGCTATCCACATCAGTAGTAGTTATTTGTTGAAATTGCCCCTTATTCTGGTTCATGTGCAGTCTTGATCATTGTAACAATCTGTACCCCTTTATGATCTATCATAAAACCCATGGATTGCAACACTCCTGTGTCATTTTGTATCCTCATGATAAGGCTTAAAAAAGCTCACATGGAATACTAAATGTATCTTAAGGTTAGGGGGCAGCTGTACTTGGTAAGAGACCTTGCCTACTCGCTTGACAATTAGGAAAGGACTTTCATACCTTCGTAGCAACCCACGTTGCACAACCTTTTGAATTGTTGAGGTAGTAGCTTAAGAAGCACCAATTCCCCTTCTTGCAATTCAAGGTGTCGTTTCCTCATGTCCACCCATTTCTTCATCTTTCTGACGGCCTTATCTAAGCACACTCGGTAATATTGGCTTGCTCATGCCACTCCCACTACAAGAAATTTTTTAATATTTGACACATGGGTTGTAATTTATTTGAGGGTTTTTTAAAATTCAGTCAAATATAATACTGCCTAAAAAGTCAACCCGTTTTTTTCACTTATTTGACGCCATTGTGATAAAACTTAATTACATATTTGCCATTTTATATAAATAGGCAAATAAATCTCTTTGCCCCCTTTCTATCTCATTATTCCCTCTTCGATCTATTTTGCTACCCTAACTGTGCGCTTCTCCATTGGTCCCTCATCGATTTTGGCGAAAATCAGTCATCTAGTCCCTCATCGATCTCATTGTTACTCAATCCAATTCGCTTCCCAGAATCATTCCCCTAATCCATTGCTCTATCATCGAATTCACCTCCTACTTAGACTCCCCTCCTCCCTTGCAGCAAACACCGCTGCTCTGCTGTCGTGAACTTGCCTACTTTCCAAATATTGGAAGAACGACCACCGTTAGGTACTTCAATACCTAATTCACAAAGTTTTAACATTCTTTATTAACTTGTAGTGAATTCTTTAATGCTTTGTTTTCACTTTCCTCTCACTTGAATGCAATCGCTTTTATATGGCTAAATGGGGGTTTGGGGCTTCTGGCGGTGTTGTTGCGTTGAAAGAGGGTTGAGGAGGTTCTAGTTGTGTGCTGGGTTGCACGACTTTGATTGTGCAATTGTGTTGCAGTACTCGATTGCGGGGGTTGAATTTGTTGGTTTTGATTTGTATGGGCTTTGAATTTTCTGGGTTTATGATTTGTGATTGAATCTCTCCTTGTGTTTTTTGGGCATTAGCTTTTTGGTGTTTTCGACAAGTAATTGAATTTCTGGTGTTGTATCTTTTCGGCTTTGAGTTTTCTTGATTTATGATAGGTAATTGGGAGTTTTTTTTTTTAATCGTGGATTTGATATGTCTAAAACTTTACATGTTAGAAGACTTTTTTATCTTGGATGCTAAATGTACATGCAAATTTTGCAAGAGTTTCTGACAAATTTGCTAATGTTTGAGCAGTTTGACTATTGAAAGTCTCTTGCTTTGTAATGAATGAATGCAATGTCTCTTCAAAGTCATTCCTAGGAGGAGGAGCATATGTATGATCATGAGAATTTTGAAAATTTTGTCGTGTTTGAAAAGGGACTTGTGAAGATTGAGCATGATTGTCATTTTTCTAGCTAAAATTTTGATGATTTCTCCAACCAGGATTGTAGGTTTGTGAATATGGATTGTGATTTGGCCTTTTGAAAGTGTTCAAGGCATTGGCTTCTTCATGGAAGACATTCCCTAAAGGCAGGCAAAGTTGGGCAATCATCAGTAGAATGGTCATTGTCATCACAAATGTTACAGACATTTTCTTGAATAGATTTCAATTGCCCACTCTTTTTCATCTCTAAAGCCTCGACTTTTCTAGCTAGGGATGCAAATTTGGCTTGAAGGTCATGGTCTTCCCTAAGGTTGTAAATGCCTCTATTGGATGTCGAGGTTGGGGCCTTGCCTGGTACCTCATAGGTGCCAGCAGTGTCCCAATTTTGTGCCTTTTCTGCCAAGGAATCTAGGAAGTCAAGTGCTTCCTCAGGGTCTTTTTCTTTAAATTCTCCATTACACATTAATTCCACTAGTTGCCTATCTTGAGGTGTTAACCTTTCATAGAAGTGTGCAACTATTCTCCAAGTTTCAAACCCATGGTGAGGACAGGTATTAAGTAGTTCCTTATACATATCCCAACATTGGTAAAGGGTTTCCCCTTGTTTTTGAGAGAAATTAGAAATTTGTCTTTTAAGAGAATTTGTTCTATGGGTAAGAAAAATTTTTTTCAAAAATTGTTGTTTCATCTCATCCCATAAACTGATAGAATTCGACCTCAAATTTTGTAGCCATGTTCTAGCTTTATCTTTTAAAGAAAAAGGAAAAAGCTTTAATCTAATGGTGTTTATGCTACAATTTGGGTCAGTGTAGGAGTTACATACCTCTTCAAAGAGTTTCAAGTGCGAATATGGGTTCTCCATGTCAAGGCCATGAAAAGTGGGTAGAAGTCGAACAAAACTTGGTTTGAAATTGAAATGGATTGAATTTGGAGGAGAAACTACACAAGATGGTGCACTAGTCCTTACCGGATTCATGTAGTCTCTGAGGGTTCTTCGTTGGTTTTGATCATTTTGTTGCGAACGGTTGTCCCCTTCATCCGTGAATATTTCCTCATGATTGTCAGCCATGTTTTCTAAGGAAGATGATGTTTTTCTAACAAGTATACCACTAGATGTTCGTGACCAAATTTTCATGCAAGGAAGAGAGAAGAAAAGAGAGGAAAAGATGAACACACAAAAAAATTTAGATTTAAGATGGGAAAAGAGAATACTTACAATTTTGCACGCCAATTTTTACCTTCCCGTCAACGGCGCCAAAAACTTGACACATCCGAAAAAGGATTGTCTCCCAAGTATAGGAGTGTCGAAGTAATAAACCCGGTGAGACCGGGGTCGATCCACGAGGAAGGAGATTTTAGCACTACAAATTATATGCTAAGCAAATATGATATAATTGATTCAAAGATATGACGAGATAATATCAACAATAGATAAGAATAATTAAAATGCGCAAGTAAAAGGAATTAACATAATAATAATGAAAGCTAAGGTTAGGGGATCCGCCCTTGATATTTCAAATAAGGATAATTAACCCATTTTAGTGATATGAATTATATTTGTTTCGTTACCAATATTTATACCACTTCTTGTAAATGGGTTCAAGCATCCAATGTGCCAATCACCATATGTCTACAACAAATCAAGGTTCCTAACTAGATTCGTGTCGGTAAAGAAGAACCATACATCATCTAGAAAGGATACAAGCATTTGATGTGCCAAGGATTGTCGACAATGGATCAAGACCTCCACTTTACGAGTGGTGTCAAGATTGATTAAGAAATTAAATATAAATCATATTGAATAAACATTATAAGATTAAGATTATTAAGCACATATTAAGGGTTAGAGAATCCTTATTCTCATATCAAGGGTTTCACCCTTTCACCTTAGCAAAAGAGAAATTAGAAGAACATTATAATAGAAAGAAAATAAAATACAAGAAAAAGGAAATTCATTAATAACATAAACACACAAAACACAATACAAGATCCTAGCCAAAGCCAAAATGTTCCAGCCAAGGCCAAGATGCCCTAATGGGTCACAAGGCACCTCTATTTATAGATACATCCAGGGGCAAACTTGTCAAATTACAAGGGCATAATTGTCAAATATTAGTTGTAAATATCTTTGACAATTGGGATCATTAGGCACCGACATTGACCATCAATTTTGACATTGAAATATTGATAATTTTAATCATATATCTTCATAAAAGTTGTAGATATTTCTCTCAGATTTCTAGAACATATTGCGTTGCACAATTTGGATACGTATTTTGAGAGATACGGTCCAAATACTGAGGCCTGGTCAGACTGGGCTGAGACTAATAGATGGGTTTATTTCAAGCCCAATTTTAGTCCACTAAGAGCCCGAATTTGATGATGCTTGTGAAATAAAATCTTGTAGACAATTGAATCAGCTTTCCAAAACATTAAGATTTGCACCATTCTGATCTATAAATAGAAAGTTATGCTCATTTTACCGAACCTACATCAAAACAGAAATTAAGAGAAAGTTAATTCAAAGGATGTAAAGACTACAAATATGCTTAAGTTGAGGAATTTAATGACACTATTAATGCAATATGATAAACTAAACTCTTATTAAACATGCATATTTAAGTGTTCATCAACTATGGATCTTATTAGAAAGAAGTCCTATTAGTTCTAATATTTGTTAAGGCTAACAACCTTAGACAGGGGGGCATTCATTCATCATTATTTTTATATATATTTTTTTCTCTTTTTTCTTTTTTTTTTTGAAAGAGTGCATCTTTAACCCATGTAGCGAGCCTTAAGCTAATGACTCCCATACTAGTTTGCCTTAGGGCATTAGGTGTTAAGACACCCTTACGAGCTTAACGACTCGAGTTGCTGATGCTTTATTTTTGTTTAGAAACTTGTGGATAGTGCAATGTTCAATCCCATTAACCTTTCTCCTTAATCCATGTAATGAGCTTTGGGCCAATAGCTTCCAACCAGTTGGTCTTAGGGTATTACGTGTTAAGACACCCCTCGAGCTTAATTGCTCGAATTAAGGAGGCTACGAGACCAAACTTATCCACAATCACTGTTTTTTTTCTTCTTCTTTTTCTTTTTAACTTTCCCCTTCCTTTTGTTGTTATCCTAAACAAAATAAAAGAACTCAATTATTGCAACATTTCATTTCGCTACCCACAATCATGTATCAAGGTATGTGTGTGTGTGAAGAAATGTTCTTGAATACTTGCTTAACGAGTACATAAGTACACAGTTTATTAAATGATAAGGTTGTGAGAGTTCATAGATTTGAATAATTCAAGTGAAATGAATAAAACCTTCTTGTTATAAAATTCAAAAATCAAAACTAAATAATATCAAGTTAATTAAAATGAGTCTTCAAAAATACAAAATCAAAACAAAATGACAAATTGGTTAGAGTGTGTTTCAAGAGTTCAAACTGGCCCTCCTTACTCTGCCACTCCTTACCCAGAATGCGTTTCAAGAGGATTTGAACGCCTTACATCGCACTCTGACACTAATTACAAACTCACCCTTTTTTTTTTGCAAGAAAAGGAAAATTTAAGACACACTTATGTCAACTATCCTTTCCCCCCGACCAAATGAAATATTGTCCTCAATGTTTAAATGTAGAAAGGTAATGTATAGGATATATTACCTGAAGCTTCTGTTATTCAAGAGAAATCACCTAAAAGACTCATAAAATAAAATGTTATAAATAAAATAAAAGACAAGAAAAATTACAAACGGAGATTCAGATCCAATTTGCACTTTTTGTTTTGCTCCCCTGACCAATTAATTTGAGTTATGGATGGGTCAGGTTTATACTCGACTGCTTGTAACTTATCAAGTAACTCACTAATTGTAGTGGCAAAAATAAGGATCTGTCTTGTCGAATAAGGGATAAAATTTTGTTCCACAGCTACATCAATAAAGCTTATCAAAAGATCAAAGAAATTTTTAACATTCAGCAAACCTATGGGTTTTTTATAGAGATTTAGTTGGGCCCAAGAGGCAATTTGAAAACTTTCTTCAAAAGTACCAAAGCCATCTGGTAAAGCAATAAAAGAATCTGAATTGATAAGCATATGTGCCACACGTTCATGCATTTAGGAGACCTGTAACTATTTACCAACCTTTTTTTTCAATGATGCTTTCTACAGCCAAAGCTTTAGGAATAACTCCTAAAACTTGACTACTTCCTGCATGTGTATCTGTCGACACACAACCCATTAACCCGAGGCTACCTCTCCCATAAACCACATAAATCTTTCTTTCGACCAGTAACCTACCAAGATAATTTGCTACTTCTACATACACTTTACTTTTACCCGGTCGAGATCCACAGAATACACATATCCTTTGGATTCGATGTTTTGAAGTTTCCTCCATGGCTATGTGATGAACACTTAAATATGTATGTTTTATAAGAGTTTAATTCATCATATTGCATTAATAGCGTCATTAAATTCCTCAACTTAGTATATTTGTAGTCTTTGCATCTTTGGAATTAATTTTCTCTTAATTTTGGTTTTGTTACAGGTTTGGTAAAATAGGCATAACTTTCTATTTATAGATCAGAATGGTGCAAATATTAATGTTTTGGAAAGCTGATTTAATTATCTACAAGATTGTGTCTCATAAGCATCATCAAATTCAGGCTTTTAGCTGACCAAAAATGGGCTTGAAATGAACCCATCTGTAGATTCGGCCCAGCCTGACCATGCCTCAGTATTTTGACTATATCTCACAAAATACGTATCCAAATCATGCAAATCAATACGTTCTAGAAAGATGAGACAATTATCTACAACTTTCATGCAAATATGTGATCAATATTCGGAATAATTCAGTGTCAAAATCGGTGGTCAAGGTCGGTGCACCTAATGATCCCAATTGTCAAAGATTTGTGCACCTAATATTTGACAATAGTTCCTTTGTAATTTAACAAGTTTGCCCCTGGATGTATCTATAAATAGAGGTGCCTTGTGGCCATTAGGACATCTTGATCTTGGCTGGATCATCTTGGCCTTGGCTAGGATCTTGTATTGTATTTTTCTTTCTTGTGTGTTTATGTTATTAATGAATTTCCTTTTTCTTGCAATTTATTTTCTTTCTTTTATAATGTCTTTCTAATTTCTCTTTTGCTAAGGTGAAAGGGTGAAACCCTTGATATGAGAGTAAGGATTGTATAACCTTTGATATGTGCTTAATAAATATAATCTTTTGTTATTTATATGATTTATATTTATTTTCTTAATCAATCTTGACACTACTCATAAAGTGGAGGTCTTAATCCATTGTCGACAATCCTTAGCACATTAAATGCTTGGATCTTCCAGACGTCGTATGGTTCTTCCTTACCGACACAAGTCTAGTTAGGAAACTTGATTTGTTGTAGACATATGGTGATTGACACATTAAATGCTTGAACCCATTTACAAGAAGTGGTATAAATATTGGCAATGGAACAAATATAATTCATATAACTAAAATGGGTTAATTACCCTTATTTGATATATCAAGGGCAGATACCCTAACCTTAGCGTTCATTGTTGTTGTGTTAATTCTTCTTACTTGCTTATTTTAATTATTCTCATCTATTGCTTATGAATTTGTTCTTTAATTTACTATGGTCGGTTTTACCACTTATATCCATGGATGATATTACCTCCTTTTGCTTTTTGTTTTATATTTAAATGGTCAGTAGTACCGCCTACCATCTCTACCTTCTTAACTTTCATTTGTTGATAAAATCTTGTTATTCATTTAAATTAATTATATCATATTTGCTTAGCTTATAATTTCTAGCGCTAAAATTTCCTTCCTCGTGGATCGACCCGGGTCTCACTAGGTTTATTACTTCGACACTCCTATACTTGGGAGATAACCCTTTTTTGGATGTGTCAAGTTTTTGGCACCGTTGTCGGGGAAGGTAAAATTTGGCGTACAAAATTGTAAGTATTTCATTTTCTCATTTTTTTCCATTTTTCTCACATGTGTTCATCTTTTCTTTATTTTTGCATTAGTTGATAGAATTGTTAGGAGTCACTTGTCTTCTTTAATGCCATGCTCATGCACAGCCAAGAACATTAATGGACTACATAAATCTTAAAAGAACTTGTGCACAATCATGCATAGTCTTCCCTCGTGATGAAATATATTTCGAATATGAATCGGATTTCATTCATTTCTTACCCCACTTTCATGGTCGAGATATTGAAAACCCATCTTTGTACTTGAGAGAATTTGAAGAGTTTTGTAACACATATAGTGACCTCAATTGTGGCATAAACATCTATAAATTAAAGCTTTTTCCCTTTTCTCTAAAAGATAAAGCGAAAACATGGCTACAAAATCTTCGGTCAGGATCTATTAGCTCATGGAAGGAAATGCAAAAAGAATTTCTGAAAAAAATTCTTTCCTCCCTATAGGACAAATTCTCTCAAAAGGCAAATCATCAATTTCACTAAAAAACAAGGAGAGACCTTTTACCAATGTTGGGATAGGTATAAAGTATTGCTTAATACTTGTCCCTATCATGGTTTGGAAACATGGGAACTAGTTTTAATTTTCTATGAAGGTCTTACACATCAAGCTAGGCAAATGGTAGAATTAATGTGTGATGGACAATTTGAAGATAAAGACCCTAATGAAGCCATGGATTTCCTAGACTTACTAGCGAAAAATGCCCACAATTGGAATAATGTTGACACCTATAAGGTATCAAGAACATCTAGTAGAGGTATTTATAACTTTAGGGAAAATCATGATCTTCATGTCAAATTTGCATCCCTAGCTAAAAGAATCGAGGATTTAGAAATGAGGTCTATGCAAGAAAATGTCTGTCACACTTGTAATTCTAGTGATCATCCAATGGATGATTGCCCAAATGTGCCTACCTTTAGGAAAAGCCTCCATGAAAAAACCAATATTTTAGACACTTTCCAACGGTCAAATCCTAATCCTTGCTCACAAAAGTTTGGATGGAAAAATCACTTGAATTTTGATTGGAGGAATGATAATCATACACAATCTTACTAACCTCCCTTTCAATCATATCAAAATTTTCAAAATTCTCATGATCATGTATATGCTCCTCCTCCTAGAAATGACTTTGAAGAGACAATGCATTCATTCCTTACAAAGCAAGAAACGTTCAATAGTCAAATGCATTCATTCATTACAGAGCAAAAGACTTTCAATAGTCAAACTGCTCAGACTATAGCAAACTTGAATGATGCTCTTGAAAAACTTGCTTTTGCACTCGGTATTCATGACAAAGGTGAGTTTCCATCTCAACTAGAACCAAACTCCATCAATCCACACGTGAGTAATCCAAGTGGCCAACACCTAGATGAAGATTCAGTAAGTACTCTTCATGATGGTAAGGTTGATCAAGAACATGTTCTTAACCCTTATGAGAAAGATGATGAATCAATCCTAAAGGGTAACGAAGAGGTTAATAAAATTATACCTAACAAGGAAAAGACCGAATCCTCACTTATGCACTCATGTCATCATGCAAAGCAATTTAACCAAAATTTTGACATTAATGAATTTTTCGAGCATGATGATAATGAGGAAGCTAATAGGGCTAAAACTATTGTGGAAGACTATATCCAAAATGAGAATTTTTTATCTCCTTCAGAAATCGGGTTAACTAGTTCATTTGAACCAAGTATGCAACTAGTGCCAATTGCTTCTAAAGAATTCTCATTACTTGATTTTGTACAAGTGAAGGAGATTAAGAGTTGGGAGCCATATTTCGAAAAAAGGCAAGAAGAAACTTCCACACTCAAGAATGCATGCCTCAAGAACAAACAAACTCAACCAGTGATAATCTCTTTCATTCTCACAAATAAAGGAAAAAGAGAGGTACCACTTCAGTGGCATATTTTTTATCGCGGTAAATTACTTTCGAAGAGATTCCTATTTTGCTCTTTTAATCAAATTTTATTCGTTTGTGCCATATTTTTATTTTTATTCTTAATTTTTGCTATCATTTCTAGTTTTTTTTTTTTATGTGCTTTTATTTTAGTTGTGTGTTTGTCTTTTATTTCCCGATCAATGGCGGATACGGTACTCCGTGGCTTTTAAAGTCGGTTTTTCAGTTCCCTAAAAACTGTTGCTCACCTTGCATCCAATTTTTTTCATCTCTCTCATTTTCTTCACATGGATAACATTCTCTCAAGATTGCACAGACATTTTCCCTCTCTTCCTCAAAATGATTTGCTTAAAATTTATGAAGCTCGCACAGCAAGACTAAGGATGTTGATGTGCAAGGGCATTCCTACTGATGTAAGATAGTTAATTGAAGCAAATGTTCGATTTTCTTGTAAGTTTTTAGATAATCTTTTTCTCACATGCCATGTTTGGGAAAAAGCTCTTACGCCAAAAAGCAAAAAGCGAAAAGGTTATAAGTTTGTCACAGATGTGCAAAGTGGACTTGTAACCAACGTTGTCACTCCTTGGGATATTTGTCTAACAATCGAGAGGATAAATTACAGTTCATCAAGAATGGACTGAGTAGAGAGTCTTTGGATGATATTCGAGTGACTCTTGAGATGCATTCTTGTGGACTTGTGCAACGTGAAATCTTAAAATTATGGACTCAATTTTGAGATGAGCAGGAACATTGTAGTCTTAGGAATCTGACTCAAAAGGACCCTGTTTACCAGTTTATAAGAAAACTGGATGGGAAGCATATCCCTAACTCATAGAAGGTGTTTAAGCCATTTCTAGACGTAAAACCAAAAGAAAATGTGAGCCACAGTCACAACTACCTGTACATATTCATGCATACCATTATTTTTTAATTTTAATACCTTATAGCTGTTCTTTTTGAATTTGTATCTTTTGTTTGACTTATGGTGTCTTATTTCATCATTTTTTTTTGAGTTTCTATGCATTATTGTCAAATTTTTCAAACAAGCAACCGAGCTACCTATCTAGATGTCATCATTAGCATGTTTTTATTGCTCCATAAATATCACATCTCTCGTTCTCTTCTTCACACATAGTTCGAGAGTTGCATAGACATTGAGAGAACTTCAAAACGTCGAATCCAAAGAATATATGTATTTTGTGGATCTTGACCTAGTAAAAGTGAAGAGTTTGTAGAAGTAGCAAATTATCTTGGTAGGCTACTGGCTGAAAGAAAGATTAATGTGGTTTATGGGGGAGGTAGCCTCGAGTTAATGGGTTGTGTGTCAATAGCTGCACACGTAGGAGGTAGTCAAGTTTTAGGAGTTATTACTAAAGCTTTGGCTGTAGAAAGCATCATTGGAAAAATGGTTGGAAAGGAGTTACAAGTCTCCTCTATGCATGAACGCATGGCACATATGCTTATCAATTTAGATGCCTTTATTGCTTTACCAGGTGGCTTTGATACTCTTAAAGAAATTTTTCAAATTGCCTCTTAAGCCCAACTGAATATCTATCAAAAACCCATAGGTTTGTTAAAAATTTCTTTGATCCTTTGATAAGTTTTGTTGATAAAGCTGTGGAATAAAATTTTATCCCTCATTCAATGAGATAGATCTTTGTTTCTACTACTACTGCTGGTGAGTTACTTGGTAAATTACAAGTAGTTGAGTATGAACCTGTCCCAGCTATTACTCAAAATAATTGCTCAGGAAAACAAAATAAAAAGTGCAAATTGGATCTGAATCTTCGTTTGTAATTTTCTTTGTCTTTTATTTTATTTGTAGAATTTTATTTTTATGAGTCCTTCAAGTCATTTCTCTTGAATAATAGAAGCTTCAGGTAATGTCTCCTATACTTTATCTCTTTTCATTTAAACATTAAGGATAATGTTTCATTTGGTTAGGGGGGAAGGATAGTAGACATAAGTGTGTCTTAAATTTTTTTTTTCTTGCAAAAAAAAGAGAGCCAGTAATTAGATTTAGAGTGCGGTGTAACGAGTTTAAATCCTCTTGATATGTATTCTGGGTCAGGAATGACAGAGTAAAGAGGGCCAGTTTGAACTCTTGAAACCCATTCTAATCAATTTGTCATTTTGTTTTGATTTTGCACTTTTGAAAACTCATTTTAGCTAAATTGACATTATTTAGTTTTGATTTTAGAATTTTATAGCAAGGAGGTTTTATTCAGTTCACTTTGAATTATTCAAATCTATGAACTCTCACAACCTTATCATTTAATAAACTGTGTGCTTGTTAAGCAAGTATTCACAAACCTTTCTTCACACACACACATACCTTGATGCATGATTATGGGTAGCAAAATGAAATGTTGTAGTATTTGAGTTCTTTTGTTTTATTTAGGATAACAACAAAAGGAAGGGGAAGGTTAAAAAAAAAAACAAGAGAAAAAAAAGTGAAAAAAAAGAGAAAGAAGAGCAATTGTAGATAAGTTTGGTCTCGTAGTCTCCTTAATTCGAGCAATTAAGCTCGAGGGGTGCCTCAACACCTAATACCCTAAGACCAACTAGTTTGGGAGCTATTGGCCCAAAGCTCGTTACATAGATTAAGGAGAAAGCTTAATGGGATTGAATATTGCAATATCCACAAGTTCTAAGTAAAAATAAAGCATTTGCAACCCGAGTCGTTAAGCTCGTAGGGGTGTCTTAACACCTAATACCCTAAGGCTAACTGGTCTGGGAGTCATTAGCCTAAGGCTCGCTATATGGGTTAAAGATGCATTCTTTCAAAAAAAAAAAAAGAAAAAAATTATTATATATATACATAAATAAAAAAATGAATGCCCCTGCCTAATGTTATTAGCCTTAACGAATATTGGAACCAATATGGCTTCTTTCCAATAAGCCCCATAGTCATTTATCGACTAAGCACAAAAAGAGGGTTTGTTAATATCTTGACTGAAGGGTACATCAGTTAAATAAAAAAAATCAGTTGAGAGTTTGTTTATTTATATAAAATTAAAGAGAATGCAATAATTGACGACCTTGGATGTAAAATTCTATAAATCACTTCTAAATAATAACGCTTTAATTGTAGGGACTAGCAATAAGCTGGTTGAGGGGTGTGATGAACACTTAAATATATATGTTTCATAAGAGTTTAATTCATCATATTGCATTAATAGTGTCATTAAATTCCTCAACTTAGTATATTTGTAGTCTTTGCATCTTTAAAATTAATTTTCTCTTAACTTTGATTTTGTTACAGGTTCGATAAAATGGGCATAACTTTCTATTCATAGATCAAAATGGTGCAAATATTAATGATTTGGAAATATGATTTAATTATCTACAAGATTGTGTCCTACAAGCATCATCAAATTCGGGCTCTTAGTAGACCAAAAATGGGCTTGAATCGAACCCATCTGCAGATTCGGTCCAGCCTGACCATGCCTCAGTAATTTGACCGTATCTCTCCAAATACGTATCCAAATCATGCAAATGAATATGTTCTAGAAATATAAGACAATTATCTACAACTTTCATGAAGACAAGTGATCAAAATTTGGAATAATTCAATGTCAAAATTGGTGCTCAAATTCGGTGCACCTAATGATCCCAATTGTCAAAGATTTGTGTACCTAATATTTGACAATAGTTTCTTTGTAATTTGACAAGTTTGCCCCTGGATGTATCCATAAATAGAGGTGCCTTGTGACCACTAGGATATCTTGGCCTTGGCTAGGATCTTGTATTGTATTTTTCTTTCTTGTGTGTTTATGTTATTAATGAATTTCTTTTTTCCTACAATTTGTTTTCTTAATTCTTTTATAATGTCTTTCTAATTTCTCTTTTGCTAAGGTGAGAGGGTGAAACCCTTGATATGAGAGTAAAGATCTATAACCTTTGATATGAACTTAATAACTATAATCTTTTGTTATTTATATGATTTATTTTTATTTTCTTAACCAATCTTGACACCACTCGTAAAGTGGAGGTCTTGATCCATTGTCGACAATCATTGGCATATCAAATGCTTGGATCCTTTCTAGATATCGTATGGTTCTTTCTTACTGACACAAGTCTAGTTAGGAACCTTTATTTGTTGTAGACATATGGTGATTGGCACATTGGATGCTTGAACCGATTTACAAGAAGTGGTATAAATTTTGGTAATGGAACAAATCAAATATACTTCAAATAACTAAGAAATGGGTTAATTATCCTTATTTGATATATCGATGACGGATCCCCTAACCTTAGCTTTCATTGTTATTGTGTTAATTCTTCTTACTTGCTTATTTTAATTATTCTCATCTATTGCTTATGAATTTGTTCTTTAATTTACTATGGTCGGTTTTACCACCTATATCCATGGATGGTATCATCTCCTTTTGCTTTTTGTTTTATATTTGAATGGTCGGTAGTATCACCTACCATCTTTACCTTCTTAACTTTTATTTGTTGATATAATGTTGGTATTCATTTAAATTAATCATATCATATTTGCTTAGGTTATAATTTGTAGCGCTAAAATTTTTCTTCCTCGTGGATCGATCCCGGTCTCATCGAGTTTATTACTTCAACACTCCTATACTTGGGAGATAATCCTTTTTTGGATATGTCACTATGCGACTCTTTAACTATGTGTGAGGAAGAGAATAAGAGATGTGGTATTTATGAAGTGCAAAAAGGTAGGCTAATGATGACATCTAAATAGGTAGCTCGGTTGTTTGTTGAAAAATTTGACAATAATGCATAGAAATTAAAAAAAATAATGAAATAAGACACATAAGTCAAACAAAAAATACAAAATAAAAAATGATAGCTATAAAGCATTAAAATTCAAAAATGATGGCACACATGCATATGCACAGGTAGTTGTGGCTGTGGCTCACATCTTCCTCTGGTTTTACGTCTAGAAATGGTTTAAACACCTTCTATGAGTTGAGGATATGCTTCCATATAGTTTTCTTACAAACTGGGAAACAAGGTCGTTTTGAGTTACATTCCCAAGACTATAACGTTCCTGCTCATCTCAGAATTGTGTCCAAAATTTCATGTTGCACAAGTCTACAAGAATACGTCTCAAGGTCACTCGAATATCATCCAAAGACTCCCTGCTCAATCCATTATTGATGAACTATAGCTTATACTATTGATTGTTAGACAAATATCCTAAGGAGCGGTAACGTTGGTTACAAGTCCATCTTGCACATTTGTGAGAAACTTGTAACCTTTTTACTCTTCACTTTTTGGTGTAAGAGCTTTTTTCTAAACCTAGCTTGTGAGAAACAAGATTATCTGAAAATTCACAAGATAATCGAACATTGGCTTCAATTAACCACCTTACATCAGCAGGAGTACCTCTGCATATTAACATCCTTAGTCTTTTTGTGCAAGCTTTGTAAATTTTAAGCAAATCATTTTGAGAGAGAGAAGGAAAACATTTGTGCAGATTTGAGAGAATGGTATCCATAAGAAGAAAATGAGAGAGAAGAAAAGAAAATGAATGCAAGGTAAGCAACATTTTTTAGGGAACTGAAAAATTGACTTTAAAAGCCATGGAGTATCGTATCTGCCACTTAACCGGGAAATAAAATACAAACACACAACTAAAATAAAAGCACATAAAATAAAATAAAAACAAACTAGAAATGATAGCAAAAATCAAGAATAAAAATAAAAGTATGGCACAAACGAATAAAATTTGATCAAGCGTGATAAAAAAGGCCAAAAGAAGAATCTCATTGAAAGTAATTTACCACGGTCAAAAATATGCCACTGAGGTGGTACCTCTCTTTTTCTTTTATTTGTGAGAATGAAAGAGATTACCACTGGTTGAGTTTGTTTGTCCTTGAGGCATGCATTCTTGTGTGTCAATGTTTCTTCTTGCGCTTTTTCAAAACATGGCTCCCAACTCTTAATCTCCTTCACCTGTACAAGATCAAGCGATGAAAATTCTTTAGAAGCAATGGGCACTAGTTGCATACTTGATTCAATAACCCGATTTTTGAAGGACTTGAAAAATTCTCATTTTGGATATAGCCTTTCACATTAGTTGTAGTCCTATTAGCTTCCTCATTTTCATCATGCTCGAAAAATTCATTAATTTCAAAATTTTGGTTTAGTTCCTTTGCATGATGACATGAGGGCATAAGTGAGAATTCGGTCTTTTCCTTGTTAGGTGTAAGTTTATTAACCTCTTCCTTACCCTTTGAGATTGATTCATCATCTTTCTCATAACGGTTAAGAATATGTTCGAGTACTTACTAAATCTTCATCTAGATGTTGGCCACTTGGATTACCCACATGTGGATTGACGGAATTTGGCTCTAGTTGAGATGGAAACTCGTCTTTCTCATGAGTACTAAAATGCAAATACAAGTTTTTCAAGAGCATCATTGAAGTTTGCCATAGTCTGAGCAGTTTGACAATTAAAAGCCTCTTGCTTTGCGATGAATGAATCCAATGTTTCTTCAAGGTCCTCACAAGATGCATGATCATGAGATTTTTTTAAAATTTTGATATGATTGAAAGGGAGGTTGGTAAGATTGTGCATAATTATCATTCCTCCAATCAAAATTCAAGTGATTTTTCCATCCAAAATTTAGCGAGTAAGGATTAGGATTTGACCTTTGAAAAGTGTCTAAAATATTGTTTTGGTCATGGAGACTTTTCCTAAAGATAGGCATAGTTGGGCAATCATTCGTAGTATGATCAATAGTATTACAAGTGTGACAGACGATTTCTTGCATAGACCACATTTCTAAGTCCTCAACTTTTCTAGCTAAGGATGTAAATTTAGCATGAAGATCATGATTCTCCCTAAAGTTATAAAGGCCTCTACTAGATGTTCTTGGTACCTTATAGGTGCCAACATTGTTCTAATTTTGAGTATTTTTTGCTAGTAAGTCTAGGTAATCCAATGTTGGCAACATTGTTCCAATTTTGAGCATTTTTTGCTAGTAAGTCTAGGTAATCCATTGCTTCGTCAGGGTCTTTCTTTTCAAATTGTCTATTACACATTAATTCTACCACGTGCCTAGCTTGATGTGTAAGACCTTTATAGAAAATTAAAACTAGTCTCCATGTTTCCAAACTGTGGTTAGGACAAGTATTAAGCAATGCTTTATACCTATCCCAATATTGGTAAAAGGTCTCTCCTTGTTCTTGAGTGAAAGTGGTGATTTGCCTTTAGAGAGAATTTGTTCTACAAGGAGGAAAGAATTTTTTAAGAAATTGTTATTGCATTTCATCCTATGAGCTAATGGATCCTGACCTAAGATTTTGTAGCCATATTTTAGCTTTATCTTTTAAAGAAAAAGGAAAAAGCTTTAATCTAAAGATGTTTATGCTATAATTTAGATCACTATATGTATTGCAAAACTCTTTAAATTTTCTCAAGTGCAAAAATATTTTTTCAACATCTACACCATGAAAGTGGGGTAAGAATTGAATGAAATCTGATTCATGGTCGAAATATGTTGCATCATGAGAGAAGACTATACATGATTGTGCACAAGGTCTCATAAGAGTCATGCAGTACATTTACGTTCTTAGTTAGGTTTGAGCATATTTTTAAAGAATATGAGTGACTCCTAACAATTCCACCAACTAATGCAAAAGGAAAGAAAAGATGAACACATGCAAGAAAAATGAAAAAAAAATTAGAAAAGGAAATACTTTCAATTTTGTCGTCAAATTTTACCCTGCCCGGCAACGGCGCCAAAAACTTGACACATCTGAAAATAGGATTGTCTCCCAAGTATAGGAGTGTCGAAGTAATAAAACCGATGAGACCGATCTTGATCCATAAGAAAGGAGATTTTAGCGTTATAAACTAAAGGTAAGCAAATATAATAACAAGATAATATTAACAAATTAAGATAAAGATGGTAGGCAGTACTACCAACCATTCAAATAGAAAACAAAAATAAAAATGTGGTAAAACCATCCATTAGTATAGGTGGTAAAATCTACCATAGCAAATGAAAGAAAAAGTTCATAAGCAATAGACAAGAATAAGTAAATTACAAGTAAAAGGAATTAACACAATAATAATGAAAGATAAGGTTAGGGGATCCGCCTTTGATATATCAAATAAGGATAAGTAGCCCATTTTAGTTATATGAATTATATTTGTTTCGTTACCAAAATTTATACTTCTTATAAATGGGTTCAAGCATCCAATATGCCAATCACCCTCTCATATCAAGAGTTTCACCCTTTCACCTTAACAAGAGAGAAATTAGCAAGACATTATAAAAGAAACAAAACAAATTGCAAGAAAAAGAAGATTTATTAATAGCATAAATGCACAAGAGAGAAAAACACAATAACAAGTGATCTTAGCCAAGGCCAAGATGTTCTAATGGTCACAAGGCACCTCTATTTATAGATACATTCAGGGGCAAACTAGTGAAATTACAAAAGAACAATTGTCAAATATTAGGTGCACCAATCTTTGACAATTGGAATCATTAGGTGCACCAAATTTGACCACCGATTTTGGCACCAAATTATTGGGAATTTTGATCACATATCTTCATCAAAATTGTAGATATTTCTTTCATATTTCTAGAACATATTGATTCATACGATTTAGATACGTATTTTGAGAGATATGGTCAAAATATTGAGACATGGTCAGGCTGAGCTGAAGCTGCATATGGGTTCATTTGAAGCCCATTTTAGGTCTACTAAGAGCCAAATTTGATGATTTCTATGATATACAATCTCATAGATAATTTAATCAGCTTTCCAAAACATCAAGATTTGCACTATTTTGATCTATAAATAGAAAGTTATGCTTATCTTACCAAACCTGTAACAAAACCAAAATTAAGAGAAAATTAATTCCAAAGATGCAAAGACTACAAATATGGTTAAGTTGAGAAATTTAATGACACTATTAATGCAATATGATGAATTAAAGTCTTATTAAATACATATTTAAGTGTTCATCGCCAAGGTTGACCTAAGTCAGCGGTTTGGTGGCTATCTTCTGCTTCTTCAGGTTCTTCCTTCGTGATTCATCTCTTTCTTTTTTTTTTTAAAATTATTATGCTATAACTTTTACCTAAGCCGCCCTTTTTTAAGTTTTTGACTTAGCGAGCTAGCCCTAACTTTTGCCTAAGTCACCCTTTTCAGGTTTTCAACTCAGCGGACTCTTCTTTTTTCAACTCAGCGAGCTAGCCCTAACTTTTACCGAAACTACCCTTTTTGGGTTTTCAGTTTTGCAGGCTTTATCTTAATTTTTGCCTAAGCCACCTTGTCCAGGTTTTTAGCTTAGTAGACTTCTTTTTCTTATTTTCTTTGTTTCTTTTTCTCAGATTTGATTACAAGAGAAATTGTCTGTTCTAGCACTGCCTAAAGGAGACATTTCTCATTATAGTCCTCGACTTCAGACGAAGAAAAGATTTGAAAGAAGTTTTTCTTGGATTGAATGGCTTCGAGTCATTCTTGATACTCAAATTCACTGACACTGTCCATGGTAGAGACTAAAGCATGTGACAGTAGGGATATATATCACATGTATGCCTTTAGCGGGTTTCACCTATAGTTCATTCCATGATCCTGCCAGGCTATGTTAACAGTATGGTTAGAAGTAAATGATCGTGGATTCACCGACTGCTTTCAGTCCTGGGAGATTGTTTAGCCACTATTTAGAGCGTGGAAAGAATTCTTGGTCATATCGCATCATTGAGAGAAACTTATTCTATGATCCTCATTTTGAAACAGACGACCAATCAAGGACTAGATGACCTTTCAGGCTTCCATTCTTGCTCTTGTTATTTGATTCTGTGAGCAATATAATGAACCTATTCATAGTCCATCGAAGAGGCAGAGATGACATTATTAGTTTCTTGATTGGCTTAGATGTTTGATGTTTTCCTTTTGTTGTTATGCAAAATAATAAGACATTTCAAAAGGTATATTTATTCCAAACAATTTAATTTCATTAATAAAAGTATAATCTTTTACTTTTTTAACAAAATGTGTATAAATGAGACAACTCATGTCATTAATCAACTATTTCTTATTTTCTGATTAGTTCTTTATCCTCTCACTTTTTTTTTCCATATTTAATATTTCTTTCGCCTATCTATGTTGATGGGCTTAGTGAACTCATTCGCTTCTATGTCTGATAGAATAACGACTCCGCCAAATATGACCTTCATCACAATGAATAGACCTTCCCAGTTGGGTTTGAACTTTCCTCTTGGATCAAACATAACTGGTCTCACTTTCTTAAGGACCAACTATTCTTCTTTAAACTTCCTTACCTTTATTCTTTTGTTAAAGGCCTAAGCAACCCTTTTTATAGTATAGTTGCATGTGATATCTAGCTTTAATTCTTTTTTTATCGATCAAGGCCAATTATTCACGCCAATTACGAATATGCTATTCTTCAAGAATTTCTGCCCCTATCAAAACCCTCGCTAATTTCATTTCTATCGTAATTGGTAAGACACTTCTGAATAATGTACCAATGAGAAGGGCGTTATACCTGTCAAGCTTCTGGGTGTTGTTCTATAACTCCACAACACAAACAAGAACTTCTCTATCTAATCTTTATATGTTTGTACCACCTTGGCTAACATCTTCCTGATGTTTTTATTGGTCGCTTCTACTACTCTATTGGCTTGTGGCCGGTACGGGGAATGCTTATGGCATTCAATTTTGTAATTTTTGAACAAGGCCCTGGTCTTGGCCTGAAAATGAACCCCATTGTCAGTCACAACATGGTGTGACACTCTAAATCTACATATGATGTTCTTCTTGATAAACTTTGCCATTTGTTTTACCCTTAACTTAGCATAGGACTCAGCTTCTATCCATTTGGTGAAATAGTCAATCGCCATCACCATATATCAATGCCTATTAGAGGCTAACATCCTTATTTCGTTAATAATATCGATGCCTCATGCAGCAAAGGGCCATAGAGTAGTCATCCGTTGTTTCTCCGAGGGTGGTTAATGGATCAAATTTCCATTAATTTGGCATTGGTGACACTTCTTTACAAATTGAACACAGCTTATCTTCATAGTTAGCTAGTAGAAACCTTGCCTCATGATCTTCTTTGCAAGCACTATCATATTCATATGTGGCCCACATGCATCACTATGGATTTCTCCCATAAGTCTCTTTGCTTCTTTTTCATCCACACATCTTAGTTGCATCCCTTCTGGCATTCTCATGTACAACATCCCCGGATGACAAGTAAATTATTTAGCTAATTTTTGCAACATAACCCTATCCTTCTCATTGGCCTCGTTAGGCAAACTCCTCTCTTCTAAATATCTCTTCAAGTGATAGAACCATGGCTTCTCATTCACTTTAAACTCTGTTGCATAAGGTTCCATATAATAAGGACCTAATGCTTATGATATTAGCCTTACCAATAATTCATGTGTGCTAGCCTATGCTGATGCCAACAAAGCCAATACATCAGGTATTTGATTCTTACTTCTAGGGGATGAGTGAAGGTGCACTGCTTAAATCTCCCAATCAATCTTCTAATGTGTTCAAGATAAGGTTTTAGCTTCCCTTCTCATAGATCCCAATCTTCATTGGCTTGAGAGATGACTAGTTTGGAATCTCCCAACACTTCTACTTTATCAATACCTATAGCAATCACAACTTCTAAACTAAGGCACAAGCTTCATATTCAGCCATATTATTGGTGACTCTGAACTCCAACTTCTTGGGGAATGGAATGACTTCTTCAATTGGTGACACTAGAATAACTCTTATGCCAACACCATTGGGATTAGCGGCTTCGTCGAAGAACATCTTTCATCCTACTACCAAGATTACCTCTAGATGTTCATCTGGGGATTCCAACTCCCATGGTTCATCGTCATCGACTAGGTTTCTAGCCAAGAATTCTTCTACTACTCTTCCTTTCACCACCTTCTCAACAACATGTTCAATGTCAAATTTTGATAACTGTACTAGCCATCTTGTTAACTTCCCTACCAATGCTAGTGCCTCATAAAGGTACTTGATGGGATCCTCCTTCTATACAACCTTGATTCTATAAGACTGAAAATAATGTCTCAACTTATTTAAGAGCCACACCATGGCCAAACAAGTTTTCTCCACATAACTATCTTCATCTCGTACAGTAGCAACTTCTTATTGAGATAATAAATGGCATGTTCTACACCCTTCTCATCTTCTTATACCAACATAGCACCGATGGCTTCCTCCTTAAGAGCCAAGTAAATAATTAAATTCTTCCCAGGTTTTGGCAGTCTCAAAATTGGTGGATTCTGCAAGTACTTCTTAATTTTCTCGAATGCCTCTTAGCACTGGTCATTCCATTCGACCGATTGATCCTTCTTCAAAAGCCTAAAGATCGATGCACAAATAGTTGTCAATTTAGAGATGAACCGACTGATATATTGGATATTCCCTATAAACTAGCAAACTTTTTTTCAATCTTGGGTGATGGCATCTCCTTAATGGCTTTAATCTTGTCTGGATTTACTTCTATTCCCTTTTTACCAATCACAAATCGCAACAGCTTCCCTAAAGGAACCTCGAAGACACATCGTTTCAGATTTAGTCGTAGATTGCATTTCTTAACCCTTTTTAGGAATCTATCTAAGGCCTCAAAGTAACCTTCTCGAGCTTCAGATTTCACCATCATGTCATCTACATAAACATCTATCTCCTTATATATCATGTTGTGAAATAACGTTGTTGCAATTTGTTGATAATTAGCCATTGCTTTCTTCAATCCGAAGGGCATCACTTTATAGTCATAAGTTCCTCATTTATTATTAAGGCTATCTTCATTTTATCTTCATTGGCCATCATTATCTGATTGTATCCAAAAAACCCATCTACTAAAGAGAACATCATGCTGGCAACAGCACTATCCACCAACAAATTGATCTGAGGCAAAGGAAAATCGTCCTTTGGTGAGGTATTGTTCAAGTCTCAGTAATCCACGCACGTTCAGACCCTTCCATCCTTCTTTGGTATTGGTACGATATTGGCTAACCATTCTGGATACTTCACCACTTCTAAAAACTTAGCTTCAATTTGCTTAGAGACTTCGTCATTGATTTTCTAAGCCCACTCTGGCCTCATCCTTCTTAGCTTCTACTTAACTAGCTTCATGTGCGGATAAGTCATAATTGTGTGCTCAGCAATGCTTCTCTCAATTCCAGGCATGTCATTATAGGACCAGGCAAAGACTTCTTCACATTTCTTTAATAACTTTTCAAATTTCTCTCTCTTCAAGAGTTGTATCAAGTGTAATGCATAAATTCTTAGGTTTCTCGACTGTACCAAGGTTAATTTCATGAGTTTGAATGGTATGGATTTCAAATATGCTAGTGAAATGCAAATTATGATGCACAACACCATTACGAAGGACATCACACAACTAGGCAAATTTATTTTTCATTGCATTGAACTTTGAAACATAAATAATGTCCCTTTCTTCAAAGAGGTTGGGTACAAATACATCTTCATAAGACACTTATAATTCCTTTGTCGATAATAGCAGCAAGGTCGATAGATGGGTCCGTTTGCACTGTTTGTTCTTGAGGCTTCTCCTCTTTAATAGTCATCTTCTCCATCTCTCCCACCAAGTCAATGCCCTTGGAGACTCTTGCTTGAAAGATGTCTTTAACGATCTCAAATCTAGGCTTCAACGTTCTCTTGAAAACCCATGGTTCAATAGCCCTCACTTACTTTGTATCTTGGGCCTTGACGAATTTGATGAATTTCCCTTTCTTGGGTTCAAATTCTTCATCCTCCCTTTCAGATTCAAAGCCTAAACCTCTTCTAGAAGTCTAGCCTTTGAAATTTGGAAAATATGGTAGTTCACGTTCATTTCTCCCAAGCCCAGTTCTTGGCAAGTACCCTTGTTTCTTCATGATTGCAATTACAATTGGGCTAACTTTGTCAATCATGGATACTTGAAAGCCACCCATATAGGTATTTCTTCAACTTTCATAGTCAAAGTGGCTAGTGCAATCGTTGGGGCTGCATGAATATTTACAATCTCCCCATCCATCTTCAATTGAATATTTCGATGCAAGGTGTAAAGAACCTCACCAAGCATGTGAAACCATGCTCGTCCCAATAAGGTAGCAAACGTGACTAGAATCTTCAAGGATTATGAATTATATCATGACTTCAATTGTCCCAGCCTTCACTAAGCTTTGAAAATCCCTATGGCACTCCTCTTCAAATCGTTGCAAGCCTTGATCACCATCTCACAAGGCTCAAGCTCATATTCGTTGACTCCATAATTGTGCAATATCTTCATAGGCACAATGGCGGACCCATCATCTACCATGATGCTAGAAGATATTTTCCCACGAATCTCTATGGTAATGAACAATGGCTTGTTATGATTTCTTCCTTCGAATGGTAGATCTTCATTGGTGAAGGTGATTACTCCCCTCTTATTTACCCTCTTGGGTATTCCTCCAGTCAAGGCGATCAACATTTGAGTAGTAGTGGTAACTATTGATATTTCTACCTCTGTCAAAGCCTTTGCTATGGCTTCACTATGCTTTTGGGATGATATAAGTAGATCCCAAATGCTAGCATTCGCTTGAGTCTTCTTCAATTGTTTGATCACTTGATCTTTTTCTTCTTTGGTTTCTTCCATGGTAACTTCTTTGCCCTTCTCAACTGTCTTTTTAGTAATTTTCTCCTTTTCCTTCTTATAGTAAAATCTACCACTCCTTATCACTCATTGGATATTCTCTCTCTCGCCCGTGAGTGTTTCTCTCTCACATATTTCTTCCTTAACTCTCACCTTTTCTTCTTCGTCGCTACCAAAGTGCCCAAAAGTTTAGAAGGGTCTAGACTTTAGGGATATCATCCCAAATCCCCATAACTCTCACTTTCTTACACATTCTAGACAAGCTCTCTCTCTTTATAAGGCTCTCAACTTACTTCCCTTTCCTAGCTTCACTACCCTTTTTCACTTTTAGTCTTCTAGATGGTGGGCCTTTTCTAACCCTTTTTCTAACCATCCACTTCTTGGCAAAAGAGCTTGATGGCATGGGCTTCTTATTGATGGGTGTCATTTTGACTTCTTATTCTTCTTATTCTTCTCCTTCTTCTCGTGGTTTTTCTTCTTCTTGATCACTAAGATTTATAAGTTTTAATTCTAGACTTCGCTTGACCCCTTTCATTACAATGTTAGTCCATCCACCTTTCTTGGTATGGATCTTGGCTGCCAAAGGAATAAGCTCGTCTTTCACTCTCTTAATGATCTCCTTGGGTTCTTCCTCTTTGGGTTCTTGGACTTTAGGCTCTTTAGCCTTGGGCTTTTTCTTCGAGACCATCCTTCTAGTATATTGTTTGAGCTTGGACTTCTCCCTTCTCCTGGCTCTCTCAACCCTGCTCGATCTACTTTACTCGAAAGAGTTCATGAATTGCTCTTCAGTCAAGCCCGATCCAATCATGTTGGTTGATAGAGGAGGCACCCGGTTGTAATTGGATAATGGGTTGCTTCTTGTTTTAGGCTTATATGTCTCTAGGTCGACAATCTGGCTCTTCTCAATCAAATCTTGGATCTTATGGCAAACACGAGTGTAGTCATTAGTCTTGTGACCGGTTATTTGATAGAATTCGCATTTCTCATGGTGCCTTCAATTCCTTGGTAGTGGATTTGGAAGCTCTCTTGGTGCAATGGCTGCAAGATCCCTTCAGCTTTTAACCTTGCAAAGGCTTTGGAGAGTGGCCTTTTCTTGACTTCTTTGAGGGTAGCATGAGTGCTTATCTTCTATCTAAATTCCAATTCTTCTATTTGGATGCCTAAGTCATATAAATCTTTAAATGTTTTGATAGGAAAAACTGTTTGTCTATTACTGATGAAAGCATGGGCTCTATTGATCACTATCTAGGCCTGGTCCTTCTCCGCGAGTCTGGTGGTCATCTTGGCTGCCTTGGCCCTCCAACGGACTATCAACTCCAAAAAAGTCTCATTGGGCTTTTGTCTTGTTGTCTCCAAATCTCTAAAGGTTACCCCTAGTTGGGTATTATGGTAGTATTGCTCCACTAATTGTTAGGAAAGCTCCTCCCAATCTTCTTGAACTCTCTTTGGAAGGTCATGATACCATGCTACCGCATCATCTTCTAAGGATAGCATGAAGTATTTCAAAATGTGCTCCTTCGTCAAAGGAGTGGTAGTCATGATAGTTGCTTACTACCTCAAATGTGTTTTTGGGTTGCCCTCTCCATTGAACTTGGACAAGTTTGGCAAGTGAAATTTTGGAGGCAAATCTTGTTCTGCTATAAGCAAGATGTCATCTAAGTCTTTGACCCCTTTCAACCCCTTCTTCTTCAAGAGGGATTGGACTTTCTCCATGTCCTTGGCCAACTGCCTGACCGATTTGGGTTCTTTTTGGTTGACCGGGCTTTTCTCCTTATTTCTACCTTGGCTAGTTTCACCATCACTATCACCATTACCCTCGGATAGAGGCCGATTCATGCAATGAGGCCCACTTTGGAGTGCTTCAATGAGTTGGGCCATTTGTTGCTCGAGTGCAATCATCAGCTCTTAATTGGACCATTTCTGCATTGTTGTTGTTCAGTATGGCCATTTCATCAATTAGTTCCTCTTGCCTTGTTAAACAACCACCTCGTCTAACCTAAGCTATGATGGCTACAAAACAAAGGTGTTAAACCATGCTTGTATGCACGATGTGATGCATGCTTAAACATAAGCATAGACATGCTTTCAGCCTTCCAACCTTATTCCTCCCACACACGTGAGGTCGAGTCTCTTTTCGTAGGATTTTTGGCCTTATTTCTAAGTCATCAGCATGGGACGTGGGAATGTGAGATTCTCTTTTTTTAATTCTGACATTCATGTCGATGTTGGATTCTTTGTGATTGCCATAACATGGTTTTCAAAGTTTCATGTTAACCTTAACTTATTGCACATGTCCCTAATTTATTTTTATGGATAACTTGACATGTGGCATTTATTCATGATTCCATGAGGTTTGTGTTGATATTATTCTAATCATGGAGAAGTTCACATCCATAAACGTGCTTTCAACATGGGTTTTGGATATCCCTTCCATTAGAAATTTCTAGAGTCGTTTGTATGGGCTTGAGTCTCAAGAGTCCAATAGTCTGGGCTCCTTTGAGCGAGAGATGCTCCCTTGAGTTGGCTTATTTTAATACCAATTCAATGGTACGTGCTTAAAGGTGGTGACACCAACATGAGTCGTTTAGGAGTCGAATGGAGCCAAAGACTTCTCACCCCAATGTCACATAGCTAGTTTTAGGTAGTTCGTGCTCATTATGTGCAAATGTGTAGTGATGCAATGACTCATTATACCAACACGAGGTATTAGGATTTGGTATTCCTATCAAATGCAACTTCTCTTATTCCCAATGAAGTCGCTGCTGTGAACGAGGTTTTCATCTCGCCAGAGCATTTGCAACCATGACACTGTGTCAAAGCTTCTTTTGAGACTTAAGGGAACACAAACAAGCCATCAGCATGTCTGGAGAAAGAAGTCACCACTCAATTATTCAATTGGGAATGAATAAGGGCAATATGATCCTCGCTTAGCTACCTAAACTACTCTCACCCCTTTAGAGATGGGTTTGGGAAGTTAGGTACGAGTTTTTCAACTCGTCTGGATATAAATCCAACCTCCACTCGGAAAATACCAAATAAGAATAGCTCGTGTTGTTATTAGTCCGATTAAATGGTTGATTTTATGCACACGTTTCATTTTGTCTTTATTAGGCATGTTAAGTGATTATTCAATCAAAACAGCTGTATATTCATACAAAGAAAGGGGGAGAATAAATTACATTTCCATCATACATGGGGGAAAGGGAGAGGATTACAATAGTTGTTCTTCAACAATAATAAAATATTTCATAAATTGAGCATTTATTCTAAGTAATGGTCCCTCACCATCATTGTGAGTCAACCATCACTTCATAGCATCACACAATTACAGTTCTTAATATTCAAACATTCATACATTCATAAATTATGCAAAGCCATAATCTAATATGATGGCGTTCTAGCCTAGACTTCAATAAATTATATATGGCAATTATACCTATTGCTTATTCTAGCATAATTCATATCAATTATCATGGCATTTCTAGCCTAACATGTTATTCATGGCATATTCTAGCCTAATTCAAATAATCATCATCAATCACAACATTCAAGGGCAAAACGATAATTCTTACCTATTCTATGCTATTTCCTAGCATTCATCAAAGTAAGTAAATTTTTCTAACATGATTCTAATCATGTGCTCTTAAGCATGATTCTAATCATGTTTTCTTAGACATGATTATAAGCATTCGTAAAGAAAATAAATTCCTAAGCATGATCTAAAAAAGGAAGTTTGTGAACTTACCTTAACACACTTTTCCATCTTACAAAATAAATTGGGTTGGCACAATTCATAATAACCTTAAACATGCTCATAAGCATAAAATTAAACCCTAAACGTGCTTTTTCTAAGTAAGAAAAATAAAAGAGAGAATGGGAGGGAGGAGAGAATTCTGCTTTTAAGACGTACCCTTTCGGGATTTAGAGCAATAAAAATGCCTAAAAAATATTTGTACTAGAAAAGACTTCTCAGATTCTCAAGCGTTTCTTCAAAAGGGAGAATGATGGTTGTATTCGTGATGAACGCTTAAATATGTATGTTTAATAAGAGTTTAATTCATCATATTACATTAATAGTGTCATTAATTCCTCAACTTAAGCATATTTGTAGTTTTTGCACCTTTAGAATTAATTTTCTCTTAATTTTGGTTTTGTTACAGGTTTGGTAAAATTGGCATAACTTTCTATTTATAGATTATAATGGTGCAAATCTTAATGTTTTGGAAAGCTGATTAAATTATCCACAAGATAGTATTTCACAAGTATCATCAAATTTGGGCTCTTAGTGGACCAAATATGGGCTTGAAGTAAACCCATCTACAGTTTCAACCCAGCTTGACCATGTCTTAGTATCTTGACCATATCTCTCAAAATACGTATCCAAATTATATGAATCAAGATGTTCTAGAAGTATGAGAGAAATATCTACAACTTTAATGAAGACATGTGATCAAAATTCTTAATAATTCAATGTCAAAATCGGTGGTCAAAGTTGGTTCATCTAATGATCCCAATTGTCAAAGTTGGTTCACCAAATATTTGACAATTGTTCTTTTGTAATTTGACAAGTTTGTTCTTGAATGTATCTATAAATAGAGGTGCCTTATGACCCATTAGGGCATCTTGGCCTTGGCTGGGATCTTATATTATGTTTTTCTCTCTTGTGTGTTTATACTATTAATAAATCTTCTTTTTCTTGCAATTTGTTTCCTTTCTTTTATAATGTCTTTCTAATTTTTCTCTTGCTAAGGTGAAATGGTAAAACCCTTGATATGAGAGTAAGGATTTTCTAACCTTTGATATGTGCTTAATAATCATGATCTTTTATTGTTTATTTTATATGATTTATATTTATTTTCTTCTTCAATCTTGACACCATTTGTAAAGTGGAGGTCTTGATCCATTGTAGACAATCCTTAGCATATTAAATGCTTGGATCTTTTCTAGATTTCGTATGATTCTTCCTTACTGACATAAGTCTAGTTAGAACCTTGATTTCTTGTAGATATATGGTGATTGGCACATTGGATGCTTGAACCCATTTACAAGAAGTGGTATAAATATTGGTAACGAAACAAATATAATTCATATAACTAAAATGGGCTACTTATCCTTATTTGATATATCAAGGGCGAATCTCCTAACCTTAGCTTTCATAGTTATTGTGTTAGTCTCTCTTACTTGTGTAATTTAAGTATTCTTGTTTATTATTTATGAACTTTTTCCTCTATTTCATAGATGGTTCTACCACCTTTTGTTAATATCATCTTGATTATTCATATCATATTTGCTTAACTTTTAATTTGTAGCGCTAAAATCCCCTTCCTCATGGATCGACCCCGGTTTTACCAGATTTATTACTTCGACACTCCTATAACTGGGAGATAATCCTTTTTCAGATGTGTCAAGTTTTTGGTGCCGTTGCCAGCGAAGGTAAAATTTGGCGTGCAAAATTGTAAGTATTCTCTTAATTTTTTTCTTTGTTATACGTTCATCTTTTCTTTTCTTTTCTTTTTTCTTTCTTGCATGAAAATTTGGTCACAAATATCTAGTGGTAGACTTGTTAGAAAAACATTATCTTCCTTAGAAAACATGGCCGACAATCAAGTGAAAAGGTTCACGGATGAAGGGGACAACCATTCCCAACAAAATGATCAAAACCAACCAAGAACCCTCAGAGATTACATGAATCCGGTAAGGACTAGTGCACCGTCTTGTATAGTTTCTCCTCCTGATTCAATCCATTTCAATTTGAAACCAAGTTTTGTTCAACTTCTACGCACAATTCATGGCCTTGATATGGGGAACCCATATTCGCACTTAAAAACTTTTGAAGAAGTGTGTAACTCCTACAGTGACCCAAATTGTAGCATAAACATGATTAGATTAAAGCTTTTTTCTTTTTCTTTAAAAGACAAAGCTAGATCATGACTACAAAATTTGAGGTCAAACTCCATCAGTTCATGGGATGAAATGAAACAACAATTTTTGAAAAAAATTTTTCCTTCCCATAGAACAAATTCTCTTAAAAGACAAATTTCTAATTTCACTCAAAAACAAAGGGAAACCCTTTACCAATGTTGGGATAGGTATAAGGAACTACTTAACACCTGTCCTCACCATAATTTTAAAACTTGGAGAATAGTTGCACACTTCTATAAAGGGTTAACACCTCAAGATAGGCAACTAATGGAGCGAATGTGTAATTGAGAATTTGGAGATAAAGACCCTAAGGAATCAATTGACTACCTAGATTCCTTGGCAGAGAAGGCTCAAAATTAGGACACTGCTGGCAACTATGAGTTGCCAAGCAATGCCGCAACCTCGACATCCAATAGAGGCATTCATAACCTTAGGGAGGACCATGACCTTCGAGCCAAATATGCATCCTTAGCTAGAAAAGTCGAGGCTTTCGAAATGAAAAAGAATGGTCAATTGAATTCTTTTCAAGAAATTGTCTGTTACCTTCGTAATGATAATGACCATTCTACTGATAATTGTCCAACTTTGCCTACCTTTAGGGAATATCCCTGATGAAAACTTAGATATGTAGCTTAACAAGAGCTTAATTCATTATATTACATTAATAGTATCATATGCAGTTTCGGCCCAGCCTGACCATGCCTCAGTATTTTGACCATATCTCTCAACATACATATCCAAATTGCATCAATCAATATGTTCTAGAAAACTGAGAGAAATATCTACAACTTTGATGAATATATGTGATCAAAATTCTCAATAATTGGATGCCAAAATTGGTGGTAAATTTTGGTGCATCTAATGATCCCAATTGTCAAAGATTGGTGCACCTAATATTTGACAATTGTTCCTTTGTAATTTGACAAGTTTGCCCCTGAATGTATCCATAAATAGAGGTGTCTTGTGACCATTAGAATATCTTGGCCTTCACTGGGATCACTTGTCATTCTATTTTTCTCTCTTGTGTTTTTATGCTATTAAAAAATCTTCCTTTTCTTGCAATTTGTTTTTCTTTCTTTCATAATGTCTTTCTAATTTCTCTTTTGCTAAGGTGAAAGGGTGAAGGCCTTGATATGAGAATAAGGACCTTCTAACCCTTTGGCATGTTCTTAATAATCATAATCTTTTATTGTTTATTTTATATGATTTATATTTCTTATCTTAATCAATCTTGACACCACTCGTAAAGTGGAGGTCTTGATTCATTGTAGACAATCCTTGGTACATCAATTGCTTGGATCCTTTCTAGATGTTGTATAATTCTTTCTTACCGACACAAGTTTAGTTAGGAACCTTGAATTATTGTAGACATATGGTGATTGACACATTAGACGCTTGAACCTATTTACAAGAAGTGGTATAAATATTGGTAATGAAACAAATATAATTCATATAACTAAAATGGGCTTAATTGACATACCTTCCGATTAGAACCTCCTTGATGTGTGGATTCCAATTGAGTTATAATTGGGTTATGTATCCTTATTTGATATATCAAGGGCAGATCCCCTAACCTTAGCCTTCATTGTCATTGTGTTAATTTATCTTACTTTTGTACTTTAATTATGCTTATTTATTGTTTATGAAATTGTTCTCTTATTTGCTATGGTAGGTTTACCACCTATTTCGATGGATGGTTTTACCACCTTTTGCTTTTGTTTTATATTTAAATGATCGATAATACCGCCTACCATCTTTATATTTATTTGTTAATATTATCTTGTTATTTATTTGAATCTTTCATAATATATTTGCTCTCATTCTATAATTTGTAGCGCTTAAATTTTCTTCCTTGTGGATCGACCCCAGTCTCATTGAGTTTATTACTTCGACACATCTATAACTGGAAGATGATCCTTTTTTGCATATGTCAAGTTTGTGGTGCCGTTGCCGGGGAAGGTAAAATTTGGCGTACAAAATTGTAAATATTTTCTTTCCCCATTTCTATTTTTATTTTTCTTGTATGTGTCTATCTTTTCTCTCCCCATTTCTATTTTCATTTTTCTTCCATGTGTTCATCTTTTCTTTCTTTTTGCATTAGTTGGTAGAATTGTTAGGAGTCACTCATCTTCCTTAAAAAAAAAAAAAACCATGCTCATACTCAAACAAGAACATTAATGAACTCCATAAATCTTAGAAAAACTTGCACACAATCATGCATAGTCTTTCCTCATGATGCAAAATATTTCAACCATGAACCAGATTTCATTCAATTCATACCCCACTTTCATGGCCTAGATGTTGAAAACCCATATTTGCACTTGAGAGAATTTAAAAAGTTTTGTAACACATATAGTGACCTAAACTGTAGCACAAACATTTTTAGATTAAAGCTTTTTCTTTTTTCTTTAAAAGATAAAGCTAAAACATGGCTACAAAATCTTAGGTCAGGATCCATTAGCTCATGGAATGAAATGAAACAAGAATATCTAAAAAAATTCTTTCCTCCCTAGAGAAAAAATTCTCTCAAAAGGCAAATCATCAATTTCACTCAAAAACAATGAGAGACCTTTTACTAATGTTGGGATAGGTATAAAGTATTGCTTGATACTTGTCCTCACCATGGTTTGGAAATATGGAGACTAGTTTTAATTTTCTATGAAGGTCTTATGCATCAAGCTAGGCAAATGATATAATTAATATGTAATGGACAATTTGACAACAAAGACCCTGATGAAGCCATGGATTAACTAGACTTACTAGCAAAAAATGCCCAACATTGGAACAATACTGGCACATATGAGGTACCAAGAATATCTAGTAGGGGCATTAGAGAGAATCATGATCTTCACGCTAAATTGATATCCCTAGTTAGAAAAGTTGAGGACTTAGAAATATGGTCCATGCAATAAATTGTTTGTCATACTTGTAATACTAGTGATCATCTTATGCACGATTGCCCAATTGTGCCTACCTTTAGGAAAAATCTCCATGAGCAAACCAATTTTCTAAACACTTTCCAAAGGTCGAATCGTAGTCTTCACTCACAAATTTTTGGATGGAAAAATCACTTGAATTTTGATTAGAGGAATGATAGTCTTGCACAATCTTACCAACCTCCCTTCCAATCATATCAAAATTTTCAAAAATCTCATGATCATGAACCTTATGAGGATCTTGAAGAAACATTAAATTCATTCATTGTAAGGCAAGAGGTTTTTAATAGTCAAGTTGCTCAGACTATGACGAATTTGAATGATGCTCTTGAAAAACTTGCATTTGCACTTAGTACTCATGAGAAAGGTGAGTTTCCATCTAAGCCAAACCCCATCAATCCACATGTGAGCAATCCAAATGGCCAACATCTAGACGAAGATTCGGTCAATACTCTTCACGATGAAAAAGTTGCTAAAGAACATGTTCTTAACCCTTATAAGAAAGATGATGAATCAATCCCAAAGGGTAAGGAAGAGGTTAACAAACCTACATTTAATAAGGAAGAGACCGAATCCTCACTTATGCCCTTATGTCATCATGCAAATGAATTCAACCAAAATTTTGACAACAATTAATTTTTCAAGCATGATGAATGTGAGGAAGCTAATAAGATTAAAACTAACGTGGAAGACTGTATCCAAAATGAGAAATTTTCAAGTCCTTCAGAAATTGGGTTAACTAGTTCAATTGAACCAAGTATGCAACTAGTGCCCATTGCTTCTAAAAAATTTTCGTTACTTGATTTTGTACAGGTGAAGGAGATTAAGAATTGGGAGCCATGTTTTGAAAAAAGGCAGGACGAAACATCCACACTCAAGAATGCATGCCTAAAGGACAAATAAACTCAACCAATGGTAATCTCTTCCATTCTCACAAATAAGGAAAATGAAAGGTACAACCTCAATGGCATATTTTTAACCGTGGTAAATTACTTTCAAAGAGATTTCTCTTTTGGCCTTTCTTTATCACGATTGATCAAATTTTATCCGTTTGTGCCATAATTTCATTTTTATTTTTATTTTTGTTTTTTGTATCATTTCTAGTTTGTTTTTATTTTATTTTGTGTGCGTTTATTTTAGTTGTGTTTTTATTTTATTTCCCGATCAAGTGGTGGATACGGTATTCCGTGGCTTTTAAAGTCGGTTTTTCAATTCCCTAAAAATTGTTGCTCACCTTGTATTCATTTTTTTCTTCTCTCTCATTTTCTTCACATGGATACCATTCTTTGAAATATACAAAAAAATTTTCCCTCTCTTCCTTAAAATGATTTGCTTAAAATTTACAAAGCTCGCACAACAAGACTAAGGATGTTGATGTACAAGGGCATTCCTACTGATTTAAGATGGTTAATTGAAGCCAAGGTTCGATTTTCTTGTGAGTTTTCAGATAATCTTGTTTCTCACATGCCAAGTTTAGGAAAAAGCTCTTACGCCAAAAAACAAAGAGTGAAAAGGTTACAAGTTTGTCATAGATGTGTAAGATAGACTTGTAACCAACATTGACGGTCCTTGGGATATTTGTCTAACAATCGAGAGGAAAAACTATAGTTGATCAAGAATGGATTGAGTAGGGAGTCTTTGGATGATATCTGAGTGACTTTTGAGACGCATTTTTGTGGACTTGTGCAACATGAAATCTTGAAATTGTGAACACAATTCTGAGATGAGCAGGAACGTTATAGCCTGAGGAATCTGACTCAAAATGATCATGTTTGCCAGTTTATAAGAAAACTGGATGGGAAGCATATCCCTTACTCATAGAAGGTGTTTAAGCCATTTCTAGATGTAAAACCAGAGAAAGATGTGAGCCACAGTCACAACTACCTGTAAATATGCATGTGTGCCATCATTTTTTCAATTTTAATGTCTTATAACTGTCATTTTTTATTTTGTATCTTTTGTTTGACTTATGTGTCTTATTTCATCATTTTTTTGAATTTCTATGCATTATCGTCAAATTTTTCAACAAACAATCGAGCTACCTATTTAAATGTCATCATTAGCCTACCTTTTTGCACTCCATAAATACCACATCTTTTGTTCTCTTCTTCACACATAGTTAGAGAGTTGTATAGACATTGGGGAAACTTCAAAATGTCAAATCCAAAGGATATATGTATTCTGTGGATCTCGACCAGATAAAAGTGAAGAGTTTGTAGAAGTAGCAAATTGTCTTGGTAGGTTACTGGCTGAAAGAAAAATTCATGTGGTTTATGGGGGAGGTATCCTTGGGTTAATGGATTGTGTGTCAACAGATGCACATGTAGGAGGTAGTCAAGTTTTAAGAGTTATTCCTAATGCTTTGGCACAAAAAGCATTGTTGAAAAAATGGTTGCGAAGAAGTTACAGGTCTCCTCCATGCATTAACACATGGCACATAAGCTTAACAATTTAGATGCCTTTATTGCTTTACCAGATGGTTTTGGTCAAATTGCTTCTTAGGCCCAACTGAATCTTCATAAAAAACCCATAGGTTTGTTGAATGTTAAAAATTTCTTTGATCCTTTGATAAGTTTTGTTGATGCAACTGGGGAACAGAATTTTATCCCTCATTCAGCAAGACAGATCCTTGTTTCTACCACTATTGCTAGTGAGTTACTTGATAAATTACAAGCAATTGAGTATGAACATGACCCAACTATAACTCAAATTAATTTGTAATGGGCACAAAACAAAAAGCGCAAATTGGATGTGAATCTCCGTTTGAAATTTTTATTGTCTTTTATTTTATTTATAACATTTTATTTTTTTAGTCTTTTAGGTGGTCTCTCTTGAATAACAGAAGCTTCAGGTAATATCTCCTATACTTTATCTCTTTACATTTAAACATTGAGGACAATGTTTCATTTGGTTTGGGGGGAAGGATAGTTGACATAAGTGTGTCTTAAATTTTCTTCTTCTTGCCAAAAAAAAAAAGCGAGTTTTTAATCAGTGTCAGAGTTCGGTTTAAGGAGTTCAAATCCTCTCGAGACGCATTCTAGGTCAGGAATGGCAAAGTAAGGAGGGTCAGTTTAAACTCTTGAAACACACTCTAACCAATTTGTCATTTTGTTTTGATTTTGTATTTTTAAGACTCATTTTAATTAACTTGATATTATTTAGTTTTGATCTTTGAATTTTATCACAAGGAGGTTTTATTCATTTCACTTTGAATTATTCAAATCTATGAACTCTGACAACCTTATCATTTAATAAACTGTGTGCTTATGTACTCGTTAAGTAAGTATTCACGAACCTTTCTTCACACACACATACCTTGATGCATGATTGTGGGCAGTGAAATGAAATGTTGCAATATTTGGGTTCTTTTGTTTTGTTTAGTGTAACAACAAAAGGAAGAAAAAAAAGTGAAAGAAAAAAAAAGAATGATTGTGGATAAGTTTGGTCTCGTAGCCTCTTTAATTCGAGCAATTAGGCCCGAGGGGTGCCTTAACACCTAATACCCTAAGACCAACTGGTTTGGAAACTATTGGCCCAAAGCTCGTTACATGGATTAAGGAGAAAGCTTAATGGAATTGAACATTGCACTATCCACAAGTTTCTAAGCAAAAATAAAACATTAGCAACTCGAGTCGTTAAGCTCGTAGAGGTGTCTTAACACCTAATGCCCTAAGGCCAAATGGTGTGGGAGTTATTAGCCTAAGGCTTGCTACCTAGGTTAAAGATGCATTCTTTCAAAAAAAAAAAGAATAAAAATATATATATAAATTAATGATGAATGAATGTCCCCCTGCCTAAGGTTGTTAGCCTTAACAAATATTAGAACCAATATAGCTTTTTTCTAATAAGCCCTATAGTCATGTATCAACTAAGCACAAAAAGAAGGTTTGTTAATACTTTGACTAAAGGGTGCATGAGTCATTAAAAAAAAATCGGTTGAGAGTTTGTTTATTTGGATAAAATCAAGGAGAGTGCAATAATGACCATATTTGATGTAAAATTCTATAAATCACCTCTAAATAATAACTATTTAATTGCTAGGGACTAGCAATAAGCTAGTTGGGGGGTGTGATGAACACTTAAATATGTATGCTTAATAAGAGCTTAATTTATTATATTGCATTAATAGTGTTATTAAATTCCTCAACTTAAGTATATTTGTAGTCTTTGCATCTTTTGAATTAACTTTCTCTTAATTTTGGTTTTGTTGTAGGTTCGATAAAATGGGCATAACTTCTTATTTATAGATCATAATAGTGCAAATCATGATGTTTTGAAAATCATGATGGTTTGTACAAGATTATATTTCACAAGAATCATCACATTCGGGCTCTTAGTGGACCAAAAATGGGCTTGAAGTGAAACCATATGCAGTTTCGGCCTAGCCTGACCATACCACAGTATTTTGATCATATCTCTCAAACTACTTATCCAAATTGTACGAATCAATATGTTCTAGAAAACTGAGAGATCAACAACTTTGATGAAGACATGTGGTCACAATTCTCAATAATTTGATGTCAAAATCAGTGGTCAACTTCGATGCACCTAATGATCCCATTTGTCAAAGATTGGTACACCTAATATTTGATATTTGTTCCTTTGTAATTTGACAAGTTTGCCCCTGAATGTATCTATAAATAGAGGTGCCTTGTGGCCATTTGAACATCTTGGCCTTGGCTGGGATCACTTGTTATTGTGTTTTTCTCTCTTGTGTTTTTATGCTATTAAAAAATCTTCCTTTTCTTGCAATTTGTTTTCTTTCTTTTATAATGTCTTTCTAATTTCTCTTTTGCTAAGGTGAAAGGGTGAAACCCTTAATAAGAGAATAAAGATCTTCTAACCCTTTGATATGTGCTTAATAATCGTAATCCTTTATTGTTTATTTTATATGATTTATATTTCTTGCCTTAATCAATCTTGACATACTTGTAAAGTGGAGGTCTTGATCCATTGTAGGCAATCCTTGACACATCAATTGCTTGGATCCTTTCTAGATGTCGTATAGTTCTTCCTTACCAAAACAAGTCTAGTTGGAAACTTTAATTATTATAGATATATGGTGATTGGCACATTAGATGCTTGAACCCATTTACAAGAATTAGTATAAATATTGGTAATGAAACAAATACAATTCATATAACTAAATGGGTGATTTATCCTTATTTGAAATATCAAGGGCGGATCCCCTAACCTTAGCTTTCATTGTTATTGTGTTAGTTCTTCTTACTTGCTTATTTTAATTATTCTATTCTATTGCTTATAAATTTATTCTTTAATTTACTATCGTTGGTTTTACCACTATTTCTATGGATGGTATTACCTCCTTTTAATTTTATATTTGAATGGTTGGTAGTACTGCCTACCATCTTTATATATTAGTTGATATTATCTTGCCATTTCTTTAAATTATTCATACTATATTGCTTACCTTATTGTTTATACCGCTAAAATTCCCTTCCTTGTGGATCGACCCCGGTCTTACCGGGTTTATAATTCGTAGGTGTGCTATTTATAATGAGCTGGTTGACTGTATTAGTACTAAAATGGGTTGGGATCCTCGTAAGCATAACATGAGTTTAGAGGTTTAATTTGTTTGTAAGGTGATGAACACTTAAATATGCATATTTCATAAGAGTTTAATCCATCATATTGCATTAACAGTGTCATTAAATTCCTCAACTTAAGCATATTTGTAGTCTTTGCATCTTTGGAATTAATTTTCTCATAATTTCTATTTTGATGTAGGTTTGGTAAAATGGCCATAAATTTCAATTTATAAATCAGAATGATGCAAATCTTAATGTTTTGGAAAGTTGACTTAATTATCTACAATATTGTGTCTCACAAGAATCATCAAATGTGGGCTTTTAGTGGACAAAAAATGGGCTTGAAGTGAACCCATCTGCAGATTCAGCCCAGCCTGAACATGCCACAGTATTTTGACCGTATCTCTCAAAATATGTATCCAAATCATGCAAATCTATATGTTCTAGAAAGCTGAGACAATTATCTACAATGTTCATGAAGATATGTGATAGAAATTTTGAATAATTCGATGCCAAAATTGGTGGTCAAATTCGGTGCACCTAATGATCCCAATTATCAAAGATTTGTCCGACTAATATTTGACAATGGTTCCTTTGAATTTGACAAGTTTGCCCCTGGATGTATTTACAAATAGAGGTGCCTTGTGACCATTAGGATATCCTGGCCTTGGCTGGAACATCTTGGCCTTGGCTTGTATTGTGTTTTTCTCTCTTGTGTTGTTTATGTTATTAATGAATTTCATTTTTCTTGCAATTTGTTCTCTTTCTCTAATAATGTCTTTCTAATTTCTCTCTTGCTAAGGTGAGATATGAGAGTAAGGATTCTATAACCTTTGATATGTGCTTAATAACTATAATCTCTTGTTATTTAAATGATTTATATTTATTTTCTTAATCAATCTTGACACCACTTGTAAAGTGGAGGTCTTGATCCATTATCGACAATCATTGGCACATCAAATACTTGGATCCTTTCTAGACGTCGTATGGTTCTTCCTTACCAACACAAGTCTAGTTAGGAACCTTGATTTGTTATAGACATATGGTGATTGACACATTGGATGCTTGAACCCATTTACAAGAAATGGTATAAATATTGGTAACGAAACAAATATAATTCATATAACTAAATAGGTTATTTATCCTTATTTGAAATATCAAGGGCGGATCCCCTAACCTTAGCTTTCATTGTTATTGTGTTAGTTCTTCTTACTTGCTTATTTTAATTATTCTAATCTATTGCTTATGAATTTATTCTTTAATTTACTATCGTCGGTTTTACCACCTCTTTCTATGGATGGTATTACCTCCTTTTAATTTTATATTTGAATGGTTGGTAGTACTGCCTACCATCTTTATATATTTGTTGATATTATCTTGCATTTCTTTAAATTACTCATACTATATTGCTTACCTTATTGTTTGTACCGCTAAAATTCCTTTCCTTATGGATCGGCCCCGGTCTTACCGGGTTTATTACTTCGACACTCCTATACTTGAAAGATAATCCTTTTTTTGGATGTGTCAAGTTTTTCGCACAGTTGCATGGGAATGTAAAATTTGACGTACAAAATTGTAAGTATTTTCTTTTCTCATTTTTATTTTTATTTTTCTTGCATGTGTTCATGTTCTCTTTCTTTTTGCATTATTTGGTAGAATTGTTTGTAGTCACTCATCTTTTTTGGAAAACATGCTCATACCCAATCAAGAACATTAATGGATTACATAAGAACTTGTGCACAATCATGCATAGTCTTCCCTCATGATGCAAAATATTTCAACCATGAACCAGATTTCATTCAATTCTTACTCCACTTTCATGGCCTAGATGTTGAAAACCCATATTTGCACTTGAGAGAATTTGAAGAATTTTATAACACATATAGTGACCTAAATTGTAGCATAAACATCTTTAGATTAAATCTTTTTCCTTTTTCTCTAAAAGATAAAGCTAAAACATGGCTGCAAAATCTTAGGTCAGGATCTACTAATCATGGGATGAAATGCAACAACAATTTCTTAAAGAATTCTTTCCTCCCTATAGAATAGATTCTCTCACAAGGCAAATTATCAATTTCACTCAAAAAACAAGGAGAGACCTTTTACCAATGTTGGGATAGGTATAAAGCATTGCTTAATACTTGTCCTCATCATGGTTTGGAAACATGAGAACTTGTTTTAATTTTCTATGAAGGTCTTACACACCAAGCTAGGCAAATGGTAGAATTAATGTGTGATGGACAATTTGAAGATAAAGACCCTAATGAAGCCATGGATTTCCTAGACTTACTAGCGTAAAATGCCCAAAATTGGAATAATGTTGACATCTATGAGGTGCCAAGAACATCTAGTAGAGGCATTTATAACTTTAGGAAAAATCATGATCGCATCCCTAGCTAAAAGAGTCCAGGATTTAGAAATGTGGTCTATGTAAGAAAATGTCTATCACACTTGTAATTCTAGTGGTCATCCAACGGATGATTGTCTAAATATGCCTACCTTTAGGAAAAGCCTCCGTGAACAAACCAATGTTTTAAATACTTTCCAAAGGTCAAATCCTAATCCTTGCTCACAAAAGTTTGGATGGCAAAATCACTTGAATTTTGATTGGAGGAATGATAATCATGCGTAATCTTACCAACCTCCCTTTCAATCATATCAAAATTTTCAAAATTCTCATGATAGGTTACAAGTTTGTCACAAATGTGCACGTTGGACTTGTAACCAGCGTTGCCGCTCCCTAGGATATTTGTTTAACAATCGAGAGGATAAATTACAGTTCATCAAGAATAGACTGAGTAGGAAGTCTTTGGATGATATCCGAGTGATTCTTGAGACGCATTCTTGTGGACTTGTGCAACATGAAATCTTGAAATTGTGGACACAATTTCGAGATGAGTAGGAACGTTATAGTCTTAGGAATTTGACTCAAAACGACCCTGTTTGTCAGTTTATAAGAAAACTAGATAGGAAGCATGTCCCCAACTCATAGAAAGTGTTTAAGCCGTTTCTGGACATAAAACCAGAGGAAGATGTGAGCCACAGTCACAACTACCTATACATATGCATATATGCCATCAATTTTTAAATTTCTTGTCTTTTGTTTTATTTGTAGCATTTTATTTTATAAGTCTTTCAGGTCATCTCTCTTGAATAACAGCAGCTTCAGGTAATATCTCCTATACTTTATCTCTCTACATTTAAACATTGAGGACAATATTTCATTTGGTTGGGGGGGAAGGATAGTAGACATAAGTGTGTCTTTAATTTTCATTTTCTTGCAAAAAAAAAAAAGCGAGTTAGTAATTAGATTCAGAGTGTAGTGTAAGAGTTCAAATCCTCTTGAGACGCCTTCTAGGTCAGGAATGGTAGAGTAAAGAGAGCTAGTTTGAACTCTTGAAACATACTCTAACCAATTTGTCATTTTGTTTTGATTTTGCATTTTTTAAGACTCATTTTAGCCAACTTGATATTTTTTGAATTTTATAACAAAGACATCTTATTCATTTCACTTTGAATTTCAAATCTATGAACTCTCACAACATTATTATTTAATAAACTGTGTGCTCGTTAAGCAAGTATTCACAAACCTTTCTTCACACACACACATACCTTGATACATGATTGTGGGTAGCGAAATGAAATGTTGTAATATTTGAGTTCTTTTATTTAGGATAACAACAAAAGAAAAGGGAAAGTTCAAAAAAAAAAAAAAAAGAAGAAGAAGAAGAAGGAAAAAAAGTGAAAAAAAAGAGAAAGAAGAGCAATTGTGGATAAGTTTGGTCCCGTAGCCGCCTTAATTCGAGTAATTAAGTCCGAGGGGTGCCTCAACACCTAATATCCTAAGACCAACTGGTTTGGGATTGAGGAGAAAGCTTAATAGGATTGAACATTGCGCTATCCACAAGTGGGTAAGCAAAAATAAAGCATCGGCAACTCGAGTCGTTAAGCTCGTAGGGGTGTCTTAACACCTAATGCACTAAGGCCAACTGGTCTGGGAGTCATTAGCCTAAGGCTCGCTACATGGGTAAAAGATGCATCCTTTAAAAAAAAAAGAAACAAAGAAAAAAAAATTATTATATATATATACATAAATAAAAAATGAAGCCCCTGCCTAATGTTGTTAGCCTTAACGAATATTGGAACCGCTATGGCTTCTTTCCAATAAGCCCCATAGTCGTGTGTCGACTAAGCACAAAAAGAGGGTTTGTTAAAATCTTGACTGAAGGGTACATGAGTCATAAAAAAAATCGATTGAGAGCTTATTCATTTGGATAAAATCAAAGAGAGTGCAATAATTGACTACCTTGGATGTAAAATTCTATAAATCACTTCTAAAAAATAACGCTTTAATTGTTAGGGACTAGCAATAAGCTGGTTGGGGGGTGTGATGAACACTTAAATATGTATGTTTCATAAGAGGTTAATCCATCATATTGCATTAATAGTGTCATTAAATTCCTCAACTTAAGCATATTTGTTGTCTTTGCATCTTTGGAATTAATTTTCTCATAATTTCTGTTTCGATATAGGTTTGGTAAAATAGGCATAACTTTCTATTTATAGATCAAAATGATGCAAATCTTAATGTTTCGGAAAGCTGATTCAATTATCTACAAGATTGTGTTAAATAGCATCATCAAATTCGGGCTTTTAGTAGACCAAAAATGGGCTTGAAATAAACTTATTTGTAGATTCAGCCCAGCCTGACCATGCCTCAGTATTTTGATCATATCTCTCAAAATACATATCCAAATCATGCAAATCAATATGTTCTGGAAAGCTGAGACAATTATCTATAATTTTCATGAAGACATGTGATCAAAATTCTTAATAATTCGATGTTAAAATCGGTGGTCAAAATCGGTGCACCTAATGATCCCAATTATCAAAGATTTGTGCACCTAATATTTGACAATGGTTCCTTTATAATTTGGCAAGTTTGCCCCCGGATGTATCTATAAATAGAAGTGCCATGTAATCATTAGGACATCTTGGCCTTGGCTAGGATCTTGTATTTTGTTTTTCTCTCTTGTGTTGTTCATGTTATTAATGAATTTCATTTTTCTTGCAATTTGTTCTCTTTTTCTAATAACGTCTTTCTAATTTCTCTCTTGCTAAGGTGAAAAGGTGAAACCATTGATATGAGAGTAAGGATTCTATAACCTTTGATATGTGCTTAATAACTATAATCTTTTGTTATTTATATGATTTATATTTATTTTCTTAATCAATCTTGACACCACTCGTAAAGCGGAGGTCTTGATCCATTATCGACAATAATTGGCACATCAAATGCTTGGATCCTTTCTAGACGTCGTATGGTTCTTCCTTACCGACACAAGTCCAGTTAGGAACCTTGAATTGTTGTAGACATATGGTGATTGGCACATATGGATGCTTGAACCCATTTACAAGAAGTGGTATAAATATTGGTAACGAAACAAATATAATTCATATAACTAAATGGGTTATTTATCCTTATTTGAAATATCAAGGGCGGATCCCCTAACCTTAGCTTTCATTGTTATTGTGTTAATTCTTCTTACTTGCTTATTTTATTTATTCTCATCTATTGCTTAGAATTTATTCTTGAATTTGCTATGCTCGGTTTTACCACCTATTTCTATTGATGGTATTACCTTCTTTTGCTTTTTATTTTATATTTGAATGGTCGGTAGTACCGCCTACTATCTTTATATATTTGTTGATATTATCTTGCCATTTCTTTGAATTATTCATACTATAGCTTACCTTATTATTTGTACTGCTAAAATTTCCTTCCTCGTGGATCGACCCCGATCTCACAGGGTTTATTACTTCGACACTCCTATACTTGGGAGATAATCCTTTTTTTAGATGTGTCATAAGGGTTTTCTACCAATGCCTATTTGTATTGAGACTGACGATGATATTTGTTTTTTTATACAACATTGTTCGGAGGACCAACAATCATATACACGGAGCGCACTCACCTCCACTATAGCGTACAAATGTATACAACTGGAAAACATGAGAAACATGTATGTACTAATACAATCGGAAAAATATGTATTTCCAAGTTTTCGTACCACAATATATGGAAACCATGTGCGACTATACAAAAAAATGTCACTATACAATAATGTGTAAATATCCACAAACTATCTACCCAAAAAAATGTGTAGCTAAACATAATATAAGCATAATATATACAATGCAAGGTGATATCATGGTACAATGGTGGTCGTAACATCCGCTGACCCAACATCAGCAGTCCCGATAATGGTCGCAACTTTAGCAAGCGCTGTGAAGGCCCCAACCTCGGAGGGCACCGTGACAGTCGTGGCGGCCTCCTGTGTCTATGGATGAAGGTGATTGACCCAAAGTTGTACTGCCATTCTCTTCCGCAGGCATTCATCCGTGAATGCCTTAATGGCTGTCAGTGGAACGCCCTCTGCTAGCAACTCGATGTACTTCAACTAGTACACACCGCATGCTCCTCCCCCAGCCTCCTGTTGTGGCACCTCGGTCTCATCCTCAATGGGCATAATGTCGTATGGGGTTGCGGGGTAGTCAAGAAGACCGTAGACATCCACGGGGTAGTTAGGAAGACCGTAGACATCCATTGACACCATACGGGGTATCAGTTTGGCCAGGCATCGGATTGTCTCTCTGACTGTGTCTGTGGAAGTATGCCCAACAGCTGAGTCGTATATGGCAACATGACGGCGATTCAATTCCACCTCAGCTGCCACCCAATGATCACCGCTGAGGTTAACAGGGAGATAGAGCTAAAAAGGAAATTGACAACATAGAAATCAATCACAACATTTCAAATAAAATGGCACATACTAACTCTGTGAATATAAATGTTCTCACCCTGTCTATTTCGACCCATGGTCTTCCAACAAGGGGCAACTCTCCTAGGACAAACTGGACCATTTTGTCCTCATTCACCCAGTTAATGTCATCTAGTCTATCCGAGTATTGTTCCCACAACGACTTCACTTTCAACTGCAAGTTCGTTCGGTTAGTGCATTGAAGGAATAAAAAATTACCTTTAAATTCATATGTTTATGGAATATGTACCCAAAAAGTGGTGTCCAGGAAAGCAGACCTCTGGACACTAGTTTCTGCCATAGCGCGAGCTCTACAGCGTAGCATCCACAGGTAGCTATCTATGTGCCGAATATAGTAATAGCTACCAATATTATATCCAAATGTATATCTCAATAATGGACATTAGGAGATGGACTTCAATTACCTCAGATGCAAGCCACTCTGACAGCCTCAACAGCGTCTTGAAGAACTGACGATTAGCACTGCAGACGTTTAAATTAATATCACCCTCGACACCCTTCAGCCATGCATTGAATGCATCAACATCAGCAGTTGCTAGGAGGCACGTGGGTCAAAAAGTGAAACTCGAGTACAGAAGATGACACCACTGCCTGCATCCACTGATGGCTGGTGATGAACACTTAAATATGCATGTTTAGTAAGAGTTTAGTTCATCATATTGCATTAATGGTGTCATTAAATTCCTCAACTTAAGCATATTTGTAGCATTTGCATCTTTGGAATTAATTTCTCTTAATTTTGGTTTTGTTACAGGTTTGGTAAAATAGGCATAACTCTCTATTTATAGATCAGAATGATACAATTCTTAATGTTTTGGAAAGCTGATTTAATTTTCTACAAGATTGCATTTCACAAGCATCATCAAATTCGGGCTCTTATTGGACCAAAATTGGGCTTGAAGTGAACCCATCTATAGTCTCGGCCCAGTCTGACCAGGCCTCAGTATTTGGACCGTATCTCTCAAAATACGTATCCAAATTGTGCAAATCAATATGTTCTAGAAAGCTGAGAGAAATATCTACAACTTTCATGAAGACATGTGATTAAAATTCACAATATTTTGATGTCAAAACTGATGGTCAAAATCGGTGCCTAATGATCCCAATTGTCAAAGATATTTACAACTAATATTTGACAATTATGCCCTTGTAATTTGACAAGTTTGCCCCTGGATGTATCTAAAAATAGAGGTGCCTTGTGACCCATTAGGGCATCTTGGCCTTGGCTGGAACATTTTGGCTTTGGCTAGGATCTTGTATTGTGTTTTGTGTGTTTATGTTATTAATGAATTTCCTTTTCCTTACATTTTATTTTCTTTCTATTATAATGTTCTTCTAATTTCTCTTTTGCTAAGGTGAAAGGGTGAAACCCTTGATATGAGAATAAGGATTCTCTAACCCTTAATATGTGCTTAATAATCTTAATCTTATAATGTTTATTCAATATGATTTATATTTAATTTCTTAATCAATCTTGACACCACTCGTAAAGTGGAGGTCTTGATCCATTGTCGACAATCCTTGGCACATCAAATGCTTGGATCCTTTCTAGATGATGTATGGTTCTTCCTTACCGACACGAATCTAGTTAGGAACCTTGATTTGTTGTAGACATATGATGATTGGCACATTGGATGCTTGAACCCATTTACAAGAAGTGGTATAAATATTGGTAATGAAACAAATATAATTCATATAACTAAAATGGGTTAATTATCCTTATTTGAAATATCAAGGGCGGATCCCCTAACCTTAGCCTTCATTGTTATTGTGTTAATTCCTCTTGTATTTTAATTATTCTATTGTTTATGAACTTTTTATTTTATTTACTATGGTAGGTTCTACCACCTTATAAAATTGTTCTTTAATTTACTATGGTTGGTTATACCACCTATTTCCATGGATGGTTTACCTCCTCTTGCTTTTTGTTTTATATTTGAATGGTCGGTAATACCACCTACCATCTTACATACTTGTTGATATTATCATGTCACCTCTTTGAATCATTCATATCATATTTGCTTAGCTTATAATTTGTAACGCTTAAATTCCCTTCCTCGTGGATCGACCCTGGTCTCACCGGGTTTTATTACTTCGACACTCCTATACTTGGGAGACAATCCTTTTTCGGATGTGTCAAGTTTTTGGCGCCGTTGCCGGGGAAGGTAAAAATTGGCGTGCAAAATTGTAAGTATTCTCTTTTCTCATTTAGATCTAAATTTTTTATTTTTTTGTGTTCATCTTTTCCTCTCTTTTCTTCTCTCTTTCTTGCATGAAAATTTGGTCACGAACATCTAGTGGTAGACTTGTTAGAAAAACATCACCTTCCTTAGAAAACATGGCCGACAATCATGAAGAAATATTCACGGATGAAGGGGACAACCGTTCGCAACAAAATGATCAAAACCAACAAAGAACCCTCAGAGACTACATGAATCCGGTAACGACTAGTGCACCATCTTGTGTAGTTTCTCCTCCAGATTCAATCCATTTCAATTTCAAACCAAGTTTTGTTCGACTTCTACCCACTTTTCATGGCCTTGACATGGAGAACCCATATTCGTACTTGAAACTCTTTAAAGAGGTATGTAGCTCCTACACTGACCCAAATTGTAGCATAAACACCATTAGATTAAAGCTTTTTCCTTTTTCTTTAAAAGATAAAGCTAGAACATGGCTACAAAATTTGAGGTCGAATTCCATCAGTTCATGGGATGAGATGAAACAACAATTTTTGAAAAAAATTTTTCCTACCCATAGAACAAATTCTCTTAAAAGACAAATTTCTGATTTTTCTCAAAAACAAGGAGAAACCCTTTACCAATGTTGGGATAGGTATAAGGAACTACTTAATACCTGTCCTCACCATGGGTTTGAAACTTGGAGAATAGTTGCACACTTCTATGAAGGGTTAACACCTCAAGATAGGCAACTAGTAGAATTAATGTGTAATGGAGAATTTAAAGAAAAAGACCCTGAGGAAGCACTTGACTTCCTAGATTCCTTGGCAGAAAAGGCACAAAATTGGGACACTGCTGGCACCTATGAGGTACCAGGCAAGGCCCCAACCTCGACATCCAATAGAGGCATTTACAACCTTAGGGAAGACCATGACCTTCAAGCCAAATTTGCATCCCTAGCTAGAAAAGTCGAGGCTTTAGAGATGAAAAAGAGTGGTCAATTGAAATCTATTCAAGAAAATGTCTGTAACATCTGTGATGACAATGACCATTCTACTGATGATTGCCCAACTTTGCCTGCCTTTAGGGAATGTCTCCATGAAGAAGCCAATGCCTTAAACACTTTCAAAAGGCCAAATCACAATCCATATTCACAAACCTACAATCCTGGTTGGAGAAATCATCCAAAATTTAGCTGGAAAAATGATAATCATGCACAATCTTCACAAGTCCCTTTTCAAACACGACAAAATTTTCAAAATTCTCATGATCATGCATATGTTCCTCCTCCTAGGAATGACTTTGAAGAAACATTGCATTCATTCATTACAAAGCAAGAGACTTTCAATAGTCAAACTGCTCAAACATTAGCAAATTTGTCAGAAACTCTTGCAAAATTTGCATCGACATTTAGCATCCAAGAGAAGGGAAAATTTCCTTCTCAAACATTGCAAAACCCCAAAGATCAATCTAACTCAAATGCAGGAAGTTCAAGTAACCATTACTTTGACCAAGCCAAGTCAGTCATGACCCTTCGCAATGGTAAGATTGTTGAAAAACACATTCCTGACCCTTGTGAGAAAGAAGAAGAATCGATCTCTAAATGGCAGGAAGAGGCTGCTAAACCAACACCTAGCAAAGAGGAAACCATATCCTCATCTGTGCCTCCATTTCCTCAAGCTTTAGCCACACAAAAGAAGCAAACTCACAATTCTGAAATCTTTGAAATTTTCAAACAGGTAAAGGTCAACATTCCCTTGCTTGATGTGATCAAATAGGTACCTTCTTATGCAAAATTTTTGAAAGACTTGTGCACTGTGAAAAGAAAACTAAATGTGGAAAAGAAGGCTTTTCTAGCTAAGCAGGTAAGTGCTATTCTTCAAAATAATAATACAGTGAAATATAAGGATCCATGTTGTCCTACAATTTCATGTGTTATTGGAGACCATAAAATTGAACAAGCTTTACTTGATCTTGGTGCTAGTGTGAATTTGCTTCCATACTCGGTTTTTCAGAAACTCAATCTAGGTGAGTTAAAACCGACTTCTGTGACTCTTTTGCTTGCTGATAGATCAATTAAAGTACCAAGAGGAGTAGTAGAAGATGTGTTAGTTCAAGTCGATAAATTCATTTAACCAGTGGATTTTATCGTCTTGGACACACAACCAGTGGAAGTATGTAATTCAATTCCTTTCATTTTAGGCGTCCATTTCTAGCTACCTCTAATGCTTTGATTAATTGCAGGAATGGAGTCATGAAGCTATCTTTTGGGAACATGACATTGGAACTAAATGTTTTCAATATGTGCAAACAACCACATGAAGAATAAGATGAAATTGAGGAGGCTAATATGATCGAATCTATTGTGGAAGATCACATCCAAAAAGGGAGTTCTCCTGACCCTTTGGAAACTTGTTTAGTAAATTCGTTAGAATCAAGTATGGAACTAGAACATGATCTTTCTAATATGTGTTCTTTACTGGATTGTGCACAGGCGTTGGAAAAAGGCTCAAAATCAAGATTTGAAGAATTGGGGCAGATGAATGAAAGCAAGGAAGATGAAGCTCCCAAGCTAGAATTGAAGCCCTTACCTGAAGGACTGAAATATGCATATCTTGGGGAGAATCAGACATATCCGGTGGTAATTTCTTCATCCCTCACATGCGAGCAACAAGGTAAGTTGATAGAAGTGCTTAAAAGGCATAAAAATGCAATTGGGTGGACTTTAAAAGATATAAAAGGAATTAACCCTTTAATTTGCACACATAGAATACATTTAGAGGAAAATGCCAAAACATCTCAACAACCTCAAAGGAGATTAAATCCACACATGAAAGAGGTCATTAGGGCTGAAGTTCTCAAACTACTTGATGTGGGAATTATCTATCCTATTTCTGATAGTAAGTGGGTAAGCCCTACACAAGTAGTACCTAAGAAATCTGGCATTACAGTAGTTAAAAATGAAAAGGGTGAATTATTGCCAACTCGTGTCTCATCTAGTTGGAGGATGTGCATTGATTATAGAAAATTAAATGCTGTCACTAGAAAAGACCATTTTCCCTTACCCTTTCTTGACCAAATTCTTGAAAGAGTAGCAGGAAACCCCTACTACTGCTTTCTTGATGGATACTCAGGCTACTATCAAATTCTCATTGCACTTGAAAACCAAGAAAAGACCACATTCACGTGCCCTTTTGGCACTTTTGCATTTAGGAGAATGCCTTTTGGACTTTGTAATGCCCCAGCCACTTTTCAAAGATGCATGTTAAGCATTTCAGTGACATGGTTGAGCATTGTTTAGAAGTTTTCATGGATGATTTAACTGTCTTTGGAAACTCTTTTGATAATTGTCTTGAAAATTTAGAAAAAGTCCTAAAAGGTGTGTAGAAAAAGGTCTTATTTTGAATTGGGAAAAATGTCATTATATGGTCACTTCAGGAATTGTTTTAGGTCATGTGGTGTCTTCTAAAGGAATTGAAGTGGCTAAAGCAAAAGTTGAATTAATTTCCCATTTGTCTCCACCAAAAACAGTTAAAGAGGTTCATTCATTCTTAGGGCATGCTGGATTTTATAGGAGGTTCATAAGAAATTTCAGTGCTATATCTAAACTTCTTTGTAACCTCTTAACAAAAGATACTTCTTTTGAATGGACTCAAGAATGTCAAAATGCCTTTGATAAGTTAATTGGACTTTTAACAACTACTCCAATTATGCACTCTCCTGATTGGTCCTTGCCTTTTGAATTGATGTGTGATGCAAGTGACTATGCTGTTGGTGCTATCTTAGGACAAAGAAAAAAAGGTAAGCCTTATGTGATATACTATGCAAGTAGGACTTTAAATGATGCATAAATGAATTACACAACAACTGAAAAAGAACTACTTGCAGTAGTATTTGCATTGGACAAATTTCGTTCTTATTTAATTGGTTCTCCCACAATTGTTTACACTGACCATGCAACTGTGAGATATTTAATGTCTAAACAGGATGCAAAACCTAGATTGATACGGTGGATCTTATTGCTCCAAGAATTCAACATCACAATAAAGGATAAGAAAGGAGCCGAAAATGTCGTTGCTGATCATCTTTCAAGACTAACGACAGAGACATTAATTGAAACTTCACCTATCAATGATTCCTTTCCTATTGAATTTTTATTTTCTGTTGCTACTATACCTTGGTTTGCTAACATTGTAAATTTTCTTGCGACAGGGAAAATGCCACCTCATTGGAATGCTCAAGACAAAAGAAAATTTTTTACCGAGGTGAAAAATTTTTACTGGGATGACCCATATCATTTTCAAATATTGTCCCAGAAAAAAAACCTAATGATGAGAAGATGCACTACCCGACAATGAGGTTTGGAAAAAGCTCTTATGCCAAAAAGGGAAGAGCGAAAAGGTTATTAGTTGTCCCAGATTGAAGATGGACTTGTAACCAGCGTTGCCAAACGTCTCCGTTGGGAGGTTGATCTGAAGACCATACCTAAGAAGGTAAGACGTGAATGTCGCACAGCAATAGTAGATGACATGGAGATAGGCAGTGGGGCACATCGGTCATCGAGACTCTAGAATCGACCGGGTAACCTCGTGCGCTCATTCTTGTGGACTTGTGCAGCGTGAAATTTTTAATTTGTGGACATAATTTCGAGATGAGCAGGAACGCTATAGTCTTGGGAATCTGACTCAAAACGACCCTGTTTGCCAGTTTATAAGACAACTGGATGGGAAGCATATCCCCAACTCATAGAAGGTGTTTAAGCCGTTTCTGGACGTAAAACCAGAGGAAGATGTGAGCCACAGTCACAACTACCTGTACATATGCATGCGTGCCATCATTTTTAAATTTTAATACCTCATTGCTGTCATTTTGAATTTGTATTTTTTGTTTGACTTATGGTGTCTTATTTCATCATCTTTTAAATTTTTGTGTATTATTGTCAACTTTTTCAACAAACAATCGAGCTACCTAGATAGATATCATCATTAACATACCTTTTTGCACTCCATAAATACCACATGTCTTGGTCTCTTCTTCACACATAGTTAGAGAGTCACATAGACATGGAAGGAACTTCAAAACGTCGAATCCAAAGGATATGTGTATTCTGTGGATCTCGACCAGGTAAAAGTGAAGAGTTCGTAGAAGTAGCGAATTATCTTAGTAGGCTACTGGCTGAAAGAAAGATTCATATGGTTTATGGGGGAGGTAGCCTCGGATTAATGGGTTGTGTGTCAACAGCTGCACATGTAGGAGGTACTCAAGTTTTAGGAGTTATTCCTAAAGCTTTGGCTGTAGAAAGTATTGTTGAAAAAACAGTTGGGAAGGAGTTACAGGTCTCCTCTATGCATGAACGCATGGCACATATGCTCATCAATTCAGATGCCTTTATTGCTTTACCATGTTGCTTTGGCACTCTTGAAGAAATTTTTCAAATTGCCTCTTGGGCCCAACTGAATCTCCATCAAAAACCCATAGGTTTTGTTGAATGTCAAAAATTTCTTTGATCCTTTGATAAGTTTTGTTGATGCAGCTGTGGAAACAGAATTTTATCCCCTCATTCAGCGAGAAAGACCTTCTTTCTGCCACTTCTGCTGGTGAGTTACTTGACAAATTACAAGAAGTTTATTATGAACCTGACCCAGCTAGTACTCAAATTAATTGGGCAGGAGGGCAAAACAAAAAGTGCAAATTGGATTTGAATCTCCGTTTGTAATTTTTTTTCTTCTTGTCCTTTATTTTATTTTATTTTACTTTTAGCATGTTATTTTATGAGTCTTTCAGTTCATCTCTCTTGAATAACAGAAGCTTCAGGTAATGTCTCCTATACTTTATCTCTCTACATTTAAACATTGAGGACAATGTTTCATTTGGTTGGGGGGGAAGGATAGTAGACATAAGTGTGTCTTGAAATTTTATTTTTTCTTGCACAAAAAAAAAAAAAAGAAAAGAAAGCGAGTTAGTAATTAGATTCAGAGTGCGGTGTAAGGAGTTCAAATCCTCTTGAGACGCATTCTGGGTCAGGAATGACAGAGTAGGGAGGACCAGTTTGAACTCTTGAAACCCATTCTAACCAATTTGTCATTTTATTCTTGCATTTTTTGAAGACTTATTTGATATTATTTAGTCTTGATTTTTGAATTTTATAACAAGGAGGTCTTATTCATTTCACTTTGAATCATTCAAATCTATGAACTCTCACAACCTTATCATTTAATAAATTGTGTGCTTATGTGCTCATTAAGCAGTATCTATGAATCTTTCTTCACACACACACATACCTTGATGTATGATTGTGGGTGGCGAAATGAAATATTGCAATATTTGAGTTCTTTTGTTTTGTTTAGGATAACAACAAAAGGAAGGGCAAAGTTTAAAAAATGAAAAAAATGAAAAAAAAATAAGAAAAAAGAAAGAAAAAAGAGAGAAGTAATGGTGGATAAGTTTGGTCTTGTAGCCTCCTTGATTCGAGCAATTAAGCCCGAGGGGTGCCTCAACACCTAATACCCTAAGACCAACTGGTTTGGGAGCTATTGGCCCAAAGCTCGCTACATGGATTAAGGAGAAAGCTTAATGGGATTGAACCTTGCACTATCCACAAGTTTCTAAGCAAAAATAAAGCATCGGCAACCCGAGTCGTTAAGCTCGTAGGGGTGTCTTAACACCTAATGCCCTAAGGCCAACTGGTCTGGGAGTCATTAGCCTAAGGCTCGCTACATGGGTTAAAGATGCATTCTTTCAAAAAAAAAAAGAGAAAAAAAAAGAAAAAATGTATAAAATGAATGAATATCCCCTACCTAAGGTTGTTAGCCTTAACAAATACTAGAACCGATATGGCTTATTTCTAATAAGCCCCATAGTCATGTGTCAACTGAGCACAAAAGAAGGTTTGTGGATATCTTGACTGAAGGGTACATGAGTCATATAAAAAAAAAAAAATCAGTTGAGAGTTTGTTTATTTGGATAAAATCAAGGAGAGTGCAATAATGACCACCTTGGATGTAAAATTCTATAAATCACTTCTAAATAATAACGCTTTAATTGCTAGGGACTAGCAATAAGCTAGTTGGGGGGTGTGATGAACACTTAAATATGCATGTTTAATAAGAGTTTAGTTCATCATATTGCATTAATAGTGTCATTAAATTCCTCAACTTAAGCATATTTGTAGCATTTGCATCTTTGGAATTAATTTCTCTTAATTTTGGTTTTGTTACAGGTTCGGTAAAATGGGCATAACTCTCTATTTATAGATCAGAATGGTGCAATTCTTAATGTTTTGGAAAGCTGATTTAATTGTCTACAAGATTGCATTTCACAAGAATCATCAAATTCGGGCTCTTAGTGGACCAAAATTGGGCTTGAAGTGAACCCATCTATAGTCTCGGCCCAGTCTGACCAGGCCTCAGTATTTGGACCGTATCTCTCAAAATACGTATCCAAATTGTGCAAATCAATATGTTATAGAAACCTGAGAGAAATATCTACAACTTTCATGAAGACATGTGATTAAAATTCACAACGTTTCGATGTCAAAATTGATGGTCAAAGTCGGTGCCTAATGATCCCAATTGTCAAAGATATTTACAACTAATATTTGACAATTATGCCCTTGTAATTTGACAAGTTTGCCCCTGGATGTATCTATAAATAGAGGTGCCTTGTGACCCATTAGGGCATCTTGGCCTTGGCTGGAACATTTTGGCTTTGGCTAGGATCTTGTATTGTGTTTTGTGTGTTTATGTTATTAATGAATTTCCTTTTTCTTGCATTTTATTTTCTTTCTATTATAATGTTCTTCTAATTTCTCTTTTGCTAAGGTGAAAGGGTGAAACCCTTGATATGAGAATAAGGATTCTCTAACCCTTAATATGTGCTTAATAATCTTAATCTTATAATGTTTATTCAATATGATTTATATTTAATTTCTTAATCAATCTTGACACCACTCGTAAAGTGGAGGTCTTGATCCATTGTCGACAATCCTTGGCACATCAAATGCTTGGATCCTTTCTAGATGATGTATGGTTCTTCCTTACCGACACGAATCTAGTTAGGAACCTTGATTTGTTGTAGACATATGGTGATTGGCACATTGGATGCTTGAACCCATTTACAAGAAGTGGTATAAATATTGGTAACGAAACAAATATAATTCATATAACTAAAATGGGTTAATTATCCTTATTTGAAATATCAAGGGCGGATCCCCTAACCTTAGCCTTCATTGTTATTGTGTTAATTCCTCTTGTATTTTAATTATTCTATTGTTTATGAACTTTTTATTTTATTTACTATGGTAGGTTCTACCACCTTATGAAATTGTTCTTTAATTTACTATGGTTGGTTATACCACCTATTTCCATGGATGGTTTTACCTCCTCTTGCTTTTTGTTTTATATTTGAATGGTCGGTAATACCACCTACCATCTTACATACTTGTTGATATTATCATGTCACCTCTTTGTATCATCCATATCACATTTATTTAGCTTATAATTTGTAACGCTTAAATTCCCTTCCTCGTGGATCGACCCCGGTCTCACCGGGTTTTATTACTTCGACACTCCTATATTTGGGAGACAATCCTTTTTCGGATGTGTCACCTTTATGTTTGCACCATTTGGTCACATTTTTTTGTTTTCTTTTTGTTGTTACGTCTTTTATGGTTGTTGGAAATTTTGCTTTGTTTAGGCCACTTGTGGCCTTTCTTTTATGTTATTAAGGCTGTTTGTGGTCTTTTTACTTTGCTTCAGGCCGCTTGTGGCCTTTATTTTTGATATATTGTTGGATTGTTTGTTGGACTTCACGTCCTATTTACAATTTTTGGGGTATGCCCCTCGGATTTTTGTACATTATAATTTTTTGGATTTATATTACTAAGTAACTTTAAAAAAAAATGATAATAATGTGAAAGAATAGAAAAACACTATCATGAGGATAACCTCACTATTTGTTGACCATATGATTGTAAAAGAACTGCCTTCTAGAAAATATAAGAGAAATGTAAGTTTGGCAGCCACAGATATAATGACGTCAGACAAACACGTATGCAGTTAAATAAAATGTAGCCAATAGGAAAGTAAAAGTGTACAACTTTTATGTGGTTCGGCTATAAACCATCCTTCATCCATGGGTAGTCAAGCTACAATTCACTAAGTTGTTCTAGATTATAAGCTACTTGAATTTACAATAGTAGAAACTCTCTCTCACTCACTCACCTTTTTTTGCAACCTTACCCTCTGTTAAGTCACTTCTTAACAAATCACAACTTCCCTTAGTGAATAACTCAGGCCCACTTGAGTATTCGACAAACTCTCTTGAAGACAAGAACATAAACGCAAGCTAATAAAACAACAAAGCAATCTCAAAAAATTCTCAAAAATAACTTGCCAAAAATCACTTAACTTGACTTCGATAATTTTCCTTTTATATAGCACGTCCAGCTTCTTCTTATTGCATAAGGATTCATCACATTCTTTCTAAAACCTACATAGAACGAATTCTAGGAATGCAATCTAACATTAGGACAATCAATATAAAACATTATAAAAAATCTTTTCTAAAGTTCAGTTAAGTAAATAACTTTCCTAATTTGAAAAGCAGTTTTGAAAATAAAGGTTAGTAACAACTTTTCTGACTGAAGACAGTTAAACAGGAAATAATCAAAATAGTAAATATTCAAAACAATAAACTTTTTTCTTGTTTTGTTTTTCTCCAAAATAGGCAACAACGCATGCCACATAAGCTGACACATATCACTAACGTGGCATGATCCTAACAGGAAATATTTTATTTGTATTGTTTGAGTTAAAAAAATTATTCCATATAACCCTTAATTTTTAAAAAGGTTGATATTAAGAAAATCTTCTTTATATTAAAATTTTAAATAATATATTTCTAATGTTTTCTTAAAACAGGTTTTATATTTATTCAATTCAATCAAATACAATAAAATAAGTACAAAAAAGATTACCCTTTATTTTTTAAAAAATAATAATAACATTTTCTGATACATCCATAATCATGATTGTTATATATTTGGTAAAGATGAAGGAAATAACTAAGATGTGTGTTAATTCAAATATGATATTTTTACCCTTTTTATTTTTTTATTTTTTTACTTACTATAATATTATTAATATTGTCCATGACCAAACGATACGAAATTATATTTCCAATTCTGTGTTGTATTTCTATCAATAAATATTCGATATTATGCCTATGATGTTTAATTATTCCATAAAATACGGAATTAAGATCTTTTACTCTATTAATTTGATCTCAATTTTTGATGATTTTATAATATATAGATTTTTATATTGATGGATGATTGAAATATGTATTTGTACATCAATCACTTAAAACAAAAAAAAGGTAGAAATGAGATGAGGAGTAATCTTATCCATAAATATAATGTATTTTATTATCCCATCAATTTAGTTGTACTTTAGTATTATCTGTTGGAAGCAAAATTCCATTTTATATTTCATTTTCCGAAATTTAGAATGATGTTACGTGCTACGTAACATCATTGTATGTGCTATTTTCCAAGTTGAATGTGAAGTTCCTTAAATTCTTGAGGAAGTTCATTGGAAATATTTCATTTAATCACAAATTCTTGGAAATCATCATGCGCATGTGTTTTTGTCATGATCATGTGTAACATGGTATATGATATTCATGCATAGTCAAATTTTCTTACGCACGCGTGCAGCTATATCAATAATAACATAGGATAGGAATTCTAGAGTGGTTTTATTTTACAATAATTTGCTGAATTAGTTTTAAGATAAAACTAGTCGATCACTTACAGCTTTTAGATCAAAATGATATAAATAAATTTTTTATGTAAAAATACACGATTCTGTTAAAGAGTCATATGTAGATGCATTTATCGAAGGTCATTAAAGCAAATAACAAGTTGACTCAAATAATAATAATAATAATATATTATTATTATTATTATTTGAGTCAACTTGAGAAAATTTTATTAGTTATGCAAGTGCATGAATATAATGACCAAAGTAACATCGACAAATTAAAACAAAGGTCAAACTAAGGAAAGTTGATAGGACATATGTCTCACCAGACATATGTCTCACCACAATCTAAGTAAAAACAAAATTTCTAGAGGCCAATTCCCTATAGACTCAGCTTGGTGGTTTACAGCTGTTTCTTCCCTAAAGTTGTAAGACATATGGTCCGATGGGGGGAGAATAGCCTCTTGACTTGGCCGTTGCCCGCTCCCCCACCCTTTAACGAATTCAAAAAAATATATAAAAAAGCAATATTATTGAGGCATTAGTTGATTATTTTCTAAGGAGAAGATTACTGATTAAGATTCTTGCATGAAAATCCTATATTAGCAGCCGAATCCGCAACAATATCACCTTCTTTCCATAGAAAGGGAAATAGAAAAGATTTGTCTAATCCATTATAAGTATAATATCATATCATGTCGATTTATAATGTGTAACACTCAAATCCAATTGATTAAGGGGTCATGCTATTGTATAGATGAAGGATTGATGCATCAATTTTTTTTTAATTTATAGATTTCTAAGTAAAAAAAAAGTATTTGTAAACACGAGGGAGCTGTACCCTAGCAAAATCCTTAAATGAGAATCAAATTATTCTAAGACGTTGGTTGTGAAGTTATGTTTTTTGTCTTGCTGTGAATTTCTCATTTCCTAAACTTCAATGGAAATCTTTCAATATCTTCTTTGTCATGGAGTGAAATTAATGGGTTGAGTAGGCAAACTTTTGTGCTTTATGATATTTCTATTTATAGTAACATATTATACTTATTCTGTACTGGTTTTATTTGTCAATAATTCCTTCAATTCGCTTTAACTAGTGATAATAAAACTAGTAGTTCGGTTTATTTGTTTTATATGAAAATGATATAATTATTTTGGAAAAAAAATCTAATTAATTTTATATATAGATTGAATCCGTACTATTTTGTTACTCAAAGAATGTAAGAGGCTTAGGAGTCATAGATGCAATCATCCTAGTCTAAGATTTCACTGTACATGTAAACCTTGATTCTTTAAAATTTTTCGACATTATAAGGTTTGGTTTGGTGATGAGGACGGGAATATTAACTTGAGATTTAATTTTATATATATATATATATATATATATATATATATATATATATATATATGTATGTATGGTTTTCTTTTTCTGCTTGGTGCAGCACTAGATTGAATTGCATTGATTAATAAGCTAATCAAAATAAGTCCCACAATGTCGAAACAAAGTTCATTTGACGACTGTTCGATGAAACAATCCAACTATGGATGACAATAATGCATGCCTCGTGGTGGCGTTTCATGCATGTTCCTAGGAGAGGAAATATGTGTCATTATTGACATGTCATATGGATGTAGATATTTAGAAACGGAAAATGCTACAGTACATTTGATGTATTAGTACATTTTTACAATAAATTGGTATATAAAAATTGTAAATAAATCTTTTTTACAATATTTACAGTTTTTTTATATACCAAGTTATTATAAAAATTACTAATACATCAAATGTACCATAGGATAGCTCTTAGAAAGACATTATTTTTTCTATTCATTGTCTTGGTCTCTTCCCATCCTTCTTAATTAGTTGTGAATCCAATCAATAGTTTTTGTTAAGAGGCGACAACCTGAGAAAATAATGTAAACTTCTCATACTAGATGCTTCAATAAAGGTACAACAAAGAGAATAATTGAGTTGACATTGTTGTTTGTAATGATTTTTAGTATGAAAGCTAAACTTGTTATCCCTCGACACTACAAGAAAAATTGTAAATATTTGACTACTTTTAACCATCAAATATGACATTATTTGAAGGTTAACACACGTTAAATATGTCACCGTCAAATATTATACTATTTGACAGTCGGTCAAACGGTTAAATATCGACTATAACATACTTGACTCTTCATTAGGAGTCAAGTCTGTAAGCCATAGGAAATGGATTTTTGTGCTATATTTGACACATTTTTGCTATAATATTTGACACTTTCAGTCAAATATGAGATACGTAACAATCCAATTTTTCATCATGATTTTTATGATAACCGTCAAGTATCATTATATTTTTACGATACTTGAGGGTTTTTAGCCGTCAAGTATGTAGTTAAGTAATTTTAAAAAAATAAATTATTATAATATGTATATAAATATCATAAGACTATAATATCCCAATATTCATATATACAATAATTCGGTTTCCAAAAATACAATAAACAATTAAAATTAATTCAATAAATTAAAAAAATGACATTCTATAAAGAAGCAAAGTGTCACATAGACTCAATAGATATTCTGCAAATGATATTACAGAAGAAAAAACTTTACAATACCATGCTTCAACACAATTGAAGCTGTTTCTATTCTCTCGTGTAATCTGTCATGGTCCACATTTATCATGGTCATGTAGATAAATTAAGACTAGTCATGGCACCCTGAAATGGTTTAATGTCTTGTAAGTTTTGCATAGTCTGCTACACTATATTTCCCTTCATTGCAAAAAGCCAAGATATTTTACATTTCCCAATGCAACAAAACCAACTCATTTTAGTTTGCCTCTACTCAAATAAATGCCAAGATATTTATTTAACCCATAGATAGTTCATATTGATACTCACTGGCCTACTCCCCATTTTTTTTTTCTCTCCAACCAACCAACAAGAGGCACTAGATTCTGACTCAGTCCTTTTGAACTGCTCTGCATAACATGAGAATAAAAGAGATCAAACATTTATTTTAATTACAAGAATGCTTATTCACCACACTGAGATTAAACCCATGATTTAATATTTTGATTCATAAGTACAAGTGAAGATCATACCATACTCGTATTCCATTAGCAAATTACATACACAAGTAAATGAAATATTAAACTACTCAGACTAGCTACTTGTTAACAATTAAACAAATATAAAAAATTTGATCCTACCTGGAGAAAAGCATGAGCATTATAATATAATTTCTTTTTATTCTAATAATATAACTCACCTATTGATACCCATAGTTTAGCAAACAAGCCTTGGCTACTGGTATCTCTTTGCTAATCTTCACAACATGCACTACTCCCCTCTTTACTTTCCAACTGAATCTAGAATCATTTATTTTAGGAAAATATATATATATATATAATAATAATAATAATAATTGACAAGTTCTTCAAGGTCACAAATGTCTTTAAAAAATAACTTGTAATGAACTCCAGGAAATACCATTTGTGAATTGTCCCATCTAAAAACTATGAATACAAATTTCTTTTAATACCAAAAATAATACCAAAGACATAATCTGGCAAGTTAGAATTTCAAAGAGGATATCACTACTAGGAGGTGACTCTTCAATCATTGCCTCTACTTCCTCATCTTCATTGTCATAGCCTATATAATCATCTATATCTGGCTGGCTAAGATAGGTTTGGAATTAAGTGGAGCAGAAATTTGAAAAAAAAAATAAAATAAAATTTTGTAAGCTTCCTACAAAATCAAAACTTTGTGATCAATGCTTTAAAATGAGCTTTTGTAATATGTGCATTAATTCAATTAATAGATTGCTAGACAAAAGTAGTATAAGCACAACCAAGACTAACTTGAGGTGTTGTACCTGTTGATTTATGGCACTGCCCGCTAATTCTCTTTCTAGATCAATAGGGTAAGGCTGATTCCTAATAACTTTACTGTGTAACGGTGACTTGTCATGAGAGGTATGAGTAAAACCTGCAAATTGGATATTATATATGTAACCACAAACACATAAGACCTTTTTTTTTCATAGAATATGAAGTAAATAACCACTTGGTGTTCAAAATTTTACCTCTGCAATGCATGCTACTATTATTAGTAGAAGAAATCTCTCCACAAATGGATATACAGAAAATTCAAAGATAAAAAGGCCATGACCTTAGAATTCAATGATAGGACAGTAATACATTACGGTACAACAATCTACCGGTGTGAATTCAAGCTAATAGAGTAATATTTTATATAAAAAGAAAGAAATATAATCAAGTAACTAAATAAAGTAATACATATCTCTTGCTAATTGTTTTGATAATAACTTTCTTGCATGCCACCCGCATGCCCTTATACTAAAGGCCATGTTATGGGTCCAATTAAAGCATAAAACAATTAGATATTAATTAATTAATTAAAGAGAGGAAGCTAGTGAGCATTACTAAAATTCTAGAAGAATTAGAATCATAGTTGAGAAATGTAAGTCACATTTTCACTAAAATTAATTAATTAAAGAGAGGATGCCTATAATGAATGGCATTGGCAGGCTACCTAGGATTAGATACCAAATTAAATGAACAAATGAACATTTATTTAAGTAAATATCAAATGAACAAGAAACTCAAAATCTGAGCTTCCACCACAAGTAAACGTCAATGAATTTTTAATTTAAAACATTTAATAAGCATTTGTTGTTGTCTCTAGAATAAGCAATAATGGAGTTGATTGTTGTCTTTCACAAAAAAGAACCTAAACAACTAAGATCTATATTTTTAGCCAAAAAATGCAATAGTATGTTAGCATGATGTCATAAGTTCTATACCCATAATACCAATTTCGTCTTCTATTCATTAGAAGTTAAGGAAGAAACAACATAAGAAAATAAGTATTTAAGTCCATTAAGTCAAAGCATTAGATTATACTACCAAGATTATATATAGAAAATAGAAGAATGTGAGCAAACGGTAAGTAAAATGTAAACATGGCAATAGATGCAATTTATATAAGAAGAAAAATTGTTAACAAACTTACGATTGATTATCAAATTTTCTAGAGATACTAAACGTGAGCATGCATGAATGGATCTAATACCACTACAAGAAAATTACTCTTTAGCGACCAAATTTTCGGCGACAGATGGAAATTGGTAGTAGTATGTTTGATTCTGCGACGAAACTATAAGTTCTTAGCCGAAGGTGGTGGCCAAAGCTAAAGAAATAAAAATTTTTCCAGCGACCAATATTTCATTGCCATATCCTTATTCAGCGATGAAAACAATGTTAGTCGCAGAAAATCAAGTGGTGCAAAATTATGTTTTAGCGACCATTGAATGTTTCGTAGCTAAAAGAAGATTTTCGCGACCAATTGTGGTCGCTGAAAGGGTTAACAGATCTACTCCCGAAATCATATTTTGCCACCGGAGAAGTGGTAGCTAGATGTCATATATAGCGACCAAAAGAAATGGTGGCGGAAAATTTCATTCCGCGACCAACATTTCCGTTGCTAAAAGGTTAAGGAAATCGGTTTTCCCAAGTGATTTGGCTACCATAATGAATGGTCATAGAATGACACATACGACGACCATATCAAATTGTAGTAGAAAATTTCATTCTGCGACCAAAGTTTTAGTCACTGAAATGGTAAGGAAGCCCCAAGAGCTTTGGCTACCACGTTTAAATGGTTGCAAAATAATATATACAGCGACCAAATGGGATCGTAGCAAAAAATTGCATCCTGCAACCAAAGTATACTGTCGTAGACCTCAATGGCAACGCGCAATGCATGTTATGAAAAGAGAATGAGTATTACAGTTTCAACAACACACAATAAGAGTTGCTATAGGCCCCAATGGCAACACACACATTGCGCATTGTTTTTTATTTTTTATTTTTTTGTTATAGAGTATATTAATTTAGACCGTATATTTTTCTTAGACTTTTTATTGTTTTGTTATAGAGTATATTAATTTAGACATTATAAAGATAATTTTCAATTCCTAATACATATGATACTTGTAACATATGTACGTATGTCTAATAATTAAATTACTTCTATGAAAATTTTTTTTATAATTGTAAAAGATATTTTTAATAATTGTTATTTTCATAAAAAATGGATAATTAATCTAAAGGCATTCTATACTTGAAAATAAATGCAATTTTGTTATATTTTTATATGATTATAATATGAATATTTAATCATTTACTAATCAAATTAGAAAAGCTTATTTTCAATTTCTTATAATAACAACTATAACATATATAGATTTCTAATTATTAAATTACAATATTACAAACTTATGGTTTAAATTTGTTAAGATATTTTAAATATTAATTGTTAGCATTTGTTAAAAGAATAAATAATAAAAAAGTATTCACTAAAAGTAAATGCATTTGTTACATAATGATTATAATATGAATATTTGATCATTTATTTATCAAAGTATAAAAAACTTATTTTCAATAACTCACACATAACAATTATGCCATATGCATATAGATATCTAATCATTGTGCATTTATTAATGATAGTTGACTTGTATGCATTTTGTTAACACTTTAATACATATGATAATTATGACATACTATTATATGTCAATAATTAAATTACCTCCATCATAAATTAATTTTTTAAATTTGTAAAACATATTTTTAGTGTTTTTAAAAGAAATAGATAATTGAAATAAATTATGCCTAAAATGAATGGAATCTTTTTGTTACATATATGATTATAATATCAATAATTATTTATTTATTGATCACTGAAGAAAAACTTTTTTGTAATTTCTCAAATAATAACTATGATACATATGTATAAAAGTCTAACTATTGTTTACATTTGTTAACCGATTAGATTGTTCCTCAGGTTAAACACTGCAACTTTGCTTCTTGGCCGCCACCCTGATTCCTCTCGGATTATCGATATAAAGAGGCGACGACGACTTCACAAGCCCGCCTTTGGTGCCTGGTTTGCTTTCGTTTTCCATCTCTTTTTATGAGGTTTTCACTGTGTTGATTTTTGATTCTGGTGATGGATCCACCCAAGTCAACTGCCAGTTCTTGGGCTGATAAAATTAAGATCACTGATTTGAGCACCCGTTGCAAATTGAATCCGGTTACCCCCAAGCAACTGGGTACAATCCTTGAGATCCCGGATGAGATCGTTGATGAGAATATGGCTAAATGGCATAGATGTCTCTTTGGCTTCTTTCTGGGATTTTCGATGCCCTTTCATGCTGCACGCTCTATGGCCATGCGTGCTTGGAAAGCTAGCTGTCTACAGGACGTGCGCTCCACAGTTAATGGATATCTCGTCTTCCGTTTTCGAACTGAGGATGAGGTTCATGCAATCATTGATCGCGGTCCTTGGTTGTTTGGAGGTAAATATATTTATTTAGAACCATGGCAACCGCATTTGAATCTTGAACTTTCCGGTACTGAAATGCACCCAGTTTGGGTCCGTTTGTATGACCTGCCGTTTTCTTTGTGGACAACAAAAGGCCTTGCCATGGTTTCAAGCATGGTTGGAGAACCTATCTCTTGCGACAAGATGACTTCTGATCTTTCCAGATTGGAGTATGCGAGGGTATGTGTTTGGCTGAATGCAAATTACCCTCCAGTTAAGAACTTCGAGATCAGATGTAAGCTCTCTTCCGAGCCCATCCAAATCCGAGTTGAGTATGAGTGGCTTCCAAAGCATTGCCTTGAATGTTGCTCCTTTGGTCATCGATGTTCGGATCCAGCAAAGACTTCAGGTAAGGATAAGAAAGAGGCAAATACCTCTCTTAGCGCCCCTTTGAATAAGGGTAACAAGAATGAGGCAAATACCTCTGTTAGCGCCCCTTTGCATAAGGGTAAAGAAGTGGCCAAGGTCGCTGAGAATTTGAAAGCTGTTACTCTTCCAACAAATTTTGTAACACATGATGTGCCCTTTAAGGCTGTTACAGTTTTGAGTACAGAGTCAGTATCAGATTCTGACTCTTTTTCTCCATTTGCAACTAACCAAGGTAGGCTATTGGGTTCCATCTAGTGTTCTACAAATCATGAGGCATCTGTTTTGTCAGGACGGATAAATACAGGGTAACCTCCTATGTTTTCTCCCTCTCGTTTTGAGCCTTTGAATAGGCTAAGTGATGAGGATCAACCTGATGGGATTGATCATACTTATTTGAACACCCCGAGTATTACAGTAAAGAAAGGTAAGAAGGAGAAGAACAAGTAGGATTAAGGCTTTACTTAATCATACTTGATTTTTTTCTATTCTTTATGTTTGCACCATTGTGATCATTTTTTTGTTTTCCTTTAATTGTTAGGCCATTTATGGTCATTGAAAATCTTGCTTTGTTCAGGCCGCCTGTAGCCTTTATTTCATGTTGTTAAGACCATTTGTGATCTTTGCTTTGTTTTTTGCCACTTGTGGCTGTTATTTTTTGATCTTGGACTTTACGTCCTAGTTGTAATTCTTGGGGTATACCCCTCGGATTTTTGTACATTATAATTTTTTGGATCTATATTACTAAGTAACTTTTTCAAAAAAAAAATAAATATCATATAATGTTTTATATTTCTGTATATGGTTATTATATTATTTATTAATTTCTCATCAATTATTTAATATCAACCAAATATTATATAAATTTAATTGTGGACAAAAATATAATTAATAAATAAACTTATTTTTAAATCTTTAGGTATCTCAAACAATTTTGGTAAAATTGATCTCGTACCAAAAAAAAACCTAAAATTCCAGGATTGCAAATACATATTCAAAAATTCACAAAAATTGACAAAAAATCAAATATTCAACATTTTTTGGTTAAACAAATTTTTCACAAATCTTGAGATAAGTATTTTAAGATATATAAATTTGAGAATCAAAACCAAAGTAAATAAATTCAGAAATTTTCATAATTTAGCTGTGGCTACTAGTTTACATTAACATAGAATTTTTGGGCTCCTAATATAATTGAACATAGAATTTAAAATTTTTTTAAAATCTCAGCTGGGTCACAGCTAGCCACAGCTCGTCCTTAGTCGGCTCCGCCCCTGATTCATCAAGGCAAACATTTCCTGGCCTTTGGTCCTGGCAGAACTTGCTAGGAGAGCCAAGCTAGGGTGCATGTTTAATTATCATTTTCGGAGTAGTTATCTCTGTGCATGGAAAAATTCTGTTATTCTATTCTTAGTTTCATTCATGGAGAAAGTTTTCTTTCATTAATGTCATGTTTGCGTCAATAAATTGTTGTATCGATGTTAAAAAAAGAAGAAAATGGATAAAATATTGTTAGATTGATAAGTCAACACTGATGGCTCCTCAAAGTCTTGGCACGTATTTGAATAGACTGAAAAGATTTTCAAAAAATACAATTATTAGTGTTTGCAATATTTCATGTATCAGAATATTCAAACTAATTAAAAAAAATCAACCATTAATAGTCGGTTCACACAAGGGTAGCATCAATCATGAGCGTCGGATATTGAACTCGGAAAATTAATACTGTGACCCCTTTCTTTTGGCTGAAGTAACAGTCTACCCCCGACTTTTGATAAGTAACATAGACACCCCCAGATTCCATGTGCCGTTAAAGAATCTGTTAAAAAAATTACACTATGACCCCCTTCTTTTGGCTGAATTACAGTCTGCCCCGTACTTTTGGATAAATAGCATAGACATCCCCAGATTCCATCTGCCGTTAGAGAATCTATTATCTTAGCTAGAATCTCTTGTGTAAAGACTTAACTACCCTTATTTGTCTTATTTATCAACAATTTTATATTGTGAAACTTTCTATTAACAAAAATTAAAGAAGAAAAAAGTTGTTATTATGTCAGTAAGTGGAAAGAATAAGAATTAAAAAAAATCAAAAAGTATATTTTATACAAAAACTAAAATTCTAATGAATAAAGTATACTTAATTTTAACATCGTATTAAATTGTATTACATAGAATTGAGTAAATTTTATACTGTGTTTGGTTTGTCATTGCATTGTATACATGTTAAATAATACTGTGTTTAATAAAAGACTGTATTATAGTGTATTAATTTTTATTGTAAATTGAAATAATTAACAACCAAAATCATATAAATTTTTAATTAAAAATAAAAATTCATAAATTCAAATTAATAATTATTCTAAACTTTAATAAATTTAAATTTTTATTTATAAAAAAGATTAAAAATATTTAACTAAATATGTAAACACATAAATATGCAATTAATTATTTTAATTATTTTTAATATTTAATTGTTTCAATTAAATTTTATTTAATGTAAATAATATATTTAATTTTATAATTTCTCTCTCTCTCTCTTTACTTTCCCTTTCTTTTCGTCTCTTGTTGCTTCAAGACTCAAGTTGCAGAGTCTTTACTTTTCCTCAACTTGTATACCACCAGGCAGTTGAAGTTGATTTGAAAAAAAGAAATATAAAAAATATTTGTGTGCTGCTTTGGTTTTTTGTTTATTAATCTACAATATGTTGTTTCAGGTATGAAAATGAGTTGTCATGTGAGAGCTTTGCTCGTTCCTGTGTTTGCAAATAAGATATATGAGCCCATATTGACTTCTTTATTTATTAGATTTTTAGTTTTTGTATAAAATATACTTTTTGATTTTTTTAATTCTTATTCTTTACAACTTTTTTCTTCTTTAATTTACGTCAATAGAAAGCTTTACAATATAAAATTGTTGATGAATAAGACAAATAAGGATAGTTAAGTCTTTACACAAGAGATTCTATCTAAGATAACAGATTCTCTAACGGCAGATGGAATCTGGGGGTGTCTATGTTATTTATCTAGAAGTGCGGGACAAACTTTACTTCAGCCAAAAGAAGGGGGTCACAGTGTAATTTTTAACAGATTCTCTAACGGCAGATGGAATCTGGGGGTGTCCATGTTACTTATCCAAAAGTGGGGGGCAGACTGTTACTTCAGCCAAAAGAAGGGGATCACAGTGTTAATTTCCCTATTGAACTCCTTATGACGTGAGAAATGAGGAGTCAACTGCTGAGTCAGCGCTTGCTTAGTCGCATATTTCATTCTTTAGTAGGTCAAGCTATTTCAATCACAAAATGTGTGATTCAATCCTCTATGCATAGCATATAATTGTTTAGAATGGAAATGCGAGATATGAATACCGGCTCAAGCAACCCCAACAAAAATAATGCACAGAAAAATTAATTTCTCGAACCACCCACAATTTAAGAAACTATTAACTGCTTTGTTGATAACAATTAATCTTACAAAAAGCAATGGTACTTCTTGTACTTATTGTTTGAAAAGAAAAAGTAATGCAAATCAATAAGATTTATTTTGTGCGAAATTCCCGGTTTCTATCTTTTACAATGGCATCTTCTAGTTCCCCCAAAATTCCCTCTTTCTGCAACCCCATATGGACACCAAGGCTCGCACTTTCTTCCAATTCCCTAAAAGTATACATTAATCTTTTCCCTGACTGCCACTGTACATGTTTCTTGGCTTAAGACCCGTTTGTTTTTGGGCTCCAAAGCCTAAATTTGAATAGAATTAGAATTCAGATATTTAAAAATGTTAGTCCATTTGTTTTGAACTTTAATAACTTATTTTGTAACATATATGTCTGAAAAAAAATGAAAAATATCACTTTTTAAATTTAAAACATATGAATGTATTAAAATACTAAAAGTACCTTTATATATAAAAACAATTATAATTTTTTTCCTTGTCTCGTTTGACCTAGCTACCGATCTCAGTCTCCATTCCTTCTCCCTTTGTGAAACCTACTTTAAAATCTGGCCATTTCATCCACTTCTGGCACTGATGATATATAACTTTTTGGCGATCTAATCTGGTAAGACATGTCTATTTTTCGGCTTGTTTCTTTTTTAAAGCAATTATTAGAGATTTTTTGGCCATTATTTTCATATATGGATTTGCTTCTGTTTCTGTTTTGTTTTTATATTTCTTTATTCATTTGTTTATTGTAATTAAACAGCTTTTTATGAATTTATGAATCAGGGTAACGTAGAATTGGTTTTCACTAAGGGTGATTTGAAGCAAGTGAGTGAGGAGGTTGCCAAGTGCAAGGTGAGTTCATTTAGTGGATGACTTGTGTTTTGTTCTGCTCTATCTACAATGATATTGTAGAATGTTAGGTTATTTCATTTTGGATAAGGCAATGAAATAAGATATTCAAATGAAGTAATTTTTTTTTTTTAATTTTCACAAGTCTGATATACCTATCTGTGTTTTATTACTAGTTGATAATTGAAAAGAGCAAAAGACAAAAATAAATAACTGTAATTTGCATATTGGGGTAATATGGTTCTTGTTTTTGTTGTTTTGTTCCTCGTTGAGTTGTAATCCATTCAAATGTCTCCTATAATGTATCATAATTTACATTAATTGATATTCATATGGTTCTTGTTCTCATTGTACTTGTTAACTTTAATTGATGTTTAACTTATATGTATATAGGACTGTGTTGCGCACAATGGAAGCGATACCAACAAAACAATCAAATGCACAACCACAAACTATGCTAGATAATTGAATATAATAGCAACTAAAGAGGCAACCAATCAACCAACAATGCAGAAATAGAAAGAACACCAAGCTTTAACGAGGTTCGGTATTCTTACCTAGTCCTCAGGCGCCGTTGAAGAAACTTCCACTATCTTCAAAGAGAATTACAAACTTTTGGGTCACAATACAAATACCACAACTGTAGATCAAACTGTAATTGTCCAAATAGTTAGGTCAAACTGTAATTATCCAAACAATTGGGTAATACTATAAATACCCAAAATCAAAAGAGAAACAAGCAAATATTACAAACTTTAAGGTCCTCAAAAAAGGCCCTTAAACTATAAGGTCTTATATGAGACCTTATGCAATATGGGGGGTGACGGAGAATTTCAACTGGGGCACTTAAACATCTCCCACATGGCTTCTTTTATAAGCCCACATGAGACCCAAGCTTTACTACTTAACTAATGTGGGATCTCTCCGACTTGCATATGAGCCAAAAAACTCAACAAATCTCCACCTTGGCGAATATGCCAGTCCACCACAAATTTTTTCTTTTTTCCATAATCTCTATCACAACTGCAACGCCTCCAAATGCACCTAATGGCGCAGTCAAACTCGCACAATGTTCATCAAGTCCAAACAATGATTGAACTTGATTGTTGTCACAACCTTAGTCAACATATCTGTGGGATTCTCGGTAGTCTCAATCTTCTGAAGTAAAATTCTCCATTCATCAATAATCTCTCACAAAAAATGATATCGAACATCAATATGCTTCGTACAAACATGGAACACTGGATTCTTCGCTAAATGAATTACACTCTGACTGTCAAAATGAAGAGTGATCTTCTTCTGCCCAATTTCTAATTCATCTGGCAATCCCTGTAACCAAATAGCTTCCTTCACAGCCTCTGTCATTACCATATACTCTACCTCTGTAGTAGACAAAGCCACTGTAGACTATAAAGTAGACTTCTAACTCACTGGTGCTCTTGCAAGAGTAAACATATAACCGGTTGTTGACCGACGTTTATCCAAATCACCAGCATAATCAGAATCAACATAACCAATAGCATACTGATCATATGTATCATCCCTCTCAAAGACTAAGCTAACATCTATGGTTCTCAACAAATACTGTAGAATCCATTTCACTGCTTGTCAATGTCCTTTATGAGGATCATGCATGTACCTGCTGAAACTCCAACTGCATGTGAAATGTTGGGTCTTGTACACACCATAGCATACATCAGGCTACCAACTGTATTAGCTTATGGAACTCAAGACATATACTCTCGTTCCTCATTTGTACTAGGAGAAGCATTGAGCTTCATATGAGGAGCAAGTGGGGTACTTACAAGTTTTCACTGCTCTGTAATGCCAAACCGTTGTAATACCTTTTTCAGATACTGCTTCTGAGTCAAACAAATCTTGCTTCTCCCTCTATCTCTACTAATCCCCATACCTAATATCTTTTTAGCTTCACCCAAATCTTTCATCTCAAACTCTCGATTCAACCGAGTCTTCAACTTTGTAATTTCTTCGACATTTGTCGAAGCTATCAACATATCATCTTTTGATTTCAAATAGTACGCCCAAGTTCTTCTGAAAAAGTCATCAACAAAAGTAACAAAGTAGTGCCTACCTCCTATCGATGTGATTTTGGTAGGTCCCCACACATCTGAGTGAATATAATCAAGAATACCCTTGGTATTATGAATAGCGGTGCCAAATTTCACTCTCTTCTGCTTTTTCAGAACACAATGCTCACAAAAATCCAGCTTACAGGTCTTTACACCTTTCAATAAGCCTTGTTTCACCAAACTGAATAAGGCTTTCTCACCTGCATTTCCCAAATGCATATGCCACAGTCTAGTGATCTTTGAATTTGCATCATTATCAGAAACCATAGCCATTGATCCAATAACCGTATTATAGTAACAAAATTTATTCCTCCCAGTGCCTTTCAATACCACAAGAACGCCTGAAGTGACCCTCAAAATACCATCTCAGATAGATACAGCACAGCCTTTAGATTCTAAGGCTCCCAAAGAGATGAGATTCTTCTTCAACTTCGGTACATACCGAACATCTGTCAGAACTCTGGTCAGTCCATCATGATTTCTCAATCAGATCGAACCTATCCCAACAGTATGGCAAATACTATCATTGCCCATATACATAACTCTACCATCAAGCTGTTCAAACTGAAAAAACCATTCTCTATGTAGACACATATAATAAGTACAATCCGAATCCATAATCTACTCATCAGAACTAGAAGTGGATGGGTGACCAACTAGACATATATCTGAATCACTATCATCCTCACGCTCAACAACACATGCATCAAAAATAGCCTTGCCCTTATCTTTCTTTTTCAAGTTTGGACAATCTTTCTTCCAATGCCCTTTCTCACGACAAAAGGTGTAATGACCGGTCCCCCTCCCGGGCGCACCGCAGCACCAGGACCTTACGGTTGTCCTCGATCGTATAACAATCAGTATTGTTCGCTTTGGTCTGTCTCCCTGTCTTTCAAGGGTGTCATAGACCACACAGTTTTGTTCCTATTAGCCCACAGGGCCAGGATGCGTCCCCCAGCTCTCGAACCTAAGACCTCAAAGGTCTTTGGCATTCAAACTGAGTACCATTCGGGCAAGTTGCCCAAATGGTACTCATTACAAACTTTGGGAGCCTTTGTGGTGGAGGTCTCGGGTTCGAGTGGGGGACGCGCCATAAAGGTAAAAGAGGGTGTGCTTCGAGCCCCCGTTCCTCGAGCGGACAAAGCCGTACGGGACTTGTGGTTTCCATAACAGACAATACGTGTATGTGTCCAACCGAGGACAACTATAAAGTCCCGGTGCTGTGGTGCACCCGAACTGGGGACCGGTTGTGACAAAAGGCTTCTAATCTACCCTTCGACCAAGATTTTCTCTTTTTTCCTGGTTTCCTACTCTGACTACGCCCTCTCACTATCAATGCATCTATGACTCATCCCTATGTTCTCTTTAATCTTTCTTACGAATTTCATAGTTCAACAAAGCAAAACAAGCTTCTTCAAAAGACAGTTTATCTTTCCCATGGATAAGAGTAATGCAAAAATGATCTAATTCATCCGAAAGTGAGTCAATCAATAGCATAGCCTTACGTTCATCTTTGAAGGTTTCATCTAAGTTTAACAAATCAGCAATTAACTTATTAAACTTATCAATATGAGAATTGATGCTCATACCTGGTCTCAACTGAAGACGGAACAATCTCTTCAATAGATACAGCCGATTCTCATTGCTTTTCTTCATATATTTTTTTTCTAGTGCCTTTCACAGTTTGTTTGCAGATATGTCTTTTGTAAACGGATACTTCTATTCTCTATACAAACAAGAGTTAATCAACCCACATGCTTTTACATTCAGCTTGTCCCAGTCTCTTGCACTAATATCTTATGATTTTGTTTCTTCCAGAACAATATCCAAATCTTGCTGATGCAACCCATCGAACACCTCACTCTGCTATAAGCCGAAATTATTTTCATCATCAAATTTTTTAACATCTATTTTTGCATTTGTTACAATCACTGTCTTCTCCTGTATAATTGATCATGATGCCATCACTACCTTTCACAAATAAGCTTGATACACAAATCACCAATAACCGAGCTCCAACAAACTATTATGTTCAATGGCTATAAATCCAAACTCAACAGCCCAGAATACTAGTAAATGCTTCAATGAAACAACCACTCACTACCCACAACCTCAGGCTCTGATACCAATTGTTATGCACAATGGAAGCAATAGCAACAAAACAACCAAATGTACAACCACAAACTATGCTAGATAATTGAATATAATAGCAACTAAAGAGGCAACCAATCAACCAACAATGCAGAAATAAAAAGAACACCAAGATTTAATGAGGTTCAGTATTGTTACCTACGTCCTCGGGCACCGCTTAATAAACTTCCACTATCTTCAAAGAGAATTATAAACTTTTGAGTCACAATACAAATACCACAACTATTGGGTCAAACTGTAATTACTCAAATGGTTGGGCCAAACTGTAATTACCTAAACAATTAGGTGATACTACAAAAATCCAAAATTAAAGGGAAAAAAAGCAAATATTACAAACTTTAAAGTCCTTGATGAAAGACCCTTAAACTATGAGGTCTTATATGATACCTTACATAATATGGTGGTGGGGGTGGGTGAAGGAGAGTTTCAATTGGGACACTTAAACATCTCCCACATGGGTTCTTTTATAAGCCCACATGAGACCCAAACTTTAATACTTAACCGATGTGGGATCTCTCCCACTTGCATATGAGCCAAAAAACTCAACAAACTATTTTAGGTTATTTGATTTTACTCAAATTAAATTATAACTTGTTTGGGGGTTTGTATGATGTTCAGATTGATGTTGATGTTAATTTACATAATGTAAAGGAAAGACACTTTAGATGGTTGGACATAAATGAATTCTAGTTTGCTTTGCAGGTTTCGAACTTGTCACCAAATTTGTCTTCCCCCAAGGCTTACCAATGCATTAATTAGGGCCTCGTATCTTTATTATAAAGTAGCACTTATCAATGTATTATAAAAAAATGACAAATGAAATACTGGGGAGAGTTTATACGTATCTTGAAACTTTAGTTTCCAGGGAAAAGTACCTGTGACCTTTAGTATGTACAAAGTGGAAGTTACTGTACATTTTCAGGATTTAGATATAGCTAGCTAGGTACCAAAAGGGAAGAGGGAAATGAATGTGAGGTGTGTATGCTAATGTAGTTGAATTATTGGAGTTTTGGCTCTTTAGCCAATTATGTGTGTGTATGCAAGGATCCCACATGGAGTGGGAGTCTTTGTGTTGGAGAGACTTGGGCTTATAAATTAAAGCCAAGTCTTCTCACTTATTTGTCCCATTAGAAATTCTCCTCTACTTCCTATGTTTGTAAGGTCGCACATATAAGACCTTATAGTTTAAAGGCCTTTCATTAAGGACCTTAAAGTTTGTAATATTTGCTTTTTCTCCCTTTGATTTTGGGTATTTGTAGTATTGCCCAATTGTTTGGGTAATTACAGTTTGACCCAATAGTTGTGGTTTTTGTATCGTGGCCCAAAAGTTTGTAATTCTCTTTGAAGATAGTGGAAGGTTTCTTCAGCGGCGCCCGAGGACGTAGGTATTTATACTGAACCTCGTTAAATCTTGGTGTTCTTTCTATTTTGCATTGTTGGTTGATTGGTTGCCTCTTTAGTTGCTATTATATTCAATTATCTAGCATAGTTTATGGTTGCATTTTGGTTGTTCTATTGCTTTCGCTTTCGATTCTGCACAACAATTGGTATCAGAGCCTAAGGTTTTGGGTAGTTAATGGCTATTTCATTGAAGCACTTGCTACTATTCTGGGCTGTTGAGTGTGGATTGCTAGTTATTGAATATAGTGTTTGTTTGGAGCTTGGTTATTGGTGATTTGTGTATCGAGTTTATCTGTGAGAGGTGGTGATGGCATCATCGTCAACTGTGCTGGAGAAGACAGTGACTGTGATAGATGCAAAAATAGATGTTGAAAATTTTGATGGTCTAAATAATTTCGGCTTATGGCAGGGTGAGTTGTTGGACGGGTTGTATCAGCAATATTTGGATATTGTTCTAGAAGAAACAAAACCAGAAGATATCAATGCAAGAGATTGGGATAGGTTAAATATAAAAGCTTGTGGGTTGATTCGCTCTTGCTTGTGTAGAGAACAAAAGTATCCGTTCACGAAAGAGACATCTGTAAGCAAACTGTGGAAGCGCTGCAAAATAAATATATGAAGAAAAGCAATAAGAATCGGCTGTATCTATTGAAGAGATTGCTCCATCTTCAGTTGAAACCAGGTACGAGCATCAGTTCTCATATTGATGAGTTTAATAAGTTAATTGCTGATTTGTTAAACTTAGATGAAACCTTCAAAGATGAAATTAAGGCTATGTTATTGATTGGCTCACTTCCGGATGAATTAGATCATTTGTGCATTACTCTTATCCATGGGAAAGATAAACTGTCGTTTGAAAAAGTTTGTTCTGCTTTGTTGAATTATGAAATTCGTAAGAGAGATCAAAGGGAACATAGGGATGAGTCAGTAGATGCATTGATAGTGAGAGGGCATAGTCAAAGTAGGAAACTAGGAAAAAGGGAAAAATCTTGGTCGAGGGGTAGATTAGGAAAAGATGAGTGTGCTTTTTATCGTAAGAAAGGCATTGGAAGAAAGATTGTCCTAAGTTGAAAAAGAAAGATAAGGGCAAGGCTGTTTCTGATGCATGTGTTGTTGAGCGTGAGGATGATAGTGATTCAAATATATGTCTAGTTGGTCACCCATCCACTTCTAGTTCTAATGAGTGGATTATGGATTCGGGTTGTACTTATTATATGTGTCCACATAGGGAATGGTTTTTTCAATTTGAAGAGCTTAATTGTGGAGTTGTGTATATGGTCAATGATGATATTTGCCATACTACTGGGATAGGTTCGATCCGATTGAGGAATCATGATGGACTCACTAGAGTTCTGACAGATGTTCAGTATGTACCGAAGCTGAAGAAGAATCTCATCTCTTTAGGAGCCTTGGAATCTAAAGGTTGTGGTATAGCTATTCGTGATGGTATTTTGAGGGTCACTTCAGGAGCTCTTGTGGTATTGAAAGGCACTAGGAGAAACAACTTGTATTACTATAATGGTAGTACGGTTATTGGATCAGCGGCTATGGTTTCTGATAATGATACAGATTCAGAGATCACGAGACTGTGGCATATGCGATTGGGACATGCAGGTGAGAAAGCCTTATCCAGTTTTGTGAAACGAGGCTTATTGAAAGGTGCAAAGACCTGTAAGCTGGATTTTTGTGAGCATTGTGTTCTGGGAAAGCAGAAGAGAGTGAAATTTGGCACCGCTATTCATAATACCAAGGGTATTCTTGATTATGTTTATTCAGATGTGTGGGGACCTACTAAAACCGCACCAATGGGAGGTAGGCACTACTTTGTTACTTTTGTTGATGACTTTTCCAGAAGAACTTGGGTGTACTATTTGAAATCAAAAGATGATATACTTGGGGTTTTCCTTAAGTGGAAAAAGATGATTGAGACACAAACTGGCAAGAAAATCAAGCATATCAGAATAGATAATGGTGCTGAGTATTGTAGTGATCAATTTTTGAAATTGTGTCGAGATGAAGGTATTGTACGTCATTTTACTGTTAGAGGTACACCGCAGCAGAATGGGGTGGCAAAACGCATGAACCGGACATTGTTGGAGAAAGTTTGGTATATGTTGTCCAATGCTGGGTTGGGCAAGAAATTTTGGGCTGAGGCTGTGACTTATGCGTGTCATCTCATTAATCATCTACCTTGAGTTACTATTGGTGATAGAAGTCTATTAGAGGTATGGTCTAGACAACCTGTTTCTGATTATGATTCTTTACATGTTTTTGGTTCTATTGCATATTATCATGTGAAAGAATCTAAGCTGGATCCTAGAGCCAAGAAAGCGATTTTCTTGGGATTTGCTTCTGGAGTAAAAGGATATCGTCTTTGGTGTCCTAGTTCGAGGAAGATTGTATCCATTCGAGATGTGACATTTGATGAGTCTTCAATGTTGAAGAAATCAGAAAACTAGACAAAAGGTGAATGGTACTCCACAGCAGGTGGAGTTTGAAACAACGACATTGAACCCAGTTAGATCTGTTGTGACAGATAATGGTACTCCTATGACAGAGGAGGATTTGGGAGATGATGGAGAGGGTTCTACTCAGGAACCTCAACAGCAACAAGAATCTATTGCAATTGATAGGCCAAGACGTGAGATTCACAGACTTGCTCGATTTGCTGATATGGTGGCCTATGCACTTCCAATTGTAGATGCTGATGTTCCTTCCACTTATAGAGAGGCATTCAGATGTTCTGAAGTTGATCAATGGAAGATGGCTATGAGCGAAGAGATGCAGTCTCTTCAAAAGAATGAAACTTGGGAGCTAGCTCAACTACCGAAGGGTAAAAAGGTAATTGGGTGCAAATGGGTATATGCAAAAAAAGATTGATTTCCTGACAAGAATAACATCCGCTACAAGGCAAGGTTGGTGGCTAAAGGCTACGCTCAGAGGGAAGGAATTGACTACAATGAGTTATTTTCTCCAGTTGTGAAACATTCTTCTATTAGAATTTTGTTGGCCTTGGTAGCTCAGATGAATATGGAACTAATTCAACTTGATATAAAAACTGCATTTTTACATGGTGACTTGGAAGAGGAAATCTATATGACTCAGCTAGAGGGATTCAAAGTTGCTAGTAAAGAAAATTTGTATGCAAATTGAAAAGATTGCTTTATGGTTTGAAGCAATCTCCAAGACAGTGGTACAAGCGATTTGATCGATTTATGATGGGTCAGAGGTACACAAGAAGCAAATTTGATAATTGTGTGTATTTTCGGAGGCTACATGATGGTTCTTTCATTTATCTACTCTTGTATGTAGATGATATGTTGATAGCTTCGACGAATGTCAAAGAAATTGCAAAGTTGAAGACTCAGTTGAATCGAGAGTTTGAGATGAAAGATTTGGATGAAGCTAAGAAGATACTAGGTATGGAGATTAGCAGAGATGGAGGGAGAAGCAAGATTTGTTTGACTCATAAGCAATATCTGAAGAAGGTATTACAGCGGTTTGGCATTATGGAGCAGTCAAAACCTATAAGTACTCCACTTTCTCCTCATATGAAGCTCAATACATCTTTATCTCCTAGTAAAGATGAGGAACGAGAGTATATGTCTCGAGTTCTATATGCTCATGCAGTTGGTAGCCTAATGTATGCTATGGTGTGTACAAGACCTGACATTTCATATGCAGTTGGAGTTGTAAGCAGGTACATGCATGATCCTGGTAAAGGACATTGGCAAGCAGTGAAATGGATTCAACGGTATTTGCTGAAAACCGTAGACGTTGGCTTAGTCTTTGAGAGGGATGATACGTGTGATCAGTATGCTATTGGTTATGTTGATTCAGATTATGCTGGTGATTTGGATAAACGTCGGTCGACAATCGGTTATGTGTTTACTCTTGCAAGAGGACCAGTGAGTTAGAAGTCTACTTTACAGTCTACAGTGGCTTTGTCTACTACAGAGGCAGAGTATATGGTAATGGCAGAGGCTGTGAAGGAAGCTATTTGGTTACAAGGATTGCTGGATGAATTAGGAATTGGGCAGAAGAAGATCATTCTTTATTCTGACAGTCAGAGTGCTATCCACTTAGCGAAGAATCCAGTGTTCGATGTTCGTACGAAGCATATTGATGTTCGGTATCATTTTATGCAGGAGAATATTGATGAAGAAAAAATATTACTTCAGAAGATTGAGACTGCCGAGAATCCCGCAGATATGTTGGCTCAGATTGTGACAGTGATCAAGTTCAGTCATTGTTTGGACTTGATCAACATTGTACGAGTTTGACTGCGCCATTGGACGCATTTGGAGGCGTTGCAGCTGTGATAGAGAATAAGGGAAAAGAAAAATTTTGTGGTGGATTGGCTAAATCGCCAAGGTGGAGAATTGTTGGAGTTTTGGCTCTTTAGCCAATTATATGTGTGTGTGTAAGGATCCCACATGGAGTGGGAGTCTTTGTGTTGGAGAGATTTAAGTTTATAAATTAAAGTCAAGTCTTCTTACTTATTTGTCCCATTAGAAATTCTACTCTACTCTCTATATTTGTAAAGTCTCACATACAAGACCTTATAGTTTAAGGGCCTTTCATTAAGGACCTTAAAGTTTATAATATTTGCTTTTCCCCCTTTGATTTTGGATATTTGTAGTATTACCTAATTGTTTGGGTAATTATAATTTGACCCAACTATTTAGGTAATTGCAGTTTGGCCCAATAGTTGTGGTATTTGTATTGTGGCCTAAAAGTTTGTAATTCTCTTTGAAGATAGTGGAAGGTTTCTTCAGCGGCGCCCGAGGACGTAGGTTTTTATACCGAACCTCGTTAAATCTTGGTGTTCTTTCTATTTTGCATTGTTGATTGATTGGTTGCCTCTTTAGTTGCTATTATATTCAATTATCTAGCATAGTTTGTGGTTGCATTTTGGTTGTTCTCTTGCTTTCGCTTCCGATTCTGCGCAACAAGGTGTTTGGTTAAAAATTGTTGTGTGGGAATTGGCCGGGATTATGGATGCTTTCAAAATGGTAGCAACTAATAATAGAAATCATTTTGGTTAAAATTTTGAACTTTCATCATAATATCCTGGGTTGTTTTGTTACTGGGAATTCTTTTTTTTTTTTCCTTTCTAAATTCTTATATTGAGAGATGCAATCTGATAGGTCGAATTCCGAGTTCTGGCACCTTAGAGAACTGTGTCTTTGGAGCTGGTGATGCCAGAGGCAAGCATAGACTAGAAGCTGAACTTAAACGCCTTGAGCAAGAAGCTAGACTCTTAGCGGTCAATTTCTTCTTTAATGTTTCCTGGTTACTTGATTGTGTTTGCGTCTGAATAAGAAATGGTAATATTAAAGTGGATTATGGTATCTATAACCTTGTGCATTGTTCATGAGGGAAGGGGAAAATAGAGTCCTTTTGCTGTTTTTGAATATCAAAGTTGGAGTCGCAAGTTGTGTGCATGGTCTTCGATGTTGATAGAATAAATTCGGGAATTTGTTCAGTATTTCACTTGTCAGTGTTAAGCGTAACCTTTGGCTCACCATCGCTAGGCAATGAGTCACCTTCCAGGATCATTCTGTGTGAAAGATGGGATGGTAGATTTTGCAATCTTGTTTCTAAACATGAAATTATGCCAAGGCTGCTCTTCACTGCCCCAAGTCAGCTCACTCCTCGACTGCAATTCCTGCTCAAGTTTTGGCACATGTGTACGACTTCTCTGCAACTTAGAGAGGCAGCTGGGGCTTTGCACATTGAAGAAAAGGCTGATATTTTTGGCTTTGCGTCAACGTGGCATGCACAAGCCGAAGAAGGGTCTGTTAGAAGTTTATTTCGGCCATTTCGGACCTATTTTTTCTGCCGTGAAGAGGGAGCTATATGCATGGATAATGCAACTTCTGTTATCAAGATGATGCATTTGATGCTCAAGACTGGTTCACCTTGTTCAAGCATGAAGGATCATCTTAGAATCGCGAATATGTTGAGGGATTTCTTATGTAGTTCTCGAAGCAAAGAAGCTTCATAACAAAGTTTGTAAATTTTAAGATTATATAAATTTTATCAAATAATTTATATTTAATATCAATAAATTAAATTCATCATTAAATGTGGTCTTGATCGGTTTATATATTACTTATATTGTTTTTTTATTTTTATATATTTATGTATATAGTTATCATCATTCTACCTTTTTTCTTTTTTAATCAAAGATTGTGTCTAATTATGAATTTTTGTTTTTCTAAAATACTTTTATATTTAAATAAAAATGACGAAGTATTTATTTATATGTTTTGTAATTATTGAGAATGAGTTTAACGTTATTGTAAAAGAAAAAAATAATAAAATCTTAAATATTCTATTATATTGGATTCTATAGTGTTAGAGTTTTTTGTTTCGACCTTTTTATACATTTTACATAACTCCTTTTTGTAAGGACATAGTTGATATTTTAAATAAGTGGATCCATACATATACTTATTTATCATATTATTAATTAATTATTTTTAGAAAATTTTAATTAAATAGAAAACTAATACTTCCTATGTAAAGAATTCAATATATAACTAGATTTCCTTATTGAATCATAAGTAATATAACGAGAAAAGTCTCTCACTCCTTTATTTGCATATAAAATTTAGCATATAATCAATTATGAATAATTGTTTAGATTTAAAAGAATGTCAAGTTACTTTTTGATACGCTGTGATACTGACATAACTTTAATTACTACAACCATTATGTACTTATTTTTCTTTTACATATTATTAAGATTAATAATACTATATTTGTTTTTTTAATTAGGGCACTCATCATTGGTCACCCCAGTTTTTGCCGAAACATCATTGCCCACCCCGGTTTTTCAAAAATCATTACAAAACCTTCAACTGTTAATAATTTTCTATTAAAATAAATTATTAATATTATAATACCATTTTTGCCCTTATCTCTAAAGTGAAATATCATATTTACTCTTTTATCTTTTAAAATTTTGAAAAATTTGAGAGTGTTGGGGTTTGAAATAACTATAACTTACAAAGCGTGACCTTTACCACTAAGCTAAATGAATAATTTGATTTTATATGAACAAAAAATTTATTTGAAGGAAATTTTCAGATCTGACCCCATTTGGAGGGCCATTTTAAAAATAGCCTTATTGTTAAAAGTTTTCAGACTAACAGCCTCCATGGTGTGAAATTTTCAAATTGTCGTTGTCCCTTCCCTCCCTTCCCCTCCCGTCGCGATTCTCTCTCTTAACTCTACGTCTCTTTGCATCTCTATCCACTCTCTCCATCACAAACTGGAACAAACTGGAAACAAAAATAAATAACTAAAACCTCTATGGCTTGCATCTTCCAACCACAACAAACCAAAACCAAAAACCAAAAATGAAAACTGAAACGAAGATAGAATTGTTGACCCAAGTATGGCAACCCAAGAGGGGGGGTGAATTAGGTTTTTATTTATCAAAACGGATTTGTAAAACTTTTCTTTGAAGATCAAAATTATATAACTCTTTCTTTGAGAATAAAGATGAAGAAGATGAAAATAGAATGCAATCAAGAGAATAGCAATAAAGAACAATCACAAGTACAAGTTAATGTAAAAAGGATAGGGATAGAGAGAGTGCAAACTCAATTTACGTGGTTCGGCAAACCTTGCCTACGTCCACGGGCTCCTAGCTCCACGAGCTAAGCTTTCCACTAAGTTGTAGAACTCTTTACAACTTGCTTGATGAACAACCTCACCAAGACTTTTTCTTCCAACTCTTGATAACACCACACCAAGAGTTCTTCTTGATGAACAACCTCACCAAGGCAACTTCCTTCAACTCTTGATAACACCACACCACGAGTTCTTCTTGATGAACAACCTCACCAAGGCAAATTCCTTCAACCCTTGATAACACCACACCAAGAGTTCTTCTTGATGAACAACCTCACCAAGGAAAAAGTTCTCTCAAGGATAACTTTTTATCCTTTACAAGAATATCTCACTCTCACCACAATACAAGAACAAGGATAATTTTTACAACAAAAGTACAACTCTCTTCAAAGAGTAGATAAAGAATATAAAAGCTCTCTAGACTTGATATTTCCCTTGTTTTTTGCTTGATAGATGCTTCTTTTCTTCTTGTTGAATGCATGGGAGAAGGGCTCCTTTTATAGGCAAATGAGATGAACTTGATCAAGTGAAGACACCAACTCCAAATTTTCTGCCCACCATAAAAACCGTAATCTTGTCTTCCATATTTGTCAATGTTCCGTTTGAAATTTGAAAATCTGCAAAACATAAAAGATTTGCACATTTGAATAAGCTTTCCAACACATCAAGAATCAAGTCATTTGGATATCTGTAGCTCAAGATATAGCCAAAACACCATTCCGTGCTCATGTGACTTGATTTTTCTTTCTTGTGTCAGTCCACCAAATTGAATGATAATTCTGTCAGCCTTCCGTTTGAAATTTGAATTTCTTCAAAACATAAAAGATCTTAATATTTGAATAAGCTTTCCAAAACATTAAGAATCAAAGAATTTGGATATCTCTATCTTAAGATATGGCCAAAACACCATTCGGTGCTCATGTGAGTTGATTTTTCTTCTCTGTGTCAGTCCACTGAATTGCATGTCAATTATGCCGACCTTCTGTTTGAAATTTGAATTTTTTCAAAACATATGAAATGTTCTTCATTAAGTCATCTTTCCAATGCCATAATAATCAAGTCATTTTTATTTTTCTAGCTCAAGATATGTCCAAAGGAGTATTCGGTGCTCATGTCAGCTGCTTCCATTTGTCTTTCAACTTGCATGATGATTTGGACAACCTTGCACTTGAAATTTGAATTTCATTAAAAAATATGAAATGTTATAAATTGAGTAAGCTTTCCAAAGGCTCAAGAATCACGTCATTTTGATATTTGTAGAGATATATATGACCAATTGATTGAACATTGCTCATGTGTCACATTCCTTGAGTCAATCCTTGTTCTTAAACTTTGGTGCCTTTAACATGTAGTATTCTCCTTAGCTTCAACACTTCATTTTAATAAGCCTCTTCTTGATTTTAAAATTATTTCAATGATCTTACTCTTGCACATAAATAAACATGTTAGTAAATCTCAATTAATCAATGTGTATTGTTATCATCAAAATTATCATGTAGCCTTAGGGCTAACAAGAATTGATTTCATCTCTCTCTCTTAAAGGCTTCTTAATTTAATTGATTTTGGTTGTGCTTGCGTCTTCCACCTGCAATAAACCAAAACCAAAAACAAAAAACGAAATTAAAACTAGAAACCATAAGCCAAAACTGAAATCAAAATTGATTTTAGTTGTGTTTGCATTCGTTGCAGTCGATGACTCTTTTCATATTGTCGAATATTCATGGAACTGTCAAATGTCTATCAAACTGTCAAACTTGGTTATGTCATCATCGAATAATATGAACGAACTATGTTGAGCCATCATCGAATTTGGGTATGTTATCGTCGAACAACATCGTCGAATTATAATTTAAAATTGTCGAACTGTCGAATAAATAGTACGATTATTATTTCATAGAGCACTATTTGGAGGCTATTTCATGAAAACTTTTTTATTGGAAGGTATTTTTAAAAAGGCCCCTAAATGGAGGCTAGATCTAAAAATTCTCCTTTATTTAATCTATTTGAATGAAACAATGGTTCATTCACCTGAATCAACCTACCACAACTAAACTCAATTCTAATAATACCTAAATTGCAATCAAACTCGAATCCCAATGAAACAATCCGAACCAAAATTATTTTTTCTTTTTTATTTTTTTAAGAAAATTAAATAAAAAATAGAAACCAAATCTAAATAAGAAAATAAAGTCTATATCAAAACGAAGAAAATAAAATCTATATCAAAATAAAGCAAATAAAATCTATATCAAAATAAATAATAAAATGTAGATCAAATTGAAGAAAAAAAATATATATCAAAATAAAAAATAAAATCTATATCTAAATGAAAGAAAATAAAATATAAATCAAAATAAAAAATAAAATCTATATCGAAATGGAAAAATAAAATCTATATCAAATAGATATATATTTTTTAATTTGATTAGGTTTCCATTTCTATTTTATTTTCTTAAAAAAAAAAGAAAAAGAAAAGAAAGAAATCAAATTATTTCATTCTGATAGGTTAAATAACTTTTTGTTAACTCAAAATCAAGTTATCCCTTTGGTTTAGTAGTAGAGCTTATGTTTTGAAACCTATAGGTACTAGGTCCCAATCCTACCACTTCCAAAATTTCAAAATATAAAAAGGTAAATATGACATTTCAGTTCAGAGATAAGGATATAACTAGTATTATAATATTATCAGTTTATTTTAATAAAAAATTATTAATGACTGGGGCTCTTGAGACTAGGGTGGGCAATGATGTTTCAGCAAATAGTAGGGGTGTCAGTGATAGCCCTTTTAATTATATAATTAGTTTATTGGCTTTTTGTTATTTAATTTAAATAAATTCTTTTGAAGAATTAACCTCTCCAAAAATTCGATCCTAAATCTGCCACTTTTATGTCAGTACTATTTTTAGTTTATTCAAATGAATCATTAATCCATCATCCTAAAACAAAGTTAGTTGATGATCCAAACCATAATAAATTTAAACTCTAAATCAAAATTAAACCATCATAAATCCTTCTAAGGATTAGTTGATTTGTTTATTAGCAACTTGAGTGCATGGTATAATCTTCATAAGATGACAATACAACTTTAGGATTTTCAATCCTAATAATTAATATAAAAAAAGAAGAAAGATATGACAATCTAGAGATAGAGGACAACCCAAAAAAAAAATGCATGAAACCTAAAATATATAAATGTGAATCCTATTAATTTATTAATAATTTACATTTCAGTAAAGATTTTTAATTAATAAATTTCCATAAAAGTTAGATCATTACTGTTATTTGGATATTGAAAATTAACACTTGCTCTTACTAAGAGAACCCAACTCATTACTACTCACACTTCATCGACTATGTATGGGCCGGATGTGATACTGGTGAGGTCCTCAGACATGGATGGATCTGGTCTTTTGGAGAGGAGGCCCAATATAGATCTGGCGTTTGATAGGCTTCTCACTTCCAATACGAAAAATAAAACATTGCTATTTTATTGACCAGCTCTATTATTTCATTGAACCAATTTGATTCCTAATTTACTATTCTCACTTAGATACTAAGATGAGGATTTCTGAGTTTTACAACAAAAAAGAATTTATTGCCTTCGTAGGGGTTGGTTTTTGAGAAAAATTATACCATATTTTTCTATTCTATCAAGGGCTCTCTTGATCAGTTGTTTGCTTGAAAATTTATAGATTTTTTATTCAAAATCATACTTGATCACTTGTTCTTGACAACATAGCTGGGTAATCTTTTCTTCGTTAACATGTGAGGCAAAACTTTCACATGGTTTGTGTACATTGGAAAAATGTGGTCGATACATTATGAAGATAACTTTTTTCAACTCTATCCTGAAATACATGATAAAATATCTCCAGTTACGAGAGAAGGAATCGAAAGGCAAAAGTTTTGGTGCAATATGGTCAATAAATTCGAGGTATTATAACGAAAATTCAGAGTGAATATTTAGGAATTCTTCTCATAAACCGCATATGTTTATTCAATTGCAATATGGTTGTTATCACCACAATCGACGATACAGAGTAAACAATCAGGAAACGATTGTGAGAACGGCACCAACTGTGGTTATTACTGAGAACTAGTTATTTTCTGCTTCTAATTCAGGTTTTGAGAAAGCTTTTGAACTTTCCCCAACTATGATGACTCATATAAGTATTGAGGGAAGTTTTTATGTTGAACGATAAGAGGCTATATAATTAATGTTTAATAATAGAGCAGCTCCAGTGTTCAAATTAAAATTAGCTTAGGCCCATTTTGCTTTAGAATTTTCTCAACTCAATCCAATATATAATGTAGCCTCTATGCATGTGGGCGTTTACAAATTTACATAAACTTGTACTTCTATTAACTTATCGGCAGTTTTTTTAACAGTAAGTTTGAGAATTCAGTGAATGTTTTGAAGCGAGGTTAGATAGAGAGTTTTGGTTGTCAGTTGTTAGACTCTTTGATAAGAACTACGATAAGGCAAATTAGGTTATATGAGCCTATCTTTTCAAAAGAAGGGATTCTACTTCTCTGTTTTTCTTTCCTTCTAGTGTTTCATATTCACTTTAATTAGTTGTCCGATACATTTTTTGTGAACCACAATAATTGTGTGGCAAACTGCAAGCGTGAAATGGTTTTTGACAAACATGTTGGTCTATAATTATTTCCTGGGAAGTTTTGGTCTTGCCCGTTTCCTTTGTAATCTGGCATAATGTTGATTTATACACTCACAAATCCATAAATTTATGAAAAGGTGACTATCCTTTTTTTCCGATGAATGATGTTTCAGAAATGAAGTTATGGAATTTGGGTTGTGTTTCTTGCTTGCTCTGCTTTGCTGTTTCTTGTCAAAAGTTCTAGAAATAAATGTATCAGATGATGGAAAGATGAGACTACAGTCTAATACAATTAATTGTTGTATTGTCTTTGGCCGGTAGAATTGTCAAGTCGACTCTTGCTATTACTTACCCATTATCATCCTCAACCAAAAACAAAAGCGATTATTCGACTCTATTTGTTTACATTAACTTTGATACCCAGAGATCTTCGACTCTGTTTGTTAATTTCATTAAAATCAATACCTAACCAGAGGTTCTTCGAGTCTCTGTTCAATAATCTCATTAAAATTAAATAATCTAAGCAGAGGTACATTTCCTTTATGATGTTGCACTATTGATTAACACACGTGTTGTAAGTGTATACATCTAGAGAAAGGTGACTTTTTTATTTTTTATTTTTTATTTTTATTATTTTATGAGGGGAAAAACAGAACTCATGCCCCTACTCACCATGATCAAAATTATGCTTTATTTGATACCTTTTGTCAGCGCAAGATGAGAAATTGAGTTAATAATATATCTTCGTTCTGTTATTATATATTACAAGTTTTCTCAGATAAATTCTATTTCTTCTTATTTTTTCCCCCTTCAAATAGCAATTTGTTTTAATTAGGACATGAATTCATGAATTGGTCTGCTCTGCATAAACTCTAATCAGTTATATATTATCTATGAGGATGAATGATGCTTTAGAAATAAAGTTATCCAATTTGAGTCAAGATTCTTGGTTGCTCTGTTGCTTCTTGTAAAGGGTTTTAGAAATAAATGTATCAGATGAAGAGAAAGATGGGAGTAGTTTAGAGGTTTAATGATGATATACCCGGTTCTGTTTATCTGATTCTCTATAAAACTTTGAATGATGTTGTATAAATAAGGTTATCCAATTGGAGTTGAAATTCCTGCATTAATTTTCTGTTATTTCTTGCAAAGCTTCTGATTTATCATGATATTTATTTGTTTCTGGATTGCCATAAACAAACATGTTTAATTAATTTTTTTTGGTATATGAAGACCTTTTCAATTAATTGATATAACCACAATGACGCATTGAAAAGAACCATATTAGTCCAACCATTCGTTAATTTTAATTTTTAAGCTGGTGAATTAAGTAATATTTTTTGGGATATTTTTTGGTATTACTGAAGCCCCCTACCTAATTAGCGAAGGTGAAAACCCAGCTGAAGTCACAGAAGATTAAGAAGGTTTTTGGGGAGAGTGGAGCAAGACTGCGACTGCCAAGAAGAAATAATTTATTGATTAAGAATGTAAATTATTCTCAAGTGTCAATCCATTATACTTAAGGGTATTAACATTTGGCAACACCCAAAACCCCCCAACCCCCCCAGAACGCCCCCCACCCACCCACACCACACCACCACCAACCAACCAACCCCGACCCCAGAAAAGTAAATAGAAATTAACAACCACCCCCCAAATCATCTCTATTAATTTTGTCAATTTTTATCCATCTCATCGCAATATTTGTGGTCTCCTGAAGAGTAATTATTTTCCATTGGTGCTGACAGACAGGGCATGGTGATTCTTTTTACTTTGAAAAAAGCAAAGAAAAATGAGCTTGTAACGTGTTTTCATTTGATGGCTTTTCTCATCATAATTCATCAACTCTGGCTCCTTTATTTCTTTTCAATAATAATGTGACACCTCAAATTTTAAGTAAGTTTGACTTACATGTATATTATAAAAATATGTATTATTAATATTATGAGGTATGTATATATATGGAGAGGGATGAAATTAGATGAGAGATGGAAGGGTGTGAGTGAAAAGCTAAGAAAGTGTGAGGGCTTAATTGAAATGATTGTGTGATGTATATCTATAAAGCATGGGATAACTCTAGAAAATTCATTTTACTTCCCCCTTTCTCTTGGAACGTCCAGCACCCTCTCTCCCTCTTTTTCCCTCAATTTTTCCATGGAATCAAGAAGAGAGAAAGGAAACAAGAGGCCAAGATGTAAGGATTCACTTCTCTCTATCTAGATCTAGCCATACCCATGCAATTAAGTGATGGTTTATTATTGTTTGTGATATTTATTGTCAGACATATTCTTTAAATGGCTAGAAAAACATGAATTAGATTGAATTATGGAAGAATTTAAAGATTTGATGATGCTAGGAAGCTAGAAGTAAAGTATGAGTATGAATCCTGCAGAGTTGTTTTCCTGAATAGTGCTAAGTCTGAAAATTCCTATAAATTCCATGTTTGTTTGCTGACTCTGAAATTTTTATATGATAAACTAGACACCTCAAGGAGTTTATAGAATTTTGAAACACTTGAAAATTCGTAGTGTGTGAATTGTTATGAATTTTTGAAATTCTGGTTCGAAATTGTGAATTCCCCTGTTTTAAAACAGGGCAGGGGGAATGAACACGATTTGAGGGGGAAAATCTTTGTAAAATTTTGTGATTTTTAATAAGACAACCCTTGGGTATGTTTTCTGTTAGAATGTAAATTTTCATGGTTTTTGGAGTTGTATATGAATTGTTATGATTTTTCAAATCTGGACTTGAAGAACTGTGAATGTTAAGTTCCAAAACTGAGTATGTGAAATAAATTCCGTCTGACTGCCTTAAACTCCTTAGAAAATCATGATTTTTGGTGGAATGACTCTTATATGTGTCTAGTTGTAGACTGGAAAGTTTGGCAGAGATTAGATTATTGTATAATTTTATAAAATTCTTCAAAGTTTTACTGTTCAGTTAAGAGGTCTGCAGACAGATTTGCTGTGTGAATGAAATTAAGGATTTTCAAGGGGTAAATGACCTTATTTTGACTCAATAAAATTCATGGACTATAATATGTATGTCTATTTGATTTCCATGAATTTTGGTGATGATTGAAAATGAATAATCTCTTATTATAATAATCCAACCAATATGTGTGCGTGATAGAGTTTAATAAATGATGTTATTGGTTGGTTGAATTGTTGTTAACCTATAAGGGATTTAATAACTTCTAAATGGACACTAATCAGTGTGTCATGACTATGGCGATGTTTACCAGAGAGGAAGGAGAAGAAGAAGAGATGAACTTTAAACAACCGCTCGTCAAGAAATACAGGACAACGAAATTAAGAGGCGAGGCTAATCAGGTAAGTAGCTAGACCCTTCTGAGGACACAACAGACATTAACTATTAATAAAATGTGTTTAATGATTGTGATTGTGAATATATGTGAGTTGTGTCGATGGAATGTGTATGGGGCCATGAATACATGGACCTTGATATAGGAAATGATTTGATTGGGGTTTATAGTGATTTATGAAATGTGTGATTTCACACACTTTGATGTGTATGTGATTGACATGTTGGTGTAACTTCTATGTGTGTGAGATATAAAAATGTGAATGTGCCCTCATATATGTGAATTTGTTGTGATTTGGCTTGAATAATATTGCCAATGAAACTATGTGTGTATATGAAGAATGAAATACATGCCAAACATTCTAGGATACTAATTCCTCATATGGATGGCATGACAAATGAATGTCTATGAAATACCATGTGTATTAGAGTTCCCTGAATATGTATGACTGGGAAATGAATGAGACCAATTGTACATGGACTTAGTTGTGCAACGATATGTTTGAAATATACCAAAGAGTAATGGAAGGGTTGACACTGATAAAGAAGTCAATAGGTTTCTATGTGTGTAAGAATGATGCCAATATGTGGATTGTGCACATCCATAAGTGTTTATGAGATATGTAGGCTTATTGTATTTATGAATGTATATGTGATTAGTGAGAAGCCTACGTAGAACCTCAATTATGAAAGCGAACGACAATATTTTGGTGTGTGAAGGCATGCATCACTATGTGATGTGTTATGAATTTGAAATTACATGCCAAGCCCATGGGAATATATTGAATGTTGAATGTGAAATGTGATACCGTTAAATGCTAGCATTATGATGAATGAATTGTGATAAGTTGTGATTGGGTTAGAAGCTTGATATAAAGAGCTTCACTTATGTGAATAAAATGTGAAATGTGAAATGTGATATGTGAATGAAAGCTTAATATAGAGCTTCACTTATGTTACTGACTGAAATGTGAAATGTGATATGTCAGTGAAAGCTTAATATAGAGCTTCACTTATGTGATTGAATGTGAAAACTGATATGTGAATGGCATGCCACAACTTAGGATACTTGGCTCTCATAGCTTGAGGGGAGGTCTGGACCATGTGTTTCTCTAGACGAGATTCGGTAGCATAGGCCCGATATCACCCGGATTGTCAGACTAGCCTCGAGCTATTTCAAGTGTAGGCATCTGAATGTATCCGTACTGTTACATACTCCCATGGCTTTAGGGGAGGTCTGGACCATGTGTTTCTCTAGATGAGATTCGGTAGCATGAGCCCGGTATCACCCGGATTGTCAGACTAGCCTTGAGCTATTTCATGGGTAGGCCTCTGAATGTATCTGTACTGTTTCGTATCCCTATGGCTTGAGGGGAGGTTTGAACCATATGTTTCTCTAGACGAGATTTGGTAGCATGGGCCCGGTATCACCCGGATTGTCAGACTAGCCTTGAGCTGATTCATGGGTAGGCCTATATATGGGAACTGACTGTGACATAAAAAGTCCTACCTTAATTAGAGAGCACTGTTCCTAAGTATCTGTGACTGTACTGTGGAAGCTTCCGAAATTATGTGAAATGGATATCCATATGAACAGTATAGCTAGCTTATGGAAACTCATGTGTGAATGATTTATATGTTTATGGGAGCACATGAGTATGTGATAGACTTATGGAAAGTTTAATTATAAATGACACATGTTTATGTAAATGGGTGTATGTGATGAGCTTTGACATGGAAAAGCCATGCTTGATTACCCATAGACAGGTATTTATGGAATTAGGAATATGACTGGAGTAATTGGTCTAGGATATGGCCAATGATACAGGGTTGGCGTAGGAGCATAATTAAATGGTGCAATAGTGCATCTTTAGCGGATCTAAAGAGATATAGGCAGAGAATTGGTATCGCTGCGCCATACCTTTCGTGCTGAAGCGCTACTTGCACTGGCTCAAGTAAGAGAGAATTAGAGAGTTGGCGCAGGCGTGCCCTCCCTTGGCGCAAGAGCGCGAAACTAGAATTTGCAACGGATTGGAAATCAGAAACTTGGTGTCGCCGTGCCAGTTTCCTCATAAAGGGGTGCAATCCTTAAACAGTGAAATCAATTTTCTGAATTTCTTAGCAGGGCACTGGTGGCTTGTATACCAAGAAATTAACAGTAATCAGTGATTTATGGAATAAGTATTGAATAGTATTCATATTCTGAAATGGTTATCGCCATTTATTGTTTTATTTTGAGTGTTACGCTAGTTTTATAATTCTAGCTGCTTACTGAGTTTCATACTCACTAGTCTGTTGTGTACCTCAGGTATTCAATCAGTTAAAGATTAAGGAAGGATTTCGGCATAGCGACGACTGTGTTCCCTTGGCAAGTTCTTTTCCGCTGCAATATTACTACATTGGGTGCGGGTTGTGACAAATAATATCATGATCAACACAAATCTAAAAAAAATTTACACCTTGACCCGCTGCCAACCCAAGAAGAGAACAAGGGGTACTATATTTCTTAAATTATTTTGTGATTACTTGAAAAACGTATGATTGGCCATGTTTAGTATTTTATATCATAAATTGTTGAAAAGATGTTATTATCACAATGACTCAATTATTATTATGTACGGCAAAATATCTTCGCACAAAATTCAAAGATATTTTAAAATTTTCCATCACTCTTGCATCACATGTCATACAAAATTGAACCCATCCCAATACAACAATAGGAGAAAAAACACTGACACCCCAAAGTTCAGGCTAACTAACTGACGCTTCCGCTGTTTAAAAAGTAGCATCTAACCCCCATTTTAATGGAAGTACTTATGGCATTAACAAAGAGAAGGATATTGGAGTCTTTTAATTTTGAAATAGGGTAAAACAAAGATAATATATACCAAAGAGATCATAGATAAATATAAAAATATAAAAAAATTTACTTAATAATAAAGTTACTAAAGCCAAAAGGATGTCAAGAAGGGAAGGTACCTAGGAATAGGGTTGGCGTCTGTAGGTCAAGTTAGGTGCCTCTAGCGCTATAGGTACGCACCTCTAGTAGAAAAAGTATGCTGCCTATAACATTATAAGTGGCTGCCCTTAAGGTTGTGCCTTAAGTGGGTTTGTAAACCCTACTGCCACCTGTAACATTACAGGCATGCGCCTTTAGGAGAAAAATGCTACCTGTAACGTTATAGGCACACCCTCTTAGGGTTGCACCACAAATTGGTTGATAAATGCTAGTGCCACCTATAGTCTACAGTTTCACATCAAGAAAAGAGCATATTTGTGGCCCTTTAGAGGCTTGTATAAGGGTAGGTGGCCCTAATTTCAAGACAAGCATCTTGGTAAAAATACTTGGAGAATTCAGTCCTTTGGTGATTTCTACAGTCAAGATTCTTCTTTGATAGTGATCAGAGCCAGGTAAGGTTCTTAGGGCCTTTTCTAGTATTTAAATCTTGTTTATTTTTAATTAATTGCTATGATTCGCTTAGATATAATTAGGAGATAATTATGTCATGTTTAGTTTAGGATTAGTTTAATTAATTTTGTCATGTTCAGTTTAGGATTAATTTAATTATGTCATGTTTAGTTTAGAATTAGTTTAATTAATTGTGCCATGTTTAAGATTAACCATAATTAATTAGTAGATAATTACCATGCTTAGAATTAAAAATAGCTAATTAGTAGTCTAATTATGCATGCTTGGCAATTAATCATATAATTAGTTACTTAATAATTATGCCACAATTGAGGGTTGGTTATTGATGAAGCATGTGATGATTAAGCAATCAATTCTGTGATATCTAATCACCAATCGTATATGATTTAGTTAATGATCAATGCCATGCTTGATTTTCTATTTATTTAAATTGTGCTTATCGATATCTTTATTTGTTAATGAAGGAATAATTTGAGACGCCTCTATTTTGTAATAATTTACTTTTACCACAATTATTACGAGAAACTGTTTTAATCCTCAATCCCTCCCCCCATCTTTGATGGAAATGTTATCAATTCTCCTCTCCTTTCTATGTATGTATAGAAACCGTCAATACCTCATATGTAATAAATGGACAAAAGCGGTTTCGTGCATAATAAATCTTAGGATCTGGAATCTAGAACTCAGTAAACCTATAGTGGAGGTGAGACTAACATCTGGGCGGGTGTTATCCATAACTAACTTCCTGAACTTGTCTCTAAATGGGTGATAGGCAGTTAGGTCCATAAGCTAGGGATCGACTGGCGTCATCCAAAATTTTTCCATGGTTATTTACCCAGATGGCAACTCCAACTTTTCTCTAGGCCTTGCCTCTGTGACTTGACCTGTACGACCCTCCAAGCGTCCAAAGGGGGACCGCACAGGGAACCGAGTGTAAGGGTGTGGCTCATACCCCTCCTGAAGCCTATATGAACTCTTCTAACCTTCACTCAAGGCCGTATGCACATACTATGAACATTTCTCTAAACTCTCTCGAGAATTCTTTGCTCTATAGAGCGTCTCTCTCTAGAAAGCTCACTTAGGGAATTCCAACGTGCCAGAGACTGACTTGAGTGATGCAAGGTCACGGTGACACTCCTTGACCCTTTTTTGGTGTTTTCAAGACCTTAACCGAACAACCCGCTCGAGCCCCAGCCCACTCTGGCCATGCTAAAATTGTGCCTTAACATTGATTATTGATCTCACAAAATCCAATGGTTAGGATCTACTATCAAAGAATTGCATTGAATGATATCAACTCATCAATCACTTCAAACATTAAATTATTTTGTTTATATGCTTTAAGTGAGTTGATAATTCCGTTGGATTGTATTCTCTGAGTTGCATGGGAGAGTTTTTGAAGTAAAAACATATTTCCCTTTCGTGTGTTGATAATTAACACATTTAGAACTAACACTTTCCAAACGTTTAAACGTTTTTTAAATGCATTTTGTTGCATGCATAGACTTTGCACCATCTCATCTCTGACTTATTTAATCATGAAGTATATATAACATGATATAATTTGAAAAGTAAATTTAAATAAATAAAAACATTAGTTGAAATAAATTATTTAACAATCATATAATAATGTTAAATGAGTTCGGAGGAACAGTTTGTAAATGTAATACTATACTCATAATTAGTTATTAAGTCTTAATTTCGTTATGATATATATCAAGACTCTGACAGTTAGTTGGGACGTAAAATAAACAGATAACACAAGCCATATTAAATGCACAACTGTATGCTTCTAGATTCTTATTTTTGGGAGACTCTCTCGCTCTCTCTCTCATATATAAATATATGTAGGCAAACATAAAAAGCAGAGAAGGCTTGTTAAAACCAATATATATGTTTAGCTTTCAACGGATCCCTCCAATTATTGCTCTTCCTGCTGCACAGATGAGAACTAGTACTACTCGTAGTTTTCCCAAGTTTTTTATGGCTTCCACTCTCTACTCTGATTCTAAGTAAGTTATCTCAGCTGATTACTGCATTAATGCATAGATTTTCTCATTTATCGTTTTAATAGTATAATCCATATATCTTCTAATAATCCATCTTATTAACATTATTCTAACGTTCTACTCTCAAAACCTTTCACCCACTTCTAACATTAACTCATATAATTAGCATTTATTCATTTTTTCTGGACCATAGCTTAGCTAGCTATACCTGACTGTATCAATTTCTTAATTTTCAATTAAGAGAAGTGAAAGTTCGGAAGAAGCTCTCATCAGCCCCTTCCATGTCCCCGGAAAAGGTTGAAATATTCAAATCCATGGAGGGGTGGGCTAGAGAGAGCATTTTGCCTCTACTGAAACCAGTTGAAAAATCCTGGCAACCAGGAGATCTTCTGCCAGATTCTACCTCAGACAGATTCGTGGACGAAGTGAATGAACTAAGGGAGAGAACAAAGGATATCCCTGACGAGTGCTTGGTTGTTTTGGTTGGAAATATGATCACAGAAGAGGCACTTCCAACATACCATTCACGTATCAATTCCACAGAGATTTATCATGATGAAACAGGCATAGACGATACACCTTGGGCAGTCTGGAGTAGAGCTTGGAGTGCTGAAGAGAATAGGCATGGAGATCTTCTCAATAAATACCTCTATCTTTCAGGAAGAATAGATATAACACAAGTTGACAAGACTATTCAGTATTTGATTGGGTCCGGAATGGTAAGATCCATGCAACATCTTGTTAAATATGGTTTTAGTAGTTTAAAATTAGCTAAAAGACTAGACGGGTGATATTAAATACCCTTCGCAACCGTTGGTTCATTAATAATGAGAAAGAACATATATATCATATGTTATTAATCCAATGGTTGCGAAAAGCCAATAAAACTATGGCTCAATATTGCACATTTAGGGGAGGTTCATTCACCTGCTTCAAATTCAGTTGATTTGTGAAATAGATAAATGATAGGGGAATCTATTATAAGGTTTTGAAAATGGACCTGTATTCTGCCCTGATTTGAATTTTATCTAAACATAAACTGAGGTTGTGAATGTGGTTACTAAAAGAAGATAGAAAATGAAATAAGGATTAACTAGTTCTGGATTAATCAATTAATATAAATCCACAACAGAAACAATAGAATAATCTTTGAGAATATTTATATTAATAATTTTGTTATAATTAATCAATTTATTGAAGCCTAACAAACATATTGATCGTCAGAATTTCTTATACTCTTCCTTTTCTTCTTACAGGACTTTGGCACAAGCAACAATCCTTACCATTGGACAATTTACACAGCTTTTCAAGAAAGGGCAACGTTTATATCTCATGGAAACACAGCCAAGCTCGCCCTAAAACATGGTGACGCAAAGCTAGCTCAAATCTGTGGCACAATCGCTGCAGATGAAAAGCGTCATGAAACTGCCTATGGCAGGATAGCTGGAAAGCTTTTCGAGCTCGATCCAAGTGAAACAATGATGGCATTTGCACATATGCTGAGGATCAAAATCAACATGCCAGGCCAATTTATGTATGATGGCCAGGACTTGAACCTGTTTGATCATTTTGCGGGTGTTGCTAGCCGGATTGGAGTGTATACTATACTGGATTATATTCAAGTTCTGGAAAATTTGATCGATTTATGGAAGGTTGAGAAGCTTACAGGGCTGACGAGTGAAGCACAATTGGCTCAGGATTTTGTTTGTGGGTTGCCTGCACGACTGAAGAGAGCGGCTCAAGCAAGGGCTCGTCAGCAAGCAGCTGCTGTTCCACTCAGCTGGATTTTTAACAGAGAAGTTTAGTTAATAAGAAGCTGGATGAAATCACTAAGATAATTTCAGCTGTATGATATCGTATTATTACCCTTGTTTCAATACTCAGATTTGATAGTAATATATAAATATTCCGCTCTTTATTTCTTGTGAGTATGACCCATTTTATTCTCTTGGGCTTCAAGTGACTCACGTGTAATATTAGTAACATGTTTTTATTGATAGACTTGTAAATATTACTTGATTAGATAAACTACTAATAATCCATATTTTTTAAGTTATTAACAAAGTTATAATAATTTATTAAGGTCGGATAAAAAGTTGAATATGATATATGTAACAATTTTTTATTGATCAGGTACCAAATTGTCATACTGACATTATACCAAATTAGTATTCTAGAGTTTTTCACTATCTATATAAAAATATTGATCACCAATCCACAAGTACTATAATTCTGAATAGACAAGTATTCTACACAAGCAGACAAGCAAAGGCTGATGTCAACGCGCAGAATGTATGAATCTTTCTGATAGACGCATTAGCAACCATACACACCAACAAGAAAGATGGATTCTAACCTACGTTTCAAGATTCATGTAAGGCTCAGGTTCCTCTTTCCTCACCTACTATCACCATCTGGTCAGCCTCTTCTTCTTTATGTATCTAAATTTTTCCCAAAAGTTTGAGAGCTTTATCGTTTATGCTCATAGGGCTGATAAACTATTGCAAGGATTGCATGACTACCATATTCCAGCAAAAAGGATTAAATAATTTGATTTTAAAATGGAATCGAGTAGTCAACTACTATTCATCCGCGAGAGTGAAGCCTGTTTCTAATTCTCTCACGGATTTCTGGGTTTTTAAATCAAAATAGAATTTATTGCCTTTCAAGGGGTTGGTTTTTGGGAAAATTATACCATATAGTTTTCTATTTTTCTAGCTTTAAACTCCAAAAGAAGCTATCGATACGAGCAATTACAGTTTAAATAGTTTGTTTAAATAAGAAATTAGTAGACCCAAAACTATTCCGAAGGAGAAATAAGATTTGAACAAAATTTAGAATGTTTAATGTAAATTTTGTATTTTCCCCACTATTTTCACTTCTTTTTGTATTTTTTGTCAAAAATATGTATCCAAACAATTGTTTCACATTCTACAAGATCTTCATTCCCAGAATGAAAATGCAAAAAATGCTGAAAATTTATATTAACTTATCGGTAATTTTTGAATAATGCTGAAAATTTGTATTAACTTATCAGCAGTTTTTGAACAGTAAGTTTGAGAATTCTAGTGAATGTTTTGAAGCGAGGTTAGATAGAGAGTTTTGGTTGTCACTTGTTAGACTCTTTGATAAGAACTATGATAAGGCAAATTAGGAATTTTTGTGACAGAAGGTTTCTCCAAGTGTAAGTGCATACATCTAGAGAAAGGTGACTCTTTTGTTTTTTATTTTTATTATTTTATGAGGGGAAAAACAGAACTCATGCCGCTACTCACTTTTATCAAAATTATGCTTTATTTGATGCCTTTTGTCAGCATAAGACGAGAAATTGAGCTAATAATGTATCTTCGTTCTGTTATCATGTATTGCAAGTTTTCTCAGATAAATTCTACTTCTTTTTTTCCCTTCGGATAGCAATTTGTTTTAATTAGGACATGAATTTATGAATTACTCTGCTCTTCATAAATTATTATCAATTATGAATTTATGAATTTATGGGGATAAGGCTTTAGATATAAAGTTATCAAATTTGAGTCCAGATTCTTTGTTGCTCTGTTGCTTCTTGTAAAGGGTTTTTAGAAATAAATGTATCAGATGAAGAGAAAGATGAGAGTACCATTTAGAGGTTTAATGATGATGTACCCGGTTCTGTTTATCTGATTCTCTATAAGATTTTGAATGATGTTGTATAGATAAGGTTATCAAATTTGAGTTGAAATTCCTGCATTAATTTTCTGTTATTTCTTGCAAAGCTTTTGATTTATGATGATACTTATTTGTTTCTGAATTGCCATAAACAAACATGTTTAATTAATTTTTTGGGACACGAAGAACTTTTTGTTGCGCAAAGCGGAAGCGAAACCAACAAACAACCAAATGCACAACCACAAATTATGCCAGATAATTGAATATAATAGCAACTAAAGACGCAACCAATCGACCAACAATGCATAAATAGAAAGAACACCAAGATTTAACGAGGTTCGGTATTAGCATCTACGTCCTCGGGCGTCGCTGAAGAAACCTTCCACTATCTTTAAAGAGAATTACAAACTTTTGGGTCACAGTACAAATACCACAACTATTGGATCAAACTGCAATTGCTCGAATAGTTGGGTCAAACTGTAATTACCCAAACAATTGGGCAATGCTACAAATACCCAAAACCAAAGGGGAAAAAATATTACAAACTTTAAGGTCCTTAATGAAAGGCCCTTAAACTATAAGGTTTTATATGAGACCTTACACAATATGAGGGGGTGAAGGAGAACTTCAAATGGGACACATAAACATCTCCCACATAGCTTCTTTTATAAGCCCACATGAGACCCAAGTTTTGCTACTTAACCAATGTGGGATCTCTCCTACTTGCATATGAGCCAAAAGTCAACAAATCTCCACCTTGGCGACTATGCCGACCCACCACAAATTTATTCTTTTTCTCACATTCTCTATTACAACTGCAACGTCTCCAAATGCGTCTAATGGTGCGGTCAAACTCGCACAATGTTGATCAAGTCCAAACAATGACTAAATTTGATCACTGTCACAACCTTAGTCAACACATCTGCAGGATTCTCGGTAGTCTCAATCTTCTAAAGTAAGATTCTTCCTTCATCAATGATTTCCCACACAAAATGATACCGAACATCAATATGCTTCGTACAAACATGGAACACTGGATTCTTCGCTAAATGGATAGCACTCTGACTGTCAAAATAAAGAGTGATCTTCTTCTACCCAATTCCCAATCATCCAGCAATCCCTGTAACCAAATAGCTTCTTTCACAGCTTCTGTCATTGCCATATACTCTGCCTCTGTAGTAGAGAAAGCCACCGTAGACTGTAAAGTAGACTTCCAACTCACTGGTGCTCTTGCAAGAGTAAACACATAATCGGTTGTCGACCGACGTTTATCTAAATCACCAGCATAATCTAAATCAACATAACCAATAGCATACTGATTACACGTATCATCCCTCTCAAAGACTAAGCCAACATTTACGGTTTTCAACAAATACCGTAGAATTCATTTTACTGCTTGCCAATGTCCTTTACGAGGATCATGCATGTACCTGCTCACAACTCCAACTGCATGTGAAATTTCGGGTCTTGTACACACCATAGCATACATCAGGCTACCAACTGCATTAGCATATGGAACTCGACACATATATACTCTCGTTCCTCATCTGTATTAGGAGATAAAGATGCACTACGTTTCATATGAGGAGCAAATGGGGTACTTACAAGTTTTGACTGCTCTATAATGCCAAACCACTGTAATACCTTCTTCAGATACTGCTTCTGAGTCAAACAAATCTTGCTTCTCCCTCTATCTCTGCTAATCTCCATATCTAGTATTTTCTTATCTTCACCCAAATCTTTCATCTCAAACTCTCGATTCAACTGAGTCTTCAACTTTATAATTTCTTCGACATTCGTCGAAGCTATCAACATATCATCAATATACAAGAGTAGATAAATGAAAGAACCATTATGTATAGCCTCTGAAAATACACACAATTATCAAATTTGCTTCTTGTGTACCTCTGACCCACCATAAAACGATCAAATCGCTTGTACCACTATCTCGGAGATTGCTTCAAACCATAAAGCGATCTTTTCAGTTTGCACACCAAATTTTCCTTCCCAGCAACTTTGAATCCCTCTAGCTGAGTCATATAGATTTCCTCTTCCAAGTCACCATGTAAAAATGTAGTTTTTAAATCAAATTAAACTAGTTCCATATTCATCTGAGCTACCAAGGCCAACAGAATTCTAATGGAAGAATGTTTCACAACTAGAGAAAATACCTCATTGTAGTCAATTCCTTCCCTCTGAGTGTAGCCTTTAGCTACCAACCTTGCCTTGTAGTAGACATCATTCTTGTCGGGAAATCTATCTTTCTTTGCATATACCCATTTGCACCCAATTACCTTTTTACCCTTCAGTAGTTAAGCTAGCTCCCAAGTTTCATTCTTCTGAAGAGACTGCATCTCTTCGCTCATAGCTGTCTTCCACTGATCAACTTTAGAACATCTGACTGGAAGGAACATCATCATCTATAATTGGAAGTGCATAGGCCACTGTATCAGCAAATCGAGCAGGTCTGCCAATCTCACATTTTGGCCTATTAACTGCAATAGATTCTTATTGCTGTTGAGGTTTCTAAGTAGAACCCTCTCTATCATCTCCCAAGTCATCCTCTGTCATAGGAGTACCATCATCTATCTCAACAGATCTAATTGGGTTTAATGTTATCGTTTCAAACTCCACCTGCTACTAAGTATGCTATACCTGCTGTAGAGTACCATTCACCTTTATCTGGTTTTCTGATTTCTTCAACATTGAAGACTCATCAAATGTCACATCTCGGCTAGATACAATCTTCCTCGAACTAGGATACCAAAGACGATATCCTTTTAATCCTGAAGCAAATTATAAGAAAATCGCTTTCTTGGCTCTAGGATCCAGCTTAGATTCTTTCACATGATAATATGCAATCAAACCAAAAACGTGTAAAGAATCATAATCAGAAATAGGTTGTCCAGACCATACCACCAATGGATTTCTATCACCAATAGCAGCTGAAGGTAAACGATTAATGAGATGACATGCATAAGTCACAACCTCAGCCCAAAATTCTTTGCCCAACCCAACATTGGACAACATACACCGAACTTTCTCCAGCAATGTCTGGTTTATGCATTCTGCCACCCCATTCTCCTGTGGTGTACCTCTAACAATAAAATGACATACAAGACCTTCATCTTGACACAATTTCAAAAACTGATCACTGCAATACTCACCATCATTGTCTGTTCTGAGATGCTTGATCTTCTTGCCAGTTTATGTCTCAATCATCTTTTTCCATTTAAGGAAAGCACCAAGTACATCATCTTTTGATTTCAAACAATGCACCCAAGTTCTTCTAGAAAAGTCATCAACAAAAGTAACAAAGTAGTGCCTACCTCCCATCAATGCGGTTTTGGTAGGTCCCCACACATATGAGTGGACATAATTCAAGAATATCCTTGGTATTATGAATAGCGGTGCCAAATTTCACTCTTTTCTGCTTTCTTAGAACATAATGCTCACAAAAATCCAGCTTGCAGGTCTTTGCACCTTTCAATAAGCCTCGTTTCACCAAACTGAATAAGGTTTTCTCACCTGCATGTCCCAAATGCATATGCCACAGTCTAGTGATCTCTGAATCTGCATCATTATCAGAAACTATAGCTGCTGATCTTATAACCATATTACCATTATAGTAATACAAGTTATTCCTCCTAGTGCCTTTCAATGCCACAAAAGCACATGAAGTGACCCTTAGAATACCATCTTGAATAGATACAGCATAACCTTTAGATTCCAAGGCTCCCAAAGAGATGAGATTCTTTTTTAACTTTGATAGATACCGAACATCTATCAGAACTCTAGTCAGTCCATCATGATTCCTTAATCGGATCGAACCTATCCCAGTAGTATGGCAAATATTATCATTGTCCATATACACAATTCCACCATCAAGTCTTCAAACTGAAAGAAACATTCTCTATGTGGACACATATGATAACTTCAACCCGAAATCCATAATCCACTCTTCAGAACTAGAAGTGGATGGGTGGCCAACTAAACATATATTTGAGTCACTGTCATCCTCACGTTTAACAACACATGCATCAGAAACAGCCTTGTCCTTATCTTTCTTTTTTCAACTTCGGACAATCTTTCTTCCAATGCCCTTTCTCATGACAAAAGGCACACTCATCTTTTCCTAATCTACCCCTTGACCAAGATTTTTCCCTTTTTCCTAGTTTCTTACTTTGACTACGCCCTTTCACTATCAATGCATCTACTGACTCATCCCTCTGTTCCCTTTGGTCTTTCTTACAAATTTCATAATTCAACAAAGCGGAAGCAAAACCAACAAAACAACCAAATTCACAACCACAAACTATGCCAGATAATTGAACATAATAGCAACTAAAGAGTCAACCAATCAACTAACAATGTAGAAATAAAAAGAACACTAAGATTTAACGATGTTCGATATTAGTACCTACGTCCTCCGGCGCCGCTGAAGAAACCTTCCACTATCTTCAAAGAGAATTACAAACTTTTAGGCCACAATACAAATACCACAACTATTGGGTCAAATTGTAATTACCCGAATAGTTGGGTCAAACTGTAATTACCCAAACAATTAGGCAATACTACAAATACCCAAAACCGAAAGGGGAAAAAATATTACAAACTTTAAGGTCCTTAATGAAAGGCCCTTAAATTATGAGGTATTATATAAGACCTTACACAATATGAGGGGGTGAAAGAGAATTTCAATTGGGACACATAAACATCTCCCACATGGCTTCTTTTATAAGCCTACATGAGACCCAAGTTTTGCTACCTAACTAATGTGGGATCTCTCCCACTTGCATATGAGCTAAAACTCAACACTTTTTCAATTAATTGATAAAACCACAATGATGCATTTAAAAGAATCATATTAGTCCAATCACTCATTTTAATTTATAACCTTGTGAATTAAGTAATATTTTTTGGGATATATTTTCGGTATGCATGGAACTCTCTAAGTAATTAGTAAAGAGAACAACACCAAGCTGAATTTGAAACTACCAACAAGCCCCCAAACGTCAATGTCCTTTGGGTGTGGCTACGGTACATCGGTTGTACCGTAAAACCATTTTTCAATTTTTGTAAAATTAGTATAAAAGATTCACTCACTTTGACAACAAAATACATGTTTTACCATTTATTTCAATTAGAATTAATATAAAATTATTAAAAATTAAATAAATGAAAAAAATATATTACGATTTATCAAATTAAGTTGCCTTTGTTCATAAAACTTATCCCAAAATTAAAATGGAATTCTTGCAAACTGCAAACGAATTTTTCTTTAGCGGTGAAAACACTCGACTGAAGGGAACTCAAGGAAAATGACCAATTAGTCACAGTTTAACCAAGTACACGGTGAACTCAATGAAAATCCCAATAAACTTTATTAATTAATACTGGCCACAAAAGGGGTAAATTTTATATTTGGCTATTTTTAATGAATGCCATATTGAAATTTAAAATATCAAAAGTAATTATGCAATAATCATATCTTCATAACCGCGCAAAAACTTAAAAAAAAAAAAAAAGAAAACTCTAGCAAACTTGTATATTATAATCAGTTTTAATTAAACCTAATCACTTCCAAAATCGTCTTATCAAACACTTCTATGATGGCAGTTTAAAAAATAATTAAAAAATAGGTGATTACTTCTTAAACTTCAATAGTTCAAATTGACTGTAAAATAGATAGACAGAAAGTAACTAATTTACAATACCGTTAGATAATTTCATTGGGTGGTGGCGGGCAGGGCATGGTGAATCTTTTTACTTTGCAAAAAGCAAATAAAAAAGAGCTTGTAATTTCTTTTCATTTCATAGCATTGTCATAATTCTTGAACTCTAGGCCCTTTATTTCTTTCCAGTAATGTTATCACGGTCATCACAAATCTGAAAAAGAACCCCAGCCAACCCAAGCAGGGAACCAGGGGGTGCCATTTTTTACTCTTTTTTTTTTTTTTGTCTTTTTGGAACATCAACTTCAGATTTTGAGATGCAATAGAAATGTCTTAAGAAAAAAGGGAAAAAATTGCTTTTCACTGCCATCCGCCACTGCTGAGGAGTCCACTAGTAGGGGTGGGCATAGTTCCCCGACCCGATCGGGTTTACCCAACCCGAATCGGGTGTGATCGGGTAAGGGAGAAAAAATAACTGAAATCGGTTATGAATTTGGAGTACCTGATATTACTCAACCTGAAATCGGGTAATATTATATAAACCCGATTGATACCCGACCCAAATATTTTTTATTAAAAACAATTTACTTTTCCACGTGGCATAAGTTAATTGGTTATAGTTAAATTAAATATGATGCAAAAAGGCAAAAAAACAAAGCTAAAAGCCTAAAACAAGCAACCTACAAAAACGATCGACAAAATTCGACAAAACTCGACGCGCTCGATATAGCTCGATAAGACTCGACATGTAAGTGTCGAGTGTCGGATGCATCATCCGACACTCAATGTCTTTGAAAATAGACTGATATCGAGTGTCGGTTTTGAATCCGACACGACTCGACATGTAAGTGTCAAGTGTCGGATGCATCATTTGACACTCAATTCTTTCAAAATAGACTGATATCGAGTGTCAGTTATGAATCCGACACTCGACATGTAATCCGACACTTGATGTCTTCCAAAATAGACTGATATCGAGTGTCAATTGTGAATCCAACACAAGTCGATATGTAAGTGTCGAGTGTAGGATGATACATCCGATACTCGATGTCGTCCAAAATAGACTGATATCGAGTGTCGGTTGTGAATCCGACACGACTCGATATATAAGTGTCGAGTGTCGGATGACCTGATACACTCGACCCGACACGACCCCATCGGTACCCATCGGGTAGTTCAAAAAAAAAAAAACCCGAACTCGGGTCTTATTTCTCAAACCCGATGAATAATCGGGTATGGTTGGTTATCGCAAAACCCGACCCGACCCGTGCCCACCCTTATCTACTAGTACATGCAAATTAACTTCTACTTTTATGAGATGAGAGTATCAAGCTCAATTATTTTTAAAATCGAACTTTTTCGTAACACAATGCTACAAAGTAATTGGAAAATAATCAATATTAGTATGATTATCTCTTGAAATTGATGAGTAATACTTATAATGATCTGTAAACTCCCTCATAATCTGATACGCGTCAGGCAGTTGCCACAAAGCATTGAGTTTTTTTTTTTTTTTAACTTTGCAAAAGAAAAGAAAAAAAAAAGCTTTCAATGTGTTCATATACTAGCTTTTGATCCAATGTGGACCCAAAAATAAAGCTATTTTTAAATATCAAAACCCAGATATTTTTAATAAATATTACTATGCATCCGAAATTTTAACTCTGGTCCTGAGTTTTTGCATCTCAAATACTAGGACTTGATACATAAATATTAAATTAAAATGATGAATGATTGCATTAAATGTGATGAATGACATAAGTTCTAAAATTATTGTTACATCCCTTGAGATACTAATTAAACTTTGAATATAAATTGGGAAGTATGGATACAATATTACTTATGTTTAATATGCTTACATATCATATAAATTGTCAAAAATACATATCATATACAAGTCGTTTGATATGTTTAATATTTTTTTATTAAAAAAATTGAAAGATTTTTTCAATACAATATATATGAGAGAAAAGAGACTGTTATCATTCCTAATAAATTAATATCTTATCAAATTATATATTATAAAGGAAATGAATTTTCTAGCTTATTTTTAATTATCTAAAATTAAATGAATTAGAATGTCATTATCTATTAATTTGTTGCTAGTCTCCTCAAGGGTCAATCGATTACACTTGGGGTATTAACATCAGACCCCCCAAACTAATCAGTCAAAAAAGTAAATTAGAAACAAACAAAGACTCTCCAAATGTTAGTCTCCGCTAGGCTATGGCTCACTGACCATTAATATACCACTTTTGCCCCCATTTTGAATAAAAACTTAATTTAATAATATTTTACGATATTAATAGATTGATTATTTTTATTTTTATTTTTTACCAAACTTTATCTAATTTTATCCCAACAACATCTTTCGCTAATTCAAAATCCTTTCACATCCAAGCTTATATTTCCAGTGCACATTCAAAGACATGATAAAAGATACAGTAATGAAATTTGTACCATAACTATTTATAAAAATGATACAAATTCAGATATTTATTTATCAACTATGGAAGTTACTCTAATGATTTAATGTTATGAGAAAGACATACAAGTTTCTATCCTTCCCATCGCAATATTTGTGGTCGATTAAAGAGTTATTATTTGAGTAGTGGTAGACAGGGTGTGGTGATTCTTTTTACTTTGGAAAAAATCAAAGAACAATGAGCTTGTAACGTGTTGTCATTTGATAGCTTTTCTCATCATATTCATGAAGTCTGGGGTCTTTATTTCTTTTCAATAATGTTATCATGATCAACACAAATCTGAAAAAATTCTACACCTCGACCCCCACTGCCAACCCAAGAAGGGAACAAGGGGTACTTAATTTCTTAAATTATTTTCTGATGACTTGAAATGTATATGATTGCTCATGTTTAATATGTTTATATCATAAATTGTTGAAAAGATGTTATTATAACAACGACTCAATTATTACGTACGACAAAAAATCTCTACAAAAAATTCAAAGCAATGTAAGTCTCCTTTAACGCGTGCAATAATTGTAAAAGTAATATAAAATATGACTTTAATTCGTTGAACACTCATAGTCAATGTAATGAGAAAAGAAATATATATTATCGTTTCTCGAGAATTACTGCTATTCTTTTCACCTCCTCGTTTTTGTGGTCTTTTGATATTAAAAATATCTTTGTCAACAGATTCTGCTAAGCCACTTTAATATTATCAATCAATAACTTAATCGGTGGAGTTAATTTTTAAATTTTAAATTACTTCAAGTTAGAACAAGTTAATTAAAAACAGAAAAATGTCTAATGAATTCAATTTCATAGTGAAAATGATATTTGTTCCTTGTAATAATTAATAGTTTCAACTTGAATGTGATGTAACAAAATCAAAATAATGTGGTTTTATAAGCGAATTAAGTTTGATAATTTATGTTTTTAGAACATAAAAAAAAAGTTATAAATCACTTGAGGTGCTGACTTAAGAAATAATTACAATCACTTTAAACTCGACTTTATCTTGATACATAAAAAGCTATTAAATGCCCTTTCCAAAGTCCTTTAACATTAGTTCTTGTAAATAATTCTGGTAATCTATGTTACATACATCATTTATTAATTGGTAAATTTGTTGCAGGTCTCCTGAGGGTTCAATCAATTATTTGAATTGCTGTGATGAATAATATAATTTCTGAAATTATTTTCTCGTTGCTTGACAGATATATTATTAGTCACGTTTAATATGTTTATATCATAAATTGTTGAAAAGATGTTATTAGCACAATAACTCAATCATTATGTAGGACAAAAAATCTTTACAAAAAAATTTAAAGATATTTTAAAATTTTCCATCAACCTGCAATCACATTGCCATGCTCAATTGAACCCACCCCACTACAGCATCCATGCACTGCCATCATCACGCCACAAAACCACCACAATGCACACCTTAAAATAGGTTAATTTATTTTATTAAAAAAATTATGTTTAATTATTTTTTGGCTTTATTTACCTTAAATTAAGAATGTGCAAGATTTAAAAATGTGCAAAGCTAAAGTTCAGTAATGCTGCTCAAATTCAATATATTTATCTAGAAGAAAAGATCTTTCAGAACCTGCTTTGTAAATTTCCCCAACTATAATTACTTATATATGTATTGAGGGAAATATGCTTATTACTCTATAAAGTTTTTATGTTGAACGACAAGAGGCTATATAACTAATCTCAATAAGAGAGCAGCTCCAGTGCTCAAATTAAAATTAGATTAGGCCATTGTTCTTTAGAATTTCCTTGAGTCAATCCAATATATAATGTGGCCTCTATGCATGTGGGCGTTTACAAATTTACATAAATTTAAATTCTATTAACTTATCGGCAATTTTTGAGTAGTGAGTTTGAGAATTCTAGTAAATGTTTTGAAGCCAGGTTAGGTAATCCTCGGGGGAGACTAGCGCAACTACAACCCACTGTCATGGTCTCTCACTTACCTCATGGGGAAAGGCCATTGTGGAGAGTCAAACTCAGGACTTATCGTGGCCTTACCAACTCCCTCCTGGGCACCCATACCACTTGAACCAACCCATTGTAGGTGCTACTTGTTAGACTCTTTGATAAGAACTATGATAAGGCAAATTGGAAATTTTTGTGACAGAAAGTTTCTCCAATTTATATAAGCCTATCTTTTCAAAAGAAGGGATTCTACGTCTCTGTTTTTCTTTCCTTCTAGTGTTTCACATTCACTTTAATTAATTGTTCGTTGCATTCTTTGTGAACCACAATGAGTGCAAGGCCAATTGCACTAATTAGGCAATATTCTCTACCCTGCTAGGGATACTAAGGGTGAGTAAAGTGGCTTTTGACCAACGTGTTGGTCTATAACTATTTCCTGTGAAGCTTTGGTCATGCACCTTTCCTTTGTAGTGTGGCGCAATGTTGATTTATAAACACATAAATCCATAAATTTATGAAAAGGTGACAATCATTTTATGCCGATGACCGATGTTTTAGAAATAAAGTTATGGAATTTGAGTTATGATTTTTGCTCTCTCTACTCTGATGTTTCTTGTCAACAGTTTTAGAAATAAATGTATCAGATAATGGAAAGATGCGATTACAGGCTAATACAATTAATTGTTGTATTCTCTCTGGCCGGTAGAATTGTCAAGTCTACTCTTGCTATTACTTACCCATTATCACTCCAATCAAAAACAAAAACAAAAACAATTATTCGACTCCATTTGTTTACATTAACTTTTGATACCCAGAGATTCTTCGACTGTGTTTGTTAATGTCTTTAAAATAGAAACCTAAGCAGAGTTTCTTTGACACTCTGTTCATTACTCTAATTAAAATTAAATAATCTAAGCAGAGGTGCATTTCCTATATGATGTTGCACTATTGATTTCCACGCGTAAGCTTATACATCTATAGAACATTTTTTATTTATGTTTTAGTATTTTATGAGATACCCCTCCTCACCTTTGTCAAAATTATGAGTTATTTGATACCATTGTCAGCATAAGATGAGAAATTGAGTTAATAATATATCTTCTTTCTGTTGTTATATATTACAAGAATTCTCAGATAAATTCTACTTCTTCTTTTTTCCCCTTCGAATAACAATTTGTTTTAATTAGGACATGAAGTTATGAATTGGTCTGCTCTTCATAAATTCTTATCAATTTTATATTATCTATGAGGGTAAATGATGCTTTAGAAATAAAGTCATCAAATTTGAGTCATGATTGTTGGTTACTCTGCTGTTTTTTTGCAAACGGTGTTAGAAATAAATGTATCAGATGAAAAGAAAGATGAGAGTACCGTCTGCAGGTTTAATCATGACATACCCGGTTCTGTTTATCTGATTCTCTGTAGAACTTTGAATGATGTATGAATAAGGTCGTCAAATTTGAGTTGAAATTGCTGGGCTAATTTTCTGTTATTTCTGTTATGCACAAGCGAAAGCGATAACCACAGAACAACCCAAAATGCACAATCACAACTATGCTAGATAATTGAATATAATAGCAACTAAAGAGGCAACCAATCAACCACAATGCAGAAATATAAAACACACCAGGATTTAACGAGGTTCGGTATAAGTACCTACGTCCTCGGGCGCCGCTGAAGAAACTTTCCACTATCTTCAAAGAGAATTACAAACTTTTGGGCCACAATACAAATTCCACAACTATTGGGTCAAACTGTAATTACCCAAATAGTTGGGCCAAATTGTAATTACCCAAACAATTGGGTAATACTACAAATACCCAAAATCAAAGAGAGAAAAACAAATATTACAAATTTAAGGTCCTTACAGAAAGGCCCTTAAACTATGAGGTCTTATTTGCGAGACCTTACAACTTTAGGGGGGTGAAAGATATTTCAATTTGGGACACAAAATAATTTCCTATATGGCTTCCTTTTATAAGGGCCACATGAGGCCCAATTTTGGAGTCCCACCGATGTGGGATCCTTTTTAATGCATATGAGCCAAAACACCAACAAATCTCCACCTTGGCGAATATGCCAACCCATCACAAAACTCTTCTTTTTCCCATATTCTCTATCACAACTGCAACGCCTCCAAATACGCCCAATGGCGCGGTCAAACAGGCACAATGTTGATCAAGTCCAAACAATGACTGAACTTGATCGCTGTCACAACTTTAGTCAACATATCTGCGGGATTCTCGGCAGTCCCAATCTTCTGAAGTAAGATTCTCCCTTCATCAATGATCTCCAGCACAAAATGATACCGAACATCAATATGCTTCGTACGAACATGGAACACTGGATTCTTCGCTAAGGGGATAGCACTCTGACTGTCGGAATAAAGAGTGATCTTCTTCTGCCCAAGTCCCAATTCATCCAGCAATCCCTGTAACCAAATAGCTTCCTTCACAGCCTCTGTCATAGCCATATACTCTGCCTCTGTAGTAGACAAAGCCATTGTAGACTGTAAAGTAGACTTCCAACTCACTGGTGCTCTTGCAAGAGTAAACACATAACCGGTTGTCGACCGACGTTTATCCAAATCACCAGCATAATCTGAATCAACATAACCAATAGCATACTGACCACATCTATCATCCCTCTCAAAGACTAAGCCAACATCCACGGTTTTCAACAAATACCGTAGAATCCATTTCACTGCTTGCCAATGTCCTTTACCAGGATCATGCATATACCTACTCACAACTCCAACTGCATGTGAAATGTGGGGTCTTGTACAGACCATTGCATACATCAGGCTACCAACTGCATTAGCATACGGAACTTGAGACATATACTCTCGTTCCTCATCTGTACTAGGAGATAAAGATGCACTGAGCTTCATATGAGGAGCAAGTGGGGTATTTACAGGTTTAGACTGCTCTGTAATGCCAAACCGCTGTAATACCTTCTTCAGATACTGCTTCTGAGTCAAACAAATCTTGCTTCTCTCTCTATCTCTGCTAATTTCCATGCCTAGTATCTTCTTAGCTTCACCCAAATCTTTCATCTCAAACTCTCGATTCAACTGAGTCTTCAACTTTGCAATTTCTTCGACATTCGTCGAAGCTATCAACATATCATCAACATATAATAGTAGATAAATGAAAGAACCATCATGTAGCCTCCGAAAATACACATAATTATCAAATTTACTTCTTGTGTACCTTTGACCTATCATAAACCGATCAAATCGCTTATACCACTGTCTGGGAGATTGCTTCAAACCATAAAGCGATCTTTTCAGTTTGCATACTAAATTTTTCTTACCAGCAACTTTGAATCCCTCTGGCTGAGTCATATAGATTTCCTCTTCCAAGTCACCATGTAAAAATACAGTTTTTACATAAGTTGAACTAGTTTCCATATTCATCTGAGCTACCAAGGCCAACAAAATTCTAATGGAAGAATGTTTCACAACTGGAGAAAATACCTCATTGTAGTCAATTCCTTCCCTCTGAGCGTAGCCTTTAGCCACCAACCTTGCCTTGTAGCGGACGTCATTCTTGTCAGGAAATCCATCTTTCTTTGCATATACCCATTTGCACCCAATTGCCTTTTTACCCTTCGGTAGTTGAGCTAGCTCCCAAGTTTCATTCTTCTGAAGAGACTGCATCTCTTCGCTCATAGCTGTCTTCCACTCATCAACTTCAGAACATCTAACTGCCTCTCTATAAGTGGAAGGAACATCAGCATCTACAATTGGAAGTGCATAGGCCACCATATCAGCAAATCGAGCAGGTCTGCGAATCTCACGTCTTGGTCTATCAACTGCAATAGATTCTTGTTGCTGTTGAGGTTCCTGAGTAGAACCCTCTCCATCATCTCCCAATTCTCCCTCTGTCATAGGAGTATCAACATCTATTTCAACAGATCTAACTGAGTTCAATGTCATCGTTTCAAACTCCACCTGCTGCTGAGTATGCTCCACCTGTTGTGGAGTACCATTCACCTTTGTCTGGTTTTCTGATTTCTTCAACATTGAAGACTCATCAAATGTCACATCTCTGCTGGATATAATCTTCCTCGAACTAGGACACCAAAGACGATATCCTTTTACTCCAGAAGAAAATCCCAAGAAAATCGCTTTCTTGGCTCTAGGATCCAGCTTAGATTCTTTCACATGATAATATGCAGTAGAACCAAAAACATGTAAAGAATCATAATCAGAAACAGGTTGTTCAGACCATACCTCCAATGGAGTTCTATCACCAATAGCAGCTGATGGTAGACGATTAATGAGATGACACGCATAAGTCACAGCCTCAGCCCAAAACTCTTTGCCCAACCCAGCATTGGACAACATACACCGAACTTTCTCCAGCAATGTCCGATTCATGCGTTCTACCACCCCATTCTGCTGCGGTGTACCTCTAACAGTAAAATGCGTACAATACCTTCATCTTGACACAATTTCAAAAACTGATCACTGCAATACTCACCACCATTATCTGTTCTGAGATGCTTGATCTTCTTGCCAGTCTGTGTCTCAATCATCTTTTTCCATTTAAGGAAAGCACGAAGTACATCATCTTTTGATTTCAAACAGTACACCCAAGTTCTTCTGAAAAAGTCATCAACAAAAGTAACAAAGTAGTGCCTACCTCCCATAGATGCGGTTTTAGTAGGTCCCCACACATCTGAGTGAACATAATCAAGAATACCCCTGGTATTATGAATAGCGGTGCCAAATTTCACTCTCTTCTGCTTTCCCAGAACACAATGCTCACAGAAATCCAACTTGCAGGTCTTTACACCTTTCAATAAGCCTCGTTTCACCAAACTGAATAAGGCTTTCTCACCTGCATGTCCCAAACGCATATGCCACAGTCTCGTAATCTCTGAATCTGTAACATTATCAGAAACCGTAGCCGCTGATCCAGTAACTGTACTACCATTATAGTAATACAAGTTGTTCCTCCTAGTGCCTTTCAATACCACAAGAGCGCCTGAAGTGACCCTCAGAATACCATCTCGAATAGATATACCACAGCCTTTAGATTCTAAGGCTCCCAAAGAGATGAGATTCTTTTTCAACTTCGGTACATACCGAACATCTGTCAGAACTCTAGTCAGTCCATCATGATTCCTCAAACGGATCGAACCTATCCCAGCAGTATGGCAAATATCATCATTGCCCATATACACAACTCCACAATCAAGCTGTTCAAACTAAAAGAACCAATCCCGATGTGGACACATATGATAAGTACAACCCGAATCCATAATCCACTCATCAGAACCAGAAGTGGATAGGTGACCAGCTAGACATATATCTGACTCACTATCATCCTCACGCTCAACAACACATGCATCAAAAACAGCCTTGCCCTTATCTTTCTTTTTCAACTTAGGACAATCTTTCTTCCAATGCCCTTTCTCACGACAAAAGGCACACTCATCTTTTCCTAATCTACCCCTCGACAAAGATTTTCCCCTTTTTCCTGGTTTCCTACTATGACTACGCCCTCTCACTGTCAATGCATCTACTGACTCATCCCTATGTTCCCTTTGATCTTTCTTACGAATTTCATAATTCAACAAAGCAGAACAAACTTCTTCAAAAGACAGTTTATCTTTCCCATGGATAAGAGTAATGCATAAATGATCTAATTCATCCGGAAGTGAGCCAATCAATAGCATAGCCTTAATTTCATCTTTGAATGTTTCATCTAAGTTTAACAAATCAGCAATTAACTTATTAAACTCATCAATATGAGAACTGATGCTCGTACCTGGTTTTAACTGGAGACGGAACAATCTCTTCAATAGGTACAGCCGATTCTCATTGCTTTTCTTCATATATTTGTTCTCCAGCGCCTTCCACAATTTGCTTGCAGATGTCTCCTTAGTGAGCGGATACTTTTGTTCTCTACACAAGCAAAAGCGAATCAACCCACAAGCTTTTATATTAAGCCTGTCCCAATCTCTTGCACTGATATCTTCTGGTTTTGTTTCTTCCAAAACAATATCCAAATCCTGCTGATACAACCCGTCCAACACCTCACTCTGCCATAAACCGAAATTATTTCAGCCATCAAATTTTTCAACATCTATTTTTGCATTTGTCACAGTCACTGTCTTCTCAGATACAGTAGACGATGAAGCCATTACAACCTCTCACAAATAAGCTCGATACACAAATCACCAATAACCAAGCTCAAAACAAACTATTATATTCAATAACTAGCAATCCAAAATCAACAGCCCAGAACAGTAGTAAGTGCTTCAATGAAATAGCCACTAACTACCCAAAACCTTCGGCTCTGATACCAATTGTTATGCACAAGCGGAAGCGATAACCACAGAACAACCCAAAATACACAACCACAACTATGCCAGATAATTGAATATAATAGCGACTAAAGAGGCAACCAATCAACCACAATGCAGAAATAGAAAACACACCAGGATTTAACGAGGTTCGGTATAAGTACCTACGTCCTCGGGCGCCGCTGAAGAAACTTTCCACTATCTTCAAAGAGAATTACAAACTTTTGGGCCACAATACAAATTCCACAACTATTGGGTCAAACGTAATTACCCAAATAGTTGGGCCAAATTGTAATTACCCAAACAATTGAGTAATACTACAAATACCCAAAATCAAAGAGAGAAAAACAAATATTACAAAATTTAAGGTCCTTACAAAAGGCCCTTAAACTATGAGGTCTTATTTGCGAGACCTTACAACTTTAGGGAGGTGAAAGATATTTTAATTTGGGACACAAAATAATTTCCCATATGGCTTCCTTTTATAAGGGCCATATGAGGCCCAATTTTGGAGTCCCACTGATGTGGGATCCTTTTTAATGCATATGAGCCAAAACACCAACAATTTCTTGCAACGCTTTTGATTTATCATGACAAATATTTGTTTTTTAATTGCCATAAACAAACATGTTTAATTCATTTTTTGGGATATACGACCTTTTCAATTAATTGATAAAACCACAATAACGCAGTTAAGAGAATCAAATTAGTCCGATCACTCATTTTTAATTTATAAGCTTGTGAATTAAGTGATATTTTTTGGTATCACATGAAGCTCCCTAACTAATGACGGTGGAAACCCAGCTGAATTTGAAACTACCAACGACGCCCCAAACTTCAGTCTCCTTTAGACATTCACTCATTTAGACAACAAAATACCATATTTTACGCTTTATTTCAATTAAAATTAATTTTTTAAATTTTTAAAATTTTAAAAAAAGGAAAAAAATGGATTACGATTTATCAAACTAAGTTGCCTTTGTTCATAAAACTTATCCCGGAATTAAAATGGAATTCTTGCAAACTGCAAACCAATTTTTCTTTAGTGATAAAAATACGTGGTTGAAGTCACAGAAGATTAAGAAGGTTTTTGGGAGAGATATGAAGGTGGAGGAAGACTGCAACTAACGACAAGAAATAATTTGTTTATTAAGAATATAAATTATTCTCGAGGGTCAATCCATTACACTTGAGGTTATTAACATTGGACCCCCCAAAACTAATTAGTCAAAAAAGTAAATAGAAACTAACAACAACCCTCCAAATCATCTCTATTAATTATGTCAATTTTTATTCATCTCATCGCAAAATTTGTGGTCTCTTGAAGAGTAGTTATTTTCTATTGGGTACTAGCAGATAGGGCATGGTGATTCTTTTTACTCTGGAAAAAGCAAAGAAAAATGAGCTTGTAACGTGTCTTCATTTGATAGCTTTTCTCATCACAATTCATCAACTCTCGACCCTTTATTTCTTTTCAATAATATTATCATGATCAACTCAAATCTGAAAAAAATTTACACCTCGACCCGCTGCCAACCCAAGAAGGGAACAAGGTCTACTTAACTTCTTAAATTATTTTCTGATTACTTGAAAAATATATGGTTAGTCATATTTAATATGTTTATATCATAAATTGTTGAAAAGATGTTATTGGCACAGTGACTCAATTATTATGTACGACAAAAAATCTTTACAAAAATTGAAAGATATTTTAAAAGTTTGCGTCACTCTCTCGCATCACACCTCATACAAAATTGAACCCACCCCAATACAACATGAGAAAAAACACCGACACTTCCAAGGTTTCGGCTAACTAAGTGACACCTTTGCTTTTGGTAACATCTAACCTATATTTTAACGAAAGTACTTAACGACATTAGCAAAGAGAAGGATATTAGAATTTTTTTAATATTAATTGAAATAGGATAAAATAAAGATAATATATATCAAAGAGATAATAGATAAATATAAAACTATAAAAGATTTACTTAATATTAAAAAAATTTAACTTTATTTTAATTTTTAGGAATAAGCAATATAAATTGAATAATATTAAATTACTAATTTAAAATGTTAAAATATTGAAATATCAAGAAACCTATAAATCTACAAATTTTAAAATAATAAATAAAATAAAGAACTTTTAACTCAATAAAATATCAATTTTCATCCGAGAGACCTGTATCAACACCTTGTCACTCAAACAAAGAATTAACGTGTTATAGGTCTTCTTCATGATATCACTCCTCTTTTCAACGCTGTAGCTTTCTGGCATATTGCTTTCGCCTCCAAGTGCCTCATCCAGTTGTAGGTTGTCCAACGAAGCCAACTTCTTCATCCTCCAGATGGCAAAGTCGTTGCTACCATCAAACTTTTCAATCTCATACTTGCTAGTTGATGCAGCCATCAAGGAATTTCTTTAAACACCTCTCGTACTGCGCAGCTATGAGTCAGGACTTTTATCGAACACCTATTTTGCTAAGAACTTTTGGCCACCAAAGATCCCCAAACAGTTGTAACCAGGCTCTAATACCAATTTATTGTGAAGAAGAGCAGCACATACATCAGCAAGCGGCTTATCATACAATTAATCTAGAAGATTAAGCACACACCTAAGCAAAATAAAAACAAGAAAAAAAACAGAGGAACATAAGGATTTATACTGGTTTAGATCACAATATTTGATCCTACGTCCAGTTGCTGATGAGAATCAATCACTATGATGAAAAAACAAAGAGATACAAGAGTGTTTACAAGGGATAACTAGAAGAAATTGAGTTACTTTCTTCCTAAGAAACTCCGAATCTCTCTAAACCCTAGCTCTCTTCTTTTTCTCTCTTTTGCAACTCTCTCAGAACTATTTTACACTGAAAAACACGTCCCTTATTTATAGTCCAAGGCTTATAGGCCAATTACTTGCGTAACAAGAAATCCTATTTAGAAGAGAAAACAGATCTGCGCTCCTGCGCAATAATACTCGCGTGCCTGCATGAATTCTCTGCCATCATGCGGATTCCAGATGCAGAAATCGTCTCCAGTGTAAGTTTGCCTGCAGTTCTACGCCAATCCTTGCTCCAGTGCAACACCTCTTGCACGATAGCGCCAACTTTCTGTCTTTGCATGTTTGACACTACATCTAATGCGAATCTGGCGCTCCGACGCAACTCTATCTGTGTACCTGCACCACTTCTCTACTAGAACTACAGAAGTTGAGCCACAGACTTCACACTTATATTTATAATTTATAATTTATAATTTACATTTTATATTTTAAAATTTACAATTTAATCTTATAATTTAAAATTTAAATTTTATAATTTAAAATGATCTACTTTACCATAATTTAATATATTTTTAACTTTTTAAATTAATAATTCTCCCATTATTTAATTTATATTGTTTAATCTCAATTAAATTTTTAAAAAATAAAATGAACATTGATTTTATGTTATGTTTAATATTAAATAAATATTTTGCATATTCATATTACCTTCATCTCTTTTTGTTTCAGTGGTTTACATTTAGCATATTAACCACCTAATCCCAAGTTCAAGTCAAGTTAAAAACGACACATTGACACCATGATCAATAATTTTGTCTTCCTTTTTTCGAATTTGCTTAGTTACGCCGCACCATATTTCAAAAGGTTGAAGAAAAAAAAAAAGACAGAGAGGAATAGTACTGAAAATGATTGAAATTATTATCACGGTTGTTGCAGAAGTTGCCAAGTGGTTAGCTCCTCCGCTATGGAGCCGACTTGAGTACTTGCACAACTATAAGAGCAACTTTGAGAAGCTCGATGAAGAAATTGAGAATTTGAAGGAGGCAAGAAATCGAGTGCAGGCTAAGGTTGATGCTGCTGTAAATAATTTGGAAAAGATCAAAGAGGAGGTCGAGGAGTGGAGAAACACAGTGGATTCGATCATTAAGGGAGCAGAGGAGTTGTTTGGAAACAAAGGATTAAACAATTGATGTTTCAAGGGGTTGTGTCCTAACCTGAAGACACGCCACAAGAATAGCAAGGAAGCATCGAAAAAGTTGGAGGATATTGCTCAGCTCCTCAAGAAAGAAGAGAAATATGGTAAAGCTTCTGATCCTATCATTCCAGAGCAGCCATGACTTGGATCATCAAAAACAGATTATGAGGTTCGAATCGAGAAAGGGCCTATTGGAGAATATACTGAGGGAGTTAAATAAGTTGATGTCCGCATGATTGGTGTTTATGGGCTTGATGGCATCGGCAAGACGACGTTGATGTAGGAGATAGGTAGGCAAGCCAAGTATAGAAAGTACTTTGCAAAGGTGGTGTTCGTTGAGATATCTTAGAATCCATATATCAAAAAGATTCAAGAAGAAGTTGCGATGTATTTTGTTACGCAATGCAAAAGCAATAACACAAAACAACCAAATGCACAACCACAAACTATGCCAAATAATTAAATGTAATAACAACTAAAGAGGCAACAAATCAACCAATAATGCAGAAATAGAAAGAACACCAAGATTTAACAAGGTTCGGTATTGTTACATACTTCCTCGGGCGCTGCTGAATAAACCTTTCACTATCTTCAAAGGGAATTACAAACTTTTGGGCCACAAAACAAATACCACAACTATTAGGTTAAACTGCAATTATCCAAATAGTTGAACCAAACCGTAATTACCCAAACAATTGGGCAATACAACAAATACCCAAAACCAAAAGAGAAAAACAAATTATACAAATTTTAAAGTCCTTAATGAAAGGCCCTTAAACCATGAGGTCTTATATGAGACCTTACAAATATGGGGACGGGGGTAAAGGAGAATTTCAGTGGGACACTTAAATAAGAAGAGTTGGTTTTAATTCATAAGCCCAAGCCTCTTCAACAAAATGACTCCCACTCCATGTGGGATCCTTGCATACATATACAAATGGCTAAAGAGCTAAAACTCCAATAATTCTCCACTTTGGCGATTTAACCAATCCACCACAAGACTCTTCTTTTTCCCATATTCTCTATCACAGCTGCAACACCTCTAAATGTGTCCAACGGTGTGGTCAAACTCGCATAATGTTGATCAAGTCCAAACAATGACTGAACTTGATCACTGTCACAACCTTAGTCAACATATCTACAGGTTTCTTGGCAGTCCCAATCTTCTGAAGTAAGATTCTCACTTCATCAATCATCCCTCGCACAAAATGATACCGAACATCAATATGCTTTGTACGAACATGGAACACTGGATTCATCGCCAAGTGGATGGTACTCTGACTGTCAAAAGAAAGAGTGATCTTTTTCTACCCAATTCCAATTCATCCAGTAGTCCTTGTAATCAAATAGCTTCATTCACGGCGTCTATCATTGCCATATACTTTGCCTCTGTAGTAGACAAAGCCACTCTAGACTAGAAAGTAGACTTCTAACTCACTGGTGCTCTTGCATGAGTAAACACATAACCGTTTTTCGATCGACATTTATCCAAATCACTAGCATAATCAGAATCAACATAACTAATAGCATACTGATCACACGTATCATCCCTCTCAAAGACTAAACCAACATCCACGGTTTTCAGCAAATATCGTAGAATCCATTTCACTGCTTGCCAATGTCCTTTACTAGGATCATGCATATACCTGCTCACAACTCCAACTGTATGTGAAATGTCGGGTCTTGTGCACACCATAGCATGCATCAGGCTACCAACTATATTAGCATATGGAACTCAAGACATATACTCTTGTTCCTCATATATACTAGGAGATAAAGATGCATTGAGCTTCATATGAGGAGCAAGTGGGGTACTTATAGGTTTTGACTACTCTATAATGCCAAACCGTTGTAATACCTTCTTCAGATACTGCTTCTGAGTCAAACAAATCGTGCTTCTCCCTTTATCTCTGCTAATCTTCATAGTCATACCTAGTATCTTCTTAGCTTCACCCAAATATTTCATCTCAAACCCCCGATTCAACTGAGCCTTCAACTTCTCAATTTCTTTGACATTCGTCGAAACTATCAATATATCATCAATATACAAGAGTAGATAAATGAAAGAACCATCACATAGCCTCCAAAAATACACACAATTATCAAATTTGCTTCTTGTGTTTCTCTGATCCATCATAAACCGGTCAAATCGCTTGTACCACTGCCTCGGAGATTGTTTCAGACCATAAAGCGATCTTTTCAGTTTGCACACCAAATTTTCCTTATCAGCAGCTTTGAATCCCTCTGGCTAAGTCATATAGATTTCCTCTTCTAAGTCACCATGTAAAAATGCAGTTTTTACATCAAGTTGAACTAGTTTCATATTCATCTAAGCTACCAAGGCAAACAAAATTCTAATGGAAGAATGTTTCACAACTAGAGAAAATACCTCATTGTAGTCAATTCCTTCCCTCTGAGCGTAGCCTTTAGCCACCAACCTTGCCTTGTAACAGATGTTATTCTTGTCAGGAAATCCATCTTTCTTTGTATATACCCATTTACACCAAATTACCTTTTTACCCTTCGGTAGTTGAGCTAGCTCCCAAGTTTTATTCTTCTGAAGAGACTGCATCTCTTCGCTCATAACTGTCTTCCACTGATCAACTTCAGAACATTTGACTACCTCTTTATAAGTGGAAGGAACATCATTATCAATAATTGGAAGTGCATGGGCCACAATATCAGCAAATCAAACAGGTCTGCGAATCTCACATCTTGGTCTATTAATTGCAATAGATTCTTGTTGCTGTTGAGGTTATTGAGTAGAACCTCTCCATCATCTCCCAAATCTTGCTCTGTCACAGGAGTACTATCATCTATCTCAACAAATCTAACTGGGTTCAATGTTGTCTTTTCAAACTCCACCTGCTGTTGAGTATGCTCCACCTGTTGTAGAGTACCATTCACCTTTCTCTGGTTGTCTAATTTCTTCAACATTGAAGACTCATCAAATGTCACATCTCAGCTAGATACAATCTTCCTCAAACGAGGACATCAAAGACGATATCCTTTTACTCCTGAAGCAAACACCAAGAAAATTGCTTTCTTGGCTCTAGGATCCAGCTTAGATTCTTTCATATGATAATACACAATGGAACTCAAAATATGTAAAGAATCATAATAAGAAATAGGTTGTCCCGACCATACCTCTAATGGAGTTCTACCATGAATAGCAGCTGAAGGTAGATGATTAATGAGATGACACGTATAAGTCACAGCCTCAGCCCAAAATTCCTTACCCAACCCAGCATTAGACAACATACATCGAACTTTCTCTATCAATGTCTAGTTCATGCGTTCTGCCACCCCATTCTGCTATGGTGTACCTCTAACCAGTGGCGGACCCAGAATTTTATCTTAGAGGGGGCACCTTTACTATTTTAAAATTAATGTTAAAAAAGCCTCAATAGTACAAAAAATTGTTTAAAAAAAAGAATAGATATAGATATATAGGACACATAATAAATCTTATCTTTCAAAATTAAAAAATCCTAATATAAAGAATCAAATTATAAAAAACTAATACTTTATAATTTATTTTAGAAATACATATTAGTTATCATTGACAAGCATTTATATTTAAAAACTGTTGCATAATTACTTTATTATCATGTATGAAAAATTTTTTTATTTATAATCCTATATTAGCATTATAATTCAAAATTTGAGTTATACATTTGAAATTTGCAAACAAACCTTTACATTAATTTCAAAATAACTTTGTATTGAATTGTTAACATTTTTCTTACATATGATGATGTCAACTTAAAAAAGATTTTTTTTTAAATATCTCTTCAGATTTTTTTCTCAAAAATCATTAATTTATAATAACTATTAAATTTTACTCAAAAAGGCTGCAAATGCATAAAAATAATAAGAAGACTCGATCATAATTTTTAATTTTAAAAGAAGTTCACTAATTTTTACACTAATTAACACATATAAATTATAAAGAGAAAGAAATAATACAAATATAATATATAATATAGTTATAGAAATATAAGTTTGATAGGTTATTAGTTTAAAAAAGAAAGAAAGGAAAACAATTTAAAAACTATTTTTCAAGAAGGGTGTAATTGTAAACTATGAGCAATAAGGGATTCCAATAAATTTTCAAAGTTTTAGAAGGGGCCCAGGGAAGGGGCCCAGGCCCCCCTGGGTCCCTTCTTAGGTCCGCTTCTGCCTCTAACTGTAAAATGACGTACAATACCTTCATCTTGACAGAATTTTAAAAACTGATCACTACAATACTCACCACCATTATCTGTTCTGAGATGCTTGATCTTCTTACCAGTTTGTGCCTCAATCATCTTTTTCCACTTAAGGAAAGCACCAAGTACATCGTCTTTTGATTTCAAACAGTACACCCAAGTTCTTCTAGAAAAGTCATCAACAAAAGTAATAAAGTAGTGCCTACCTCCTATAGATGCGGTTTTGTTAGGTCCCCACACATCTGAGTGAACATAATCAAGAATACCCTTGGTATTATGAATAGCGGTGCCAAATTTCACCTCTTTTGCTTTGCAAGAACACAGTACTCACAAAAATCTAGCTTGCAAGTGTTTACACCTTTCAATAAGCCTCGTTTCACCAAACTGAATAAGGCTTTCTCATCAAATAAGACTTTCTCACCTACATGTCCCAAACGCTTATGCCACAGTCTAGTGATCTCTAAATCTATATCACTATTAGAGACCATAGCCGCTGATCCAATAACTGTACTACCATTATAGTAATACAAGTTGTTCCTCTTAGTGCCTTTCAATAACACAAGAGCGCCTAAAGTGACCCTCAGAATACCATCTCGAATAGATACCGCATAGCCTTTAGATTCCAAGGCTCCCAAAGAGATGAGATTCTTTTTCAACTTTGGTACATACCGAACATCTATTAGAACTCTAGTCAGTCCATCATGATTCCTTAAATGGATAGAACCTATCCCAGCAATATGGCAAATATCATCATTGCCTATATGCACAACTCTACAATCAATCTCTTCAAACTGAAAGAACCATTCCCTATGTGGACACATATGATAAGTACAACCTGAATCCATAATCCACTCATCAGAACCAGAAGTGGATGGGTGACTAACTAGATATATATCTGAATCACTATCATCCTTATGCTCAACAACACATGCATATGAAATAGCCTTGCCCTTATCCTTCTTTTTCAACTTCAGACTATCTTTCTTCCAATGCCCTTTCTCACGACAAAAAGCACACTTATCTTTTCTTAATCTACCTTTCGACCAAGATTTTCCCCTTTTTCCTGGTTTCCTACTTTGACTACGCCCTCTTACTATCAATACATCTACTGACTCATCCCTATATTCTCTTTGGTCTTTGTTACGAATTTCATAATTCAACAAAGCATAACAAACTTCTTCACAAGATAGTTTATCTTTCCCATGGATAAGAGTAATACACAAATGATCTAATTCATCCGAAAGTGAGCCAATCAATAGCACGTTCATCTTTGAAGGTTTCATCTAAGTTTAACAAATCAACAATTAACTTATTAAACTCATCAATATGAGAACTAATGCTCATACTTGGTTTCAACTGGAGACGGAACAATCTCTTCAATAGATGCAATCGATTCTTATTGCTTTTCTTCACATATTTGTTTTCTAGGGCCTTCCACAATTTGCTTGCAAATGTCTCTTTTGTGAACGAATACTTATGTTCTCTACGCAAACAAGAGTGAATCAACCCACAAGCTTTTATATTTATCCTGTCCCAATCTCTTGCACTAATATCTTCTGGTTTTGTTTCTTCTAGAACAATATCCAAATCTTGCTAATACAACCGTCCAACACCTCACTTTGCCATAAGCTGAAACTATTTCGACCATCAAATTTTTCAACATCTATTTTTGCATTTGTCACAGTCATTGTCTTCTCTCGTACGGTTGATGATGATGCCATCACTACCTCTCACAAATAAGCTTTATACCCAAATTACCAATAACCAATCTCCAACAAACTATTATATTCAATAACTAGCAATCCAAACTCAACAGCCTAGAATAGTAATAAGTTCTTCAATAAAATAGCCACTCACTACCCAAAACCTTAAGCTTTGATGCCAATTGTTGCGCAATGTGAAAGCGATAATACAAAACAACCAAATGCACAACCACAAACTATGTCAGATAATTGAATGTAATAGCAACTAAAGAGGCAACAAATCAACCAACAATGCAGAAATAGAAAGAACACCAAGATTTAACGAGGTTCTGTATTGTTACCTACGTCCTTGGGCACTGCTGAATAAACCTTTCACTATCTTCAAAGAGAATTACAAACTTTTGGGTCACAATACAAATACCACAACTATTGAGTCAAACTGTAATTATCCAAATAGTTAAGCCAAACTGTAATTACCCAAACAATTGGGCAATACTACAAATACCCAAAACTAAAAGAGGAAAACAAATTATACAAACTTTAAGTTCTTTAATGAAAGGCCCTTAAACCATGAGGTATTATATGAGACCTTACAAATATGGGGGGGTAAAGGAGAATTTCAATGGGACACTTAAATGAGAAGACTTGGCTTTAATTTATAAGCCCAAGCCTCTCCAACACAATGACTCCCACTCCATGTGGGATCCTTGCACACATATACAAATGGCTAAAGAGCCAAAACTCCAACATATTTAGGTCCGACGTTTCCTAGCGAGGTCGGCAGAGAAATTTGGTTGTTTGCGCGATGGAGGAACGAGAAGAACCTGCTTATAATTTTGGATAATATTTGGGAAGATTTACCTCCAGTTTTGAAGAAGATAGGAATTCCCTCAGGAGATGATAGCGAGGGACCGAAATTATTGTCGACATCAAGATATTAACATTTATTAAGTAACATGGGCGGCTCAAAGCTTTTCCAAATCAACAATTTAATCGAAGACAAGGCTTGAAAGTTGTTTAAGAAGGTTGCAGGTGATGATATTGAAAGCGATGAGGAGTTGAAACCTCTAGCATATAATGTAGTTAAACAATGTGCATGTCTGCCCATTGCCATTGTTACCGTAGCAGAAGCACCAAGGAGCAAGAAAGATCCATCTCAATGGAGAGATGCCCGGCGACAACTGACAAGGCCTTCCTCGAAAAATTTTGGAGGGGAGTATGCAAGTGCATACTCATGTATAAAATTGAGTTACGATTATTTAAGAGATGAACTGAAGAAAACCTTTTTGCTTTGCAGTTTAAAGAGATATTATGCTTCCATGTATAGGAAAACCTTCATCTTAGACATTTTAAGATATGGTATGGTTTTTGATATATTTCAAGTCACTTCTACCATTGAAGAAGAGTGAGACAAAGCTTTAGCTTGAGTCATGAGCTTAAAGACTCCTTCTTATTGCTTGAGGGTCGTCAGAAAAACAAACTGCTTTCGATGCATGATTTTGTTAATGAAGTTGCCTTATTAATTGCAGAAAGAGATGAGAATTTATTTATTTCAAAAAATGAGATATAGTGGAATGGCCCTGTAGAGATAATTGTAGAACGATCTTCACAAAGGACAGTAAAATTCGTTAGCTTCCTGAAGGTTTGCAATGTCAGCAACTTGAAATACTTCATCTGCAGCAGCATTTGGACTTTTGTGCTAATTATGTCCAAACACTTGAGAAGTTTTTGACGGGGATGGTGAAGCTTAGAGTTTTATGTTTGCGTAGAATGTCGTTAACCTCTTGTCATCATCACTTCATCTTCTAGCAAACCTTCAAACACTTTGTCTTGAATACTGTGGAGGACTTGAAGATGTCGCCACTATTGGAAGGCTGAAGGGACTAAAAATCCTTAGCTTGACAAATAGTGATATTAAACAGCTACCTAAGGAGATAAGCCACTTGACTCAGTTGAGGTTGTTAGATTTAATCGACTGCAAGCAACTAAAAGTAATTGCACCAAATGTGATATCAAGTTTATCATTATTAGAAGAATTGTATATGAGGGGTTACCATTTTCTCCGAGGACCAGGATTCTCTCATAATCTGACCTTCACCTTAGCAAAATACAGACATATAATTGGTGATTAATACACAATAAATGAGAGAGAAGAGAGAACATAATAGATCTTAACAACTCAAAGTCAATAAAATCCACGCGACATAAGATCTGCAAAAGCTATGGTGAAGTTAAGATCAGAAGAGAATCTTAATGTTTTCTCTAATAGGAGGTTAATGGACTCGAAAATGAAAGAAGTAATGTTAGTCTTCAAGAGTTGAAGCATTTGCCTTGTTTGACTAGCTTAGAAATGTATACTACAACTGACTTGATTATTCCAAATGGCCTTTTCTCCAAACATTTGGAAAGATATGACATAAGAATAGGAACCACGTTTTTGGACCCGTTGCAAAGTTGTGTCAGGTAAAGCGTTCATGAACGTTGAGCCTCCGTCTAAACGACTGGAACTACGTGGAGCAATGGCAGGGCATCGGGAATGGAAGATTGATACACAGACTGCCGCATCACTTTTCAGTGAAAAGGTATGTAATTGTGAACTTATTCTCTATCATTTAAATTTCACTGGTTGCTTACAATCGTTAATTTTCTCTCAATTATATATATAATCTTCAGAAATAATAATCACCACAAGAAATTTTGAAATATTTGACACATTGAACTTCATTTATTTGAGGGTTTTTTAAAAAACCGTAAAGTATGATGTCCCCTGTAAAAGTCAACCCGGCTTTGGCACATATTCGACACCATTTTAATTTTTCTAAATTACGTATTTGCCATTCTTTATAAATGTTATAAAATATTACATTTTCCCATTTCCCCCTCTCCATTTTGGCTTTCCCTCTTCTATTTTGCCCTACCCGTCGATCCTTCACTCTTTCCCTCGTAGCCTCACTGCTCTTTCACTCTGATTCACTCAACCGACTTTCTCCCTCACTTTTCAGCCATAACCCTTCGCTTAATTTTAGTTTTATTCAAAATAATAATTATACGAAAATCTAAGATTTTACTTAATCGAAAGTAACTGTGAATCAATTTGATTTTCACAGGAAAATTTAACCGAAGCTGAAAATCTGCAGCCTTTGTTCAACTATACTCGTGCTCATCCATTGAAAATCCGCACTAATGGTGAAATTTCTATCTATACTCGTGTTCATCCACTCAAAATCCTTTACTTTGACGGTGAAATTTCTATCTTCTTTTAGTTTCTCTATTTCTTCGCTTTTATCTTTTCATTTTCCTCTCAAATCCTAAAATACGCATAACTAGCTTCTACATGTCGGCTTCATAACAACTTCTCGTCAGATTCATTCCCTCTTTTTTTTTTCAAGATTTTCGCCAGTAAAATACAGATTTTTTCCTTTCATTTTGATTAACATTTTATGATTTGAATTTGTGGTTCAATTTTGATAAATTGTATTGTATTGTGACGTTGTGTGTTTGTGATAATGGTTTTCTACTCAAATTCTGAGCTTTGAATACAGTGTTAGGAAGAGCTGTTTGTGATAATTGTGTTGATTTTTTTTTTTGCTTCGTGCTGTTCTGGAAACAATTGAGATTTTTGGTTCTTTTTTTAATTTTTTATTATTTATCTGTTAAGTTGTTTGGTTGTGTAATGTTGGGGTGTCGGCGGATTGGGGATGATCGCTTGTTTGGAACAAAATTGGAGATTGAATATTTTCTGAAATTTTATGGGGGAAGCAACAGTTGCATCAATTTGACATGTGAATGTCGATCAAATGATCATGAAGATTTATACAAAAAACTTTTTGCTTTTCTCTGTGTTTAGTTGTATAGCCTAATTTGTGTTTTGATTCTCATTTAGAGATATGTAAACGTTGTTATATTGATGATTTTCTGTAGTAAAATCATAGGCAGAGCTTTTTATTTATTTCTGGAATCTCAGGCTGCTTCATTCCTTTCCTGCATTTGGGTTTTTGTGCTTCATTTAATCATAGCACTCAATGAATTGCTATCCTCTTATTTAGCTTGTCTCTGATCAAGAACAACTGAACTTGCATGACATAGGTGCATTTTTGTGTGTGTGATATTCCAGTGTTGTATGTTATGTATATTTTTATGCAGCTAAGACATGGTGATCATCAGCTATTTTTACATTCTTATAAAAATTTTTCAGGGTGCGAGTTTTGGCTTATAAAGTTTTTCATTCCAATTTGGAGCATCTGGTGTTAACTTGATGAGTGCATGTAGCAGCTATCGTGTGTCAGGTTTCAACTTCTACATCTGTGAGTTTAGACTGTACAGTTAGTCAGTTTTCAACGTAATGGCAATAGCCATAAAGAGGTACGTGAACTGCCAAACTATGCTTTTAGGAGAGAAGGTTCTTCGTTCGTTTCCTTCTTTTATCATTGTTGTTGTGTTAGTCTTACTTTTACTAGATTTGACATTTGAATGACATTAGAGGTGGAACTAATTTTTGTGAAATTGTCATCCCTTGAAGTGCAGTGGAACCCTAAGGAAACCAACTGAGACAATGAAGCTTGTTATAACAACCTTTGTTGGAGTTGTTTTTGGCTTCTTTTTAGGCATTTGCTTTCCAACAGTAACATTAACTAAGGCTGCTTCACCTTGTTAATGATTTATGTTTTAAACTTTCAATTCCCTATACTATGGTTGTGTTCCCACTCCTGTGGTCTCCATGTTTCAAAATAGAGTAGTAGAACTTACTCACTTGTGTTTAAATTTGATAGATGAATCTGCCATCTAGCCTTTTTCCTTCCATTGATCTCACTTATATTGAGGACAAGTACTCTGGCCTTTCAACTCAAGCACTGTTGAATGCTTGGTCTACTTTGAAGAATAAGAGAGGCCACTTTTTTACTGATAAATACAATGATACAAAGGTACATTTTTTTTCTTTTTCTGAGATGCTATACATTCTCTTCATTTGAGTATAATTTTTAGTTCAATTTGGCTTCCACCAATTAATTAGCTACTCACATCACTGATTTCATGGAAGGTTTAATTTCTCTGCAATTTGTTATGCTTTCTGAGAACTTAAAAGGCAAACCAAAATTAGCTTTATGTTTATGGGGAGGATTTGTGGTAAGGATTGGTGAGCTAACATTAGAGGTGGGCCCTTAACCTGTAGTCTGTGATACTTTCAACAATTGGAGATGAAATTACAAGATAATTAATTCACTTGCATACATACATATGTTGAGGACTGTATTGTCTATATATGTTTGACCTGCATATGGCCTTAACATGTAGTTTATTTGGCATTAGTTATAAACTATGTGCTTATATATATGGTGAACTAATCTGGATATATGATCTTGAAATTGCTAGTGGTGGCTTGTATGTTTGGTCTAGAAACCTGATATGCTATACTTATTCTGCAGGTGGTTGTTGTCTCTAGAGAAACTGGTTGTGGTAAAACCACACAGCTTCCTCAATACATTTTAGAATCTGAGATTGAAGCTGTTCGTGGGGCATCCTGTAGCATCATATGTACTCAGCCTCGAAGAATATCAGCAATAGTTGTTTCTAAAAGAGTAGCTGCAGAGCGTGGGGAGAAACTTGGAGAATCTATTAGTTTCTGTTTCTGATTCAATTACTTGGATAAAAAATTATGTTGCTTATTTTATAGATTATTGGGGCATGGCTACTGAGGATGACCTCTAATTATTAAGTTTTTTTCTTCTTTTCAAAGGTTGGTTATAAAGTTCGGCTGGAGGGAATAAAAGGAAGGGACACACACCTTTTTTTTTGCACAATTGGAATACTATTGAGGAGATTGCTTATTGAAAGAACTTTGAAGGGTGTAATGTATATTTCAAAAGTGCCTACAGAGTAGAAGGCAGTTACTTTTGTTGGGTTGAGAGACAACACTAATGTGTTTACTATTTTAATTTTCAGCTTAGAAGTAGTATTACTTTAGTCAAGAATCAACTTCGACAACATGAAGATGTACAGGTAAGCAATTTTACTTTTTGCTGATATTTAGTTCCACGCCAGTCATGCACTAAGTAACCAGTTTTAGTTCTACATTAAGTTTCCTCTTGTTCTGATTTTCGGTAGCTTGTGAAACCCTTGAACAAGCAGCGTTGGCAATGAATGTTTGCTGCCTATCTTTCCTCAGTATTTTTTGAAATTTGGCCTTAAAATATATCACTGCTGTTTGATGGTATGAAAGTTCTTGTTGAACTATTTTTAGCATCTGTTTCTCCTCTTTCTTTATTGCAACTATAGATTTGACAAGTCTAAACCCATACATAGGTTGCTTAGTGGTAAGTAGTCCTCTTCATTGAGGTCAAGGTTTCAAATCCCCTTGAAGCAACCTACTTGGAACATATATATGTCTCATATGTTTACCATATGCGGAGCTTGTATCTTTAATTTAACCCTTGCTTCGTTTCCTACTATTGAGTGTCTATTTGAAGTCATATATCTGCCCAAGTTATTTTTTTAAATAGTTGTTGGATGTTTGAGGATACTGCTGAATTACTTGAATTTTGCAATTGACTCTCTGAAATGTATTTTTATAATTCTTTGAAATTTTAATCTGCTTTCATTTTTATAAGGAAGTATGCAAGTTTTAGTCTAATGATGAAAGTGCAGTCCAGGTGGATGTTCCTTGCTGGGTCAAATAAATAAAGTTACTGGATCAGAGTATTCTAATGTATCAAATCCAAGTGCAGATTTTTGTGGCAATAACTATGGAGTAATAATTTATGGAACTTTAAGTATTAATAAATGGCATGCAAAATCAATTCGTCCAAACTTACAGGGTGGTAGTGATTATTTACTGGTGAACATCATTATTTTTGTGCTTTTTGCAACTTAAAAATTGTTTTAATTTCTTAGAAATTGCAACTGTTGGAATGTTGAAATGTTTCAAGGAGCTTGTTGGATCTCTACACATTGTTTGAGGCTTTGATTAAATTTTAAGCCACAATGTTTTCAATAGAGAAGCTTTTACCAAAATTGGAAAGCAGTAGACAACATCAAACATCTACTCTATATTTTTAGTGTTGAATATTATTACTTATGTGCATATTTTTCCAAATAACAAGGTTGTGAACCTCCCTATTTGAAGAGATTTTGTATGATCATTTTGTCTATTTTCACTTATATATAAAATTATCACCTTATGTCTTATGTGTATAATGAAATTGATTCTGTTATGGAGTCATGAAGTAGTTTAGTTGTTTAGACCATATCTTTTATGTTCAGTCTGCATCTTGAGTGCTTTTCTTCTTTGAATAGAATATTGTACTTAATCCATTTTAAAATATTGTTGTGTAGTGAAGAGTTTTTTGGCAAAGTGAGAAGAAGATAAAAGATAGAAGGAGATAAAAGCTGTCCCCACTGCCACTAGTTAAAATTTTTTTTAAACTTGTTTTTTAGTTCTTAAAATAATTTTGTTTTATAGAATGGTTAGAAACAGAGTTGCCAGTTACCAGCAAAAACCAAGTCTTTATCTCAAGCTGTGCTTAGTCATCTTTCACCAGGGAGAGTGTTGTCATGATTAGTAAAAAGGTTATTACTTTGAGGTGAACAAAGGGGAAGAAAGAAGAGTGGATAGAGAGAGATGAAGAAAGCAGATTGTACTGAACAGTAGTTGATGAAAATTAAAAAGCAGATTGGCAGACAACTATTGGAGTCTGTAGCATGTGTGTGGACAATTCTTGCACTGTTTTTATTTTTATCTTATTTAATTGATGCTCATCTAAGTAGGAAACTGAGATTCAGGCATCAATAGAAAAGATCTAGGTTTCAATTTTATAGAACCTTAAGTATCTTTTGTTTGGATAAGCGTCAAGTGATGGTTGAAAATGTCTATACCTTGTGCTTCTTGTTCATTAATTCCTATATTATGTTGATGGGGGATTTGAAAATAACGAAGCTGAATATGAAGAAACTCACAACATTGTTATATTGCCTGATTATGTAACTCTTCCATTTCCTTCTGTGGAGTTGCCAGAAAAGGTAATTGTTGTTTATCATTATTATTATCATTTGTGATGTAACTACCATCTCAAGCAAAAATTTAAATTTGCTTGTCTTGTGTGGAACATTACAGGTGTGGTTGGCAGTCGATGCCATCTTAATGGCTGAGGGTGCTAAGAGGAAAGAGCAAGTTGCAGCTTGGACAGCTGATAAGAAGCAAACCAGTGCATATGATAAGAGCAGCTTGGACAATTCTTGCACTTTGCAACAGATTGACAATGGTGTTATTGTTCCACCATCTGGGTGGAAATGTGCTAAGTGTGATAAAAAGGAGAATCTTTGGCTGAATCTTACTGATGGAATGATTCTTTGTGGAAGGAGAAATTGGGATGGAACTGGTGGCAACAACCATGCTGTTAAGCACTTCAAGGAGACAGGCTACCCCCTTGCTGTCAAGCTTGGAACAATAACTGCTGATCTGGAAGGAGCAGGTAATGCTTTCTTGCATGAGCGGTAAACTTCTCTCCAAATGTTGTTTCAATCTAATTGTCTATTAATCATACTTTAGGTCTTTAATGCCTATGCAATGACAGTTCAAAATCTTAATGTGAAACTTATTTAAGGTTCTGATTTTATGTTTAGGCAGTGAGTTAAAATAAACAACATTAGGCAATGAGTTATTCTAGACTATGAGTTACCTGGTTGATGTGTGTCCAGTAGAATATTGTAGAATTTTGCACTTCTTATGAAGATTGGGAATTTAGCTGGTTAAAAGGGAAGTTTGTGATGCTTCCTCAATGAAGAGTAATATATTGTTTTATTTAAATAATCTTGCTCGTCTTCCATATTGCATATTGGCTGTCAAACATAATTAAATCTGATAATGGGTTCTGTCAGCCATAAACTTTGATTGATCACCACAAGTTTGGTTCAGAAGAAGTAAAGTGTTTTGGCAGTCTGAGATAGTCTGCCAAATGACTCCTTATCCAATTAATTTTGTGTGTTAATTTTTGCATTATCTGTTCTCAGATGTATTGAAAACTTACTATAGGTATCATATCGTGGCAGCTCAGATGTTTTCTCTTATCCAGAGGATGATAGTGTTATGGATCCGCTTTTAGCGCAACATTTGGCATTTTTTGGCATTGATTTTTCATCATTAAAGAAGGTTAGTTTTTTTATGTTGGATTGCATTTGACGGCAAATGGTTATTTGAGCAAGGTAATTTCCATCACAAAATGTGTAAGATAGGTGAACAAGACATGAGATACACGGTTAGCAATGCAATATGGTGTAACTCGTAAGTATAAATATTATATACGTTTTCTACTTGTTTACCTTGAACTTTTGATTGAATTTAAGATTTGAAGTCCTTAGAAGAAAGAATGCTTTTATATGTGTTGGTTAAAATGTTTTTAATACGTTTCATTCTCAAAAATACATGATCAGTTATGTAGATAATAATGTTTGCAGGTTTTTGGCTGCTTTTAAAAATGGATTGGTATTAAGCTGGGGTCGTTTTTGGCCATGATTTAATTCCATTGTCATCCATCATCTTCTCTGTTGTAGCCTAAGATTTATTCTTCCTATACTTTTTCCAGATCATTTATATTTTCCAGCATAAAGCAAGATATCTCTTTCATATGTCTTTCTCATCACTCTAATTCGTGATAGTTCTCATCCGTGGCATGTGTTTTTATAATACATTGGTTTTTTTAACCCTAAGTATATGTATTGCTACTGGATAAATAACTCAAATTTGTTGTTTTTGTTTGTTTGCATACAAGAAATTTTCAATTATTTGACACATCAATTTTGATTACTTGACCTTTTTTTTCTCAAAACAGTCACATATGATATACCCAAAAAAAGTCAACCCGTATTTTTAATATATTTGACACAAAATGCATTTAACTTATTTACATCTTTGCCACCCTAAATAAATATATCGGCTGAGTAATTTTTTTTACTCATTTCCCCTCTCCCGCTTCTACTTTGGTTTCCCTCTTCTAATTTTACCCTAGAAATTCTTTCCCTCTCTTTCACTCTCACTTCACCGATTGATTCACTCAGCCATTCCCTCACTTCATTGATAAATTCTCTCAATTTTGGCCTTGCTTCTTTCCTCGATCAGGCAATTGCTTCGTTGCTCCCATTGTTGCTCCCTCCCACCATCGACAAGATTGCTGGTCATAAACAAGGTACCTAGTCCCTTTCTTTTCACCTCTCTTCATCTAATTTCTTTTATATTTGTTTTTGCTTCTGCGTGTTTGGATTTGATTGTCGCGGTTGTTATGTAGTTCAAAGTTAAAAATTTACATTCATTGCATGCAAGTCTGCTCCCTACGCAACTGGGTTTTAATGGATCCAAAAGATAAAAAGATCTCTAGGTTCAAAAAATCTTTTTATCAGATTACAAAATTAGGGGTGGTTGAGAGTGGCTAAGGAGTCTAGATTGTGAAGAAGAGAAGTAAGATTTGAGTGGTTTTCTTGAAGAAAGGAGTTTGGAGAGATTGAGAAGTGATCTGCTCGCTGCTTCTCTCATGGCAGTTTTGAGTTTAATTTGATGCTTCACATGCCTTCACTTCTTTCTTCTTCTTCTCTGTTGAATAAAACTTTATTTCGTAAATTAGTTCTTTTTAATTCTTTAAAATATTAATCTTTAATTTCTTCCTAGATGTTACAGAGATAAGAAAGAGAATAGATAAAAAGTTATATATATATATATATATATAATTTTTTATCATATGTGATGAGAGCAGTCATTGCACCTTGCACACACAATTGGACAAAAGAAAGAGTAAAGACATTTATATAATATGATACAGATGAAAGAGAATTATTAATAGAAACAATTTTGCACAAACACAGAGAGAGAGAGAGAGTTGTAATGGCTGCCAACCTGTAAATGTATGCCTTAGCACGTCTTCTGAGTCAACTTTTCTCTCTTTTATGTTATTTGCTACATTCTATGCTATAATCTAATGTTCTGTTTTTCATGTTTTCATGTACCACATGAAGCTTCGCAAAAATGAGAGGTGCTCTTTTATCTTTAAAAAGCTTGTTGGATTGCCTTCAGGGCATTGGGCTTAAAATGTGGTTAGTTGTTTATTACTTTTATTTTAACTAATTTTTCTGCATATTTTATGGCAGGTGTCAATAACATGGCAGAAGTAGATGTTCCTGGTCATGGAGAATCATGGTAAACATTTATAACCACTATATGGCCATTGAGACATATTGAAGGGTGTAGGGTTCTGGCTGTTGTTTACCATAGCCTTAATACTTTCCTTAATTCTTGTGAACGAAAGGAGAATGAATAAGCTGCTGAACTTTTTCGGATAGGTACAAGATCATAGATTATTGTTTTTCTAGTGGAACACACACACACACTCATTTGCATCCTGGTTAAGTAAAAATCATGCTTTTAAGTTTCATTTTCTTTTCATTTATTTCCTGGGTAAATCCATAACCTGGAAGTCTGGAACACATGTAAACATGTTCGGTTTTGAAGCACCAAAAGCTGGAAATTGTTCTGGCTTAGCAGCTTCATTGTCTCATTGTACATTTCAATTACTATACCAGATTTATTCATTGGTGCTTGAAATTTCAAATGCATATGCAGGGGAACTGGGTTTCCTGATCTTTGGCCTTCTCCAACCTGTAGAGAGCCACTTGATGTTGCAAAAAATTTTACTTTTGATGTGATTTCTGGGATTCTTTCAGGTCAAGATCTTTAAAACCTTTGCTCACATATTGCATCAACATTAGTTTTCACTGCTAAGAAATGTTGTCCGTGATGTGCACTTCATATTCATGCTTGCCTTCATAAGGAGAAAGTTAGCTAATGTCATTAATTAACTTGATTTATAAATATGTGGAAGTGACTTTTAAATTTTTGGTTAACCAAATTACAGAAGTAATCTTGGATCAATTCTGAGTGTCTTCAACATGGCAAATAAAGTGTATTTATGTTTGAAAATAAATTTGTTATTATTCATTTGGTAATTTGTTAATACGTAAGCTTTCACCTGCCCAAAAAAAAAAAAAAATTATCGGCTCATTTAAAATACATATGCTACCAAATTCATTTAGGTACATGCTCTTACATCCTTTGCCCCCTTCCAGTGACTTAGTGTATTAGATTCATGTGGATATGCAGAATATCTTGTTGTTCAAAACATGACATCATTATTGCCTTTCTATCTTGCCTGGACATAGTAACTTCTTTATAGTGGGTGTTGCATACTCTTTCTCTCCTTCATTGATGTAGGCATGAAATTTTTGTGTTGCAGATTTGAGAAAAATATTCCCATTTGAGCTATTTCACTTGGGTGGCGACGAGGTCAATACAGGTTAGTATGAGTGGCCTTCTTCTTGCTTGCTAAGATTCTGCATTTTCTTTCTTCTTGCCTTTCTCATAAAAGTCTTTTTCTTTCCATCAATCAAAAAGGCTTTGTCTATCTTGGAAAAAAGTCAGAAATCATAAATGTGAATCTGAGAAATATCTGAACATAAAGAATAAGGAATGAATTTGAGTGGAATATCCTGAATGCCAAAGTGTTTACGTGAAAAGATCTCCCCACTTAGTTTATGTTTAGAAAGCTTCAGTGAATTGACATACTCTTTACATAATGTAATGCACAATTGTTTGCTTTATAAGTAACTAAAATATGAGGGTCATACTCTTTACATGATAGAATGCACACTTGTTTGTTCGTAAGTAACTAAAATATGAGGCTCTTCCCTCTCTGTCTACCCATCTCTCTGTGGTGATACTTTCATGTTTGTATTCGTTCTAGTGTTCACTGATTGAAAATTTTATAGTGTTTAACGGATTGCTGGAGCTCTACTCCGCACGTGAAGCAGTGGTACATGCCTTACTCATTTTGGCAATTTTCTTCCACTAACTTTATTGCGACTAAAAAATTTTAAGGAACGTGTTCTTTAGATCAAGCAACTTAAGGCTGGAATTACTGTGACCAGATGGATCTTTTATATTCTTACTGTCACTATTTCCTTGTCAAGTGAATCCTAGTTTTGCTTTCACGCTCATTCTCATCCATTTCTCCTTCATCTCCTGTTACTCTGTTTTCTAGAGATAGTAATTCACTGATTCACTGGTTGATTTATTATTGTTTCGTTTGCTATTTGACTGGAATGAGCTGAGGTTATTGATTGTACAGTACTTCATGTTTATCTGAGTTTGAGCGGCATGTATCGGATTTGAGCAAGTTATTACATAATTTTTCAAATTATTGAGAAAAGTTGAACTCGTGTAGACATTGAATACTAGTTTGGTTTCTAATAGAAATCTTTTCTTCTAGAATTATGGTTAAAATTATATTACCTTTACTGATAATTTAAGTCTTCGTCTTCTAATGTGAGTTTTGTTCTTGGTTTTTGGTCTTAGAGATTATACTTATGACATGGATGGGTTTATATGCTATCTACTTGAAATTGAGAAAATTTTTCCATGTAGTATCTGTGTTAACTTTTTATCATAAGTTAAATTCATGTGCAGGTATTATCATTGTCGTTTGATGTACTATTGACAACATATGACATAGCATTAATGGATCAAGATTTTCTTTCTCAAATACCGTGGTCGTATGCGATAATTGATGAAGCCCAAAGACTTAAAAATCCTTCCAGTGTAAGTTTGGCTTTATGTAGTCAGTAGCCTATATTTCTATAGTGGGCACTGTAGCTGATAGAATCAATTTATCATAAATAATATAGAAGCAGCTAGTAAATTAGCAATTACATGAATACATATTCTAGATGGTTTACATATATAATTGAGTGAGTTTATATTATATGATTAGAAAAAAAAAAGAAGTAAGGCTATGTTTCTTGATTTCTTCTGACTTTTTTTTTTTTGAGTTTATTTCTTTCTTTCCTGAACTTTGTATGATTACTTGTATGAATTCCAAAGAAATTGTGCTACTAGTTGGGTAAAATAAGACTAGTCCGGGTTGGTGAAAAGCATAGTTTTCTTGAGACATTTTCCCTTTTCTCTAGGATTTCTCATTGGAAATATTTTATGGTTAACCTTAACAGGTTCTATATAATGTTCTTAAAGAGCGATTTGTCATGCCAAGAAGATTGTTGATGACAGGCACACCTATCCAAAATAATCTTACTGAACTTTGGGCCTTGATGCATTTCCGTATGCCTTTGGTGTTTGGGACACTGTATCCCTGTCCCACCTAGAATCACTGTCAATGAAACTGTTGAGAGCTTTTTCAAAGAGTATCATCCTTCGACTTATCTTTCACATTTTGTAGTTCGTCGAACAAAGAAAGTTTAAGAACTCACTGTAAGCATAACTTCTTATTTTTTAAAAACTGTCAAGTATGCTTCTTTAGCACTAGAAAGTTTCATTTTATTTGGGTTCATTTCCTGCAAATGAATGGAATACTGAGAAGATTTGTTATATTCCAATTTGTTATCCTCTGTTTCCAAACAGAACCCTTGATTTATATTATAATCAGCTGCACCCTCGAAGATTTGCTAGGAAGCAAATAATAGGCATGGTACGTAGTTTTAACTAAAATGTATCAACCAATTCTATTTGTATTATGTAGAAAGACTATAATTTTTTTGAAAAATATTTATAAAATATATATATACATACTTGACAGTTCTGGTTCAATGATTTGGCCATTCCCAAAAAGTTGACAATAATAAACTGTCAAATATGGGCTGAATATGTCATATTTGACGGTTACCTATTAATAAACAATCAAATATGAGCTAAAAATTGGGATAATATTTGACACAATAAGTCAAAATATGAGTTCTGTCATGACAGTATCCAAACCGACAAGTATAATAAACAGTCAAATATGAGAAGAGTCAAATATGAGCCAAAATATTTGTCAGTCAATAAAGAGTCAAATAATAATACTGACATACTTGACGGTCAAAAGGAATCAAATATGAAAAAATTAGGTTTTCATTTTTTGTCATACTTGACAGTGTTGAAACGGTCAAGTATTAAAGTAATAATATTTGACTGTCGAAAGCTCACATACTTGACGGTCAAAAGCAATCAAATATGTTTCGTAAAGAGTCAAATATGAGCCAAAATATTTGTCATACTTGACAGTATCGAAAGGGTCAAGTATTAAAGTAATAATATTTGTCTGTCAAAAAGAGTCAAATATTATTCTATGCTCACATACTTGACGGTCAGAAGCAATCAAATATGGAAAAAATTTCGTAAAACTTGACGGTTACTGCACAATACTTGACGGTTATAAGCAGTCAAATTTTGAAAAATTCGACCGTAGGTTTATAATATTTGACGGTTACTGTCAAATATTATTAACAAAAATTTAAAAATTTTGACCGTTACTTTGTCATATTTGACGATTAATGTCAAATATTTCTTCAATAAACCGTCAAATAAGGCCTAAAATTTGAATACAAACTTGACTGTTTTGTAAGAGTCAAATAATGCTATAGTGAATATTTGACTGTTTGACCAACAGTCAACTATTATCATATTTGACGGTGATATATATGACACGCAAAAACTGTCAAATATTATCATATTTGACGGCTAAAAACAGTCAAATATTTGCTTTTTTCTTGTAGTGAATAATGAGGAACAAGAAAAAGAAATGCCAATATGAACTTAATTACTAAGCCCTTACCAGATATAAAATAAATCTATTTACACATTTTGGTGGACTCTACTTCGAGGTATATACTGACTTGCATTGTTCAATTTGTCTCTTACATAATGTTAATTTGAATTATTTTTTCTCTTTAATAATTGTTAGATGATTTTGCATATGGATGATTCGTCAATAACAATAAATTTCTATTATGTTATTAATCAACTTTGTTATAATTTCTTCTTTTTTTTAATTTTTGCACTAATTGTGTGTCTTAGTTATTAATTAATTAAATCGATAGTTAAATATATTTCAAAGCTACATTTAGAACATTCAAATTGTATATATGAATAATAATTGGGATAATATCATTAACCACCCCTGAAGTTTAGCTAATTATCATGCGGAAAGCCTCTTATGTAAATATATCAGCACCGTCCCTAACGTTTGCGTTTAAGCTTCATCCAGGTCCACCCAACAGATTCCGTTAGTTGTCAAATTAATGTTTTGGGGTATTTTAGTAAAATTACATAATTTCATATGGGATAATATCATAAATCACCCTTGAAGTTCAGCTAATTATCATGCGGAAAGTCTCTTATATAAATATATTAGCGCGGTCCCTAACGTTTGCGTTTACGCTTCATCCAGGTCCAGCCAACAAATTCTGCTAGCTTTCAAATTAACATTTTGATGTATTTTAGTAAAATGACATAATTTCATATCAGTAAACGTAAAACTAACCCTTGAATTTTCTTTTCTAAAATATTCATTTCATATCACACAAGCATCACCATCCATAACCACCATAGCCACTATCACCACCATCAAACTCATTTAAATAAAAAAATATACGTCATAAGACTCCACCGTGATAGCACCGAATTTGCCTCCACCATCAACACCCACCATCTCAACTCAATCACAAAGCTATTAAAAAAAAGAATCAAATATTCAAAATTAAATCTAGATTATTTCAATAATTATGTTTTAAAAAAATTATGCAAAAACTCTAAAACCCAAAACTGGCATGCTTTTCTTTCTCCTCACTAACTTCTTTAAAAATTTTCTCAACCTAAGAAAACATTCATAGACACTATGTATTGAAATGAAGCAACAAAAATAAAGACAAAAAAATTCTCAAACTGAAATTTTAAAAAGAACCAGTAGCCAGCCAAAGCTATGTTTGGAGATTGAGAGGTTGGGGTGAGAGAGGTAGCTGTGGGTGTGAAAAGGGATTGGATTTTCGATTGCGAAAAAAAAAGAAAGAAGAAAGGATATAAAAGTAAGGGTAAAATGGTATTTTTAATTTTTTTCTCAGTTTCTACACAAACGGAATTTGTTGGCTGGACTTGGATGAAGCTTAAACGCAAACGTTAGGGACCGCGCTGATATATTTACATAAGAGGCTTTCCGCATGATAATTGGCTAAACTTCAGGGGTGGTTAATGATATTATCCCATATGAATTATGTCATTTTACTAAAATACCCCAAAATGTTAATTTGAAAACTAACGGAATCTGTTGGCTGGACCTGGATGAAGGTTAAACGCAAACGTTAGGGACCGCGTTGATATATTTACATAAGAGGCTTTCCGTATGATAATTAGCTAAACTTCAGGGGTGGTTTATGATATTATCCTAATAATAATTCGTTATTGGCTTCTTCCCATTCGTTCACTTACATATATAGAGAAACAAATATTCCTGACTGGAAAATACAGCAACTAACGTAACATATACGAGTGGGATTACATGCATAAGTAGCTAGTGTATTATTGTTTTTTAAATATAGGCTACCTCATTTTTTTATTTTATTTTTATAATTACTATTTTTATTTTTTTATATTTTTGTTATTTTTCACGTAATTTTAAAAAACTATTTTATTATTAGTAAAAAATTAAATAAATTAACAGAAATCTAAAAGACAACATTTAACAATAATTTTAAAAAGTACTTTATATTATTAATAAAAAATTTCAACTACAATTAAAATTTATTTTTTTATTAATAGAAGTCTAAAATAAATTGGCAATAATTTAAGAGACAACATTGACAATAATTTAAAAGAAAAATTATTTCATTACTAATAAAGATTTTTTTATTAATGCAAGTGAAATGTAACATTAGAAGCTTTTTACTTTTTGAAAAAAAAATAATTTTCTTTCAGTAGGGGGTGCAGTAGCAGCAGTTTTGAATTTTTGAAATAGAATATATATTTGCTGTGGCTGCAGGTTGCAAACATAGCCGTTAGAGGCTTTTGTGCTTTTGAAAAAATTACTGGGCTGCAGAAGGCCAGGCCACGTCAGGCTCAACAGGCGAGGCTTTGCCAGCCCAAGGGTGGCCTGGACTGTTGCGACCTCTACCCAAAACTTAGGGGTACTCTTAATTAGTATGTTACTAACCCTTCGATACACATGAAATAATTTCCTATATTTGAAGTACCAATTATTGTAGACATACAATATTATTATGTGAATTTAATAATTTTATCGAAAATAAACTTCATTCCATGCTTGGTTGTAGTCAATTTTTTATGAAATGAAGAAAAATTAGTCTCAGATTTTAAGATAGGCTAAACCTTTTAGATGAAGATAAATATTTGCTTCATTAAGTTAGAGAGTGAGATTATAAACCCCTTTGGCATGTTTTATATGATCTTAAACAATGTCCATGAGAAAAGATTATGTATTTGATTTATAAAAAGTCTTGAAACGATTGACTGCAGGTTTTTTTCCCCAAGCTAGAGGCCCTGCAACTGTTGAGAGTTAATAATGAAAAGATTTGGATGAGCCCACTTCCGAAAACAATTTCTTCTTCCTCTGAAAATTTGACACACTTGATATTGTGAAGATGTGAAAGATTAAAATATGTATTTTCATCTTCTATGGTCAAAAGTCTTGAGCAGCTCCAACACCTTGAGATAGGAAATTGCCCTCTTTTAAAGGAGATTGCTGAGAATGAAGGAATAGAGTCATCTAATTACTTCGTCTTTCTGCAAGTAAAATTTTTAGAACTTTGGAAGCTACCTGAACTTGAAAATTATAACTCTGTGATACATACTTTGAAGTGGCCAATGGTAAAGAGATTAATATTGTTTGCTTGTCACAAAGAAAAGGCATTCACTTGACAGTATCTAAATGCTAATGAAGAGAAGGCCATGTTGACATTTCGGTACAAAAATCCCTCTTTTGGGCTCAAAAGGTACAACTCGTATTCCTTTTCTATATGTTGTCCATAACACTTCTCTCTAATACTCTTCAACGATCGAAATAATGATGATTTGGCTTTGGACAGATTTTCTTCCTAATAAAATTTAGTCAATTGAATTGATTGCATGAGTTTTAATAAATTCGATCTGATATAATGTACTAAATTAATCAGATTATTAAATCTTCTCTTTTCCTCCACTCACCAAATATATCTTGACAGTCCAATCAAAATTACATTTCCGTGATCAGGAGTTTCCATAATTAGTCCAAGGAATAATGTTAATAGTTGCTTTGAAATTCACAATAGTATAAAGTTATTTTTTTTCGAAAGCTAATTAGCGTTGTAATTTATTTTTTCATACATTATCTTTTTCTTCTTCTTCCTTGTAATTAGTTTTATTTAAGAGTATTTGCAATGCTATAATAATGCTTATGCTAAGAAATTGATATTTGATGGTTTTTTGCAGCGCAGATGTGGGCTCTGTTAGGGTGGTCCATGCTGCTTTGCAGGAGTTTGCAAAGCTCTCTGGTTTAGTTATGAATACGTCCAAGAGTCATGTCTTCTTTTCTGGAGTCAATGATGAGGACAGAACAGTGTTACAGACCATCTTGGGTTTTCAGGTGGGGAGTCTGTCGGTTAGATATTTGGGAGTGCCTCTAATTAGTACCAGACTACGCCTTTCAGATTGCACTCCTTTGATAGAACGAATTCTGTCGAGGGTCAGGTTATGGACTTCTGCTGTGCTGACTTATGTTAGTCGTCTCCAGTTGATTAAGTCTGTACTATTTTCCATTCAGGTATATTGGTCCTCTATGTGCATATTACCGGCAGCAGTGGTACGGAAGATTGAGGGTATTATGGCTGCTTTCCTCTGGAAAGGGACCTCTTTGTCTCGTTCTGGAGCCAAAGTAGCTTGGGATTCAATTTGCTATCCATTGAATGAAGGGGGATTGGGAATTAAGCGAGTGAAGAAGTGGAATCGTGCTGCTATTCTACAGCATATCTGGAGACTTCTTTCTGACAAGTGCTCCACATGGTCTTCTTGGGTTCATAAGGTGCTCCTTCGGGGTCGCTCATTTTGGCAGGTTCAGGTTACTTCTGGAGCCTCCTAGTCTTGGAGGAAGATTTTGCAAAGTCGGGATTGGTGTAGGGGTAAATTTATCTCTTGTATTGGAGACGGATGTGATACCTCACTTTGGCAGGATTACTGGTTACCGCAGGGGCGCCTTTGTGATTTGTTTTCTTTCAGGACTCTCTCTTCCACAGGTCTTCCCTCAGATGCAAAAGTCTCAGCTATTATTCAGAATGGGGATTGGGCTTTTCCTGATGGTGGTCCGGTCCTTGGACGGATCTGGGACTCTATCAGCATCCGTCCTATGATAGAGATTCCTGACCATATTGTTTGGAAGGGTCACACCTCTGGTGTTTTCTCCATTGCCTCAGCTTGGGAATTATTACGGAGCAAGAGATCGGTAAACTCATTTCACCATCTTCTGTGGTTCCCTGGCCATGTTCCCAGACACTCATTTATTCTTTGGCTTGCGTCATTGGGTCGTCTTCGTACTATAGACCGACTACGACATCATGGCATGTTATCCTCTTTAGTTTGTGTTCTCTGTACTTCAGCAAATGAGACTCACGAGCATCTTTTCTTTAGCTGTCCTTTCTCGTCTTCTGTATGGGGGGAGATTTCAGCTAAGACTCTCATTGTTTGGCCATCTTCTAGTTGGCTCTCTTTACTTCATTGGGCTTCTCTTCATCTTAAGGGCAAGAAGAATTTTGGGCATGTCCTTGCACGGTTGGTCTTTTCTACTACAGTTTATTTCCTATGGTGTGAGAGGAATGATCGTGTGCATCAACACCGTCGTCGGACTCGTCGTCAGGTGATTGATGAGATTTTTGCCTTGGTTCGCTCTCGGCTTCTAACCTTCGAGGCCAAGTATGTGATCACTCCTCAGCTTTGTGCCATATGGAGCCTTCGTCGTTAGTTTTGATTCTTGGATTTTGTTTTGTTTGGGCAATTGCGCCCCTTTGTTTTGTTTGGGGCCTTTGGCTCTATGTTCTGTTTGTTTGTTTAGAGCCTTTGGACTTTATTATTTCCTTTTGGACTTGTGAGTACTAGATACTCTTCTTGGGGCATGCCCCTCGTATCTTGTACAATTTTTTTCCTTTTAATGTGAATAGTAATTTTTTCAAAAAAAAAAGTCAGAGAACTTTTTTTTTTGAGTGAATTTGATGTAATTATATATCAGAGATGGTGTAGAATGGTTCACAGGAATATGACTTACAACTTGATTTTCTCTGACTGATCTTCAGGTTAACTGCAATTTGGAGGAATTGAAATTGGATGACTAGGACATCATGATGACATTGCAAGGCCAGATTCCAGAAAACTACCTCGGTAGACCTAAAGTTCTAAGTGTTTATTTTGATGAATCAGCAAAATTTCATTGAATTCTTCAAAGACTTAGCAATGTCATAGAGTTGGATGTAACATCCCAACCAGTATGTGGCACTTTGCAATGTGTGTGACACTTTGCGGTCCCTATAAACCCTCAAGCGGTGACCCCTATATAGTCTCAAGCAGTGGTCCCCATGCACACTTTCGAGAGGTGGCCTCTACAAAGTCTCAAGAGGTGGTCTCTACACATGCGCAAAGCCCAATAGCCCGGTCCATTGTCGGATATTATCCGCTTTGGACACACAGTCCCTTCTGGTTTTGCTTTCGGGCTTTGCAACCCAAAAGGAGGAGCTCACAGGGTATTTAAGCACATATCATATCATATTCCCAAGCGATGTGAGATATTACATTCACCTCCCCTTAGGAATCAAGCATCCTCGCTTGATTGTGCTTATTACATCCCCAAGGTGACATACTACACTTCTGGTTGGGCTAGGCTCTGATACCTTTTGTAACATCCCGGCGATGTGAGATATTACATTCACCTCCCCTTAGGAATCAAGCATCCTCGCTTGATTGGGCTTACATTCCCAAGGTGACACCCTACACTTCTAGTTGGGCTAGGCTCTGATATCTTTTGTAACATCTCGACCTGCCTGTGGCACTTTTAATGGTCTCGTATATGGCACTTTACATTGTGTGTGGCACTTTACGATCCCCATAAACCCTCAAGAGGTGGCCCCCACACAGTCTCAAGCAATGGTTCCCATGCGTGCCTTCAAGAGGGGGCCCCTACAAAGTCTCAAGAGGTGACCCTCACACGTCCATGAAGCCCAATATCTCGGCCCACTGTATGATATTGTCCGCTTTAGAGACACAATCCGTCACGGCTTTGCTTTCAGGCTTCGCAACTCAAAAGGCCTCCAACAGTTTAAGGAGCTCACAGGATATTTAAGCACATATCATATCATATTCCCAAGCAATATGGGATGTTACATTGGAACTATATCATACTTCATGTGAAGATTATTTTTATGTGGAGAGGACGAGAAACATGATGGGACACTTAGACATATTAAGAAAATAAATTTGCATGTCTTTCCAATCTAAAGTACATGTGGAAACTAGACACAAAATTGGATTCGGCTCTTCAAAATCTTGAAAATCTAGGAGTATTAGATTGTCACAAATTGATCAGCCTATTGCCATATTCATTTTCTTTTAAAAATCTAATAGTTATGGAAGTTTTTTCTTGTGATGGATTGATGAATTTAATGACATCTTCCACAGCAAAACGTTTGGATCAATTGAGAGAAATGAAAATAAACAAATGGGGAAAGATGATAGAAGAAGTAGCAAATGACGGGGATGTAGCAAAAGGTGAAATTGTTTTCAGCAAACTAAAGTCGTCGCTTGAAGATTTAAAGAACATCACAAGCTTCTGGTCTGGCAATTATACCTTGAAGTTCTCATCTTTGGAAGAATTAGATGTGAAAAGATGCTGTAAAATGAAAACTTTTTCTGGAGGATTGTTAAGCACACCAAGGCTAGTACAGAAAGGGACGGAATGCATGTTTAATTTTGGAGGGTTTTGGGGATGGTGACCTCACTACAACCATACAACAATTACACCAAAAATTGGTACCTATTGATTTACTTAAATAATTTACCATTAATTTTTTCGTAGAATTTTTTATTCCCTTTATTAAGAAATCACTTCACATAAAGGTTCGGAGTATTAGGTGTGAAGTCAACATTTACATTTAATTTTCAAAACCCTTTCACAATTGGACCTCATGAGTAATTCAATTTTAATAATAGATTGTCTATGATACTCAATAACTAAATTTTATATTCAAATTTGAGTTATTAGATCAATGTATTCTGAGTAATTGAGATTAAATTATCTAATTTTTATCATTCTTAAGATACTTTAACTAATTACAAATATTAAATTAAATCTTAACTAGTAAATGTGCATTTTTTAAACGGTTCATAATTTGCGTATAAATTTGTATAGAAAACATATTGATGCTGTGGAAATTATATGGTCACGGGAGATCATAATAAATTTTTCTTTTTTACTATAAAAGGAGTTGAGTACCCTAATTTCCACTATTGAGTACTTACCCAATGGCCAAAAGGATGCTTAGTATTAAGTGGTTGAACTTTATTCAAAATTTATGCGTGAAAGCTATTAAGGGGAAATAATTTTCAGCCCGTAACCAGTTGAAGTTTAATTAAAAAATATATATCAACACCTTATGTGTAATAACATCACTACCTCCTATTAACTTTTTTATGCATAAAGTAAAATTTGACAATAAATATTTAACATATCCTTTACACCGTCTATTAAAATAAAAAAGAAAAAAGTAGTATTCAACCTCTTGAGATTTGCTGAAAATGATCAATATCCCAAACTATCTGTAATAATTAGGGCTACTCGTTTTGTTAATTTTTGTCGATCAAAAGTGATATCTGACATGTGTATACATCGATCTAAGATGTCCAATATATTATGAGAAAATTGACAAAATAGACACAATTAGGGGGCCTTGTTGAAAAATGGACACATCCTGAAAAATTTTCATGCGATAGACACTTTCTTGACAAAAAGATCCAATTACCCTTATGTATTCAATTTTTTCCAAAGTCTTATTTCTCTCTCTTCAGACGACCGAAACCCATCTCCCTCTCTTCAGATTTGATTTAATTTCTAGGGAATTTGAATTCGAGATTTGAGTTTCTGAAGGATTTGTGAACTTATTTAAGGATAAATCGAGTGTTATAATATGATTTTTGTGAGCTAATGCGTGTGAAAATCGATGAAACGAGTTATGAATCCTGTGTTTTATCGCAAAGAAGAAGACACTCGACACTCGAAAACAACCTGTCGAGTCGTGTCGAGTTATGTAATGTCGAGTGTCGAGTGTTTGTTGAGTAGTGAAATGTCAAGTGTCGAGTGTTTGTCTAGTGGTGAAATGTCGTGTGTCGAGTGGTGAAATGTGTAGTGTCGAGTGTCGGATATTTGTCGAGTGTCGAGTTGTGTCGGATACAAGGTAGTGTCGAGTGTCGGATTAATGTGTCCTCGAAAATAGACTGTTATCGAGAATCCGACACGACTCGACACGGCTCGACACATGCGTGTCAAGTGTCGAGTTGTGTCTGATGCATGTAATGTCGAGTGTCAAGTTGTGTCGGATGCAAGTAATGTCGAGTGTCGAGTTGTGTCGGATGCAAGTAATGTCGAGTGTCGAGTTGTGTCGAGTGTCGAGTGTCGAACGCGCAAGTCTTCGCGCGATATATAGCTCTAAAAGAGTGTTGGATGCAAGTAATCAGATGCAAGTAATTTCAAAGGGGGTATTTGAGTCTTTTTGTCAAGAAAGTGTCTATGGCATGAAAATTTTTCAGGATGTGTCCATTTTTCAACAAGGCCCCCTAATTTTGTCTATTTTCTCAATTTTTCCATAGATTATTCACACAAACAATTAAAAATAATATATTTTTATTAACTTTTCAAAAAACTATAATATCCTTAATAAGTCTCGATACTAATATTAAGTTCCAAAAATATAATTGTCATTTCACATTTTTCTTATTTTTTTCTGAATGCAAAAGAAAAAATTTCCTTCAATTAAACAACAAATCCTAAATCTCAATGATGTTAAATTTTTATGTCTTAGCATCTCCCTCTGAGGGTGAAACAACAACAATTACAACTAACAAATTTACTTTTAGAAGTCAAGATTATTATTAAAATATATTAAGGATCTTATAGTGATCTTAAAAAAGGTATCAAAATTTTTATTGTTTTTAATTGGTTATGTTTCAGAGTTTGCATGTGTACTCAAGCATCGTATTATATAAATTTTTACAATTTTTATATGTCTTGGGGTACCCTAGGGGCACAGAAGAATGACGAGGATGGGAGGGGTAGTCCCATTATTATAAATATTTAGGATATTAGATTTTCAATAAAATCTAAGGGTGTTGTTGTAATTTTTCCTTTTTCATAAGAACCTTTGAAATAGTTTATCTATAATAACTCTATGGAGTTATATTTAAATTTCAATGAAAAAAGTTGACTGGAGGGGTGTTGATTTTTTTAGGGCAAACCTCAGGGGATCTGAATTGATTTTCCCAAGTTTCAATTAGGAATTCATTATTACTCATCATTTCAAACAAGGTTTTCTAAACTTCATAAATGTTACGAAAAAGTGCCACTGTTACGGGGTCATCAAAATAGCAGCCCTATACGCTGGACCTTCGTCTGGATAACATTAACTATTTTTTCTTCTCAGTTTAATTCTTTAAAAATATGTATTTAAAAAGAAAAAAATATTATCTGCTTTATTTTATAATAAATTTTAGTACGTGAGTAATACAATATTTATAAAGTTGTCTTATTATCAATCATATCACTCACTTTAATTAGTTTTTAATTTTATGATAATGATGGGAATAAAATTCTTGATTCATCAAGAGTATACTAGATAAACCAATCACATAGAGATGATAAAAGTTAAAAGAGTTAAAAATTAATTATATTTGATGACATAGCAAATGACAAGGCATTGTCATGTTAGCGATAAATATAAATATTATTCCTTTTTATCTAGGTTTTTCTTTCTTTTCAGTATCTTCTTTGTGAAATCGGAACAGTCTTTTTTATGAGAATGTACATATTAATAATTTGCAAAGTTTGACTTTTGTTTTATTATAGCATTGGTTGTCTTATTTGTTGTTGATTTTACTTCTTTTAATTTGTGGCAGAAAAGAGAAGTTGCAGAGGAATATTTAGATTCTGATAACGCCAGCAACCAAGATTTTGATCAAGCTAGCAGTTCAGATTATGATAACAGGAGCAACCCAGACTCTGATCCGGCCAGCAACGCGGATTCTGATAACGCCAGCAATCCAGATTTTGATCAAGCTAGTAAACCAGACTATGATAGCGCCAGCAACACAGATTCTTGTGAAAAATTAATTTTAGATTTTGGTGGTACGAATTGATTTATTTGTACCTTGGAACTTTTTTCATTCATCTTTAGATTTGGACCCGTGTTAATATAATTGCAATGATATAAACATTTTTGAGAATTGCTCGATAATTTCTTAGTTGAAATAGATGAGTGATAGAAATGAGGTACATTTTAAAGGACTCTCCATGCCTTGTTCGCTTACTAATTATTTCCTTAGGAGTCCACTTTCCTTTGGTAAAAAGTAATCCATTTTCTCCCTCGTACCAATCCTGATTGTTCTATATTATATTAAAATCAATAGCCACCCAAAAAAATTCCTTTAACAAAATATATATATATATATATATATATATATATATATATATATATACGCCTTATCTTCGAATCTCTCATAACGACTCTGGTCGAAAATTTCAGAATCCTCTCACAGAGAAGTGATCGAAGAAGTAGTGGGTGGAGAACGCTACAAAAGGGTATGATACTTTATTTAATTTCTTCAACCATGTGACAAGTATTTGCTTAACTTCTTCATTATCCCAATCTCTCTCATTTAATGTTAATCTTTACCATCAAATGTGACGTTTTGCCACATCATATTGTATGAATTTGGATGTACGAGTTGGTTCAATATGTGGCATTACTCTTTGTTAACTGTTTGTAATAATTGGGTTTGGGGAATTTTCTTGTTAGGCTTATTTGATTAGAAGATGAAAACGTCAAATTATTAAGGAAAATTGTTGACGTTGTTTGTGTTATTGTTGTTGTCTTCATGCTAGCTAGGATTAATGCAAGTAATTTAAGTCATGTTTTATATCTCAAAATAAATAAAATAAAATTATATTGTTTATGAAATTAAACAAAAACAATTTTAATGTTAATTCATTAAAAAATATATAACTTTTGTCAATTTTAAATCTAAAGAAATTAATAAAATAAATTAAACTTTTCAAATTGGGGAAAAGGACACTATTTTTTAATTTTTCCTATTTAAAAAAATAATTATAAGTATGAAAATAAAAAATAGGTAAATATTATAATTTGATTGTTAAATGGAGATAAATTAAAATTCAATAGGAATTAATAAAGTTAAAAGCAAAAAAAAGTTATTAAATAGCTAAGTAAATAATTTAATTTAATTAAGCCTCAAAGAGAGTTCAAGAAACAACCTTAAACAAATAGGTGTTGTTTAATAAAAATAAAAAAATGGTTTTTAAATTCTATTTTAATAGATATTAATAAATTAAAATATTAAATTAATTTTTATAATTTAATAATGTAACACTTGTGAATAAGAAAATATATATAATTATATATATATATATGTATAATAATTTAAATTTAAAATCATTTGACAAATTAAAATTTAATTTAATTTTTTCTTTGTAAATGTAACACCCCACCACTACTAAGCCAAAGCAAGCTGATAATTATTTCTTTTTGACACAATTTATATTAAGGGATAAGCAAATATAAAAAAAAAAAAGAAAGAAAAATCAAAAGTAAACACATTTAACACTTAAGTTGTTTCGTCACCATTCCCTCTCCATCTCACCCTTGAACATTAGCTCTCGATCTCACCATGCTTTTGCTCTCTCACCATTCTATGAACAATTTCTTCTTCAATTGTTCATTGAGACGCTTGAAGAGGCTTTGACAATCACTCTACGAACCTTTGATAGTAGATTTTATTTCTGGTATGCACTTAATCTTTGCATATAAGCATGATATTGGTTTTTTGTAGGAAGATTTCATGCTTCAAGGTAAGGAGTTGAGATCTCTTTTTTTTTTTTTTTTTTAAATTGAGGGGGTTAGGGTTTGGATTTTCCCTCTTTTGATTTAGGGTTTCGATTTAGGGTACAAGCAATCATTTGGAATTAGATTTTGATTTGTGTTTCAGTGTCCTATTCATTTGAATATCTTTATGGGTTTTTTTGTTTTTAATTTATTTATTTTGTTTTGAAATTTTTTTTAAAGATGATATTATTGTCCTCGCTTAATCACTCTTTTCTTCAACATTCTCATCTAATTTCAAGGGCTGTCTTTCTCTACTTTCTTTTAAGAAGAAAGGGAAGCAAAGTTGTGAGATAATAAAGACCTCTTCATCTTCATCATTTAATTATTCTGTTTTTTCTTTTCTTTTCTTTTTTTCTTTTTTTAGATTAATCGGTATCTTTTTCTTATAATCCTTTGGTAAATCTTTAAGATTTTTTTGTTTTATTTTTTTTATCAGTTGATGGTAGCATAGGATATGAACGCCGTATAGTTCTGTGTATAAATGTTATTATTGTTGTAGTTATTTCTTCAAAAAGTTGTTTAGTTATTTGGTTTGATCTGCTGCAAAGTAAACAAATTTCTATATGGCTATGTATATTTTTTTGGGGAAAATTTTAAGTTTGTTTCTAGGTATTTCGTGTTTTGTGTTGAAGCTGTTGTTGATGGTTGGATTTTCAGTGGCTGGTTTTGATACAAGCTAATTGAGCTAGTGAGTGGCTCAGATGCTAGAAAAAGCAACTTTTAATATGTTTTACGTGATTTGTGGATGGGTTTTGCTTATCTTCCCATCATTTTGGGTAAAAAAAAAAAAAAACAAACAATCTGTATAGAAGAGTTAGTGCTTTGAATTTAGGAGAAATATTGGTATTTGTTTATATGATGCTTAGTATGGTTCGTTGACCAAATTGCTTTCATTACATCTCAGATTTGTTCAGGGGTTTTTTAGCAATTGAAATTTGATTGCAATCAATGCTTGATAGAATGGAGAACGAGGTTTTGCTGTAGAAGCCATTGTTTCACTAAAAGGAATGTAAGAATCCATCTGGGTATTGCATAATTTGGCGTTTCCTTGGTTAGATTTTATGAAATCTCTGCAAAAATAACCCCAAAATGTATTTTAGGAAAAAACCCATCAAGTAAGATCCCCAAAGATTGAGATATTCAGCAACTTTTGTACGTTGATTAGAAAAGAAGTTTCAATAGCTTCTTCTCTTCTCTTCTCTTCTCTTCTCCTGTTCTTGATTTTCCAATCCAGTTTCTCTACTCTTGATTATGAAATCTTTGAAGTTATTTTTTTATTTTGATTCTCAATTTTATACATGTTAAAATTGACATTTCAAGGGCTTGTTTAAAATTGGTTTGACTGAAAAATATTGAATATTTGATTCGTTATGAATTTTTTATATTGACTCCATAATGCTAGAATTTCAGTATTTCTGCTGGAGATTAGTTTTAGGAAAATTATGCGAGGTACTCAGAGTCTCATAAAATAGGAAAAATTTGGCAGATTTGCTTGTCTTTGTATCTAGTTTAAATATGGAGAGTTTTATAATTTTAAGAATTAATGGTGAATTGTTATATATTTTTTAATAGAGAAAGATCATTTCTAGAAATTATTTGATAGAATTGATAGACCATAAAACGTAAATTATTTGGATTAGCTCGTGAAATCAAAATGCTACGTAATTTCTAATGATTTTACATTTATATGTCTAGAAGGTCTGTGTAAAATTTAAGATCATTTGGATGAGTAGATTATTTATTAAAAATTCAAGAACCAACATTACTCTGTTTTGGAAGTGTGAAAGTGAAGTAATTAGTATTTGATTAGACTATGATATGAAGTTGACTATTCGAAATCTTAATAATTCAAGTTGATTTATGTATTGAATATGATATGATTTTAAATGAAAAGAAATCAATGAATGCTTATGTATATTAAATAAGCATTTTATATGGTGCTGGATACATATGCCTAAAAGGCTTGTGTAAAATCTTAGATCATTTAGATGGGTAGATATTGAGAAACATTTTCTTTTTTCTTTTCATAATCTTTTGGTTTCTTTAATTTTTAAATCTTCTAGTTCCTTTGGTTTTCAACTTGTTATTGAAAGTTGATTTTGTTTCTTGAATATGTTAAAATTGTAAAATACTTTATTATTATATTTTATTTTGTGGGTGGAGGTTGCTATTTAGTTTTAAAATTAGTATGTATCTAATTTGCTGAATTTATTTATGCAAGATTTGTTGGTGTTTGCTTGAGAACATATCTATCTAATTGCTTCAAGGAGATAAGAGTAGAAGATGATAGTATTGAAGGATGGTGGAAGAGTTGTTCCAACTGCTTTGGCTCCAAAATATGTGATGCTTCAAAACTTAATTATATAACATTTATTATTTATTTATTGTAAGTCATTTAGGATTATTCTATGTAAACAAGTACTTGTATTTTAAAAATTTTGTAATAATATTTTTGTTAATATAAATGTTTATTTTGATGTTATATTTATTTTTGAATTTTATTGAATTTATTTATATTGTAATGTGTAAAATTATAAATGCTATAGGTACTACAAATTAAAAAATATAAATATAAATATTTCTAAAAAATGAATAATAAATGGCTTAAGATGCACATTGCTAAAGGCGTTCTGTAACATGCAATCAAGCCATTTGCAAGGTGTATTGCGTGTTGCGGAAAGTCAGGAACTTTTAGCATCGATAAGAGCAGTAACGTGCAGTTGCACATTGGGAAAACCCTGCGACGACGTGCACTGCAAGTTGCCATAGGGTATTTTTCTGTTAGTGGTTAGGTGGTAGCTTAAGTTGATTAATTTGATAAGTAAAATAACTGCTAGGTTATTTTGACTCTAATGTAGTATTGAGGGATTATTTTACCTAAAAGAAAATTTGATCGATGAGAGCTCAACTACAATATTGCAATTTACTTTTAGCTTCAACAATTGCCAAATATAGCCACGTACGCTTCACCCAACTAATTGATTTATAGCAAATTAATGCGTGTTTTAACTCTTATTAACGGCCGATTTCAGAAATCTCATGGTTAATTATATGGAAAAGGATTGGTTTTGAGGGAGGTAGGATTTATCAGGGGCTTGCCAATTCTGTCAATAATCTTTGTGGGTCTCTTTATTTGAGTAGATGGTGATACTGATTTGAAACTGTTAAGTGCCACTAGGTAGCGATATTGATTCTTTTTTTTTTTTTAATCTTCAATTTTTTCTGGTCATCATTGGATTTGCATAATCAGAATGTAATATGGGGAAGATTACGATTAATTTTTGTAATTTATGAATCAGTTAAAATCTATTTGTGAAAAAAAGCCCTAATTAATCATATCAATAATAGCGTGAAACTTGTGTTTTTTTTCTTTTTCCTTTAAGAGTAGCGATACACTGCCTAAAATTTGTCTAAAATTCATACATCCTAAATGATATGACATAAATTCAAAAAATATACATCACTCATTACGTCATGATACTATCCACTTGGACACTACTAATAAAATGCACATCAATTGTAATACAAAATTTGGAATTGAATTGGGATGAATATCATTATTCTTATATTATGTCCTTTGAATTCCTTCGTAGAGCTGTAGTCCATTCATTTTCATAATCAATTAAATGTGAGTGTGTGCGCGTTTCTTTTTTTTTTTTTTTTTTGGTGACTTTCCATTTTTGAGCAGATCTCCATAAGTGATTTCCACATATGAACCAAAACCTCAACTTTTCTTAGGAAAGGTTAAGTTTACATTCATGTAAGAAGTGTAATTGTACAAGTTTGCAAAAATTGTGTTTTAATTAACTTAAGTTTTCTATAGAGACAATTTTATGAAATGATTCTGTTAGCTATAATGATAATGATGTAATAATGTTCTCATTATAAAATAAAAAATTATGTTATAATTTTAATTAGTAGTACTTTCTAGCTCTTTATTAAAATAAAATAATTAAATACATCGAAATATGAAAATATGGCAATTTATTAATTTAATCTACACTTTACTAAGACCTTCAATTAATAAATTTACACTAAACCAAGGGCATTCATATTAAAAGAATATTTATAAATTATTTGCTTTGGTTAAAAAAAAGCCTAATCCATCAAACATCAATCATCAATATGTGTATGGGCCAAATTTGATGCTGGGCCTCATTACACACCAATTCAGATTCGGCCTGTGGAAGGAGGCCCAGTATTTAAGAATTTAAGAAATAATGCCAAAATCAATGTCAACAGGAGATAATGAGTATTGGGTGAGCAAGAGAAAATGCCAAAATCTGAAGAATTTAAGATTGATCTTGTAATGTTTGTTTCTTAATCTTAATTTCTATGATTCTATCGTAATAAAAGAAGAATCTAGAAAGATGTAATCTATTGTTTTGTGTTTAAATTACCACTTATTACATTCATTATTCTTATAGAGATGAGTAAAGCAATCTTCTAGGCCTTCAAAGCCAATTAGCTTAAACTAAATGTCAAATCAAATTAATCCAATTAAATTTAAAGCTCACAAAATGTACAGCGCAAAATCTCTGCTCTGGTTTCCTCATCACCTTAACAAATTTAACTTACAAACAAATCCAACCATTTTTTTTCATAAACCAAAACAACTACTCTGACTTAATTATTTCTTGCTGTTTTTGGTTGTCACTAATGAGAGGATTTTATTTGATTGATACTTATAAAAGTGATTGAAGATTACCAAAAAAAAAAATTAAAAATTGTTATTTTTGTTTACGAATTTTTTGTTCGTAATAATTAATTTCGTTGACATCTCCTAATCTTTCCAGCAAATTAGAGACTTCTGAACAAATATCGATGATAAATTTCCAGATGAAATTAAAGACAAAAATCAATTACAAAGATTCTTAGGATCTTTAAATTATGTTTCAGATTTCTTTCCAAATCTTAAAAAATTATGCAAACCTTTATATCAAAGACTTCAAAAGAATCCTTTGCCTTAGACAGAAGAATATACTAGGATAATCAAAATCCTAAAAGAAAAGGTCAAAACACTTCCTTGCTTAGGAACTCCACATCCTGATGCCTTTATGATTGTAGAAACAAATGCCTCCGAAATAGGATACGAAAGTATTCTTAAGCAAAAATTACCAGAATCAAATAAAGAAGATTTAGTTAAGTATCATTCAGGATTATGGCTCGGACCACAAAAAATGTTATTCAACTATTGAAAAAGAATTTTATAAATTATTTTATGCATTACAAAATTTCAAGATAATTTATTTAACAAAACATTTTTACTCCGCATTGATTGCAAATCTGCAAAAGAAGTTTTACAAAAAGATGTAAAAAATTTAATTTCTAAACAAATTTTTGCAAGATGGCAAATAATTTTATCTGTATTTGATTTTGAAATTGAATTTATTAAAGGAGAAAATAATTCTATTCCAGATTTCTTAACAAGAAAATTTTTACAGGATAAGATCAGAGAGTGTAACACTTGGTGAGAATAATCAAAATGTCAAACAAAAAGATTATGAAGGCTAGTGATTACATCATGGCAAAAACTAATCAATCTATTCAAGTTGCAGGTGTAGGCAAAGTCCTTATTGCAAATACTTATTCAGCTTTAGCTGAATATCCTCCTTTATCATTTTCTCAAGCTGTAGCAGGGTCACCTACCCAACCAGGTACTCAATTAGCAACCAGGTCATCTACCTAGGTAGGTTCGTCTACTCAAAAGTCCAATTACATAACCGAGAGTCAATGTCAACATCTCCAAGTTACTCAATATACTAACCCGGTTTCTTTAGTTGAATTAAAATCCCTTACTCAAATATTATTCCTTTCATATTGTCAACATACTACAAATAATCCATTGAAAAATCGTCAATTTTATGAGTTGATTCTAGTAGATACTGATAGTGTAGAAATAGTTCATCATAAAGATCGCAAAAATCCTGACCAAATTTCTTACTCAACCTATAAAATAAAGAAAGTCAAAACCCCTAGAGAATTTGGTACCCAATCCATCTGAACCAAGGTTTCTTTTTCAATTCCTTATGAACCAAATGGTTATAATTATGTAGATATCAAAAAGCTTGGTTTAATATTTTTTATCTTAGAACATTTGATCATTCGTGGTTTATCCATTTTGATACTAGGTGTCAAAAGTTTTATCCATCTTGGTTCTTAGAATGGTGGTATTATTTAGGACCTAATCCAACAATTTATCCAAAACAGCTTAATCAATTATCCTTTCCTTATTACAAAAAACATGCTGATACCCCAGACCAATCTTTTATCCAGCAAATTGGTTTCCATATAGATTTCCAAATTCTTTGGATTTTATCCTGGTTATATACTATTGAGTCTTATTATTCAAACTACTATTTGTCACTAGTTAGAGAATTTGGAATTGAGTGGTAGGACAAGTATGATGTTTCAAGATGTTCCGTTTAAAATATTCAGCAATGGATCAAATCCGGTAAAAAGCCTATGCGAACTCCAGTCAAGCCCAAAGAGAAATCAATCAAGCCCAATACTCCATTAAAGACAGAAGTCCAAGCCCAGGACAAAGTCAACGTCATCTAAAAGTTCCAAGAAGAAGTCAAAAGGTAAATAGCCCAAGCAATTAATGGCACTTAGTCAACAAATTTCGGACCGCTCATCCGACAATACTCCAGAAAATCCAAATGAAGATCCGTTTGGTGGACCACTTTTCCAAGATCCTTATGATCTGTAATCAATAAAGTCAAGTTTATCCATCTCATATCCAACTCACTTTCTCGAAGAACGATGGAAAAGTGAAGTAAGCAAGCTTAGCAAGCTTATCTCATGCTAAATGAAAACAAATAAGGAGTCCACGTGTCCTTGATATATACTCAAACTTATCAAGAATAGTAGAAAGTAATTATTATTGAGTCAAATTGTCAAGAATCATAATTAATGTATTTACACGTGTTATGGTTGTATATATCATAGTCAAAGATATTTGAAGAATATAATTATTGTTATGGATTTTAAACGTTTTGAAGTTCGTCACTAAGTCTATATAAGGAGTCTTGTAATCAAAAGGAAGGCATCAATGAAAAGAGTGAGTCATTGTACAAGTTCTGTTGTAATTTTCAACAAAAGTTTTAATAAAAGTAAGTTTTTATTCATCCCTTGTTTTCAACCTTTTAAACTTGTTATTTAAATTATTCATTTTATTTTTATGTTTTCTCAATAATCATTGCTTTAAATACTTCTTATTTTGTTTTTACTTTATTTCTTGCTTTTATCGATCCTGTTTTCCCAAATTGGTATCAGAGCCATTAAGATAATAAAACTCTAAATAAATGGCAGAAAATAGTGAATTAAGAGAACATATTAGAAGACATAGAATTGATTATAACAACACAAAAATTTTCTTAAAAACAATTGGTATTTATCACAAGAAGATAGATTAGATTTATAATAGAACTAGATTGGCTCAAAGATCATATTTTAGACTTAGAAATAAACTACTAGACGCTCTGTGAAAGAGGCAGAATTTAGAGAAATTCTAATTATAGATATCATTCTAGAATTATTAGTAAAGAAAAATTTTAGTAAACAAGATTTGAAGGATAAAGTTAGGTAGCAGTGAGAGTTGTGCATGTGTTGGTAAGCCAAGTGTTCCCGGTAGCTAGGAGAGAGAGCGTGAGATCGTTGGTAAGCTTTAGGTGTTCCCGTAGCATTCCTATCCTGAGAAGATTGTGTGCTAAAATTTGAGGTTATTAATAATTCTAAAATGACATCTACAGTTAGAAAATATCTAAATTCTAAATCGAAAAAAGCATCCAAGGTAATTAGTTGAAGAGAAATAATGGCAAAAATTACTAATATTAAACAAAGTTTAAATAAAAACACATTACTCAGCATTTCACCAAATAGTATTTATGAAATAGAAACATTTGACTTTAAAACTGCTTATTCAATAAAAGAAAATGAAGAAACTTTAACTTTACAGAATGAATTTGAAGAGATAAGATTGCTCAGTCAATTAGCCATAGAAAATTATAAACAAAAAGATTTAATTATATACATTTTGGAGTAATACAAATAGCTATAAAACCATTATAAAAAATACGAATGGATTTTCCAATATTAATGTTATTAAGAGACAAAACACTATTAAAATTTCAAGATTCTTTATTAGGGGTAGTCCAATCAAATCTTTGTAATGGTGCTATTTATTTTAATTGTGCTCCAAATTTTCAAGTTAGTCTATGTGATCCAACAATATTAGATACATTAGTTTTAAATATTCATTTACGAGAATCAGTTTTTACACAAAATAGGCATGGGTATTTATTACTCTAATAGAATATATTTTAAACAAACTAGTCTAGAATTTAATCCAAGATGTAGACTACAAGACACTAGGGGAGAAACTACGATATTAACAGTAGAAATAAAAGAAAATACTCCAATATCAACTTATACACCAAAATTACTTAAATAGAATGAAATTACTATACTAGAAGTTTGGCAGATAGATAATCCATTGCCACCTAGGAATATATTACAAAAGGAAATAGCACAAATTACTCAAAATCCAGAAGGAAAAATATTACTAAGATTTAATTATTTGAGAATAGGAGAAACTTTATCAAGTTATTCTGATATTAAATCTGCTAGGAGTTCGTTCTTATTACCAAAATCTAGTAATTTTAATTATAGAAGTACACAAGCAAGTGAAATAAATAATATCATGCTTGTTCAGTAAATTACACAACACCTTTAGCAGAACTAATCAATCAATCACCACCAACATCACCCACACAATCGGATTTTCAAACTATTAATACTATTCAAAAAGAAGACTTTGAAATAAATAAAGAATATTTAAGAAATGAATTTTTACAAGAAGAAAATAATTTTAAAAGAAAATGGTATTTTAATACATTGACTAAACCAGAAACTGAAGAAATTAGAGAAGAATGGTATAATGAGACGAACAAATTAAAAGGTAACATTCCTTTCTTTATCTGGTTTAACACGTATGCATCAAAACATAATATTCAATTGCCATATAAAAGTCAACATGTTAATGTTCAAACAAATGAATTTAAAAAATGGGAAACTACGCAACATGGAATAATTCAATCAATACATCCATCTTTAGAATAAATCAAAATCAAAACAAATGAAGTAGAGATTTTAGCAACCCCATTTAAAAAAGAATCGAATAGACCAGATAATGAAACTGCAACTTTAGGAGATATTAAAAAAATTTATGAACAAAATAATTTTCATAATCAATTACTACATACTGTCTCCAAACAAGTTACAAGAATAGAAGATCAAATAGATAATATTAAATTAAAACAACCTGTAACATTTCCTCAAGATATATCTCCACCATTATTTAAATCAGTTCAGCAAAATAATACGCCAATAAGACTTCCTAAAATAGATTTAATTGATCAAATTAATCAAAAACTAAAGATATTGCCGATTACTTCAAATAATATTAATATTATAGATCAAAATCATCAAAATCAACAAAGTGATACTCAATCTATTGCAACATCTGAAGATATAGATGAAATAAACAAAATAACTAAAAAAATAAATGGAAACAAGCCCCTACAAGAACATATTACCCAAGACTTGCTCTACCAGACTTAATGTACGAAGAAAGAAAACAATTCATTTCCAATAAATATGCAGGAGATTCAATTTATGAATGGAACATAGATGGAAAATCTGAATATGAAATAATTAATACCTTACAAGAAATGGGTATGGCATCCACTGAATGTAAAGCTTACAAAACAAGTGATCATGAGACTGCTAAATTATTAGTAGCAGGTTTTACAGGATCATTGAAATATTGGTGGGACAATTGTATAGGATTCAATAACCAACAAATAATACTTAATCATGTAGAAAAAACTCAAGTAGAAGACAAAGATGGGTTTGTAACTATTCAAGAAACTCAAAATGCTATAGAAGTACTAATATATACAATTTCAATGCATTTCATAGGAAATCCTAAAGAGGAATTAGCTAGTTCAAAAATAATTTTAACAAATCTTAGATGTCCAACCTTAGGAGATTTCAGATGGTATAAGGATGTATTTTTAACAAATATATTTAAGAGACAAGACTGTAATACAACCTGGTCATACATCAAAACAATGTAAAAAGAAGAATAAAGCCAATGAACTTTTAAATGACCAAGATGAACAAAGAAATAAAATTAATAAATTATTAATTAGCAAACAATCTAGTCAAGAATCTAGCATTAGTGATAATGAAGATAATGATATTCTAGATATTCAAGATACTGATAATACTTCAGAAAGTAGTAAATTTTTAAGTGTACAGAGGGATTATGTAATTGTAAGCAAATTAATGTAATTACTAAAAATACTGATAAACAATTTTTATTAGATATTATTGATAAAATTGAAGATCCGAACATAAAAGAAGAATATTTAATAAGATTAAAGGAAATACTAGAGCAAGAAAGTAGTATTAAGACTCCAAAAACATTTTGTTTAAACAAAATATGGGATAAATATCCATCACAAACTCTATTTAAACAAGTTACTACAGGAGAATTACAACAAGAAATTAGAAATTAAAGGACAAATTAAAAGAAATCAAAAAAGAAATTCAAAATCAACAATTAGAACAACTTCAAACTCAAAAAAGATTAACAATACTTGAATCTAAAAATAAAGATCAAAATCTAGCTTCTACTTCACAAATAGAAAAAGATTATGTACAAATTATAGACAAAATGAATTATCAAAAATGGTACATAAGAATATTATTACATATAGATAATTATTTACAAATAGAAACAATTGCTTTAGTTGACTCGGGAGCATACCAAAATTGTCTTAGAAAAGGTCTTATTCCAACACAATATTATGAGAAAACGTTTGAAAGACTACGAGGTGCAAATGGAATGACTTTGGAAGTCAAGTATAAGTTATCGAAAATCAAAATATGTAATCAAGGATATTGTTTTAAAACAACATTTATATTAGTAAAAAATCTCAGTCAAAACATCATTTTAGGTACTCGATTTTTAACACAAATATATCCATTTAAAGTTGATAGTCAAGGAATTCATACTGAAATTATGGAAACAGAAATAAGCTTTAAATTTTTATCACCAATAGACACTAGAGAAATTCATTTATTACAACAAAATACAATTACTAAACAAATTAATCTAGTAATCAATAAAAAACATCATATTAATTATCTCCAAAAAGAAATCAAATATAAAAGAATTGAGGAACAATTAGAAAAACCTAATATTAAGGATGATATAGAGGAAATTGAAAATAAATTTAGACAAGAGGTATGCTCAGATTTTCCTAATCAATTTTAGGATAGAAAAAAATATATAGTTACTTTACCATATATTAAAGAATTTAATGAAAAACAAATCCTAACAAAAGTTAGACCAATTCAAATGAGCCAAGAATTATTACAATATTGCCAAGAGGAAATACAAGATTTATTAAACAAAAAATTAATAAGAGAATCAAAATTACCTTGGAGTTGTGCAGCATTTTATGTTAATAAAAAATCTAAATTAGAAAAAGGAATTCCAAGACTAGTAATCAATTACAAACCTTTAAATAAAGTGTTACAATGGATTAGGTACCCTATTCCTAATAAACGAGATTTAGTTAAAAGACTTTATGATACAATATTATTTTCAAAATTCAATATGAAAAGAGGATTCTGGCAAGTTCAAATTGCAAAACAAGACAGATATAAAACAGCTTTTACAGTTCCATTCGGGTATTATGAATGGAACGTAATGCCATTTGGATTAAAGAATGCTCCATATGAATTTGAATATATTATGAATGATTATTCAACCCTTATACAAAATTTATTATTGTTTATATAGATGATATATTAATTTTTTTCGAAGCAAAAGAACAACGTTTTAAACATTTAAAAACATTCTTTTATGTAGTCAAGAAAAATGGTTTATTAATTTCTGCTCCCAAAATGAAATTATTTTAAACAAAAATAAGATTTTTAGGATATGACATATATCAAGGAACGATAAAACCTGTTCAAAGAGTAATAGAATTTGCTGATAAATTTTCAAATGAAATTGAAGATAAAAATCAATTACAAAATTCTTAGGATCTTTAAATTATGTTCCAGATTTCTTTCCAAATCTTAGAAAATTATGCAAACCTTTATATCAAAGACTTCAAAAGAATCCTTTGCATTGGACAGATGAACATATTAGGATAATCAAAATCCTAAAAAAAAAGGTCAAAACACTTCCTTGCTTAGGAATTCTATATCCTGATGCCTTTATGATTGTAAAAATAGATGCCTCCGAAATAGGATACGGAGGTATTCTCAAGCAAAAATTACCAGAATCAAATAAAGAAGATTTAGTTAAGTATCATTTAGGATTATGGCTCAGACCACAAACGAATTATTCAACAATTAGAAAAGAAATTTTATCAATTGTTTTATGCATTACAAAATTTCAAGATGATTTATTTAACAAAACATTTGTACTCCGCATTGATTGCAAATCTGCAAAAGAAGTTTCACAAAAAGATGTAAAAAATTTAGTTTCTAAACAAATTTTTGCAAGATAGCAAGCAATTTTATCTGTATTTGATTTTGAAATTGAATTTATTAAAGGATAAAATAATTCTGTTCCCGATTTCTTAACAAAAGAATTTTTACAGGACAAGATCAGAGAGTGAAACACTTGATGAGAATAATCAAAATGTCAGACAAAATGATTATGAAGGCTAGTGATTACATCATGGCAAAAACTAATCAATCTATTCAAGTTGTAGGTGTGGGCAAAGTCCCCATTGCAAATACTTATTCGGTTTTAGCTGGATATCACTAATCCTTCTTTTTTAATAAAAGCAAATAATTGACTATATGTTATATTATCCCGAGGAATTGAATTTCCTCCTGTTATCTCTGTTAATTTATTGATTATTTTCTCAGAGAACAATTTTGGTAATCTTTCAATAAATCTTTTCTTTCCAAAAAGAAGCATTGCAGTCTTTTCTCTTAAATATGTTTGTTAAAAATACATCCTTATACCATTTGAAATCTCCTAAGTTTGGACATCTAAGATTTGTTAAAATTATTTTTGAACTTACTAATTCCTCTTTAGGATTCCTATGAAATGCATTGAAATTGTATATATTAGTACTTCTACAGCATTTTGAGTTTCTTGAATAGTTACAAACCCATCTTCGTCTTCTAATTAAGTTTTTTCTACATGATTAAGTATTATTTGTTGGTTATTGAATCCTATATAATTGTCCTACCAATATTTTAGTGATCCTGTAAAACCTGCTACTAATAATTTAGCAGTCTCATAATCACTTGTTTTATAAGCTTTATATGCAATGGATGTCATACCCATTTCTTGTAAGGTATTAATTGTTTCATATTCTGATTTTTTATCTATGTTTCATTCATAAATTGAATCCCCTACTATTAATTGGAAATGAATTTTTTTCTTTCTTCATACATTAAGTCTGGTGGAGTAGGTCTTGTGTAATATGTTCTTGTAGGGGCTTGTTTCCATTTAATTTTTTTAGTTATTTTGTTTATTTCATCTTCAGATGTTATAATAGATTGAGTATCACTTTGTTGATTTTGATGATTTTTATCTATAATATTAATATTATTGGAAGTCACTACAAGAAAAATAGGAATAGATGACAGAAACAAACGGTCATAAACAGGGGTGGATGATAGAAAATCAAAGAGTCATCTTTGTCACTGTCACTCATTCATGATAGAAAAAAAGTCTATCATCAACTTTGTGATAGTTTTTACATGTCATACGTCTATTACATTAGACAATTAATTTTATAATTTTATGATAGTTTTTACATGTCATACGTCTATCACACTAGGTAAATAATTATTTAATAATCCTTCAAAAATTTTGGCGGGAAATTATTTTTTATTTTTAGTTTGAAATTTTTTGCGGGAAAATTGTTTTTTTTTTTTGGATTCCAATTTAATTTTGGCAGAAAATATTTGTGGGTAAATTATGTTATTTGTGACAGAATTTATTATTAGTATTTTCTGTCACAATATTTAAATTTAATTATGCAGAACTATAATTTTTTTATTTTATTTATACATTCTTGTGTCTAAAATTCATTTACAAATTTAATATGAACTAAAAATTAAAGTGCACATCCAATTGAGTCCAAAAACTTTTTATAGTAATGACATCCACATAACAATATAGAGAAAAGTTGCATAGATCATGTATATCATTACTAATACATAAGCTAAATCATTAGTAACTATCAACAACAAACTATGATTGTAATTCAAATCCAGAAGCAACAACAAATGATAGCCAACCAATTTAAATTTGGAGTTCACATAACAAATTTCAGAACCTATTAAGTAGGTCATTGACTAGTTAATATCAAAATCTTAATCTATTCCTCATATCAATGGGTTATAGCTAGATTGAAAGAGCTTCGAAGGATCACAAAGAAGATGGCATCATACAGTTTCTCCTGTTTTAGGTTCTTGCGACATAAGCAATCAAGCTAATAGCAGAGCTCCCCTTTCCACTGGTGTAAATGCCACGAGGAGCTAGCTTGTGTATATATTGCAGCAACTGGGACTTACTGGTTCCAGGATCACTAACAAGAAGGATATTGATATCACCGCGGAAGCTAGCAACCAGATGGCAACTTCAAATCATTCCCGCCGAAAAGCTATATTGAGTCAGTAAACTAGCCATGAGCATCATAGCAGAATGATGATGTAAAGTCATATAGAAAATGGGAATATCAAGAAAGAAGTAATATACAGTTGAATGCAGTATAGAAAAAGGGAATATCACAGTACTGTTGAATATACTGTTGAATGCAGAGAAAGATTGAATCTGCTGATACTCATTCAACACATTGACATCTGCATTCAATATGCATGGAATAAACTTTCCACATTGGTTGTAGCATCCAATTTTTACATTTCAAAGTGAAAAAAAAAAAGATTCTACATGAAATTTTTCCACATTCAATTTTCACTATGAGGCTATATTCAATTTTTGCAATTTAGTTTGTGCTGCTGTAACTTTGTATTTCTTTCTATAGTAAACACAGGTTCAATTTGAAGCAATGCACTTCAAAACAAGAAGAACGCGGAATTCATTAACAAATTTCCAACCATCAGTAATGTTGTTTACATTATTTCTATTTCATAGCAATTTGGGGTCAATGTAGCCAGCCGTAAGAGAATTTTAAGACTAATCACAGCTGCAAAGAAATTTGCAGCTGTAAAGAAATTACATTATGTCTATAAAAATTTTCAAGAAACAAGGCACAGAAATTTGAATGTATGTTTGCTTTTTGTAATGATCCTTTTAGAACAAAAGATAAAAGTTAAGAGATACAATTAAATCAAGAGGCATTATCAAAATTAAAGCACAGGAAAATAGCCTAACTGATGCCAATATCTATATCTATCATGCCCATGAGCATGGACAAGTGCACAAGTGAGTATCCTACGGTAAAGGAGACTGCCCATTGAGCAAACTGGGCTAGTAGGAAAATAGATAAATTTGCCAAATAGAATAATAATTCTAAACTCATTGCAGTCCACATTTCACTAAAGCAGCATTACAATTCAATTAATTCTCAATAGCAAATCTATTAAACAACTAGAATGACAACTCTTTCATACTTAATTGATCAGTAAAAGATATCCCGAAGATCGATCAATTTCAGCGAGAATGCATAAACAGTCAGTATTGCCAAACAAGCAGATACTCAAATCATTCAGAAGACAGCTTAAGAACCACTTACAGAGGAGACTTAACACTACTATGGTTCCAGAACCTGTATTGAAGGCCATACCTGACTGGGTTGAGATCCAGCTGATGCAAGAGCAACATCAGCAGAGTCTAATGCAGCAGCCACTGTCTTCTCAGCTTTATCAGATGATGATTTTCTCTTCCACAGCCAACCTCGACGGTCCATCTTAACCCATAAACAATCCATAAACAATAGATATGCAACAACAACTTGCTAACTAATCATTCCTGTAGACATCACCGTAAATTTAAAAATGCCAACAACGAATAAAAACATTGTGATTGAGGCTCCTATACCTAACCACCCATTCTCTTAAGTGAAATTGAAAAAATAATAATAAGCAGAGTTCAGTTCCCTAAGAATCTCTTGTTGTTCAGTCCATTCCATACTGGCACTAAGATAAGCAGCAAGTATATTTGCCTATTGTACAAATAAATGGAGAAAAGCACCCACTCTTTGATAAGAAGCTGGAAGATGATCCAAATTAAAAGAAACAAGTGCGTAAATCAGTAAAATAGCAAATATTACCTCCAGTAGATGCATTATTTGATCTTGGATAAGTGATACAAGAGGAGAAATCACCAATGTTATCCCTGGACACATAAGTGCAGGGAGCTGAAAGACAACAAAATAGAAATGTTTGATATCCTATGTTTCGAAGCAAAAAAAGTTTAACATCAGAGTTAATAAAATATTAAAATCATAAGAAAACTCTTCCAATAAGAAGCTGAACTTTAAAAAGTTATTTGCCAAAATTTTTATGATGCTGGCACCACTTAGTCTAAGAAAAAAGTTGCGAGGGCACCAATATGATTGCTCCTAACAATTTTTAATTCTAATCCCTCCTCCAGGTGCAGAATTTTACAAAACAAGGCAATACAGTAAAGAAATTTATAATACCCAAAAAAATTCTTTGATAAATGTATTTCTTCCGGCCTAATTTTTTTTCCTATCTTTGGTACTTACATATTTGGTTTTTATACACTTCTGTAATAAATCGAAACTGAATTTTCAAAAAACAAAAAGAACACTGATGAAAGAGTATTAGGGGTAGATGGAGGGACTGAACCTGTTCTGTCAAAGCTTCTCTGTCTGTGCTGGACTCAGGTCAACAACATTGTCAAGCAGTTCATTTGATATGGCAATCAACTTGTCCTTCATTTCTTGCACATGAATAGCAGCTTCTGGGCAAATCCCTAGCTGTATGAATCTCAAAATCAGGTACATAAGAATAAAAGAAGAATGAGATCAAACTAAGACAGAAAAAGATACAAATGATACGCACACCTTAACTCCATGATTACAGTATTAAAGACACAAAATCAGGTATTAAAAATGACTTCCACAAAACATTAGAAATCTCTATCATTCATATCATTTGGACTTTCCTTCTCCATCTTCTCAACATGCGTGTCCCTAGCAAGCACAAAAAATTAAAAAAAAGAACACAAGAAAACCACAACAGAAGCAGCAGGAGCAGAAACAAATAAAATAAAATAAACCTTACTTGTGAAATTTATTAGAAAAAACATAGAACTTCCTCAGCGAATTACTGCAAAGAGCTCGAATTCTATTGTAAACGGACAAGTTCTTCTTCTTAACTTCATCCAACATGCAAGGCTTGTTTGTCTTTCTCCAAGCATTTAGACAAGCCAAATGTAATAAGATTAAAAGCTGCAATATCGCAAACCGGTTTTAAATTTCCATAAATCAATAGGCAAAAACACCCAAAATACCAAAAGCTTAGACATTACACAGTATTTCACTACAGCAGAACATCATGAAATGTAAAATCTAGTTCTCATCTCCTAGTCACCAATGAAAAAGCTATCATGCCTTAGTTCGTGGGGGGTCATACCTATTGCTTCTCTCTCACTTTCAACTCATCCAAGTCCCTCAGGCACTCGAACCTAGAATCAACGACCAGAAAAACTCAAAATCTCATCCCATTTGCAGTAGCGAAATCCAAGTAAACCCATCCAAACACTTATACACAGAACACAACTACAAAACTCAACCCAACCTCCACAGCGTCGACCATCGATTTGAACAGCACCAAATCAATCACTAAATAGAACTCCCAGCCACCAAGAAATAAGTAAAATCGCACAATAATCCTTAAGAAATAAAAATTAAAAACAAAAAACTAAAATAACCAAGGATTTGCTATTGGATCGGTGATGGCGCCGGATCGATGATGGTGCTAGGTGGCGGTGTTGGCTTGGGATTGAGAGCCGAAGGCAACGTGGAGGGGGAGGAACACGGGCGCAGGTTAGCGAATGGCTGTGGGTTAGAGAGCTGTTGTGGTGGGCGAGAGAGAGAGAGAGAGAGACAGAGGGAGATCGAGAGAGACACAGAGGGCGGCTGTATGGGGCGGCGGTTGATTGTGGTGGTTGTGTCAGTTATGGCAGTGGGAGGAGAGGTTGAGAGATGAGAGAAGAGAGACAGGGACAGAGAGCGAGAGAGAGACGTGGAGGGAGACCGCGAGCGGGAGGGAGGGTGGTTGTGTGGGGGTTAGCTGTGGTTGTGGCGGTGGGAGAGCAAAGGTTGAAAGATGAGAAAGAGACACAGGGAGAGAGAGAAGAAAATGAATTCTCAAGTGATGAAACGAAGTGCACGCCTGCGAACCCATTTTAAACAAAACCCATTTTGCCCTTTTATTCAAATTCATCAATCTACCTAAAAACATGCACGCAGCATGTTCAACAAACCAATAACACATAAAATTTGATTCAAGATTGCAACAGAAAATGCAATGAAGTTAACAAGAAGCTTAAAAACATTGACTCACCTCGCAAGTTGGAGATGGAAGCACTTACCAGAGATTTCGCGTTTTTCTTGACTGTAACCTCGCAAAGTGTGGACGCCAAGAATCTGAAATATTTTGCCAAGATTTTTAGGGCACTTTCGATTGGGGATTTGGCACTTGTAATACGAGAGAGAGAGCTGATGAAATCAGGGATTTGGCATTGGAAATTAGGAGCAAATTTCAAGTCTATGAGTGAAAGAGGGAAAGTGAGAGAGGGAAAGTGAGCGAATTTTTTATACACAAAATTTTTACATTTGTCTCTTATTTTGAAATGATAAATTTGAACATTGACAAATATTATTAAAATTATGGTTTGACTTCTCAATTAATAATATAGTTGACAGTATAATAAAAAACCCTCAAATATATTATTTAATGAGTTATAATTAAAATTATATTATTTAACAGTGACTTTTTCTTTTCATATTTCTAATTTATAAGTTTTTTAAATGAATATTAATTCATTTCTTTAAATTTTAAATATTATATTATTTATTTAATTTTTTTTCAAAAATTATATTTCACTAAAATTAAAATTTATTTTTTATTTCATAAATAAATAACATTTTTTTAAATTTTTATATATTTTTACATTTTATGAATTAATAAAAATTAAATAATAATTCTTTTCTAAAATGTTGCACAAAAAATAAACTTTTAGTAGCATTATAAATAAATAAATAAAAATGCTACAATGTAGTGCTACTAAATATGTTATTTATTGTAGTGAGAGTTAGGGATTTTAAGAGATTTTAGAGAGTTAAGTAGTATTTATCTTTTGCCATGAATGTATATGTGTGTGTTGAGACAAGTAATTTTTAAAATTGTAAAAAAAAAATTAATGAATAGAGCTAATTTTCATTGTAGTGATAATGCAAAAGGTAAAGGCAATAAGAATAAAGAAAAAAATATACTGGGGTTGAAATGGATGGTGTAGGAGAAAGTTTTATTGGAGGAAAATGAAAAGTAATTCACTCTAGGTTTTTTTAAGGCATTTACTATTTTTTAAATAAAATATTATTTAAAATTTAGTCAAACACGGTCAATAAGAAAATTCTATCATAAAGTTTTTGATAGAATTAATTTCTATCACTAGTCTATCATCAATTCTTGATAGACAAAAAATTTATCACAAGTACATCATTAAGTGTCTGATAGATCATAATTCTATCACGACTCCATCATCCTTTTATGATATAATGATTTTTGTCATAAAGTGTCAGTCATCTATTCTCATTTTTCTTGTAGTGAGTACTTGGCAATATCTTTAGTTTTCGATTAATTTGATCAACTAAATCTATTTTAGGAAGTTTTATTGGCGTATTATTTTGCTGAACTGGTTTAAATAATGGTGGAGATATATCTTGAGGAGATGTTACAGGTTATTTTAATTTAATATTATCTATTTGATCTTCTATTCTTGTAACTTGTTTAGACACAGTATGTAGTAATTGATTATGAAAATTATCTTGTTCATAAATTTTTAAAATCTCCTAAAGTTACAGTTTCATTATCTGGTCTATTCAGTCCCTTTTTAAATGGGGTTGCTAAAATCTCTGCTTCATTTGTTTTGATTTTGATTTGTTCTAAAGGTGGATTTATTGATTGAATTATTCCATGTTGAGTAGTTTTCCATTTTTTAAATTCATTTGTTTGAACATTAACATGTTGACTTTTATATGGCAACTGAATATTATGTTTTGATGCATATGTGTTAAACCAAATAAAGAAAGGAATGTTAACTTTTAATTTTTTCATCTCATTATACTATTCTTCTCTAATTTCTTCAGTTTCTTGTTTAGTAAATGTATTAAAATACCATTTTCTTTTAAAATTATTTTCTTCTCGTGAAAATTCATTTCTTAAATATTCTTTTTTTTATTTCGAAGTCTTCTATTTAAATAGTGTTAATAGTTTAAAAATCCGATTGTGTGGGTGACATTGGTGGTGATTGATCGATTGGTTCTGCTACAGGTGTTGTGTAATTTATTGAATAAGCATGATTATTATTTATTTCACTTGCTTGTATACTTCTATAATTAAAATTACTAGATTTTGGTAATGAGAACGAACTCCTAACAGATTTAATATTAGAATAACTTGATGAAGTTTCTCCTATTCTTAAAGAATTAAATCTTAGTAATATTTTTCCTTCTGGATTTTGAGTAATTTGTGCTATTTCCTTTTGTGCTATATTCCTAGGTGATAATGGATTATCTATCTACCAAACTTCTGGTATAGTAATTTCATTCCATTTAAGTAATTTTGGTGTATAAGTTGATGTTGGACTTAGTGGCGGACTCAGAAATTTTATTTAGAGGGGGCACCATATAGTTTAAAATTAAAATAAATATATAACTGAATATAATAATTAATATTTAATTGTATTTAAAATAATTTTTAGATAAATAAAAATGATATATTTTTTTATTTTTGATCTTATATATGTGTGTAAGGCTAAAGTAATATATTATAGTTTGAAAAAGTTTTTTAACACACACATACACACACACACGTATATATATATATATATATTTTTTAAAGTCTTTTGATTATATTAAAATTAATATGTTTTGAATAACATTGTTTTAAGAGTTTATATTTATTTGGATTTTGATAATCTATAACTAGAGAATTTATTTTTTGTACTATTTGATTATCTAAATTTTAAGATTATATGTAAATTAATGTATTAATGATGAATTGAATTCAAAGATAATTATAAAAATTTAGATCGATGATATAGTGTACGTATATATTGCAAATAATGTTTTAAATCCATTATGATTATTTATATTCTAAATAAATTGTATGAATTTATATATATATATATATATATATATATGTATGTATGTATGTATGTAAATCATGATATTTCAATCAAACAATAACATAAAATAGAGACACATGAGTGAACCCACCCAATTACGTAACTCTAAGAAAATTTAGTAGAAACAACACTTAAAGTTAAAGATGAATCCAATAGTATCAGAAATAATTGTTAATAACAGGTAATTTTTATAAGAAAGTATATTTGTTAAAACGAAGTAATTTTATATAAGGGTATATTTGTGATAGTTGAAATTCAAGGGGGTGTAACAAAATTTTAAATTTTCAGTGGGGGCTCGGGACCCCTCTGGTCCAACTATAGGTTCGCCCATGGTTGGTGTATTTTCTTTTGTTACTACTGTTAATATCGTAGTTTCTCCTTGAGTGTCTTGTAGTCCACATCTTGGATTAAATTTTGAACTAGTTTGTTTAAAATATTTTCTATAGAGTAATAAATACTCATGCCTATTTTGTGTAAAAGCTGATTCCAGTAAATGAATATTAAAAATTAATGTATCTAATATTGTTGGATCATGTAGACTAACTTGAAAATTTGGAGCACAATTAGAATAAATAGCATCATTACAAAGATTTGACTGGACTACCTCTAATAAAGAATCTTGAAATTTTAATAGTGTTTTGTCTCTTAATAATATTAATATTGGAGAATCTATTCATATTTTTGATAATGGCTTTATAGCTATTTGTATTAGTCTAAAATGTATATAATTAAATCCTTTTTGTTTATAATTTTCTATGGCTAATTGACTGAGCAATCTTATCTCTTCAAATTCATTATGTAAAGTTAACATTTCTTCATATTCTTTTATTGAATAAGCAGTTTTAAAGTCAAATGTTCCTATTTCATATATACTATTTGGTGAAATGCTGAGCAATGTGTTTTTATTTAAACTTTGTTTAATATTAGTAATTTTTGTCATTATTTCTCTTAAACTAATACTTTGGATGTTTTTCTAGATTTAGAATTTAGATATTTTCTAACTGTAGATGCCATTTTAGAATTATTAATAACCTCAAATTTTAGCACACAATCTTCTCAGGATAGAAAGGCTACGGGAACACCGAAGGCTTACCAACAGTCTCACACTCCCTCCTAGCTGTCGGGAGCACTTGGCTTACCAACTTATGCACAGCTCTCACTGCTACCTAACCCTATCCTTCAAATCTTGTTTACTAAAATTTTTCTTTAGTAATAATTCTAGAATGATATCTATAATTAGAATTTCTCTAAATTCTGCCTCTTTCACAAAGCGTCCAACAGTATATTTCTAAGTCTAAAATATGATCTTTGAGCCAGTCTAGTTTTATTATTAAATCTAATCTATCTTCTCGTGATATATTATACCAATTGTTTTTAAGAAAATTTTTTGTGTTGTTATAATCAATTCTTTGTCTTCTAATATGTTCTCTTAATTCACTCTTTTCTATCATTTATTTAGAGTTTCATTATCCTAATGGCTCTGATACTAATTTGGGAAAACAGGATCGATAAAAGCAAGAAATAAAGTAAGAACAAAATTAGAAGTATTGCAAGCAATGATTATTGAGAAAACATAAACATAAACTGAGTAATTTAAATAACAAGTTTAAAAGGTTGAAAACAAGGGATGAATAAAAACTTACTTTTATTAAAACTTTTGTTGAAGATTACAAGAGAACTTGTAATTTTTAACAACTCACTTTTTTTGCCGTTGCCTTCCTTTTGATTACAAGACTCCTTGTATAGACTTAGTGACGAACTTCAAAATGTTTGAAATCCATAACAATAATTACATTCTTCAAATATCTTTGACTATGACATATACAACCATAACACGTGTAAAATACATTAATTATAATTCTTGACAATTTGACTCAATAATATTTACTTTCTACTATTCATGATAAGTTTGAGTTTACATCAAGGACACGTGGACATGCTTATTTGTTTTCATTTAGCATGAGATAAGCTTGCTAAGCTTGCTTACTTAACTTTTCCATCCTTCTTCAAGAAAGTGAGTTGGATATGAGTTGGATAAACTTAACTTTATTGATTACAGATCATAAAGATCTAGGGAAAGTGGCCCACCAAACGGATCTTCATCTAGATTTTCTAGAGTACTGTCGGCTAAGCTGTCCGAAATTTGTTGAATAAATGCCATTAATTACTTGAGCTGTTTACCTTTTGACTTCTTCTTGGAACTCTTAGATGATGTTGACTTGTCTTGGGCATGGACTTCTGTCTTTAATGGAGAATTAGGCTTGATTGATTTTTCCTTAGGCTTCACTGGAGTTTGCATAGGCTTTTTACCAGATTTGATCCATTCCTGAATAATTTGAACGGAACATCTTGAAACATCATACTTGTCCCACCCCTTAATTCTAAATTCTCTAACTAGTGACAAATAGTAGTTTGAATAATAAGACTCAATAGTATATGACCAGGATGAAATCCATGGATTTTAGAAATCTATATGGAAACTAATTTGCTAGATAAAAGGTTGGTCTGCGTTATCAGCATGTTTTTTGTAATAAAGAAAGGATAATTGATTAAGCTGTTCTGGATAAATTGCTGGATTAGGTCCTAAATAATATCACCATTCTAAGAACCAGGATGGATAAAACTTTTGACACCTAGTATCAAAATGGATAAACCACGAATGATCAAATGTTTTAAGATAAAACATATTATATCAAGCTTTTTGATAATCTACATAATTATAACCATTTGGTTTATAAGGAATTGAAAAAGAAACATTGGTCCAGATGGATTGGGTACCAAATTCTCTAGGGGTTTTGACTTTCTTTATTTTACAGGTTGAGTAAGAAATTTGGTCAGGATTTTTCAACGGATTATCTATAGTATATTGACAATTTGGAAGGAATAATCTTTGAGTAATAGATTTTAATTCAACTAAAGAAACTGGTTTAGTATACTGAGTAACTTGGAGATGTTGACGTTGACTCTGGGTTATGTAATTGGACTTTTGAGTAGACAAACGAACCTGGGTAGATGACCCAGTTGCTAATTGAGTACCTGGTTGGGTAGGTAATCCTGCTACAACTTGAGAAAATAACAAAGGAGGATATTCAGCTAAAACTGAATAAGTATTTGCAATGGGGACTTTGCCTATACCTGCACTTAAATAGATTAATTAATTTTTGCCATGATGTAATCACTAGCCTTCATAATCTTTTTGTCTAACATTTTGATTATTCTCATCACCTGTTTCACTCTTTGATCTTGTCTTATAAAAATTCTCTTGTTAAGAAATCTGGAATAGAATTATTTTCTCCTTTAATAAATTCAATTTGAAAATCAAATACAGATAAAATTGCTTGCCATCTTACAAAAATTTGTTTGGAAACTAAATTTTTAACATCTTTTTATGAAACTTCTTTTGCAGATTTGCAATCAATGCAGAGAAAAAATGTTTTGTTAAATAAATCATCTTGAAATTTTGTAATGCATGAAACAATTGATAAAATTTCTTTTTTAATAGTTGAATAATTCTTTTGTAGTCCGAGCCATAATCCTGAATGATACCTAACTAAATCTTCTTTGTTTGATTTTGGTAATTTTTTCTTGAGAATATCTCCATATCCTATTTCGGAGGCATCTGTTTCTACAATCATAAAGGCATCAGGATGTGAAATTCGTAAGCAAGGAAGTTTTTGACCTTTTCTTTTAGGATTTTGATTATCCTAGTATGTTCATCTGTCCAACGCAAAGGATTCTTTTGAAGTCTTTGATATAATGGTTTGCATAATTTTCTAAGATTTGAAAAGAAATCTGAAACATAATTTAAAGATCCTAAGAATCTTTGTAATTGATTTTTGTCTTTAATTTCATCTGGAAATTTATCAGCAAATTCTATTGCTCTTTGAACAGGTTTTATCGTTCCTTGATATATGTCATATCCGAAAAATCTTATTTTTGTTTGAAATAATTTCATTTTAGGGGTAGAAATTACTAAACCATTTTTCTTGACTACATAAAAGAATGTTTTTAAATGTTTAAAATGTTGTTCTTTTACTTTGGAAAAAATTAATATATCATCTATATAAACAATAATAAATTTTGTAGGTTGAATTTATCATTCATAATACATTGAAATTTAGATGGAGCATTCTTTAATCCAAATGGCATTACGTTCCATTCATAATGCCCTAATGAAACTGTAAAAGTTGTTTTATATCTGTCTTGTTCTGCAATTTGAACTTGGTAGAATCCACTTTTCATATCAAATTTTGAAAATAATATTGCATCATAAAGTCTTTTAACTAAATCTCGTTTACTAGGAATAGGGTACCTAATCCATTGTAACACTTTATTTAAAGGTTTGTAATTGATTACTAGTCTTGGAACTCCTCTTTCTAATTTAGGTTTTTAATTAATATAAAATGCTGCACAACTCCAAGGTGATTTTGATTCTCTTATTAATTTCTTGTCTAATAAATCCTATATTTCCTTTTAGCAATATTGTAATAATTCTTGGCTCATTTGAATTGATCTAGATTTTGTTGGGATTTGTTTTTCATTAAATTCTTTAATATATGGTAAAGTAACTATATGTTTTTTTCTATCTCGAAATAGATTAGGCAAATCTGAGCATACATCTTGTCTAAATTTATTTTCAATTTCCTCTATATCATCCTTAATATTAGGTTTTCTAATTGTTCCTCAATTCTTTTATATTTGATTTCTTTTTGGAGATAATTAATATGATGTTGTTTATTGATTATTAGATTAATTTGTTTAGTAATTGTATTTTGTTGTAATAAATGAATTTCTCTAGTGTCTATTGGTAATAAATATTTAAAGCTTATTTCTGTTCCCATAATTTCAGTATGAATTCCTTGACTATCAACTTTAAATGGATATATTTGTATTAAAAATGGAGTACCTAAAATGATGTTTTGACTGAGATTTTTTCACTAATATAAATGTTGTTTTAAAACAATGTCCTTGATTACATATTTTGACTTTGATAACTTATACTTGACTTCCAAAGTCATTCCATTTGCACCTCGTAGTCTTTCAGACGTTTTCTCATAATATTGTGTTGGAATAAGACATTCTCTAAGACAATTCTGGTCTGCTCCCGAGTCAACTAAAGCAATTGTTTCAATTTGTAAATAATTATCTATATGTAATAATATTCCTATGTACCATTTTTTATAATTCATTTTGTCTATAATTTGTACATAATCTTTTCCTATTTGTGAAGTAGAAGCTAGATTTTGATCTTTTTTCTTAGATTCAAGTATTGTTAATCTTGTTTGAGTTTGGAGTTGTTCTAATTGTTGATTTTGAATTTCTTTTTTGATTTCTTTTATTTGTTCCCTTAAATTTCTAATTTCTTGTTGTAATTCTCCTATAGCAACTTGTTTAAATAGAGTTTGTGATGGATATTTATCCCATATTTTGTTTAAACTAAATGTTTCTGGAGTCTTAATACTACTTTCTTGCTCTAGTATTTCCTTTAATCTTATTAAATATTCTCTTTTTTATGTTAGGATCTTCAATTTTATCAATAATATCTAATAAAAATTGTTTATTGGTATTTTGTAATTACATTAATTTGCTTACAATTACATAATCTCTCTGTACAACTTAAAGATTTACTACTTTCTGAAGTATTATCAGTATCTTGAATATTTAGAATATCATTATCTTCATTATCACTACTGCTAGACTCTTGACTAGATTGTTCACTAAATAATAATTTATTAATTTTGTTTCTTAGTTCATCTTGGTCATTTAAAAGTTCATTGACTTTATTCTTCTTTTTACATTGTTTTGATGTATGACCGGGTTGTTTACAATTCCAACATACTAATTGCTTTTTAAACTTTGAATAATTCTTCTTAGGTTTATATTTTTTCTTATTCTTCTTATAGTATTGATTATCAAATTGACTTTTATAAAATTTCTTTGATTTATTTTTCTTATATTTCTTTGAATAAGATGGTGGCTTAAGATTTTCATAACCATATTGTTCACAATACGATCCCATCGTTTAGCTAAAACTCTCTATTTTTCTTCTTTTTTAATAAAATCAAATAATTGACTATATGTTATATTATCCCAAGGAATTGAATTTCCTCTTGTTATCTCTGTTAATTTATTGATTATTTTCTCAGAAAATAATTTTGGTAAACCTGTAATAAATCTTTCTTTCCAGAAAGAAGCATTGCAGTCTTGTCTCTTAAATATATTTGTTAAAAATACATCCTTACACCATCTAAAATCTCGTAAGGTTGGACATCTAAGATTTGTTAAAATTATTTTTGAATTAGCTAATTCCTCTTTAGGATTTCCTATGAAATGCATTGAAGTTGTATATATTAGTACTTCTACAGCATTTTGAGTTTCTTGAATAGTTACAAACCCATCTTCATCTTCTACTTGAGTTTTTTTTTTTTTGTATGATTAAGTATTATATGTTGGTTATTAAATACTATACAATTGTCCCACCAATATTTCAGTGATCCTGTAAAACCTGCCTAATAATTTGGCAGTCTCATGATCACTTGTTTTATAAGCTTTATATGCAGTGGATGCCATACCATTTCTTGTAAGGTATTAATTATTTCATATTCTGATTTTCCATCTATGTTCCATTAATAAATTGAATCTCCTGCATATTTATTGGAAACGAATTGTTTTCTCTCTTCATATATTAAGTTTGGTGGAGTAGGTCTTGGGTAATATGTTCTTGTAGGAGCTTGTTTCCATTTATTCTTTTTAGTTATTTTGTTTATTTCATCTATATCTTCAGATGTTGTAATAGATTGAGTATCACTTTGTTGATTTTGATCTATAATATTAAATTTAACTTTCGAATAAATCCAACCCTTTTTTTCATAAACCAAAACAACTCCTCTAACTTAATTATTTCTTTCTGTTTTTGGTTGTCACTAAATGAGAGGATTTTGTTTGATTGATAACTATAAAGGTTATTGAAGATTACCCAAAAAAAATTCAAAATTCTTATTTTTGTTAACGAATTTGTTTTTCATAATAATTAATTTCGTTGACATCTCCTAATCTTTCCAGCAAATTAGAGACTTCTGAACAAATATCACGAACATACCCCCACAGTCAAATATATCTTTATTCAATTTCATACTAGTAGAAGGATTAAAAAATGACTTTAAAGAAATCATATGGAGAAATTAGTGCGAATGAAGTACACAATCACTTACATTATTATTAAAGATTATCTTTCGAAAAAAAAAGAAAAAAATTATTTATCAATTATTATATATTAGCTATGGCTTTCCAAATGGATTTTTTCACAATGCTTTGGCCAAAAACGAAATAGGAAAATCTTTTAAGTAAGTACGTTAATTTTGATTACCTTTTCTAAATCTTAAGAAATGCTATTAATTACAATAATTTATGTCAAATCCTAATATTTTATAAATAAAAAGAATAATACTATTCTTATAAATTATCTATACAAACTTATTAGTAAAAACTAATATGTTATATGATTTATTTATGTGAAAAAGTACTATTATCGATTTCTAACTATTCATGAAGTGAAAACATCTCTCTTTGGATACTCATATTCTTGATTCAATGACTTGGAGCAACAAAACTATCAACAGTTGAAAGCTAAAGAAATGTTAATGGTTATATATGTAAACATTGACTCTTTAAAATTTTTTGACATTATAAGGTTGGGTTTAGTGAAGAGGACAGGAATAAAAAGAAATATTAGATTAATAATGATGTAGGAAATTGATGTAGGACATATTAGGAATTAAGTAGGGATTTCAATTATATTTTAGGGATTTTAATAAATTATGGATTTTGACTATTATTAGGGATTTTGACTTCCTAAATTGAGAGTAATCCTAATTTGAGTTATTTTCTTAATTAATAGTTTACTATTTTGTTTAACATGCTTAGTGACATTGTCATACTCATCTTTTAATGTTTATCCCTATGCTTAGCATATTTACAACTACCCTCCTCACTACTTTCAGCTTTTTCAAGATCAAATTCTAAACAAAATAGTAAACTATTAATTAGGAAAATAACTCAAATTAGGATTACTTCCAATTTAGGAAGTCAAAATCCCTAATTTATTAAAATCTCTAAAATATAATTGAAATCCCTAATTTATTCCTAATATTGATGAGGAACGGGGTTTCCCAAATTAAAAAGCTAATAAAATTACACCCACAATGTTGGAACCAAGTCTTCTCCAAGACGATTCAATGAAACAACCCAAATATGCATGACAATAATGCATGTCATCGGTGACGTCTCATGAATGTATCTAGGAGAGGAAATATATCATTAATGGCAGGTGCGCATGCATGTAGATATTTAGAAAAGATAATATTGTTCTTAGGGCTAATTTCACAAACCTCCCTAGGATTTTACAAAAGCAGCATGACCACTTTTAGCTATAAAGATCCTACATACCTCACCTCTCCATTGAGAATCATTAAAAATTCTATTAAAAAAATATTTTCTCAAATTGCCCATAATTGACTATTAAAAAATATTCAAATTTTAAAATAAAAATAAAATAAAAAACTTGTTAATAGTCTTCCATCAACCACCACTATCTTGGAGAATCTTAAAAAAAAATTATTGTCACAATAAATTATACGTAAACTTAAAAAAAATTACATTAAAATCTTGAAATAATAAAAAATTTGTCGTATTTGTATGCAAAAAGAAATTGTCTTATAAAGTTTAAGTCATTCAAAGTAATTTCTTTATTTTCAAAACACACACACACGCACACACACAATCATGATATAATTAGAGCTATGAACTTGACATATTTTACTTGTGTAATTTTATATACTACTATATGTAAATGTAAGTGGCGGACCCAAGATTTTATGTAATGATTCGGAGCACCTTAAATATTATAATAATACATTTTTTTTATAAACTTGATATTATGAGCGAATTTATTAAAACATAAGATGGAATGTGCCTAGGTTAGGGAGACATAATGAACTTTTCCTTTTACACAGTCCAAATATAGTACAGAATGTCACTAAAAAATTTAAAAAAAAAAGTTAGTTATTACTATCCAATAAATTCTTTAAATTTATGAAATTTAAAAAACAAGAAACTAATTGATAAATTTTAAAATATGAAAGAAAAGAAAGATATAACTTAGACTAAATTAAAAAAATATAATACAATTTATGAAGTAAAATAATAAAATTAAAATACAAGAGAAACTCACATGATTGTCAGTTATAAAATATATTTTTTTAATTATATTATATGGATTAAAGAGTGACCTGTAGGTAATATGAGAGTAGTTATCAAATAACTAGAAAAAGATAAAAGATAAAGCTAAAAAATTTGGTTTAATTTATATGGAGGGGTGAAATTAACTAATTGAAATAAATGGGTAAAAGAGATAATGTGAATTTTAGTAAAGGCCCGGCCCCATCCCTTCCTAGGTCCGCCTGTGGTATTTGTGTCTTATTGGGCGACAGTATACATATTTGGAGCTAGCTTTTGAACTTTCTTACCTCAATGCAGCCTGGATTCAACGAAGCTTCGAATGTCTATCAAGGCGTGTGCAACATTGCTACTGTACACTGAAATTTAGCAAATAAGCTTCTTCATTTTTTTCATTTTTCTAAGCAATTACCAAAGCATATTAACGACTTTCTAGACTTTTGAATCTGAATGGAAAAATATGCTAATAGTCATGGTCGGTGCTAGCTTCTTTAAAAAGGAAGTCCATGCACGGGCAAGGCAAGAGGGCATTTATCCCAAAAAATTAGGAGAGTTTGAAGATGATGCCAACAGGGTTCAAGTTCAATCCTACCGATGAGGAGCTCATTCAAATACTTGAAAGGAAAGTACATGGGGAAGAAATGCCTCTCCATAGCCATTTCATTTTTGAAAGAAATGTAGACGAGCTTGATCCACAGGATCTTGAATGTATGTTAAGCTTCCTTATTAATTTATTTAATTAATCTTCTTTTATTGTTATTTTTTTATCTTTTTGATTTCTTCCTAACTTCTAATCTACCTTTCTGTTTAATTTTAATATATAATATATTTGAACTACCGATTACTATGCAATTAACCTTGGAGACATGTATACAATATATAACCATGTTACATCTTATAAAGGCATGCAATTTCTTTTTTCTTTCTTTATTTACTTTTGCTGGTTCGGTTTCTATTAACCAGAAGAAAATCAAGAACATGGGACGCCTACTTAAAAAAGAAAGGTCAACTCAAGGATAATAAAAGATGTGAAGGAAATATAATGAATTACATTTACATAAGATTAACAAACTAAAATATTATATTTAAACTCATACAGAAATTAACTGATTCTCGGATCATCATATTTTCACTAAGTTTTTGTAAATATTTTTAATTTTGATATGTTTTATTTATGTATCTGTAATTTATTTAGTGAACTTTTGTTTATAGGGGTTGGTAGCATAGCTTTACCTAACAACGAGAGATATTGCTATTACATAAGGGAGAATGATTCTCGAGAAGTATTTGATCGAGGATGGTGGAGAGCTACAGGCCACATCAAGAAAATTTATGATATTAATGGGCATATTGTCGGTCACAGGAGGCCTTTAACATTTCACATGTTTACGGAGAGGGAGAGAAAGCGAAGCGAAGCCATCAAGACTCGTTGGATTATGTATGAATATTGTCTTGAGTCAAACAAAACGGTTTGTGGCTTTCATGCTATTATTTTGTTGGCTTAGGCTTTTGCTGGATTCATAGGTCACATGTGTTAGCATTTTTCATTTAATTTTTTAGTGCTCTGTTTGTCTGATGTGCACATACAGAAATGGAGACTCTGTAAGATAAAATATAACGGGAAACAAAGTACCCAGAAAGATTTTACATCAAGGAATGATTTTGAGGAGACAGATTTTGTTGGACGACAACAACCTTTACAGCTAGACGGTGCGTATGAACATTTTTTCCAGCCCAGCATTACTTCAATAAGCATGCAGCGGTGTGGAACTGTTTGTCAAGAACAGTTACAACCACAAGCCTTGCAGCTAGAAAATGTGTCCTATGAACCTTATTTTACCCATTATAGGCAGCTGGAAGCAGTTCATGAGCCACAACAGCAGCCACTAGCTTCATTTCATGATTTTTCAGCTTATTATTTTCATGATCAGCTCGAACAAGCTTCTGATTCATCAGGGCAAACATTTCCTGGCCTTTGGTCCTGGCAGAACTAGCTAGCACAGCCAACCTAGCATGGAAAATTCTTAGCATAAGTAACACTACACTTACAACTCATCTTCAACCAACTCTTCCTACAATCCGAGTTAAAAAAATCCTATTGAAGATATAATTACTATATTATGTATTATAATTTCACTTATTTATTTTTGTATTTTACTTATTCAGTAATTTTTTTCTCTTATTCATTTATGTATTGATTCCGATTGTTTGTAAAATTTCCTTTAACGTGGTGTTTGAGTCAATAAATTGTCGCATGTGTATTAACAAAATAATATAAGGAGAATGTCGAAACACTATTGTGTTAACTTACATATATGTTAACCATGCATGTTTGGTGTCCATGGTGTTGGACAATGGATTTACAAATAATGAAAATTACATGTGGCTTCACCAAATGATTACATATATGTTACATGTGGCTTCACCAATTATATTGGAATAGGCTTTATCCAATCAAATGATTAACACTCAGCTTCACCGTCTCTTTTTCAATTTCAGGCTTATTCTTTTCGATAAAACAAGTAGTTTCCACATTTACCCTTCGCCATTCATAAATATCAAACCTGAATGTATGTATATGTATATAAGTTTTAATCTGAGGTAAGAGTTAGGTTGAGTCCTCAACTTTCTTCTTGAAATTTCGAAGATTATTGTGTCCTCTTTGCAAAGTCTTCCTCTTGGATCAGAGGCGGACCTATGCAGGGACCCAGGGGGGCCTGGGCCCCTCTTAAATTTGCAAAATTTTTAAAACCTCCACCTATTTTATGAAATTGCTTCATCCTCTTTTATTTAAAAAACACAATTTTAATGTTTTTCTGTCGTTTTTTATCTAAGTGCTGAGCTGCTTACCCTTGAACACTCCATGCAGCCACAAATGCAACAATATGAGTTTATATTATATTTTAATTAATTTCTATTATTTTATTCATAAATAGAATTTTAGACATAGTTCTTATTTATGTAGTTTGGCATAAATTATGTGAAATTCATTTTAATTTTTTTTATGTTGAAAAAAATCAATTTTTATTAGATGGGTATAAAATTGAAGTACTTTGATGAATGGTAACGACTAACTCTTTTAATAATTTTTAATAACATATTATTATATTTGTAAAATTGTACCATGTCTTTCTTTTTATTATTGATTTATTTGTATGAATTAGGATAAACACTAATAAATATCATTAAAAAAATATGTGTGAGAAACTTTTTAAAATGGTAAGGGTCATTATGTCCCTATATCTAAGCATTTTTTTAATTATTTTTTAACAAATTTTTTTATATCATCAAGATCTATCAAATAAAATTATAAGTATTAAAATATAAATGGTGCCCCTCTTCAACAAAATTCTGGGTCCGCGTCTATCTTGGATGGATTAAGGTCAGCACTGATGGCTCCTCAAATCTTGTGTGGTGGCACTTTTCCGGTATTTGGTGTTTGTTTTCTTTGGTGCATGCATTTTTTTCATTTTAGCCCGTTCACAAATTGGTACTTTAATTCCGTACTGGCTTCATGTTTTTCTTGATTAGACTTTTTGCAATAATAATTTTGCGCTATATATAATGCTAGCTGAAATTATATTCAATATTGAAAAGTTGATACGAATATTTCTGTGTTAACATTTTACAGGTTGTCTTAAGAAATTTGATTTGTCATTACACTCTTAGTTTGATTATTGCTGTTTGTATGCCTGTACATAATATAATGCATGTGTTGGCTGTATAAGTTTTACTTGTTTGCGGTGAAGTAAATATTATGTAATTAATCTATTAATCCGGCATTATTGCTTACTGATATTTGAATGATAGATAAGTATTTGAATGATGGACTGAAAGCTTTTCAAAAAGTACAGTTATTAGGATTTAAAAAGTTAAATTTCATTGATCAAACTAGTCAAACTGAGATTTTTAGCCACTAACGGCGAGCTACTCGATGCTTGTGTTGGCTCCCACACAGATGGTCAATAATAGAGATCTTGGATTATAAAAAGGTTACTCAACACTCCATTCGATTAGCTTTTTTATTTGAAAACTTGGAACCTCTCAGCTTCATGATGCCTTGATTTCAGATTATGAGGTGTGTCTTTGTTCGGCCTTGCACCAAGGGAGCGTCATCTGAAAAGGATTTTTGAGTATTGAATTAAATGATTAAAGTGGGAATCATAAAGAGTTTCCGTAAAGAACCATTTCATGTTGATCGTTGTACATATAGATAATGAAATTTAGAGAATTCCATGTGAGAAATCATTTCATTCTACTGTATAAAGAATTTAATCACATGTACTTTGCGTTGCAATAATAGCGCATTATAGAACAAGAGAATGAAATATGCAACTAACCTCTGACTTAGCATTTGACTAGCTAGCTGACTTCATCTCTCACGTCATGACACTTAAATAATTAATTGAAAGGAATGGCCCCTTTTCTAGGGTTCCAAACCTCAAGTGGGAGTTTAACCAAGTACTTTCTGGTCGAACAAAGAGCCGCCTACGAACAGAACAACAGAAGAGAAAGCAAGCTACCTCGATAGCCTTCCTTAGTATCCATAAATTGCAGGGTACGGAGGAGCACTTCTACTAAGGTAAATGTTTTGGCTCATCCGCAGAGCGCACCTTTGGTACTTCAGTAGAGCGAGCTGTTTGATAGTGACTTCTTTCGTTTGGTAGGGCAACAAAAGGCTACTTCAATCTAGAAAACAACCGTAAACGCGAGAGGGTCACATTTGGAATCCTTCGCCAGTAACCACTATCGCTTTTGGATCCCAAACTTTCAACCTTTTTCAACACGTCTTTTCGTAAGAATAAGGCAATAAATAACTCTTGCAAAATATCATTTACTGAGTAAAAAATAGAAATAAATGAAAAAGGTTAAATCACATGACATTATAATTTTTCATCTACTAATATTTGACATTGTAATTATCCATCTACTAATATTTTGCCTAACATAGGACAGCTTGAGTTACTAAAAATGTCATTAGATAAGTAAAAGATTAAAATAAATGAAGGAGGTTAAATTACATGACATTGTAATTATCTATCTACTAATATGTTGTCTAACTTAAGTTGTAAAAGACAATTAGTTGTAAATGAGTAATAGGTGTAACATTATTAAAAAGAAACACATCATATAGTTATAATCTATTTTTATTTTTTTAGAAAAAAGAAAGTAATGCAAGCCAAATATTTTATTATGTGCAAAATTCTCCTTTTCTATCTTTCTCAGCAGCATCCTTCTTCTACTTTGCCCAAACATTTGATAAAACATTACTCATTCCAGAAAACATTTGATCAAACATAACTATCATCTGAATCATGATCATTACCAGTTGACATATCTATTACTCCTTTAATAATCTTTTCGTTAATAGACTATTCTAACCCTACATCATTTTCCCTAAGATAAATAAGGTGCTCAACATTAGTTACATTTCTATAGCATAGAATAGAAATGACCTAATGTAATTCATTAACTTTTGACCACAATGATCTATTTTCTTTTTATTTATAATACAAATGTGAATCTTGATTAAAAAAATTAATTACATATGATTAAAAATAAAAATTTTCTTAAATTAATAATTATTTATTTATCTATAAATTAATAAATTATTTATTACATTGATAAAGTAATAATTTTTTATACTCCTAAAAGTATTAATTTATTGATGTTTTACTATACTATAACAAGAATTAATTTAAAAAAAGTTTTGTAGAACTTGCTTTTGTTTGATATAAAGAAAAAAATGAATAATTATGATCCATAAAAGGATTTGTGTGTGTGTGTCTATATATATATATATATATATATATATAAAGAATTAAAATTTTAATTATTTAAATATATTTTTGTTATAAATTTTTTTAAAATAACTTTTAAAATTTATAACTATATTTCATTTGTTATATATGGTAATGACAAACCTCAAATTTTAGTTTATAGGGGCTTTCAACATGTTTGATAAATAGGCTTTCCAATGGAACTGTATATTAAATGGATCATTAGAATTGAATGAAAAGCTTCTAAGTATTTCTTTTCTTTCTCTAATTGCTATTTCATCTCTTTATATTTTATATACGGTATCAGCACAACGAGAACTCTAACACAAATTTAATGCCTATTTTGAATTGTGAAAGGGTGGTGCTAATGAAACCTACAAGTAAGTAATAAAGGATAATTTTAAGCGCTGGACGCGGCCAAATTAAGTTTGATGATGTGTTACGCAACGGAGGCATTATAGCACTGTGAAAGGCGTCGTAACTACACTAGCTTCACTAAAAAAATTAAGGAAAAAAAAGTTAATTACATTAATTATCACTTAAATCAGAATCAAATGTGTAAATTTTGTTTAGATTCAGTTGGTGCAATTTATGGTTATATCATTTGAAAGCGATATTGTAATAGTTAGCCATTGCACTAATAAAAAAGAAGAGTTGTTTGACAATTAATTAGAACATTTTTGATGTTACATGAAACACGTGACTTTTACTCGTCAATGAGAACAAAATTTATCTTACATGCCATGACGAACGAAGTAAAATTGTATCATGAAATTGACACACTAAGCATGCAGGCAATTATATCTATTGGACATAATGGGTTTTAAGTTTAGGGAAAATAACATGTAGGTCCTAGAATTTATTGGAAAGTGATGAAGTGTGGTATTGGTTAAAACATGTAATAGAAAAGGTTCATATTTTTAACGCATGATTTAAATGTTATATTAATTCTTTTGACATGACCTAAAAAAAAACAATTAAAACAATTGAATGGACATGTGTATTACAAATTTTGTTCGGAGGATTAAAGAAAAAGTGAACATACCTGTTGAGTAAACATACTCGACACAGTTTGACACTCTATTGAACATATATCAAGTACTGCTAGACAACTAGATAAGTATCTTGCAAACTATCTAGTTATTGAGTGATGTTAAATGCATGTCAAGTGATAGGTTGATTTGTTAATATTCGGCTTCGCATTTGGAGAATTGAGGGAAAATTGACATATGAACAATGACCTTGGTTGGATGACCAAAAAACAAAAGGAAAAAAAAAAAGGATCTTGCTAAAACTCAAAAACCTTTTAACTTTTGTTTTCTGTTTTTCAAAAGAAAAAAATTCCCACCTCACCTATTCCTTTCCCTATAAAATTCCTCTTTCTCCCTAACATGTCTCTTTTGTTTTATCTTCATTAATGGAAAATCAGAATAATAACTATATAGCTTTTCCCTAAATAGGATACGTTTATTTTATTTTAGCTTTTATAATATATACAAATCGATTCTTGTTGAAATTTTGTGTTTCATAACGGGTTTAGATGCAATATTCCAACTTTAACAAGAGATAGAATTTCCAATATGACTGATTATCGGAAAAGAAAGCTACTTAAGACATCAAAGTTTGATATTAAAATAAACAATTGATTATTTTAAGTAGAAATTTAAAAGAGAGAACTTTAGTCATTAAAAGAAAGCTTAAATAGATCCACATTTTGACTTTTTAAAAATAAAACAAAGATTAATGGTGCTACTTACGCCATGTGAAAGTCTTAGAGATTTGGAACTAGTTGTTGAAGTCTTCTCCCCAAATGCAACCTGGCTTCAGCGAAGCATCGTATGTCTATCAAGCACAACTTTATAGGCAACTAAAGCAAAAATGCTAATCGTCATGGTCAGTCCATGATATTAATATCATGATATGAAAAGCAACCAAAGGATAATGACATTCTTGGAACTGAATGAAAAAATATGCTAATTGTCATGGTCGGTCCAACCTAGAGCTCTCTATAAGGATGTCTATGCACTAGCAAGGCAAAAGGGCATTTGTCACAAAATTTGGACAATTGGACGATGATGCCAACAGGGTTCAGGTTCAATCCAACCGATGAGGAGCTCATCCAAATACTTGGAAGGAAAGTACATGGGGAAGAAATGCCTCTCCATGACAATTTCATTGTTTCAAAGAAACGTTTATGAGCTTGATCCACAAGATCTTGAATGTGTGTTAAGCTTTCTTATTGATTTCATAGATTAATTAATCTTTTCCATTTATTTCTTCTCAACTTGTAGTTTTATATTTCTTCTTTCTTTCTCTTTAATGTTAATAGATAATATATGAATTACCTCTCACTTTGTTTGACATCTTGAGGACATATATAATATACAAATCATAGCATATGTTATAAAGGCCTGCAATTATTGTTTTTAGTTGGTTTGCAATATTAATTAATTAATCTTTCTCATTTATTTCTTCATAACTTTAGTCATGTAATTCTTGTTCTTTCTGTTTAATTTTTATATATAATAAATTGATTTCTTCTCAATTTGCTTGCGAAATTGGAGATATATATTATATATAAATTGTAAAGTATGTGGCTCAACTTGTGTAGTGCAAATAGAGAAGTTGCATAGGCATGCACCTTGAGTAGCACCGAAGCGCTAGATGATACAGTGTCAGACATGCGAAGACAGTGACTTGGCACCGTCGTGCAAGGAGGGTTGCACAGAAGTGCAACATTGGCACACGAACGCAAATGGTCTTGCATAGGAGTGCCAATTCTGGGTTTGCAGATACATCTAGGCAGAGAGTTCATACAGGAGCGCGAGTTCAATGGCGTAGGAGCGCAGGTCTGTTTCTTGGCACAATCAGGATTACTTGTCACTTAATAAATTGGCCTATAAGCCTTAGACTATAAATAAGAGACGTGTCTTTCTATGTAAAATATATCCGAGAGTGCAACGAAAAGAGAAAAAAGAAAGAGAGTTAGGGTTTAGAGAGATTGGGAATTTCTTGGAGAGAAAGAAACTGAATTTCTTCTAGTTGTCCCTATAAAACTCTTGTATTTCTTTTTTTTTTTTTTACCATAGTGGATTGATCATCACCAGCAACTGGACATAGGATCACATATTGTGGTTTGAACCAATATAAATTCTTGTGTCCTTGTGTTCTTACTTTGTTTTATTCTGCTTGGTTGTGTGCTAATTCTCCTAGACTAATTCCGCATTAGGTCTCTTGTGAGTGTGTGTTGCTCTTCTTCACAATGTAAATATATATTAAGCATTATAAAGGCCTACAATATCTTTTTCCCTTATTGTTTTGTTGGTTTGAATTATGTTAAGTAGAAAAAAAATTAGCACATGTGAGGCCTACTAATGTAAGAGAAGGATCAATTAAAGGATTTTATATTTACACTCGTATAGCAATCCAATTACTACTCGAACGAAATTTTTGATATTTTTTATGTATCTTGAACTTATTTTGTGAAGTTTTCTTGATAGGTGTAACACCTCAAAAATTTTATGAATAAATATGCCTTTATATGCCTCAAAGTGTGTGTTTATTTATGCATATATGTGCCTAAATGATATATATGTTAATAAGTAATCTTGGAGGATAAAATTGAAAGATGTTAATAAGTACAAGGGCTAACCTGAAATTTCACCTCAAACTTTATCTATATAAGCATGGACAACTCTAGAAAATTTTCTTTCTCTTTCTTGTCTCTACATAAACGTTTCCAGCCCTCTCTCTTTCTATCAATTTGCTTTCTTGAATTTTGAGGAATCAAAGGAAATTAGGAGGAATTCAAGGTATAAATCTTTTCTCTCCTTCAACTTCTCATGCTTAGTTACTAAATTTTGTGAAGGAATGTTAGATTAAAATATGGTCTATGGTATGTTCATGTGATGTATGCAGTTAGGTATGATGAAATCACAAATTTGGTGGGTTATACATGATTCTAATAGATTGGATGACATAGGAAGGCCATATATGATGATTGGGTCAGAATTCTGCAGGACAGTCAAACTGAGCAGTAGGGAGTACGAATTACCTCTAAAATTATAGGAATATAATTTGGTTCTGAAATTTTTATATGTGAAACTAGACACATTGAGAGTTTATAGCATTTTGAATCACTCAAAAATTCGAAGTGAGCAATTTATGGTGATTTTTCAAAGCTGCTGCACCGAATTTAGATATCCCCTGTTTTGAAACAGAGTATGGGAAACGGTTTTCATTTGAGGGACCAATTCCGCATGAAAATTTCTGGTTTTTGATATACAATTCCTTAGGTATGTTTTCTATTGAACTGGAAAATTTTATGGCCTTTGGAGCTTTGTATGAATTTATATGATTTTTCAAAGTTGAGGTTGTAAAGCTGGAAATTTTAACTGTCAAAATAGAATAGACATGTTAAATTACTTTTGGCTGACTTAGACACTATAGAAAATTATGCTTTTTGGTCAAATGACAGTTATATGTGTCTAGTTTTAGACTGCAAAGTTTGGTAGCTATTTGATTAAGAATGAATTTTATAAAATTCTTTAAAGTGATACTGCTCAGTTGAGAGGCCTGGAGACAGATTATTTGGATAAGCAAGATTCAGGGTTTCTATGTGGACTATGGCCTTATTTTTTTACTCAATAAAATTCATGGGATATAATACATGTGTCTACTTGAGTCCCATGAAGTTTGGTGAGGATTGGGAATAATTGACCTTTTATTTTTATCACCCTATCAATGTGTGTGGGTGATATTGCTTAGTAAATGATTGGTTGAATTGCTGTTAACCTATAAGGGGTTTAATGATTTTTAAATGGACACTGATCAGTGTGTCATGACTATGGCAATGGTTACCAGAGAGGAAGGAGAAGAAGAAGAGATGAACTTTACCGCTTGTCAAGAAATACAGGACAACAAAATTAAGAGGCAAGGCTCATCAGGTAAGTAACTAGACCCTTCTAAGGACACAACAGATATTAACTTTTAATTAAATGTATTTAATGATTGTGTTTGTGAACATATGTGAAATGTGTTGATGGAATGTGGATGGGGCCATGAATACATGGACCTTGATATGGAAAATAATATGATCGGGGTTTATAGTGATTTATAAAATATGTGATTTCACACACTTTGATGTGTATGTGAGTTGCATGTTACTGTTAATTCTATGTGTGTGAGATATAGAAATGTGAATGTGCCCTCATATATGTGAATCTGTTGTGATATGGCTTGAATAACATTGCTAATGGAACGACGTGTGTACATGAAGAATGAAATACATGCCAACCGTTCTAGGATACTAATTCCTCATGGGAGATGGCATGACAAATGAATGTCTATGAAAAACCATGTGTATTGGAATGCCATGAATATGTATGAGTGAAAAATAAATGAGATCAGTTATACATGGTCATAGTTATGCAACGATGTGATTGAAATACATCGAAGAGTAATGGAAGGGTTGGCACTAATAAAGAATTCAATGGGGTTCTATATGTACAGAAATGATGCCAATGTGTGGATTGTGCACATCCATAAGTGTATGGGAGATATGTAGGCTTATTGTGTTTATGAATGTATATGTGATTAATGAGAAGCCTACGTAGAACCTCAATTATGATAGTGAACTGCAATATCGTAATGTGTGAAGCATGCATCACCGTGTGATGTGTTATGAATTTGAAATTACATGCCAAGCCCATGGGAATATCTTGAATATCGAATGTGAAATGTGATACCGTTAAATGCTAGCATTATGATAAATGAATTGTGATAAGTAGAGATTTGATTGGAAGCTTGACATAGAGCTTCATTTATGTGATTGAAATGTGATATGTGAGTGAAAGCTTCATGTAGAGCTTCACTTATATGACTGAATGTGAAAACTGATATGTGAGTGGCATGCCACAACTTAGGATACTTGGCTCTCATAGCTTGAGGGGAGGTCTGGACCATGTGTTTCCCTACATGGGATTCGGCAGCATGGGCCCGGTATCACCCGGATTGTCAGACTAGCCTCGAGCTATTTCAAGTGTAGGCATTTGAATGTATCTGTACTGTTACGTACTCCCATGGCTTGAGGGGAGGTCTGGACCATGTGTTTCTCTAGATGAGATTCGGTAGCATGGGCCCGGTATCACCCGGATTGTCAGACTAGCCTTGAGCTATTTCATGGGTAAGCCTCTGAGTGTATTTGTACTGTTCTGTATCCCCATAGCTTGAGGGGAGGTCTGGACCATGTGTTTCTCTAGACGAGATTCGGTAGCATGGGCCCGGTATCACCCGGATTGTCAGACTAGCCTTGAGCTGATTCATGGGTAGGCCTACATATGGAAACTGACTGTGAAATGAAAAGTCCTACCTGGATTAGAGAGCACTGTTCCTAAGTATCTGTGACTGTACTGTGGAAGCTTCTGAAATTATATGAAATGGATATCCATATAAACAATGTAGCTAGCTTGTGGAAACTCATGTGTGAATGATTTATGTGTTTATAGGAGCACATGAGGATGTGATAGACTTGTGAAAAGTTTATTTGTAAATGAGAAGTGTATGTAAACGGGTGTATGTGATGAGCTTTGACATGGAAAAGCCATGTTTGATTATCCATAGACAAGTATTTATAGAATTAGAAATGTGATGGGATAAGTGAGTAATTGGTCTAGGAAATTGGCCAATGATACAAGTTTGGTGCATGAGCACCATTAAATGGTGCAGGAGCACATCTTACCGACCTAAAGAGGTATAGACAAAGAAATGGCATTGCTGTGCCATACTTTACGCATTGGAACGCCAATTGCACCGATTCAGGTAAGAGAGAACAGAGGGTTGGCGCATGCGTGCCTCTCCTTTAGTGCAAGAGCGCAGAACTGAAATTTACAACGGATTGAAAATCAAAAACTTGGCACCATCGTGCCAGTTCCCTGGCACAGAGGCGTGATCCTTGAACAGTGAAATAAATTTTATGACTTTCTTAGTAGGACACTGGTGGCTTGTATACCAAGAAATAAACAGTAACAGGTGATTTATGGAATAAGTATTAAATAGTAGTCATATTCTGAAATGGTTATCGCCATTAATTGTTTTATTTTGAGTGTTACACCTATTTTTATAATTCTAGCTGCTTACTGAGTTTCATACTCACTAATCGGTTGTGTACCTCAGGTAATTGATCAGCTAAAGATTATGGGAGGATTTCGGCATAGTGACGACTGTGTTCCCTTGACAAACTCTTATCCACTGCAGTATTACTATATTGGATGCGGGGTGTGACAATAGGGGAGGGTAGCATAGCTTTATCAAACAACAAGAGGTATTACTTTAATGCAAAAGCAACACTCCGCAGCTGTTGGTGAGGAACAACTACAATCACAACCCTTACTACGACACAATGTGTTCCATGAACACTATTATATGCATGACATGAAACTGGAAATGATTCATGAGCAACAACAGCAATCACAAGCTTTATTTGATGATTTTTCAGCTTATTACTTTGATGATTAGCTCGAAAAATCTTTTGATTCGTTAGGGCAACCATTTCCTAGCCTTTGGTCCCGGCAGAACTAGCTAGCATGCATGTTTAATTATCACTTTTGAGTTATCTCTGTAACATGGAAAAATTCCAACATTCTTTTCTTGGATTGATTCACAGAGAAAGTTTTCCTTCATGTTTGTGTTAATAAATTGTTGCATCTATGTTAGAAAAGAAGAAAATGGACACACTATTTTCAACTTATATATAATGTTAATGATTTTTGTTTGGTGTCCATGGTATTGAAAAATGGAATTACGAACAATGAAAATTACTAGCACAAATATTGCTTAAATAAAATTATAAGTTTGGTCCATGGTTTAAAGGCATATGATCTATTTTTTAAGATAGTTAAAATATCAACAAGGTACAATACTTATAATGCACCATTCTTACATGTTTTTACTTTAAAAAAAAAAAAAAAAGCATAACCAAGGTACAATACTTATAATGCACCGTTCTCTATGAAAATGAATACAACTTTTTTTTTTCTCCCCTCTCCCAACTTTTTTAATTTTACATAATCTATTTTTCTTCCTTTTTTATTTCAAATAATTTTTATAATTTTAGTATAAATGACTTTATTCATTTAATATTATATATTAATAATTTTATAATATTTGAAATAAAAAATATATATTTAAAATTTTCAACTATCATTCATTTTCAAATAAAATCACAAAATACACATAGCCAAACATATTCTCTATCAATTTTTTCTCTTGAAAAACGTAAAAATATATCTTCTATTTTCATTTTGAAACAAAAAGGATAAAAACAAAAAAATAAAATTCATAATCAAACAGGCCCTAAGTATCCAACTAAGTAATTTTTTCTTCATTTCATTTTGTAACTTTCTATATATCACATCCATGTTGATTCATCTTTGTATATTGTAGATTTTATTTCCTTATATTAGAAAATGACTTCCCAATCATACAGTTAAATACTAAGCTTTGCTTGGTAATCTACGTAATCACCTCTTTTTCAATCACCTTCCTGGAAATTGTTTAAGTCCTTTTCTGGAAACTAATATATTCCCATTTCAGGTTCATTGTTACAATTAGATAATTGCCAAAAAAAATTTTAGAAAAAAGTTTTCGACAGTTATTCTTGACCATTCATTAATGCTAATTATTATGTATGTTGTTGTAAAATATTATAGGTTAGATATTTCACCCTTTTATCATTCATGATTACTTTAAGGATAAATATGAAAATTTGTAATTATCCTTAAAGCTTAAGATGGTGAAAAAGGCGGTGGCATTGTTTATAAATACCATGCCCCACCTCTGTTTGTAACATAACAAAAAAGAAACAATCATAATACGTTTTCATTCACTATAACAACTCCTTGTCTCTTACCCTCCCTCCATCCTATCTCATTTCTTATCTTAATTTCTTACTTTCTAACTTCATGATCCCACATCTTTAACACCTTATGCAGCTTTTCAAATTATTAAAAATCACCATCTTCCTCTTATAATATATAATAACTTTATCACTTATTACACTATTTTTATAATATGTTATCAGCGTTATAGTGCTTTACAGATATATTTTTTAGTTTTATAATATATTCTTGAAAGTATGCTATGTGGTTATTACTGATTTGGATCCTTCATATCAGAAAACAAGAATACTTTATAATTTCAATTAGTTTGTATTTATTGTACTTTACTTTATTTCTTGTTATGCTATTTCTCTACTTTGTGTTTTTTTACCTCTTTTCATATTGTATTATATTGCGAATGAAGTTTGTAAGTAGAGGCAAGGTAAAAGAACCTGACACTATAAGGAAAAAAGTTTTTTACAACCAAGTTTTTTGCGACGAAAGCAAATTCATCGCAAAAAAAGACCTTTTGCGATAAAATTCTTATTTTGTCACAAAAACTAGTATTTTGAGAAAATGATATTCTGCGAGAAAATTTTTGTCTCAAAATAAAATCTTTAGCGACGAATCTCGATTTTTGTCACAAAAAAATTCCAAGTCCTATTAGGGAAGATCTTTAGCGACATAAGAATACATTTGCGATGAAAGTTTTGTCACAAAATTTTTTTGAAGAAAAAAATTTATATAATGTTTTACAACAAAAATTTCACCACAAAAGGTCTTATATTGCAGTGAAATTTTTGCCGAGAAAGGTTAGCCAATTTTCTAAGCATATTAATGAAGATAATTTTAGAAAACCATTTGTGATCAAAATTTCATCGCAATAGAGGATATTTTGTGACAAAATTTTTGTCGCAAAAGATTACTTCCACAAAAATAGCTTCTTACACTTATACGGACAAAAAAAATATGATTTTTGGCGACAAAAGTTTGGTTACAAAATGTGTTGTATTGCGACAAAAATTTCGTTGCAAAAGGTTAGCCAATTCTCTTTTGGAAAACCTTTTGCCACGAAAATTTTGTTGCAATACATGACATTTGTGATCAAATTTTTGTCGCAAAAAAATTATTTCCACAAAAACAGCCTTCTATACTTATACAGACAAAACAAATCTCATAAAATTTGTTCCGAAAAAAATTTCGTCACAAAATATCCTCTATTACGATGAAATTTTCATCACAAAAGGTTAGCCAATTCTCTTTTGGAAAACCTTTAGCGACAGTACTTTCATCACAATACATGACATTTTGTGACCAAAATTTTATCACAAAACATTATCTCCATAAAAATAGCCTTCTAAACTTACACGGACAAAATAAATCTCATAAAATATTTTGCGACAAATATTTTGTCACAAAATGTCATGTATTGTGACGAATTGTCGCCATGAAAGATTAGCTAATTCTCTTTTAGAAAACCTTTTGCTAAGATACTTTCATTGCAATACACAATATTTTGTGATGAAATTTTTTGTCGCAAAAGATAATTTTCACAAAAATAGCCTTCTACACTTATACAGACAAAAAAAAAACTCATATAATATTTTGTGATAAAAATTTTGTTGCAAAAGGTTTTGTATTGCGATGAAAAGTTTGTCGCAAAAGGTTAGACAATTTTAAAATCATTACTTGCGAATAATTTTATAAAACATTTTGCGACGAAATTTTTGTCGCAATACATGACCTTTTGTGACTAAATTTTTGTTCCAAAATATTATTTAAAAAATAACCTTCTATTATCTATATACAAAAAAAATTATATAATATTTTATGATGAAATTTTCGTCACAAAATTTCTTCTATTGTGACAAATATTTCGTCGTGAAAGGTTCTGTAAAATTTTCTTGGCAAGAATGCTTACAAAAATGTCAAATTAATATTATGATCAATTTTTAAAATATGAAATTGACATTGAAAAAAAAATTATCTTATAAGAATTTGTTGAATCAAATGTATTTCAAAGGATAGGTGTAAAAATAAATTTTTAGATGCAAATACTTTTTTATAATGATTGACTCTATTTATTTATTGAGTTATACAATTTTTATGACCTAGGTATTTGATTTTTTTTTAATTGTTGGAATAAGTGTTAGTAAATTATTGATATATTTTGAATTAGCTCTATAATTATAGTAATATATGAATTCGCTAGATATACATAGACATATACATATACATGTGTGTGTGTGTCTATATGTGTGTGTGTGTGTGTGTGTGTGATATAATATGAATTAATAATAATTTATTAATCAAAGTATAAAATCTTATTGTCAATTCTTCACACATGCAAGTACTACGAGAAATGTACTTATGTTTGAATATTAAATTCCATGCATCTACAACAAACTTATTGCTTTCATTTGTTGATTATACTCTAATTAAGCCATTGTACTTATTATGTTAACACATTAATAATCGATAGGAACTTATCTAATAATTATTGTATTTCTAATATATATGTCTAATTAATTTGATATTATTTCATATCAATTAAATATAATATTAGTTTAATTATGTGTCAAATAAACTTAAATAATAAATTAAATAATAATTATTTATTGATTCATAAGATGAAGTTTTTATTAATTTAATATTGTTTCATATCAATTCAATATAATATAAGTTTAATTATGTGTCAAATAAACTTAAATAATAAATAAATTAATAATTATTTATTGACTCATATGATGAATTTTTATTTTAATATTTTTAGACTTTTGGCGACAAACCCGAATTTGTTGCTAAATATCCAATTAATAAAAAATAAATTTTTTTGGGGTGAGATTCTTCCCTTTTGAAAAGTTCAAATCTTCAATAAATCTTATGACTCTAGTTTCATTTTTCACAATATGTGGATGACTTTTTTCTATAAATTATGCATGATTGACTCATTGTAGTTATTGCAGTGTATATCTTCCTTAGACTTTTAATTTTTTCTCATATTTTTAAGTAAATAGTTGAGATATTTTAAATAATTGTTAGTTTTTATAATGGAGATAAATAATTAAAATGAACTCTATAACAAAATAAATGCTTTTGTTACATACATGATTATAATATGAATAATTAATCATTTATTGTTCAAAGTAGAAAAACTTGTTTTCAATTCTTTATACATATGACAACTATGACATAAATTTATATGTCTAATAATTAAATTACCTCTATGACAAATTAATTTTTTGCATTTGTAAAAGATATTTTTGTGTTTGTAAAGGAAATAGATAATTAAAATAAATTCTATAGCTAAAATGAATGCAATATTTTTGTTACAAATATGATTATAATATGAATAATTATTTATTCATTGATCAGTGTAGAAATTTTTTTTTCCAATTCCTCACACATAACAACTATGTCTTATGTATAGATATCTAACTATTGTTTACATTTGTTAAATAATACTTGAGTTATTGTACCTATTTTTGTTAACATTTTAATACTCAGTAAAAACTAATTAAATATCATATAATAATTTTATATTTCTAATGTATATGATTATTTTATTATTTATTAATTTGACTTCAAATTATTTAACATCTATCCAATATTATATAAATTTAATTATGGATAAAAAATTTAATTAATAAATGAATTTATAATTATCCAAGTCTAAGTATGGTTAATTTAAATATTTTTTAATTTTAGATTTTGATTTTAATTTTCATATTTGTAGACTTTTTATAACAAATTAGAGACTCTTTTCTATTTCAGTTTTTTTTTAAGACTTTTAGTGACAAAAATTTCGTCGCAAAAGGTTAGTATTTTGTCGCAAATAGGATCTTTCATGGCAAATGTATATCATCACAAAAGATTGTTAATTTTTTAGACTTTTAGCGACCATTTCAAAATTCGTTGTAAAATGGAGTCTTTAGCGACACAATTTAAATCTAAATTCGTCTCAAAAAATAAATTTTAGATCAACTTTTTCCCTCCTATGAAATTTGAGAAATTTCACATCTTAGTGACAAAAATTTTGTCGCAAAACAAAAATCTATGCGAATTTTTACCTGCTCCAATTTTTTTTATACTTTTTAAATTCTTTTGGGATAAAAATTTTCATTTCTAAATGTCCAAATTTCATTGCAAAAGATCAATGCCTTTATTATATAAACATCACTTGATCCTTTGGATTATTTCATTTTTCTTCCATCCCTTCCAATTCCCTACTTCATTTTTGTTTTCTTCGATATCTTCCAATTATCTACTTATTTTCTTTCCCTAATACTATTATCTAGGTAAATACTCTTACTCTTTTTTTCTTTTATGTTTTAATATATTTACTTTACAAGATTAATATATTTTTATTTTTTAATTGTCAATTAATTTACACTTTTTTGTTTAATAGGTATTTTAGAAGATGGAATGCAATTGAAGATTCTCAAGTTCTTTATTTCTTTGACATTATTTTTTTTTTTGTATACATTCTTCTTTGTTATCCATTAATTATTACTAATTAATATTTTACTTTTTCTTAATAGGTATATTTGAAGAAGAGGTGCATTTGAAGATTTGAAGATTGATACAAAGTCAAGCAACAAAAAATTTATTAGAGGAAGAAGTTTCGTGTTGTTTTTTTGTATTGTCATGTAATTTTTATTTTTTATTTTTCTATGTACAACCAAGGTTCATATATTGTATTAAATTTTTGTAATTTGTTATTATTTAATAAAATTATTCTACAAAGAATTATGTTACGTAATGAGATAATTTTGCTCTTTCATTTTAAAATTTATAACAAATTAAAATATATATTTTATGAATTTTTAAAAAAATCAATTATGTTAAAAAATTACGTCTTTTGCCATGATTTTTTTGGTCGCAAAAGGTTGGATTTAGCAACAAAAAAATGATCACAGATATTTGCAATGAAAATAATTTTTTTTAAATACGATTCTTCTACAAAAGTTTTCGCGACAAAATTTGAATTTGTTGCAAGATATGCTCTTTTGCAACGACTTTTCTCTTCTCACAAAAAATTAACATGATGTGATCCTAATTGTGACAAAATATTCGTCGCTAAATGCCACTTTTTGTGACAAAAATTGACGAATTCCAGATTCGTCACAAAAAAACTTATTGCAACTCACATTTCACGACTAGAGCATGATGAATTTATTTTCGTCGCAAAAGTCAGTTTTCCTGTAGTGTGAAGTTCTAAAATTATCAAGTGAACCATAAGTTTCACAAAATGTCTAAGTTGAAAAGCTTGGAGTTTGCTTCCTTGACCTTAGAAAAAGAAGGGTACCTGATATGGGCCACAAATGTGATTACAAATGTTCAATCATATTTATGTGCAGAAAATTTGGAACATACTATAATGGAACGGAATCAGACAACTGCATAAGAAAAGACTAAAGCAATAAATTTCATGCGCCATAATCCGTGTGAGGATCATAGATCCAATATATTTCTGAAAAGGATCCAATAGCATTTTTGAAAGCCTTAAAAGAAAGATTTGACCACTAAAAGGGTGTGTTTCTCCCTATGGTTAAACATGCCTTTGATCAGTTGAGATTCTAAGATTTTAAATTACTTTATGAATACAATTCTAGTCTTTATACTATTGTTGTAGAATTGAAATTATATGGTGAAGATATATCTTACTATACTTAGATAGACAAAATATTGTCTATATTTTATGCCTCGAATGTGCTCCTCTAGCAACAGTATCGAGAGCGTCATGTTAAGAAGTATTCAGAATTGATTTCTTGTCTCCTCCTCATTGAACAACATAATGAGTTGTTGATGAAAAATCACCATTCATATACTGGCTCTGTACCATTCCCAGAAGCGAATGCTATTGATTTTAATGGCTACGAATGATGACAAGGAGGAGGACAAGGCCGCAAAAATGATAATCGTCAAGGTGATAAATTTTGGGGACAAAGGAATGCCCAAAAAGCCTAGCAAAAGGGGGAAAGCAATGAGGCAAATCGTTTCAAAGGTAAAGGTTTACAAAATAAACTACCAAAGAAATATGAGGAAACTTGTTACAGTTGCAGCATGCTGGACATTGGTCATATACTTGTCCTACATACAAACATTTGGTGGAATTTATCGAGTTCTATTAAAGAAAAAGAAAAGGAAAAAAAAGTTGAAACAAACTTTGCTGATCGCTCAGATCTTATTGATATAACTCACCTTGATGTTTCAGATTTTTTTGCAGATCCAGAGGGGAAAGTAAATCCCTTAATTGGTGATAGAAATGTCCATACCAATTAAGCTTTAATACTTGCTACTCTTCTTTGTTTTGTTATTATCTATGTATAAGTATTACTATGTTTTATGTATTACCATGTTTTATGTTATGTTATGTTATCTAATGTATCTTCTTCAGTGAAAGGATATGGCTTTGAAAAACATGATGATGCCTTCAAGTATGAATGGTGAGAATATTGGTTTAATTGATAGTGCAACAGCATACACAATTCTTTAAAATAAGAAATATTTTTTAAATTTGACATTTATTAGAGCAAAGATAAATACCATATCAGGATACTCAAATTTGATTAAAGGCTTCAGAAAAGCCATGATTCCATTAGCAAATGGAACCAAAATATTGATCTAAAATGCTTTGTATTCAAGTAGATCTAGAAGAAATCTACTTAATTTCAAAGACATAAGAACTAATAGACATCATATTGAAACTTAAATGAGAATAATACGGAACCTCTCTGTATTACCTCTAATGTCTCTAGCCAAAAGCAAATATTAGAAAAGCATTTTGCTTTATAATATGGATTAAATTGTACGGTCATTAAAACAATTGAAGCCTATGTAGTTTTAAAACATAATTTTCTAACCCAAAGGTTTACATGCTTTAGCATGACCATCTTGACATCCAAGATCCACTATGACACATAGGATCATCGAAAATTTTTTTATGGACATCCTTTCAAGAACTTGAAGATTTCTTTTATCCAATGAAAATACTTGTATTCCTTGTTCACAAGCAAAGTTAGTGGTAGATCCATCTCATTCTAAAATTATTATTGAATCCCCATGACACAACCCAACCTAATCATCACTATTCATATAATCCTAGGCTTCTATGAAATTGATAATTGAGGAGAGTCTCATTAAAAATTAAACTTAAACAAAATATTAAATTTATTAAAAAAATTAAACAAAAGAAATCAATACAAAATCTTTGACAAGATACTTAACGTATACTTTTCTATAAATAAGTAAAATATTTAATGAAAAATTCGGTAGAGGTTCCTCTGTTTTTTAGATTTATTACAACCTATAATTTATTAGAAAAACACTTCTCATATTTTCAACATAATCCTAAACTACTTTTGAAAACCCCATCACAAAATAAATTCAAATACAACACACTTCTATGATCTAATCTTAGTTGGGTCTCAAACTTCTTTCAACCATAATCAAATATAGGAATCAAAAAGGAAATAGAAGTTTGGTTGGCTTAGAAAATAATATATATGTAACATCCAAAAATAAATTCATACATGTGAGCAATAGATCAAAAGTATCTGTGGTCATGTGGCCAATCCTGTACATGAGGAAATGCTCAACATCGAATCCAGCAACAACCGAGGTGAGGGAAAAATTGAAAAGGAAAGAAAAAAGGGTGAGCAAAACACCCAATAAATGGAAAGAATTTTAGTAAATTCATAAATATTTTGTAATAATATAAGACATAATAAATTCATGAATATATGTATAAAAATTTATAAATCATTACTTTCAATGGACATCTCATAAAAAGGAAATAATAATAGCTTAAACTCAATAACAATTCTATATTTCAAATAATTAGAAATTGTTTAACAAAATCCATACCAAATAAGTACCCACAGGGAATTTGTCATACCTGGTTTAAATAGGCAGAGAGGGACAATCTTATATCACATTATATTGTCAATGTACGCATCATTCATACAACATCACATATCTCATCCATATCCGCATACCGAATCCAGATACCACATGGAGAGGGGAATCTGTCATATCTGGCGACACATTTGCCCAGGTAGAGGGAGACGATCCAACAACAGGGAAGGGTACTTACCTGGCAATTTCTTTTCTCTAAAATAATTAATTTTACTAAATTCCATAATGAATAATAATTCTCACCTAATATAAAATTTTTCATAATTTCTTAAATTGATTCAAATATTTGTAAATCATGAAATTTTTCATTAATTCACAGTTTTTCTTATACTTTTCTTCAAACTCACAATCCCCATAAACTTTGGTTCAAAATAAAATAATTGAATTTTCTTATCTTTAATTAAACAAATCAACATAAAAATAATTTCTATTTTTCCTAAAATCATCAACAATTTAAGTTTATCATACTGAAATATAAAATACATAAATATAAAGAATTTACTATAGAATAAATAAATTTAAATAAAATTACTACTCACTGAATTAGGGATCAGTCTTGGTTAGCTCTAGGATCCACTAATTGATCACCAATTAAATTTTTTCCTATAAGATGAATTAAATACTTTATTAGAAAAATTAATTCAAACAAAATTAATCACCAAAATAAAAGAAAACTACAATTTTCCATTTGACAACCACTTCTCATAAAACCATATATTATGTACACACATCTTCTCTTCCTTTCTACTTAATTCTTTTCTTCTTCTTCTTCTTCTTCTTCTTTTCTCCTTACCTTTCCTTTGCTTCCTCCATTTAACCGAATACTTCTCTGCCTACTTTCACCTCCAATAGTTGTCTCTCTCTCTTTACTTTATTTTGTCAAAACTCCTTTTCATATATTATTTTTCAATCCTTTCCGTGTATGGCTGGCTTCTCCCAATTTCACTCCCCGATTTTTTTTTCTTTCGTTTTCTTCCTCTCCATCTCTCTCTCCTATATATTCTGCCTTCTCCTAAGAAACAAGTACAGACATGTACGTATGCCAAAAAAAAATCAACTTATTTGATTATTTTATTCTTTTTCAAAAGATATAAAATCATCCTACATTTAATGCCTTTTAATGCATTGTCTCCCATTTCATGCTTGTTCAAATAAACAAATAAAAATCCCTTTATACTTAATTAACAATTCATCCCTACCACATGAAACTTGTCATTCCTTTCCTAAAGCAATTTAATTTATTATTCTTTTATTTACTTATTTATTTATCCTTTATAGAAGCTAATAAGCTGGATGGCTTTCATCCCGCCAAAGCGTTTGTGATTATGACACTATGTCAAAGTCGCTTTCGAGACTTAAGAGAATATAAACGAGCCATGGGCACGTCTGGAGAAAGGAGTCGCCACGTAATTATTCAATTAGGAATGAATAGGGGTGATCCGATCCAATCCCTCACTTCGGGACCTAAATTACTAGCATCCCTTCAGGGATGGACTCTGAAAGTTAGATACGAGTCTTTCGACTCGTCCAAATGTGAATTCGGCCTCCACTTGAGAAATACCAAATAAGAATATCTTGTGTTGTTACTTAGTCCGCTTAGATGGTTCATTTTATGCACACATTCTCATTCTTATCTTCATTCAACATGTTGAGTGATTGTTCAATCAAAACAGTTGCATATTCATACAAAGAAGGAGGGAGGAGAATAGATTACATTTCTGTCATACATGGGGGAAGGCGAGAGGATTACAACATTGCTATTCAACAATAATATAATGTTCCATACATTCACATACATTCAAAACTCAATAGATGATGAATTCCTCACCACCATATGTGAGTCTATTCAACATCTATTCAAGCTTCTTACATATCCATAGCTAAGGCATGCATTCTTAGTAATAGTCCCTCACCATCAATGTGAGTCCACCATCACTTATCGCATCATACTATAAGCACTAGATTTCTGAGGCTTGAGAATAAAGTGAACATGAATGTCGAGCAGCAAAAATGACCAAAATGCTCTTGAGAGTCAAGAAGAGAATGTTGAAAAAAAGTCGGTGAAGAGTATGAAAAACTGACGCATGACTTTGAAAAGTCACATTGATTAATCTAGGAGGAATCTAGAATGAGTCATATACTGTTGCAAAGTTACAGATTCTGAAAAAGTTATACGTGATTGAAGAGACGAAGGTCTGACGATGCTGCATTGAAGGATGATAAAAAAGGAAAGGGGGGCCAAAAGGAAATTGGTCGATCGACCATCAGACAGTCGCCCAACTATTGGTCAATTGTTAGGCGTCCATCAGATGACTGCTCGACTGTCTCAAGATGGCAGCCCGGCCCTTGGAAGCTTATTTTCAAAAATTTGCTTTGGGACCTTCCTTTTTCATCTTCACCCTTCTCCTATATAAACCTTACTCCTCTTACTTTGCAATATACACCGATAGTTGAATACAATCATGTCTTTCTCCCTTTTGAAGACACGCTCAAGAATTTGAGAAGTCTTTTCCATTATAATTTTTTAGGCGTCCTATTGCTCTAAACCTGGAAAGGATACGTCTTGAGAGTAGAATTCTCTCTTCCCTCCTATTCTCTCTTTTATTTTTCTTGGTTAGAAGAAGCATGTTTAGGATGTAATTTTATGCTTAGGAGCATGTTTAGGGTTATTATGAATTGTTCTAATCTCATTTGTTTTGCAAGATGGAAATTCTTGTCAAGGTAAGTCATCTCTCCTTTCCTTATTTAAAAACATGCTTAGGAATTTAATTTCTTCGCGAATGCTTAGAATTATGACTAGGAGAACATGCTAAGAATCATGCTTAAGAGCACATGATAGAATCATAGTAGGAAAATTTATTCGCTTTAATGAATTGTTCTAATCCTATTTGTTTTGCAAGATGGAAATTCTCTTTGGGAGGTCAGATTTATATTTGAGCGGGTAGAAAGACGTGTACCTAAATTCCCAAACCTATGTCTGAAAGGATGAGGGTAGTTTAGGTCCCAAAGCGAGGGATCGAATTGCCCCCATTCATTCTCAATTGAATAATTGGGTGGTAACTCCTTTCTATAGACATGCCTATGGCTCGTTTGTGTTCCCTCAAGTCTTGAAAGAAGCTTTGACACAGTGTCGTGGTTGCAAATGCTCTAGAATGGTTGTATGATTATGGGTGAGATAATCTTATAGTCTTCTTTATCATACCTTGACTCTAGCCTATCATTACAAGCATGATAAAGCCCTGATAATCGTTAATGTTGTGATGAGCCTACATTAGTGGAGAGTGGTATGAAAAAGGGGCTTATGGTAGTCCTTCTATCTTTAGAGATTGATCACTAGTTTATATTTGCATAAAGCTATACGAGTCTTAACAGGAGAAGTATGATTGGCTATGCACACACACACGAAGAATCTTGAATGAAGTGATTCTAGCATTAGAGTCGAAATTGTGAACAACCACAATGTCAATGTATTACCTTTGAGCTATTGAACTTGAGAAATCTTTGAAGAATTTGAGTGTGAATCAAATTAATACATAATTCATATTCAGCATTTCAACTTGTTGTTAAAAACATGTCAAAAAGAAGAAAATTCACCCATAGTTCCCGTCAACGATATCAAAAAAGCAACTTTGCCACCAACAATGAAAAAGCACGATATATGGAAGAAGTTAGTCATTTTGTCTAGTATGGATAATACCTTTAAGGTTAGATGAAGAAATTCCTCAAAACAATACCAGACTTTTTATACAGGGGGTAAAAGAATTGTCCGTTCATCTTAAGGAGTGAAAAGAAGCAAGGAAGCAAAGAATTACCTTAATCATCTTGAAAATCAAAGCAGATAGAATTATCTCAATCATCTTGGAGGAAGTGCAAGAAAATGATGCTAGAATAGACAGCTTGTCTTATAGCCAAATGTGAAGAAGAAAAGAAAAATAAGAAAAAGCCTGCTAAGTTGAAAACCTAAAAACGCAGCTTAGACAAAAATTAAGGCAAGCCCGCTAAGCTGAAAACCTGAAAAGTTAGGGTATGAAAAGAAAAAGAAAAAAAAGAAAGATTAGAAAAGAAATAGCTAGCTGAGTTGAAAACCCGGAAAGGGCTACTCAGGCAAAAGTTAGGGCAAGCTTGTTAAGTTGAAAAAATCGAAATGGCAGTTTGGACAAAAACTAGAGCATAAATAAAAAACAAGAAAAAGAAGAACCCACTAAGTCAAAAACCCGAAAGGGTGGCTTAGGCTAAATTTAGGGTTAGAAGAAAAACCTGAAGAAGCAGAAGACTACCACAGAACCTCTTATTAATCTTGACTCGATTCAGTCTAATCAATGTCTTAGATAGAATCAAGGGAACTATGATGAAACCAAGTCTCGTATGAGGAATGATGGCCATAAGGTGTGGATCTCTGAGATCATTTGGTGAAACCAGTAGTAATTGTGCAAGAAGGCAAGATTAAAGAAGGCGAAACCAACTAGATGAGGTTCTATTCATCATCTCAAGCAAAGACATGATGGAAGATAATATCATTCTACTACTTGTGGTATAAATGCCTATGGTAGAAATCGAGAAGTTGAAGAAGTGGGCAAATCTGTCATCGATGGTGTCTTGACAGTCGACAGAATGATGCTCTCAAAACCAGATAAGTAACAATCGAGTATAGTAGAGAATTCCTCATACAAGGGGCAAAGCTCTCGCCCATTGAAGCGGAAGACATGATCATAAATATCCTAGAAAATCGTGCATTCCTTTAGAAAAGGGACGTCAAGCTTTATATGTTGAAGGAACTTTAAGTGATAGAGACTAATGGATCTGAGTCGTTTCTAGTCATCATCCTTTAGAGGCTTCAAAAGAGGCTAAAGGGTCTTGAGAAGGCCTTAAACATATTAGAAAATGTGAGAAGAGACATTGGAAGGTATGAAGAGAGGTAAAAAGGAAAATGAGAAAGCCGATGGTGACAGTCCTTACTCATCATCACCAACATTAATTTAAGAAGCAGCAAATTGAGCCTGAAGACGCTCAACCTCTTACTCTAAGACACTAGATTTATAGGCGACCCATCTAGTCCAAGCAAGAAGCATATAGTTAGAAAAATAGACACCATGCATATATGAATCATAAATCTTTTTCTTGCAAAAAGCATGATCCAAAATGAGGCATAGTCCAAAAGTGACAAGTTCTAGAGAATCATAAAGCAGTATGAAATACTAGGGGTAACCGTAAAGGAAGTAGGCTCAAAATATAAAGGAATTACAATAGAAACAGCACGATGCAAAAGACAGTCTCAATGAAATCCAATAGAAGCAGCACAATGTGCAAGTTAGTCTCGTTGAGATCGCATGGAAGCAACACGATGTGCAAGTCAGTCTCAATGAGATCCAATCAAAGCGGCACAATGTGCAAGTCAATCTCAAGAAGATACAATCAAAGCGGCACAATGTGCAAGTTAGTCTCAATGAGATCCAAAGCAGCATGATGTGCAAGTTAATCTCAAGGAGATACAATCGAAGCGGCAAGATATGCAAGTCAGTCTCGATAAGATCCAAAACAGCACGATGTGCAAGTCAGTCTCGAGAACATAAAATCAAAGTAGCACGATGTGCAAGTCAGTCTCGATGACACCTAATTGAAGCAACAAGATGTGCAAGTCAATCTTGATCAGTCCTAATAAAAGCACCACGGTAATCTCAATGAGACCCAATAAAGAGCATGATGTATGCAAGAATGAAGGATGTCAGAATTGAAGAGATTTCTCCACTGGACTAGAAGAGATAGAGAATAGAAGCAAGAGTACTTGAAAAAGGGCCATGAAACCCAATGAATACAAAGTCTAGAAGAAGCATAAAGAATGCTTAGAAGATGGGCATGAAACCCAACGAATGCAAAGTTTGAAGAGATCAAAGAAGAATACTTAGCCGAAGGCACAAAGAATGAAAAGATCTAAAGACCGTGAAGCAGTGCATGATAGGAGTTTTTCCGATAGGTATGCCTTAGAAGGAACCCTAAGAAATAAGTGCACTGAAGAGCGTTTTAATCCCTTAGAATAGGCACAAGCCGTAAGAAGAGGTGCATTAAAGAGTGTTAAAAACCCTAAAAAGTAGGTACACTTACGAGTATTTTAAGCCCTTAGAATAGGCATAAGCCCTAAGAAGAGGCGCACTAAAGAGTGTTGAAAACCCTAAGAAGTAGGTGCACTTAAGAGTGTTTTAAGCCCTTAGAATAAGCACAAACCCTCATAAGTAGGTGCACTTGAGAGTGTTTTAAGCCCTTAGAATAAACGCATTGAAGAGTGTTAATAAACTCTAAGAAGTAGGTGCATTGAAGAGTGTTAAAAACCCTAAGAAGTAGGTTCATTTAAGAGTGTTTTAAGCCCTTAGAATAGGCACACTGAAGAATGTTTCTAAACCCGAAGAAGTAGATGCACTGAAGAGTGTTAAGAACCCTAAGAAGTAGGTGCATTTAAGAGTGTTTTAAGCCCTTAGAATAGGCACACTGAAGAGTGTTACTAAACCCTAAAAAGTAGGTGCATTGAAAAGTATTTTATAATAGGATCATAAGAATGCTTTCTAGCCCTTGAACGGGCACCTCCGCCCTTAGATGGGCACGTCCACCCTTGAATGGGCACACTCGCCTTGTATAGGCATGTTCGCCTTTGAATGGGCACGTCCACCCTTATATGGACACGTCCGCCCTTGAATGGGCATACTCACCTTAAACAGGCACGTTCACCCTTGAATGGGCACCTTCGCCCTTAGATGGGCATGTCTGCCCTTAAATGAGCATACTCGCCTTAGACAGGCACGTTCGCCTTTGAATGGGCATCTCTGCCCTTAGATGGGCATATCTGCCCTTGAATGGGCATACTCGCCCTAGACAGGCACGTTCACCCTTGAATAGGCCCCTTGGCCTTTAGATGGGCATATTTATCCTTGAATTGGCATACTCGAAAGAGGTTTTGGCATAGTATCATGGTCACAAACGTTCTGGCTGGATGAAAGCGCCATTCACACATAAATTTGCACTTTATAATATAAAAAAATTTGTACATTCATAGATTATAAATCAAACAAAGCCATATCTAATGTCTTGGTATTCTAGCCTAGATTTTGATAAATTCTATCATGATGATTCTACCCATTGCTTATTCTAGCATTATTCATTTTACGTGTCATCATGGCATTTCTAGCCTAAATCATAACATTCATGGCATATTCTAGCCTAAACATGGCATTTCTAGCTAATTTAGACAATTAAAATTAATCATAGCTATTCTAGCTCAAATAGGACATTTAAAGGAAAAATGATAATTCTACCTATTCTATGCTATTTCCTAGCATTCATCAAAGCAAGTAAGTTTTTATAGCATGATTCTAATCATTTGCTCTTAACCATGATTCTAAACATGTTCTCCTAATCATGGTTCTAAGCATTGGCAAAGAAAATAAATTCCAAAGCATGATTCTAAAAAAGGAAGGATTTTAGACTTACCTTGACATGCTTATCTATCTTGCAAAACAAATTAGGTTAGGGCAATTCATAATAACCTAAACATGTTACTAAACAGAAAATAAAATCTTAAGCATGCTTCCTTTAAGCAAGACAAATAAAAGAGAATAGGAGAGAGGAGAGAATTCTACTTTCAAGACGTACCCTTTCCAGGTTTAGGGTAATAGAATGCCTAAAAAAAATTATACTAAAAAAGACTTCTGGAGTTCTTGAGCATGTCTTCAAAAGGGAGAAAGATGATTGTATTTGACAATCAGTGTACCCTGCAAAGTGAAAGGAGTAGGGTTTATATAAGAGAGGGGTGTAGACGAAAAAGGAAGTTTTTCAAGCTAACTTCCGAAAAAAAATCTCCGCCATCTGATGGACTCCCGGCCATTGGCCAACCACCGGGCGGCTGTCAGATGGTAGAACAGCTACTTGGATAGTTAGGCGACTATCTGATGGCTGGCTGGCTAATTTCCTTTCAGCCCTTTCCTTTTTTATCATCTTTCGATGTAGTCCCTTCGAACCTTTGTTCCTTCGATTGCGTATAACTTTTGGAATTTAACTTCAATTTGTAATCCGTAAATTTCTATGAAAAGTAGACATCTGTAGCTTCAGAACGTATATGACTCATCACTAGATTCCTCCCAGATTAATTTCTATTGATTTTTTAAAGTGATGTATCAGTTTTCTAGACTTTTCACCAACTTCTCTTCACCTTTCTCCTCTTGACTCTCGAAGGCACTTTGGTCATTTTTTGCTTGACATTTATCTTCATTTCATTCTCGAGCCTAAAAAATCCAGTGTTTATAGCTTACCCCCTACTTTGGAGAGGTTTTTGAGACACAAAAGTCGACAAAGTATTCTCACTTCATCTTTCTTTCTTTCTTCTCATCATCTTCGACTCTGTCCTTCTTTCAGACTTTCTCATCATCTCTCTCTCTTCTTCTATTCCCATAGAAAGATGCACCCATTTGAGTGTTGATTTATCCTTCTAAAGGTAGATGTACCCATTTAAGGGCTAATATGCCCATCTAAGGGCGAATGTGCCCGTTCAAGGGCTAATGTGCCCATTCAAGGGCTGATGTGCCCATTCAGAGGCGGATGTACCTATCTAGGGTGAGTGTGCCCGTCTAAGGATGGACATACCTATCTAAGATGAGTGTGCCTTATATAAGGGTGGAGGTGCCTATCTAAGGCGAGTGTGCCCATCTAAAGGCAGACATGCCTATCTAACGCAAGTGTGTCCATTTAAGGGCGAACATGCATATCTAAGGCAAATATGGCCATTCAAGGGCTAAAGTGCCCATCCAAGGGCGAACGTGCCTATATAAGGCTAGTGTGGCCATTAAACGGCTGAGGTGCCATCCCATGGTGAACGTGTCCATCTAAGACATATGTGCCCTTTCAAGGACTGAGGTGCCTATCCAAGGGCGAACGTGCCTATCTAAAGCGAGTGTGCCCATTTAAGGGCTAAGGTGCACATCCCACGATGAACATGCCCATGTAAGGTGGATGTGCCTGTTCAAGGGCTAAAAAGCATCTTTACGATGCTTACAATAAAATACTATTCGGTGCACATACTTCTTAGGGTTTAGTAACACTCTTCATTACGCCTATTCTAAGGGCTTCAAACACTCTTAAGTGCACTTACTTCTTAGGGTTTTCAACACTCTTCAGTGCACCTCCTCTTAGGGCTTCTGCCTATTTTAAGGGCTTAAAATGCTCTTAAGTACACCTACTTCTTAAGGTTTTAAACACTCTTCAGTGCACCTCTTCTTAGGTCTTATGCTTATTCTAAGGGCTTAAAATACTCTTAAGTGCACCTACTTCTTAGGGTTTCCTTCTAATGCATGCCCATCGGGAAAACTTCTATCATGCACTGCTTCACGATCTTTAAACCTTCTTATTTTTAAGTCTTCGGCTAAGTATTCTTTATTCATCTTTGATCTCTTCAGATTTTCCATTTGTTAGGTTTCATGCCTTCTTCTAAGTATTCTTCATGCTTCTTCGATCTTCTTCAGTCTTTGCATTCATTGAGTTTCGTGCCCTTTTTCTAACTATTCTTCAAGTTTTCTTAATCTACTTCAGATTTTGTATTCAATGGGTTTCATGGCTAAGCTTATATTCTTGATTCCTTTCAATCCACTGGGAAAAATCTTTTGATTCATCATACTCTGACATTCTTTATTCCCGACTTTTTTTTTATTCACCATTCTGCTCACTAGAGAGTTTCAGATTCTTGAACTTATCATGGATTCTTCCATTTGTATTTGCAAGTTCCTGTAAAATTCAAAAATTTATTGATGATTTAATCGATTCAGATTTGTACCTCGTTTGGTGTGTTCTTCAATAAACTATTTTCTAGTATCGAGAGGCATTGTTCCATACGATTCTGGTTGAACATTTTGTCGATTGATGTTACTCTTCTTTCCTTATGAGTTACTAAACTACTGCTATGGCTAGGTGCTTATCGCTGGCTTTGTTCAAAAATTTTTCTTCAATGTCTTAGAGTCGATGTAGAGTTTTTCTTTTTTTCTCTATTTTTTCTCTCTCTTATTGTTTTCTCTCTCTTCTCTATTTGTTTTTTCTCTTTTCTTTCTCTTCCCTTTTTCTATTTTTTTCTGTTTTTTCTTTCTCTCTTTCTTCTTTCTCTCTTTGTCCTTTTACCCTATACCCTTTGAACTAGTTGACTATGAATCTTCTTCTTTTTTTCAATTCCTTTAAGGTGAACATCAAATTTCTTCTTCGAAATTCCTTCTGCAAGGTAGACTTCAAATTCCTATTTCATGGTGAGATAAAAAAGATGCCTTTTTAATATGGACGTCTTGTTCATTGTAAATGTCTTCTTCAAGGGAGATTCCTTCTTTAAGATGGATACCTTTTTCGAAGTGGATGCCTTCTTCGAGGGAGATGCCTTCTTCTAGGTTAACGTCCTTATTCAAATAAGATGCTTCTTTATGGTAATTGCTTTTGCACATCATGCTATATTAAGGAGCTCGATCCAAGCGGCTTTTACATCATGGTACTTTAATTGGGCATCATCGAGATTGACTTGTACATCATGCTACTTCCGTTAGGTCTTGTCAAGAGTAACTCACATATCGTGCTACTTCTATTAGGTTTCATGAAAACTTACAAGCGCATCGTGCCACTACTGCTAAGTCTTATCGAGACTGACTTGCACATCGTGCTGCTTTTGTTAGGTCTCATCCAGACTAACTCGTACATCATTCTATTTCTATTAAGTCTCATAAAAACTAACTTGCACATCGCGCTACTTCGATTGGGTGTCATCTAGACTGACTTGTACATCTTGTTGCTTCGATTAGGTCTCATCATAACTGACTTGCACATTGTGCTACTTTGATTAGGTCTTACCGAGAATGACTGACACATCATGCTGCTTCCCTTAGGTCTAATCGAGACTGAGTTGCACATCATGCCGCTGCGATTGGATCTCATCGAGATGACTTGCACATCATGCTGCTTTCATTGGATCTTATTGAGACTGACTTGCACATCGTGCTGCTTCAATTAAGGTCTCATTGCAGTTGAGATGTCTGATCTAGGCGACTTGCACATCGTGCTGTTACTATTTCTATTCCTCTAGGCATTGAGCCCACATCCTTTATGGTTACCCCCAGTATTCTATATTGTATTGTAATTCTACTTGATTACTTCTAGATTGTATACTATTCTGAAATTGATCCCTTCCTACATGATGTCTATCTTTATTATCTTTTCTAACTATGATGTCTATCATTAAGAAAATGCTCATTTGGAGCAAGGGATCAAATGTCTTCAAGCTCAAGTTGCTGCTTCTTGATGTTGATGATAATGGTGATGATGAGTGAGGGCTATAGTCATCAGCTATGCCTCTTCTCATCTTTCAACATGTCTGAGGTTTCTTCCAAGATTCTCTAGCCTCTATTGAGGCTTCTAAAGGATGACAACTAGAAGCAGCTCGAATCCAACGATCTCTATAATCTGAACTTCCTTCAACACGTAAAGTTCGACGTCCCCTTTCTCAAGGATTGCACAACCTTCTTGGAATCTCATGATCACGTCTTTCGTTTCAATAGGTAAGAGCTTTACCCTTGTATAAGAAATTCTCTGCCATATTCATTTCTCATGTGCCAACTTTTTGATTTTCTAATTTCTACCATGAGCATTTACATTAGAAGTAGTAGAGTGACATTGTCTTCCATCATGTCTTTGCTTGGGATGATGGATAGGAGCACATTCGATTGGCTTCGCCTTCTTCAGTTCTTCCTTTTTATGCAATTTCTATTGGTCTCTCTGGATTGTCTTAGTGATCTTTATCTTATGATCATCATTTCTCAGATGGGCCCAAGTTTCACAGCTGTTCCCTTGATTCTGGCTAAGACAGTGATGGGACTGGATTGTGTCAAGATGGATTTAAGTCAGAGATTCAGTGATAGCTTTCTACTTCTTCAGTTTTTTTTTTTTAACCTTAAATTTTGTCTAAGTCGCCCTTTCAGGTTTTTCACTTAGCGGGTTCAATCATTTTTCATTTTCATTTCATTTCTCTCTCTCTCTCTCTCTCTCTCTCTCTCTCTCTCTCCCTCTTTCTCTCTCTCTTTTCATGCTCTAATTTTTTCCTAAGCCGCTCTCTTCAGGTTTTCAACTTAGCGAGCTTTCTCTAACTTTTGCCTGAGCTGCCCTTTCCAGGTTTTCAACTCAATGGGCTTTCTTTTCTTTTCTTTCATGCCCTAACTTTTGCCTAAACCACCTTTTCAAGGTTTTTGACTTAGCAGCTTTTTTCTTATTTTTCTTTTCTTCTTCATATTTGGCTACAAAAAAGGTTGTCCATTCTAGCATCATTTTCTTACACTTCTTTGAGAAGATTGAGATAATTCTATATGCCTTGATTTTCAAGATGATTAGGGAAATTCTTTGCTCCCTTGCTTCTTTTTACTCAAAATAATTGGACAACTCTTTCTCCCTTGCTTTTTTTCACTTCTGAAGATAGATGGGTAATTCTTTACCCCTTGTATGAAGAGTTTAGTATCATTTTGGGGAATTTCTTTATTCAATTTCAAAGGCATTGTTCCTCATTCTTTGTAGACATCCATGCTAGACAAAATGGCTAACTCCATATATCATGCATCTTCACCATTAGTGGCAAAGTTACTTCTTTGATAGCCTCAATAGAAATTGTTGGCAGATTTGTTTCTTTCTGACACGTTTTCAATGAACCCAAGCTCCTCCAATAACAAGTTGAAATGCTAAATGTAAGTTGTGTATCAATCTAATTTACATTCAAGTTCCTCAAAGATTTCTCAAATTCAATAGCCCAATGGTAATGCATTGACATCATGATTGTTCACAATTTCAACTCTAAGCTAGAATTATTTCATTCGAGATTCTTCGTGTGTGTGTGTGTGTGTAGCCAATCATGCTTCACTTGTTAAGACTCGGATATCTTTATGCAAATAGAAACTAGTGATCAATCTCCAAAGATAGAAGGACTATTATAAGCCCGCTTTTCACATCACTCTCCACTAATGTAGGCTAATCACAATATCAAGGATCATTAGGTCTTTATAAAGCTTGTAATGATAGGCTAGGGTCAAGGTTTGATAAAGAGGACTATAAGGCTATCTCACCCATAATCATACAACCATTCTAGGTTTTAATTGTGAGCATCAACTTCTTCCATTTGTACCCCAAAACTTTTGGTTTTCACTCACCATGTTTGCTTTGCTTTTGATTTTGAGTGGCTACACCCCTACACTTTACACGCAATGGGATTAGCACTATTCTTTTCTTTTTCTTTCTTTTCCTTCTTTTTCCCATTTTCTCTCTCTTTCTTTTTCTCTGTTCTTTTCTTCTTTTTTCTCCTTTTTTGGAGCTCAAAATTGCACAAAACCTTGTCAACTTCCTTTCATTCCCCCATAAGTATGGCGCTCAATGCTCTTTTCTAAAATGTTCATACGTTATGAGTGAAGGGTATTATGTAAGAAAATTTTTTCTGGTGTTAGGATAAATCACTTCTTTTATATTGTGAAGCCTAGGATTTCACCTTGAGTGGTGATCAAACAGGTTCTAGAGACTCGTGAGATCTTAACACCGAGCTTTATTCACATAAAGTTTCTCTAAGTGATATAAAGTTCCATATTCATGGATAGTGTACTCAAATGATTGAAGAATCAAGAATGAAACTCATTTAGCAAAAAGAGTCAAAGCATGCAAACAACAGAATCTCATGTATTACCAAAAATCTATTTCCAATGAGTATTATAATTTTACCAATGATCATCAAAAGAATACACATCTCGTATCATTCTTAAGATAAAGCATTTCAAAACATCATTATTCTCTCTCTAAATTAGGAATTCTCCCATTATCGATCAAGTCTTTTATTGAGCATGGACTTATGCATCATCATTGTTTAACCTGCTAAATTGACCATACTGCTCTTGATTTTCGTTTTTGCTTCTCCTCTGCTTGGCCTCCAAATCTTCTATTTGAATGTTTGAATCACAAAAATCTTCAAATGTCTTGATTGGAAGGCCTATAAGCCTATCATTGATGAAGGCATAGGCTCTATTGATCACCATATGGACTTGATCCTTCTCCATGGGCCTCGTGGTCATCTTGGTAGCTATGGCCCTCCAACATACTAGATATTCTGAGAAAGTCTTGTTAGGCTTTTGACGTGCCGTCTCTAAATCTTTCAAAGTTACCCCCAGTTAGGTGTTGTAGTGATATTGTTTTACAAAGTGCTTTGATAGCTTTTCCCAATCTTCTCGAACTTTTTTAGGAAGATCATGATACCACACGATCATATCGCCTTCTAAGGATAGTATGAAATACTTCAAGATATATTCCTTCATCAAATGAGTGGTGGCCATGATAGGTGCATACTGTCTCAAGTGTGTCTTTGGATTGCCCTCTCCATTGAGCTTAGGCAAGTCTAGTAGACGAAACTTTGGTGGTAAATCATTGTCTCCAATACATAAGATGTCACCTAGGTCTTCGACCCTTTTAGCCCCTTCTTCTTCAAGAGGGATTGGACTTTCTTCATGTCTTTGGCCAACTGCTTGATCAATTCGGGTTCTTTCGGATTGATTGGGTTTTTTCCCCCTATTTCTTCCTTAGCTAGTCTCACCACCACCATCATCATTACCCTTGGTGGTAGCTAATTCATGTGATGAGGCCTATTTTGGAGTGCTTCAATGAGTTGGACCATTTGTTGTTGGAGTGCGGTCATGTCATCTCTCAATTGGACCATTTCGGCATTGTTGTTATTGGATGCGACCATTTCGTCAATTAGTTCCTCTTGCCCTATCAAACAACCACTTCGTATAACCCAAACTATGATGGCTACAAAACAAAGGTGTTAATACCATGCATGTATGCATGCTTATACAGGGCATAGACACACTTTCAGCCTTCCAATCTTATTCCTCCCACACATGGGAGGTCAAGTCTCTTTTTCTAGAATTTTTGGCTTCATTCCCAAGTCATCATTATGGAATGTGGGAATGCAAGATTCTTTCTCCTAATTCTAAAATTTATGTTGATGTGGATTCTTTATGATTATCATAACATGGTTTTCAAAATGTCATGATAACCTTAACTTCATGGCACATTTTCCCATTTTGTTCATATGGGTGACTTGACATGTGGCATTCGTTCATGATTCCATGAGATTTTGAGTTGATGTTATTCAAATAATGTAGAATTTATATCCATAGACGTGTATTTCAACATGGGTTTTAGATATTCATCATATTGAAAATTTCTAGAGTCATCTACGTGGGCTTGAGTCTTAAGGGTCCAATAGTTTGGGCTCCTTTGAGCGAGAGATATCCTTTTAAGCCAATCTCTTTCTATACCAATTCAATTGTACGTGCTTAAAGGTTGTGACAACAACATGAGTTGTCTAGTGGTCGAATGGGGCCAAAGACTTCTCATGCCAATGCCACACGGCTAGTTAAGGCAATTCACGCTCATTGTGTACAAAAGTGTAGTGATGCAAGGATTCATTATACCAACATGAGGTATTAGAATTTGGTATTCCCATCGAAATCAACTTCTCTCGTCCCCAGTAGAGTCACCACGGTGAATGGGGCTTTCATCCTGTTAGAGTGTTTACGACCACGACACTGTATCAAAGCCTCTTTCGAGACTTAAAGAGACACAAACGAGTTATCGGCACGTATGGAGAAAGAAGTCGCCATCTAATTATTCAATTAAGAATGAATGGAGGCAATTCGATCCCTCGCTTCAAGATCTAAACTACCCTCATCCCTTCAGATATAGGTTTGGAAAGTTAGGTACGAGTCTTTCAACCCGCTTAAATGTAAATCTGGCCTCCACTTGGAAAATAGCCAATACAAATAGCTCGTGTTGTTACTTAGTCTACTTAGCATTGTTCATTTTAAACACACATTTTCGTTTCATCTTTATTAAGCATGTTAGGTGAGTATTTAATCAAAACAATTATATATTCATACAAAGAAAGAGGGAGGAGAATAGATTAGATTTTCATCATACATGGGAAAAGGGAACAGGATTACAACATTTGTTCTTCAACAATAAAATAATAAAATATTCCATACATTCATATGTCTGAACATCCATTCTAAGTAATGGTCCCTCACCATCAATGTGACTCTACCATCACTTCATAGCATCACACCATTACACTTCTTAATATACAAACAATCATATATAAAGCAACAAATTACAAATCAAATAAAGCCATAATCTAATATCATGGCATTCTAGCCTAGATTTGATAAATTCTGTTATGGTAATTCTACCTATTGCTATTCTAGCATAATTCATATCCATTATCATGGCATTTCTAGACTAAAACATGATTCTTATCATTCATAGCATTCAAAGCCAAAATGGTAATTCTTACCTATTCTTTGCTATTTCCTATAATTCATCAAAGCAAGTAAATTTTTCTAGCATGATTCTAATCATGTGCTCTTAAGTATGATTCTAAACATGTTCTCCTAGTCATGATTCTAAGCATTCGCAAAGAAAGTAGATTCCTAAACATGATTCTAAAAAAGGAAGGATGACCGACTTGCCTCGCCACGCTTATCCATCTTGCAAAACAAATTAGGTTAGCACGATTCATAATAACCCTAAAAATGCTGCTAAGCATAAAATTAAATCCTAAACATGTTTTTTCTAAACAAAATAAAAGAGATGATGGAAGGGAGGAGAGAATTCTACTCTTGAGGCAAACCCTTTCCAGGTTTAGAACAATAAAACGCTAAAAAAAATTTATATTGGAAAAGACTTCTTGAATTCTCAAGTGTGTCTTCAAGAAGAAGAACGATGATTGTATTCGACAATCGGTGTGTCCTATAAAGTGAGAGAAAGGGGTTTATATAGAACAGGGGTGAATATGAAAAAGGAAATTTTTAAGGCTAATTTTCAAAAATAAGCCGCAAAAGGCAGGGGCGGCCATCTCCAAATGGTGGGGTAGCTGTCTGACAATTAGCCAGCCATCACCCAATAGTCTGACTGTTGTCAGATGGCCAAGCGACTACCCTGGATAGCCGAGCGGCTGTTTGATGGTCGGTCGATCAATATCTCTTTGGCACCTTCCTTTTTTGTCATCTTTGGATACATTCCCTTCAGACCTTTGTTTGTTCGATCACATATAATTTCTTATATTCAACTCTAATTTGCAATTGGTAAATTTATAAAAACTAGACATTCTTAGCTTTGCAATGATATTTGATTCATCATCAGATTCCTCTCGGATTAATTTTTGTGATTTTTCAAATTCACATGTCATTTTTTGAGACTCTTCACCAACTCCTTCTCATCCTTCTCTTCTTTATTCTCAAAGGCATTTTGGTCATTTTCTTTGCTCAACATCGATCTTCATTTCTTCATCGAACCTCAAAAATTTAGTGTCTATAGGGAAACATTTGTAGCAACAGGTTAGCACCTCATAGTAATAAGAAGACAGAGATAAGAAAGCTTTAACTTGGTGGCAGTGGAGTTATGTAACCAGCTTAGGGTTAAACTGAAGCACTTATACTCCGTTGGACATACTAATTTTAGCTTAGGACACAATAAGAATGAAGACAAAGAATGATGGCTTTTGTGACTATCATGACAAAGGTAACCAACTGAAAAATGTAATCTTAATGTCCTCTCGAGATTCTCAGGCCAATAGGAGGAAGAATAGCTAGTCCAAAACCATCCGCATAGAGAATGACATGCCAAACCATCAGGAGCTTCCTAGACAAATGCACAAATAGTTATAGACGATGACATATCCAAACCTGAGGGGTTAGTACATATAACAGACATGGATAGTGATGCTGACAATGTTAACGAATGGAAATACTTTACAACTCTACAAGATACAGAGAACTTCTATTACAACCATGCAAAACAAGTTGGATTTAGTGTGTGCAAACTCAAGATTCAGAGGGATTACAAAAGGGAGTGCATAGGAAGAACATGGGTCTACTCTAAGCAAGGGGTGGGGGAGTCAAAATGGCATAAAAGACGAGACCATGTCAGGTAACCAAGAGACATAACTAGGGTGAATTGTAAGGCATGTTTTTCGTTCAGTTTCATCAGAGATCATGATAAATGGAGAATGACAGAGTTCTTTGATGCACATAACCATGAATTGACCCCACTAATTTTTATGAATGAATAGAAGGGTTGTTGACGTTATTGTTGTTACCGCAAGGGATTATGAAATGTAGGGTTTAGAACATCGCAAATAATGGATTACATTGCTCAATTGTTTGGAGGGTATAATAGAGTTGGATTCACAAGGAAAGATCTTCAGAATGGGATGGATACAGGAAGAAGGGTCGAGATAGGGAATAGTTACTCCAAATCTATGCTTGATTACTTTAACAAGAAGAAAGAACATGATCCAGGGTTTTTCTTTGAGTGGGCAAGTGGATGATAACAATGGCCTGGAAGACATTATCTAGTGTGATAGTGCCTCATAGGCAACATATCAAGTCTTCGGGGATGCGATAGGATTTGATGCCACATACAAGACCAATGTATATGACAAACTACTGATATTTTTTTCAGGCGTTAATCACCATTTTAGCACCACAGTATTTGTAGTTGCATTGCTATCAGTTGAGACTGTGGACCGATATACATGGCTATTGCAAACATTTATGAAGGCAATGAAGGAAAAATGCCTTCAGTTGAGACTGTGGACCGATATACATGGCTGTTGCAAACATTTATGAAGGCAATGAAGGAAAAATGCCTATACATGATTCTTATAGACGGTGATAAGGTAATGCGAAGAATTGTCACGACTGTGCTCCCATCATGCAGGCATCGACTATGCTATTGTTGCTTGAATAGAAATGCACAACAAAATGTAAAGAATGCAAGTTTCATACAGGCGCTAACATATATCATGTGTAGCAATGTTGATTAACAGGTTTTTGAGACTAGGTGGAAGGAATTAGTGGACATGTACAACTTGAAAGAGAATACTTGGGTTATGAAATTATACAAAGACAAGCTGTATTAGGCACAAGCCTATTTGAGGAGACATTTCTTCAGGGGAATGTAGAGCACACAGAGGTCTGAGGGCAACAAAGCATACTTTAATCGTTTCTTGAATGCATAAATGAAATTGGTAGAGCTTGTATGGAAGGTGGATCAATCCCTTGAATGTTAGCACAATGATGAGGCTTATTATGATTTTGTAAGTGCTAATTCTAAACCAGTGATGACAACACACCTCTGAAGGTTTGAGGAGCAAGCTGCAAAAGCATATACAAGAGACATGTTCGACAAGGTTCGAAACCAAATAAGTGATGAAAGTATGATGTGCACAATGGAAAGACTAGTGGAGGGTAGCAGGACCGTATATCAGATAAGAAAATTCCAAGTTGGCGACTCAACTTGGAATGTGTCGTATGAAGCATCCAGTCAAAGAATAGATTGCTCTTGCAAGTTATTAGAAACTTCAAGGATTCCATGTGGTCATGCCTTTACAGTTATGAAGTGCGAGAACCTAGACAAGATTCCCCCTTACATGATTTTGGTGCAATGGAAAAAGGCAGCCAAGTTAGAAACTAAGTGGTTAAGAGGAGCTAAAAACCTGGGTTAGGGAGGACTGCAAGGCTCTAGGAAAGGTGCTTTATCAGCAGACTGCAAAAGTTTGTGCCACTATGGATCCAAAACCTATGCTAGGTACAAGGCAGCAGCAGAGCAGATATTTCAACTGACATTGATGGTTCAAGGGCTAATTCATGAGGATAATAGTGTATCAACATCACACATTGCCAGTGAAAGAGAAAGTGTCAAAATAGTTGACCCCCCAACATTTAGAGGGAAAGGGGCACCGATCACTAAAGCGGGACAGTCTCGTAAATACAGAAAGTGTGGCAAATTTAAAAATGTGGGACACACAATGAGGACGTGACCATAAGCACGTGGCTGTCGTACAAGAGAGTTATCAGATGAAACTAATGCAGCAATATAGAATAATGCTAACAACACAAACAGATGCAGTGATGATATATACAATGATGATGTTGTATCCAATAGGGGTAGACTAGCGGGCACAAGATTTGGGTGAAACATGCATGGCGACAACCCATCATGTCGACCAGCCCCCAAAGAACAATATTGCATTTGTTTTAGACAAAGGAGAAGAATATAAGGATTTTGTTCGTAGAAATGAAAATGATTTCAATTTCATGTTATATCGCGATTTCTCAGGGTTTTCTGAAGATGGGAACAAAAACTCGCCTAACATGTTTGCCCCCTGGTGGGTTCTTGCGGAGGACTAAGGTACAAAGCTTAAATAAGATCATCATGCATGGATTACCAGCAACTGTTCATTTACTAACCAAACTGTTAACATCCCTAATTTCGATTTTATAAATTATTATATTTTTATTTGTAGTTCAGTAGGTCTATAATGATACTTGTTAAATTTCACCTTTGCTTGGTCTGAGAATTTAGGATGCTTTGCAAGAGTTGCACATGTAGTGCTAGTCGATTATATGCATTCTTAATGGTTTGCTTCATAGTGTGGAAATGGCCTTTAAAGTTAATTAGAACAAAGGGCTATCATTGTTTGGTTTTCTGACTCAAAATCCAATACTTTGAATTAAACAACAACATATTTAAGAAATAATAAAATATGAATTAGATTATTATAACGATATATTAAATAAATAGAACAAGCAAAGAGTAGAGTAAGAAATATGTGGCTTGAGCACTTGGGAGGCATGTCAAAAGCATTGTCTTAAAGCCAAAGAGTCCTCCCCTCGTGCGGGTCATATCAATACTCAAGGGCTCCAAGATACAACCCAGTGCTCTCAGCCTATCTTCTCGATGAGCACGATCATCGGAAGAAAATAACATGTCTTCATATGTCGTGGTTACTCAAAACGTAGAAAATAGTAAAAGAATATTCATATCATAATGTTAGAACCATGAGACTCCTTTATATAATAATCTCGTAGCTTAAGTAACTTACAAATTAATTCTTATAACTCCCAAGCCATAAGTTCTTAATAAAAATATGAACGTTACAAATAATAAGTGTTGTAACTCATGTTTTTATTATACTTGTAACGTATGAAATTAATCTCAAAATATATTTTGTAGCTCATGATGCAAATGTTTGTTTTAAACCTTTTATCTCCAACAATCCCCCACAAAAAGTTTAAAACTTTAAAGCTTTATAGAATAAAATATTAAGATAAAAATACTCATAAAATAAAAATTATATATAAAGAGTAACCTTCTATTATGCAATAGGTATAGGTACCTTTTGGGTTTGAACCTACACTTAGTGTTGATAGTATACCTTTGAGAAACCTGAGTGAACAAAGTCTTGAACTCGATTTCTTGACCACACTTCAAACTATCACACACATAATATCGACGAAGACATGGTTTTAGCGGGTTAGTGCTATTAATTGCCATGCGCTTAATCTTTATTCTCATGAGAGTTTTAGAGAATAACCTGATTCTCACAGTCGCGGCCCTTACGACGCTCTCAATTAGGTGAGTCCTCAAAAGGTATATGTGACCTATACCTCACAAGAGTATCTAGCCTTTGGACTCATTCAGGATAAATATTCTTCCTAACATCACATATAACAAGCACTTTGTCATAGAGATGAGCATGATCATATCTCCTCTAAGATATGTCATTATAGTTGTGCTTAACAAGTCACGCAGTACGGATTGTTTCTACCCATTGAACCTCCTTCATGGGATCTCCAATCATAGAGGTTGGGTTACTTCACTAGGTGACTCCCTTTGGGCTTAAGCAAATCCCGCTCGATAATTTTAATAATTAATTAGCATGCTGAAAATCTTTATAATTGCACAAAATCTCTCATTGATTTTATCTTTGAGAACTTGTTCCCATTATTTTGATGATTACTTCCACTAGCTCTCTTAAATAATATTAAATATTTCACAAAAGAATGTCAAATGGCATAAGATTATCAAAGGCACAATAAAGAAAATTGAAGGAGAACTTATTCACCTCATAAGTAATAATATTTTCAAACTTATACACAAAATTAATAATCATTTAATAACTTATGATATCATTTTTTTCTCAAAATGTTATAAAAACATTAACAACCATCAAATAAAGAAAACCCCCACATTAAGTAACATTTTAAATACACTAGTAATAACTCCATAAAATATTAATACACTAATTTGTTAAATTTTAAAACTCATCAAAATAATAACTACACTCAAATCATTGTCATCTTAATTGTACAAAATTAAAAACTAAAATATGAATCCGCTTAAAGACTAGAAACCCCCACATTAAAAAATATTTTGTCAATCCTCACATTAATAAGATTTTTATTGCTAAAATTGCAAATGTAATATATAACTCATATATGTATTTAATAATAATCATTAGCATTTATGTTATTATTTCATTCAATACAACCACATAAATTATTATAATAATCTATTAGTCTTCTTAACATACTCCAGTAATAAATTATTTAGATGTTATCATATAATATGCATGATAACCGCAAGAAACTATGAATTAATAGCTCACCACCTTGCATATAAGTTTCTAATAAACACTGAAAATGCGTAATAAAAAATTTAATACATGCAAGTAACATACAAATTTAATTCTAAATCAATTTATAATAATATGCAACCAAGATCGAAGATTGTCTTACTCCAAAATAATAACACAATTTATTATTAACATATAAATTTAATTAAATCATAAATAATCAATCTGTAATAAATATCAGTAGTAAGAATTTTCATAACTGAAATATTTATTATACCATAATAAAAACTATTAAAAGGTCTTAATAATAAAACCACTACACATTACAACTCATTTATATTCTTTGAAATAAATAAGAAAAATTTGGATAACCGGTCACATACCTTCGTGTCTTTAACTTAATAAAGACATTTATTTACTTGTGTAGTAAAATAAAGCTTTATTTGGAAAGAAAGTTATGCATTGAAGCCAACAACTCTCTAATGCTAATAAGGCTAGATCTGTAAGATAATAGCAATCATCATGTATTCACTATCCAAAAAAGCTTCAAATATGTGAAATTAACTCATGTCATGCTCCAAACTACATTCATTTCAGTTCTTCATTGCAAGAAAAAAATAAAAGAATTTATACATGCAAGTATATATCACAATATAAACTAGAATAATTCACTAATCATATATAGCATAGTAAGGCTAGCTATATTCAAATTATGAATAAAAATATAAAATATGATAGAGCAAAGATCTACAACATACATTATATGATAAACAAACAAACAAAATAATTAGTAAAATCCATCACACTTGTGATCCTTTCATATTCATTAAAATATAAATAAAATTAGATAAAGAAATAGCTATATAAATGCTTATAGTTGTGGATCTAATAAGAAGTAGAATGAACAAACTATTATGAAATAGTTTGTGCAACATAAGCAATCAAAAAAATAAAAGCATAAGCATATGCAACCAATTAATATTAACCAAATAACTAACCAATCATATGAGATACTCTTTGGCTTTAGATTGTTGGGAATATTTATAATAAATTTAAATAATATAATCAAACAACAACATATTGAAGAAATAATAAAATATGAATTAGATTATTATAACGATATATTAAATAAATAGAACAAGCAAAGAGATAGAGTAAGAAATATGTGGCCTGAGCACTTGGGAGGCATATCAAAGGCATTGTCCTAAAGCCAAAGAGTCCTCCCCTCATGCGGGTAATATCGGTACTCAAGGGCTCCAAGATACAATCCAGTACTCACAGCCTATCTTCTCGATGAGCACGATCATCGGAAGAAAATAACCTGTCTTCATGTGTCGTGGTTGCTCAAAACGTAGAAAATAGTAAAAGAATATTCACATCCTAATATTAAAACCATGAGACTTCTTTATATAATAATCTCGTAGCTTATGTAACTTACAAATTAATTCTTGTAACTCCCAAGCCATAAGTTCTTAATAAAAATATGAACATTACAAATAATAAGTGTCGTAACTCATGTTTTTATTATACTTGTAACGTATGAAATTAATCTCAAAATAAATTTTGTAACTCATGATGTAAATGTTTGTTTTAAACCTTTTATCTCCAACAATTGTAACTGATTCAAAATCTCTTAATTCCTAGCTGCATCATTATATTTTCAGATATTTCAATCTCACAATTTTTGGTTCTCAGACTTAGGGTTTCTTCAGCTTGTTTTTCAATTCTTAGATTTGTCCGTTGAACTTGTAGATCAAGATTATGCCCCCATTGCCATTGTCATGCCAGCGCTTAATTGTGAAAATCTCCTCCGATAATTGAAATTTTCGATTCTCCTCTTTCTTTTTTTTTTTAATAATTACGAACTCAATTGAAAGCTTTGTAATTTGCAAGCTTTGTTGGCACTCTCATGGGATACACAGCAATCTGTGTCTTGCTTCACTGGTACTTTTGTTAGGACCTTTGCAAGCATCTATCATTGTTAACTATTAAACTTGTTTTTGAAGCTTTGATTTGTTTTTTTAAATGAATTTTTTTTGGTTCTTAATCTTAAAACCGTTGAGACTTGAGTGTTTGGAAGCTAAGAAAACAAAGACTGGAAATTTCAACTGTAGCAATTATCATTACAGTTTTAAAAAAGCGCTTCATTGATGAGTGAAGACTATTACATAGATTTTGAATTGTTGCTATGTTTAATTATCTCAATATTCTTTATATATTTATGCATGTTCTGAGTTCTAGTGAATGCTGTTGACATGTTTTTGCTGGCAGCGAGCGTGCTTATTTGCGGTATAGAGTTTACATCGTGTTTGAAGCCTTGGGGTTATTTGCTTTCTCTTGTTGTATCTAGATTAGATTATATTGAATTTGTTTCTCTTCTCTAGAATCTATCTTTTTCCCTGATGTCTTACAGTGATTAATTGTGAACTTCAATTCATATGGCCAGCCAATTGATTTTAATAGATGAATGATATAAATTTTCCCCGTATGTGTAATGATTTTGATACAATTTTATTATGCAATGGGCAAAACTATTCGCATTTCAGGACCTTTTAGTAAAGTGGTCAGCGAAATATACACTGGGGAACAGTATTAGATATATCCTATATTCATAACAATTAATCTTTAAATTCCCATACATGGCTAACTGGTTTTGATCACTTTGGTAAAGATTTTTATTAATCTTCCCAATTAACAAGTTACATTTCGGTGAAGATGTTTGATTAATAACATCATTAACATGAATTTGGATTTTGGCAATTGCTTGCTCTTACTAAGAAAACCAAATTCATTACTACCCACACTTCTTCAACCATGTATGGGCCAGATGTGATGCTGGTGAAGGCGTCAGGCATGGATCTGGACTTTTGGAGAGGAGGCCCAATATAGATCTGGCATTAGATAGGCTTCTCACTCGTTATTGGGTGGAAAAAAAAGTACTGGGTTTTTAGATCAACTATTTCATTGACTAGCTCAATCATTTCATTGAACCAATATAATTCCTAAATTACTATTTTCACTTAGATACTAAGATAAGGATTTCTGGGTTTTTAGATCAAAAATAGAATTTATTGCCTTTGAAGGGGTTGGTGTTTGAGAAAAATTCTGTCATATATTTTCTATTTTTCTAACTATAAACTCCAAAATAAGCTCAAATCGATTGACGCAATTACATTTTCAATAGTTTGTTTAAATAAGAAATTAGTGGATCCAAAACTATTCCGAAGGGAACGAAGATTTGGACAAAATTTAGAATGTAAGTATAATGTTTGTTCTATTAAAATCAAGAGATTATTAAGGATGTTGTCAAATTAATCTACATGCATGAAGGGTTCGACTTTGAAAAAGAAAAATCTCTTCCTCAAGCTCCAGGTTTGGCTGTCCTGGACTTGTGAATAGATTGGTTGAATTAAAAGATCTTTAATTAGTTGGTGTTATCAAAAGTTAAATATCCTTTAATCGGGAATTCATTATGAAGAAAATGTAATTGGTTGATCACTTGCATTATAAATGAAAGACTCTATTGGTTTTGGTTTGCTTGTGGATTTAAATTTTTTTCCCAAAGTAGTAATTTCGTGTGAGCTTAAAATTATTAATATATAAAAATTAAAATAGGTTCTACTAAATAAAAAGTGGGGCTTATATATATCTTTTGACACAAATTTTTTTATATTAAACTATACACAAATTTTTAGAGTTAATGATTTGCAAAATTTAATGAGTGAGATGATTGATATGTTGATAGCATTAAATATAATTTTTTAAATTTCAATCTCAACTATTGGATTTGATGAGATCAATGATAATAAATTTATATCAATAAATTGTGTTAAAAATTTGTTTATATATATATATATATATATATATATATATATATATATATATATATATATGTGTGTGTGTGTGTGTGTGTGTGTGTGTGTGTGTGTGTATGTATGTATGTATGTATGTATTAATGTTAGATACTCGAAATACACTCGAAATATTATAGCATGACCATCTATAATGCCTATCAAAATAATTAAATCCTTATTGACATATAAAAATAAAAACAAGGCATTACAATAAAAACATTTTGGCATTACAATAAAAACATTTTATCTTGATTCTACATCCTTTATAACATTATTGAAATTCTGCCCCTGCAACTTCAAAAAATAATGGAGCACAAACTTTATCTGTTGGCACCAATTAATCTTCATTAACCTTCTGTTTTAACAATACTGTTTACGGGTGTGCCATATTATAGGAAAATAGAAATCCAGAAAGCTAATATTTGCTGTTTAAATGGAATGATTAAATTTGACTATAAAGAAAATTACTGGAGAAATACCATCCAATTTGTTTTGCTTTTCAAATTCACTTAATTTAAGCTTATTATTCCCCTATTATTGTTAACTTTCGGCAATGCATATATAACATGCCAATTATTTTTAACAATTTTTCGATTTAGATCACATTGCTTTTCCATATATGGTAATTTTTGTTAACTTTTTTTTTCGGGTGTTTGTAATAATACTAGATTGAATAAGATCAAATTGCTTAGTTAATAAGCTAATATAAAAATTAATATACTTATAAAAACTCCCAGTCTCTCTTCCTTTTTGCTTTTACCGTAATCAAACTCACAAACAAATTAAAATATAATTGAAACGACAACGTAATATCGACTTGTAACGTAAAATTTGAGACTTGTAATATATTCACACAAGAATATAGTAAACAACTTATATAACAATTTCTCTGATTGTCCTACATCTACCTTTTTGTCTGATCTGTGTGAACAAACTACTCTTCGCTGCAATTATAAGATAAAATGTTTGTTTAATTATTATTAATTGCTTTACACGCATACCCCAAACAATACTTAAGAAGGAATAATTTAGATCGTCTTGCAATATGATACGCTAGAAAATTTTTAGAATAAATTGTAAAATTTAAAGATAGACATATTGTAACACCCTAAAGTTTTTTAATGATTATGATATTTTTATGTTACCATATATATATATATATATATATATATGTGTGTTGGGTATGAGTGTTGTTGTAATTAAAAAAGGATTGGGGGAGGTAATGAAAAGAATTAAGGAAATGAGGGGTTGAATTGTGCTTTTTCCAAAAAAAAAGGGTTGAATTGTGCTTTTCCCTTCATGTTTATCTAATAAAACCCCTACACTCTAGAAAAACCCATTTTTTCTTTCTCCTTTCTCTTTGAAACGTCCAGCACCTCTCCCCCTATTTTCTCTAAATTTTTCCGTGGAATCAAGAGAAGAGGAAGGAAACAAAAGGCCAAGAGGTAAAGATTCACTACTCTCTCTCTAGATCTAGCTATACCCATACAATTAAGTGATTGTTTATATTGTGTCTGATATTTCATGTTAGATACATGCTGTAAATGGCTAAAAAAACATGAATTAGAGTGAATTATGGAAGAATTTAAAGATTTGATGATGCTAAGAAGCTAGAAGTAAAAAATGAGCATGAATCTTGCATATTTGTTTTCTTGAATAGTGCTAAGTCCGAAAATTCCCATAAATTCCATGGTTGTTTTCTGACTCTGAAATTTTTATATGATAAACTAGATACATCAAAGAGTTATAAAATTTTGAAACACTCAAAAATTTGTAGTGTGTGAATTGTAATGAATTTTTTAATTTCTGGTTCGAAATTGTGAATTCCTCTGTTTTAGAACAGGGCATGGCGAATGAACTCGATTTAAGGGAGCAAATCTTTGTAAAATTTCTTGATTTTTAATATGAAAATCCTTGGATATGGTTTCTGTTAGACTGTAAATTTTCATGATTTTTGGAGTTATGTCTGAATTTTTATGAATTTCGAAAACTGGACTTAAAGAATTGTGAATGACAATTTCCAAAACAGAGCATATGGAGGAAATTTCATTTGACTGACTTAAACTCCTTATAAAATCATAATTTTTGGTGGAATGACTCTCATATGTGTTTAGTTCTAGGCTAGAAAGTTTAGTAGAGATTTGATTATTGTAGAATTTTATAAAATTCTTCAAAGTTGTACTGTTTAGTTGAGAGGTCTGCAGACAGATTTACTGTGTGAATGAAATTAAGGATTTTCAAGGGGTATGTGACCTTATTTTGACTGAATAAAATTCATGAACTATAATATGTATGTCTATTTGAGTTCCATGAAGTTTGGTGATGATTGGAAATGAATAACCCCTTATTATAATAAGCCAACTAATATGTGTGTGTGATAGAGTTTAATAAAGGATATTATTGGTTGGTTGAACTGTTGTTAACCTATAAGGGGTTTAATTCTTTCTAAATGGACACTGATTAGTATGTCATGACTATGGCAATGGTTACCAGAGAGGAAGGAGAAGAAGAAGACATGAACTTTAAACAACTGCTTGTCAAGATATACAGGACAACAAAATTAAGAGGGGAGGCTAATTAGGTAAGTAGCTAGACCCTTCTGAGAACACAACAGATGTTAACTCTTAATATAATATATTTAATGATTGTTTTTGTGAATATATGTGAAATGTGTTGATGGAATGTGGATGGGGCCATGAACACAGGGACCTTGATATGGGAAATGATTTGATTAGGGTTTATAATGATTTATAAAATATGTGATTTTGCACACTTTGATGTGTATGTGAGTTACATGTTGGTATAAATTCTGTGTGTGTGAGATATAGAAATGTGAATGTGCCCTCGTGTACGTGAATTTGTTGTGATATGACTTGAATAACATTGCCAATGAAACGATGTTTGTATATGAAGAATGAAATACATGCCAAACGCTCTAGGACATTATTTCCTCATGTGAGATGGCATGACAAATGAATGTCTATGAAACACCATGTGCATTAGAGTGCCATGAATATGTTTAAGTGGAAAATGAATGAAATCAGTTATACATGGACATAGTTGTGCAACGATATAATTAAAATACATCGAAGAGTAATGGAAGGGTTGACACTAATAAAGAAGTCAATAGGGTTTTATGTGTATAGAAATGATGCCAAATGTGCGATTGTGCACATCTATAAATGTATATGAGATATGTAGACTTATTGTATTTATGAATATATATGTGATTAATGAGAAGCCTGCGTAGAACCTCAATTATAAAAGTGAACTGTAATATTTTGATGTGTGAAGGCATGCATCACTGTGCGATGTGTTATAAATTTGAAATTAAATGCCAAGCCCATGGGAATATATTGAATGTCGAATGTGAAATGTGATACTGTTAAATACTAGCATTATAGTGAATGAATTGTGACAAGTTGTGATTGGGTTAGAAGCTTGACATAAAGCTTCATTTATGTGACTAAAATGTAAAATGTGATATGTGAGTGAAAACTTAATATAGAGCTTCACTTATGTGACTGAAATGTGAAATGTGATATGTGAGTGAAAGCTTAATATAGAGCTTCACTTATATGACTGAATGTGAAAACTGATATGTGAGTGGCATGCCACAACTTAGGATACTTAGCTCTCATAGCTTGAGGGGAGGTCTGGATCATGTGTTTCCTTACATGGACCCGGTATCGCCTGAATTGTTAGACTAGCCTGGAGTTATCTTGAGTGTAGGCATCTCTGTGTATATGTACTGTTTCGTGTGGCAGGATAGAGTCTAGCAGGACTATATGACTATCACCTTTGGGAGATGGCGGATTCGTGCAATGTGAGAAATACTCACTGCGACGATGCCTTGCCTACGGATGCCGCCAATAGGTGGCTATGTGATATGGGCCCATATATATGATCTGACTATGATATAATAAGTCCTACCTTGATTAGAGAGCATTATTCCTAAGTACCTCTGACTGCACTGTAGAAGCTTCCAAAATTATGTGAAATGGATATCCATATGAACAATGTAGCTGGCTTATGAAAACTCATGTGTGAATGATCGAAGTGTTTATGGGATCACATGAGGATGTGATAGACTTGTGGAAAGTTTAATTGTAAATGAGACATGTGCATATAAATGAGTGTATGTATGGGTGTATGTGATGAGCTTTGACATGGAAAAGCCATGCTTGATTACCCATAGACAGATATTTATGGAATTAGAAATGTGACTAGATAAGAGAGTAATTGGTCTAGGAAATTACCAACGATACAGGGTTGGCGCAGAAGCACTATTAAATGGTGCAGGAGTGCATCTTTAGCGGATCTAAAGAGATATAGGCAGAGAATTGCCATCGCTGCGCCATACCTTTCGCACTGGAGTGCCACTTGCACTGACTCAAGTAAGTGAGAACAAAGAGTTGGCGCATGCATGCCCCTCCCTTGGCGTAGGAGTGCAAAACTGAAATTTACAACGGATTGGAAATCATAAACTTGGCACCGCCGTGCCAGTTCCCTCGCGCAGAGGAGCGATCCTTGAACAGTGAAATCAATTTTATAACTTTCTTAGTATGGCACTGGTGGCTTGTATACCAAGAAATGAATAGTAGTCAGTGATTTATGGAATAAGTATTGAATAGTAGTCATATTCTGAAATGATTATCACCATTAATTGTTTTATTTTGAGTGTTACGCCAATTTTTATAATTCTAGCTGCTTACTAAGTTTCATACTCACTAGTCTGTCGTGTATCTTAGGTATTCGATCAGTTAAAGATTAAGGGAGAATTTCGGCATAGCGACGACTATGTTCCCTTGGCAAGCTCTTTTCCCCTACAATATTACTATATCGGGTGCAGGGTATGACACATATACCATATCTAAATGATTAATTGTCACAGAAAATACTAGATTTATACAAGAGAAACATTTATAAGTAAAATTGTGCTTTAATGTGCTAAATTATATATGTAATAAGTAATATTTAATTTTCAATAATGATATCTATTTCAAATTATATTCCAAATCTGGTATCCATATGATATCTACTGAATTAATAATTATCGAGTAAATAGGTTGATAATGTAATTGTGATGTGTTGATTTCAAAATCATATCATATTATTTGGAATGTATAATTTTATGTTTACAATATCTATTGGCTTGCTTATGCACTTGTATATATTACATGGATTATATGAATTGAATGAAAAACTTCCAAGTTTATATTTTCTTCCTTTTCCTATTTTATCCCTTCTTATATTTTATAGATTATGAGCACAGATAACCGTAATATGAATTTAATGTCTATTTTTGAAAGGTTAAAGGCTGTTGCTATTGAAACCTACACGTAAAGGAATTATACACTATCACTCGAATCTTTATTAAAACTTGTGTACAACTTGAATTCAATGATTAATGCAATTTAGTGTCACATCATTTAAAAGTGAGTTGTAATACTCGTTACACTGTAAAAACGTATTTATATCAGTTCTATTGAAATAACAAAAATATCTTCAAAGCAATTTACTAAAAATATTTATGACTATTTTGAAAAAGTGAAAGAGAAAATGAAAAAAAAAAGAGTCAATTATTTGTAATAGTTTTGAGTTTTAGAAAACCTTTATTTTTTTTTTTAATTTACCAAACTAAGTGTGTTGAGTTTTGAAGCAAGAATTCAAGCTACCAAGGAAACCAACTTGATAGCTCAATACTCCACAAGCATTCAGCAGAATATCTAAATGCTTGTATAGATGTTGAGCGGTGTTAGAGGTACGTCAAGTAATATGTTGATCCGTTAATTAAAATATAATTCTACGTTGAGCAATTTAATGATGAATTTGATATTTTGATATTAAATTTTAGTCAACATAAAAAAGGGGTTTTGTTAGAATATCTAAACAAATTAAGGTTTTACAAAAACCTGAAACAAGTTGGATTTTTTTTTTAATTTCCAATATATGATTGACTTCCAGAATTATCTAAGACATAAGCTTTTTTATAATAAAATATTGAAAGACCTCTTAATAGACTTCAGTGAACAAAAGTAGGAATGGCAAAACCCGGGGCCAAGGCTGGGGCTAGCGCTCCCAACCCTAGCCCCAGCCATCAATTGCACACCCCGGCTCTGAAAAATTCTCCGGAATTTTTTTTTCCCAGGGCCCAGACCGGATTTTCCAATAACCCGGGATTAAAATCCGAGTTGCATTTTTTTTGTAAATTCTGATTTTTTTTATATGGTATATATATATGTGGCAGCAAAGTTATACATGAAATGGTTTGCAGCGCAATGATAGCATGCTATTTCCATTTATATTAGGTGAAGGGCTCTAATCCCAAGGGTTGCGGAAAATTTTTAACACAATTTTCTTGGACATGGCTGGCATATATATATATATATGGTAGCGAAGTTAGACGTGAAATGGTCTGCAGCCCAATGGTAACATGTTGTTTCCATCCATGTAGAGAACATGTTTCCATCCATGTAGAGAGATTGTTTCGAACCCTAGGAGCACCAAAAATTTTTAACACATTCCTTAGAGATGGACGGGGCTTGGTGCATCTAATGGGTTTTAAACTAAAAAATCTTAGCAAGATATGGGCTTGGCTTGAACTTAAATTTAAATAAATGGTCAAAATGAGAATTAAAAAGTAACAAGACTAAAAAGTATTTTTACATAACATAATTTCAAAATTTTAATTGCATCCCTTGGGTTTAATTCCGGGTCATCGGCCTAGGCCGAGGCAGAAAATTTCTCCCAGGCCTCGACCAAATTCCCTGGTTTTTCTAGTTATTAGCCGGCCTTGGAAGTTCAAATTTTCTGGATCCTCAGCCCTGAATAGGTCAAATTGTCATTCCTAGCCAAAAGAAACCTTAATTGGGAAAATTGTTTTATTTAAAACATATTGATAATACTTACGTGTCTAATTAGGAAAAGTAATGGATATCTGCAACTTGCATGCTTAATTTTGAACTTTTCTTTCCCCTTGCGCATATACTCTGGCTTCAGTAATCATGCATCGAATGTCTATCATTAACAGGGCACGCATAACTGTGCAAGTTGCAACGCTAAGTTGAAATTTAAGCAAATGCTTCGTGTTTCATGGGGTTCAAAAGTACGGAAAGCCTGATTATTTTGTTGACTCTTGCCTCTCTCTGATAGAAAATTCTACTTGTGTTGCTCATTAAAAGGATTTGATGCTCGGGCAATGCATGCAAAAGGGTTGATGATGATGCCAGTAGGGTTCAGGCTCAGTCCCATCGATGAGGCTCATCCAAATACTTGAAAGGAAAGTATCTAGTGAACAAATGCCTCTCCATGGCCACTTCATTGTTGAAAGAAATTTTTATGATCTTGATCCACCAGATCTTGAATGTGTGTAAGCTTGATTTCTTCAAGTAATCCTTCTCTATTTATCTCTTTTTGTTAACTTTATTAACTTTCACTTAATTAATTTCTTCACAATGTACTTTGCATGCCATCGTGGGGACATATATAATACATAGTCATATCAAATTATGTTATAGAGGCATGTGATCGATTTCTTTTTCCTTATATTTCTTAGTTTGGTTTCTGTTAAGTAGAAGTAAAATTAGCACATGATGGAGATGCCTATGAGTGAAAGGGAAAGATCTATTAAAGAATTACAAACGCGGTAAATGAAATAAACTATTAAGGGAGAAGATCAACAAATTACATTGAATGATATATAGTAAATGTTGTACCCTAAATTTGTAAATATGTATAACTTTGATATGTTAAGTTTCTGTATCCCTAACTTATCTATTGAACTTTTGTTGATAGGGGATCGCTGCATAGCTGTATGGAACAACGAGAGATACTATTATTACACGGGGAAGAATGATTTTCGAGAAGTATTCAGTAGAGGATGGTGGAGAGCCACACGCGACATCACGAAAATTTATAACAATGAACGTGTTGTGGGTTACAAGAGACCTTTGATGTTTCAGAAATTTATGGACAAGGATAGAAACCGAAACAAAGCCATCAAGACTAAATGGATTACGCATGAATATAGTCTTGAGTCAAACGCAACGGTCTGTGGCTTTCTTGCTTATTATTTAATTTTTGGCTAAGGCTGTTTCGGTATTGTAGTTAGCATTAATTGCTTTAAATGCTAAAATATTCCATTCTCTAATTAGCATTTCGAAAATGATTTTATAACTATATTTTGCTTACTTTATTAATTTGTTTGTTTGTGTAAAGAAATTAACTACATTACCTGAAAACTTAGGCCATGCAATTTGGGCTTTCACTATTTCTTTGTTCCATCATATATGTAGGAATACAGACTCTGTAAGCTCAAATATAATGGGAAAAAAAGTGCACAAAATGATGATACATCAAGAAATGATTTTGGAGCAAGCAGTTTAATAAAAAGCTTGGAGCCAAACTTTGGTGCACAACAACAGCTAGAAGAGCAGCCATCACAGCTAGGCTGTGTGTATCAACCTTATTTGGAGCCGAGCATTGCTTCAATGACCATGCAGGACTATGGAACTGAAGAACAATTACAATCACAATTCTTACCGCTAGATAGTGCGCCCTATGAACCTTATTATACTCGTGACATGCAACTTGGAGCAGTTCATGAGCAACAACAGCATGATAAACAAGATCTAGCAGAGGCAGAATTGAGAACAGAGTGTTAAGTAGAGTTGACAGGTCATCAAATTAGTTAGACTAATCCAGTTTTGTACTCGGTTGTTACGGTGTTTATTTTCCATGTGTTTTGTATTGTAACCAGTTGTATGACATATAAATAAAACCAGTCTATTGACTCAGTTTAGATAACTGAGCACAGATTTTATTTTAATCAAATTCTCTAAAATTTTCTTGGTATCAGAGCCTGAACTTCTTACTTTCCAAACACAACTATTTCCTTGATAACAAATTTTTTTTGGTTCTTCAGATCCTGCCATTACTGCTTAGAGCTCGATTCCATCTCCACAAATGTTGAATCATTCTCTTCCAATCAAGCTTCATAAGGATAATTTTGTCCTTTGGCATTCTCAGATGGAGAATGTTATCTTTGCTAATGGATTTGAGGACTTTATTGAAGGAGCTAGGATTAGTCCACCAAGAACAATTGCCGAGTCCAACATCATCAATCCTGAATTTGTTTTTTGGGAAGACAAGATCGCATGATTCTGAGCCAGATCTATTCTTCTTTATCTCCAGAAATCATGGCGCAAGTTGTTAGTCATCAAACTTCTCATTCTGCTTGGAACGCACTAGCGAAGACTTGGACAAAGAAATGGTAAACGGTGGCTCTTACCAACTTGACAAGAAGAACACACAATAGTTTTATTGGCTGGAATGGAAATATTACAAGAGCGGAGAACTCAGTTTACAGTATCAAAAGAAGCATGACTGAGCCTACGATGCCAGATATGAACGGCAGAAATAGTGGACTGAAAACAAGACTTGTTATGGAAATCAAGGAAATCAAATATAGAGTAACCAGTACTTTCAGTAGAACTCATACTGCTTGAACATTGAGGAAATTTGTAGAGACCATTTTCAAATTTGCCTCGAGCTAGAACCTTCTTCGTATACTGATCCTTTATCTCAAAATAGTTAGGATGAAACTCAACAAATGAGTTATTATTAGAACAGAACTTTGCCACACTAATGAGATTAATAGCCAGATGAGGAACATGAAAAACATTCTTGAGATGAAATATATTTGAACCGGAACAAAAAATTTTCCAGCCAATATTAGAAATAGAAAGTTTCTTATCACTTCCAACAGTTACTTTATCTGAGCCTTGATATGGAGAGGAGTTGCTGAGGTTTGTTGATTTCTGAGTAAGATGATTAGTAGCACCTGAGTCAAGAAACCAAGCCTCATCACCAACTGTAGAAGGAGCAGCCACCATAGCAGACATTGGATTAACGTTTGGTCCAGCAGGTATTGAATTCATGTTTGGCCCAGAATAATTGATGTCAAATCGATGATACCAAACATGAACGGTGTGACCAAATTTACCACACAATTGACACTGTGGCTTGGAATTATTCCATTGCGACCTCCTTGTCCACGACCAACATTAAAACCTCCTCTTGCACCATTATTTCCTCCCTTGTAATTGAAACGAGAAAAATGATTCATGTTTTGATATTGATTCATATAGTGAAATTGACTCTGACCTTAAGGCTTATTAACAACTTGAAAAGATTTTCCATTCCTCTTGTTGAAATTCTTACTCAGAGTAGAAGCAGCATTTGCAGGGATCATTGTATTTTCACTAATAGATTTTTATTGCTCTAAACGGTTTTCAAACGTGAGTAACATTCCATGAACAGAGTCAAATGAGATATTACCGTCATGGGATTCTATTGAAGTAACGATTGAATTGTTATCAGCACCAAGACTAGAAAGAAGATTCATAATCTGATCTTGATCAGTAACAGGTTGTCCAATTGCAGCCAAGCTATCAGCAATTCCTTCCATCTTAAGAATATACTCCATCATTGATAGAGATCCTTTCTTGGTTGTCTGCATCTGAAGCCTGAGTTACGTGATTTTGGCTTTTGAAGAGGCAGAACTGAGAACAGAGTAGAGTTGACAGGTCATCAAATTAGTTAGACTAATCCAGTTTTGTAGCCGATTGCTACGGTGTTTATTTTCCACATGTTTTGTATTGTAACCAGTTGTATGATATATAAATAAAACTAGTCTATTAGCTCAGGTTAGATAACTGAGCAGAGATTTTATTTTAATCAAATTCTCTAAAATTTTCTCAGCAGGGACAGGCTTCATTTGATGATTATCTACCATATTACTTGGATGATCATCTCGAACAATCTTTTGAAGCAGTAGGACAACCATTTCCTGGCCAAGTTAGGATGGATATTTATTAATGGATTCAATATTCACAATTGTTCTTAAATTTTCCTTCAATGTCATGTTAGAGTCAATAAATTGTCGTGTTTTGTGCTAAATGGGATGAAGCTCACGCTATTGTAACTTATTACGATGTTGACATTGTGTGTTTGCGTCCGTGGTTTTGTAAAATGGGCTGCAAAAAATGAAAATTGCTTGTCCAGAAGTATCTTAATATAATATTATTTATTTGGATGTATGGTTCAAAGACATATATATAGATGATATTTTGACACAACACTTTGGCTATGGCTACAATCCTTCGGAAGTATGGGTACATCAGGTTACTGTTTAAGAAGATGACACTTGGCGGCCATGTGATGAAACAAATAAGCAAATGGAAAGACAACAGCCGGTTAATGAAACCGGTTGTCTTCCCGCCTGCAACTACAGTTTCCCGCCCAACCATTTATAATATTTTAACAATTATCATTTTCATATAAAAGTTATACACAGCAAATAAAAAATAGAAGGTCTTGTATAATTTTTTCACTATTACCACATGGGACTGTATTCAAAGACTAAAAATAAAATAAATTAAGAAAATATAAATAGAAATAAAGTAATATAAGCAAAAATAAAATAACATGAAGAAATTATTAATGTAAGAAAATGAATATGATGAAATTTTACCAAAGTAATGTAAAATGCATCAATATTAAGTAAATAAATATGAATAATATAAATATTAAGAGAAAATTTAAAATAAATTTTGCAAAGCAATGTAATGCAAGAATATAAAATTCGAAGTTAATTTTAACAAAGTAATGTAATATGGAAGAAAGTAAAATTAAATAAATAAGAATACTGTAAATATCAACCGAAAATTGAAATTAATTTTACCAAATTTTAGTATAGAAGGAAAAAAAAGGAAAGATTGTCCATATTAAGAGTACAAGCGATAACCATATGTGTAAAAATTATCAATGTAATTAAAAAAAATCATAAACAGCAATTGACTGTAGTTGTTGGTCGATGGAAACTAAAGTTTTAAAAACTCAAAAATGTGCATTAAAAAGTTAAAAATAGTAGATAAAAGTCGTAAACATTTTAGAAAACGTCGTAAATGACAGTATTAAGTTTATTACAGTATACCGAAATTAGTAATCATTATTTCACATACGACCAACAATATCGTGTCAAACGTCTTAAATTACAAATAAAATTTGTTAAAAATGAGTAGAAGTCATAAAAAGGATGTCAACTGCTAGAGTCAAGCACTTGGACCGGTACACTTGTTGTTGTGGCTAGGCCTGTTGCATCTTTGACAATCAGTAACAAGCAACGGGATTTTGCTTTAGTCTATCGAATATATGTATACAGCAGGTACTATAGCATGGGGAAATCAGTGGCTAACAATTGCTACAATTGGAGCAATTGTTGTCAAAGGGAAGAAAAGACAAAGAAATAATATAAAGAGTTGTAATATTCTACTATTTATAAAGAGAGTACAAAACAATATTCCATGAAGTGGTAAAAAAGCGTCAAAAAATTGTAAACTTTGGTACAAAAAGGCGTAAACATAATGTAAAAAGTTACAAATATTTTGCTGTTCACGGAGAGGAGTCAAAATTTATGAAATGGTAAAGAAGAGCGAAAAAGTTGTAAATTTTAGTGTAAAAATCGTAAAAATAATATAAAAAGTTGTAATATTTTACTGTTCACAGGGAGAGTCCAAAACAATATTCCATGAAGTGATAAAGAAGAGTGAAAAAGTTGTAAATATTAGTACAAAAATCGTAAAAATGATATAAAAAGTTGTAATATTTTACTGTTCACAGAGAGAGTTCAAAACAATATTTCATGAAGTGACAAAGAAGAGTAAAAAGTTATAAATTTCGGTGTAAAAACCGTAAACATAATGTAAAAAGTGGTAAATATTTTACTGCTCACATAGGAGTCAAATTCTATGAAATGGTAAATAACGGTGAAAAAGTTGTAAATTTTGGTGTACAAATAGTAAAAATAATATAAAGAGTTGTAATATTTTACTGTTCACAGAGAGTCCAAAATAATATTCCATGAAGTGGTAAAGAAGAGTGAAAAAGTTGTCAATTTTAGTGTAAAAATCGTAAAAATGATATAAGGAGTTGTAATATTTTACTGTTCACAGAGAGTTTAAAACAATATTCTATGAAGTGGTAAAGAAGAGTAAAAAATTTGTAAATTTTGGTGTAAAAGTCGTAAACATAATATAAAAAGTTGTAAATATTTTACTGTTTACAGAGGGGTCAAATTTTATAAAATAGTAAAGAATTGTGAAAAAGTTGTAAATTTTGGTGTACAAATCGTAAAAATAATATAAAGAGTTGTAATATTTTACTGTTTACTGGCACAGTCCAAAACAATATTCTATGAAGTGGTAAAGAAGAGTGAAAAAGTTGTAAATTTAAGTGTAAAAATCGTAAAAATGATATAAAGAGTTGCAATATTTTACTGTTCATAGAGAGAGTTCAAAACAATATTCCATGAAATGGTAAAGAAGCGTAAAAAAGTTGTAAATTTTGGTGTAAAAGCCGTTAACATAATATAAAAAATTGTAAATATTTTACTGTTCACAGAGGGGTTCAAAACAATATTCCATGAAGGGGTAAAGAAGAGTGTAAAAATTGTAAATTTTAGTGTAAAAGTCGCAAAAATAATATAAAGAGTTGTAATATGTTACTGTTCACATAGAGTTCAAAACAATATTCCATAAAGTGGTAAAGAGGAGTGTAGAAGTTGTAAATTTTAGTGTAAAAGTCGTAAAAATAATATAAAGAGTTGTACTATGTTACTGTTCACAGAGAGAGTTCAAAACAATATTCCATGAAGTGGTAAAAAGGAGTACAAAAGTTGTAAATTTTAGTGTAAAAGTCGTAAAAATAATATCAAGAGTTGTAATATGTTACTGTTCACATAGAGTTCAAAACAATATTCCATAAAATGGTAAAGAGGAGTGTAAAAGTTATAAATTTTGGTGTAAAAGTCGTAAAAGTAATACAAAGAGTTGTAATATGTTACTGTTCACAGAGAGATTTCAAAACAATATTTTATGAAGTGGTAAAGAGGAGTGTAAAAGTTGTAAATTTTGGTGTAAAAGTCGTAAAAATGACATAAAGAGTTGTAATATTTTACTATTCATAGAAGAGTTCAAAACAATATTCCATGAAGTGGTAAAGAGGAGTGTAAAAGTTGTAAATTTTAGTGTAAAAGTCGTAAAAATAATATAAAGAGTTGTAATATGTTGCTGTTCACAGAGAGAGTTCAAAACAATATTTTATGAAGTGGTAAAGAGGAGTGTAAAAGTTGTAAATTTTTGTGTAAAAGTCGCAAGCATAATGTAAAAAGTTGTAAATATTTTACTGTTCACACGGTAAAGAAGAGGAAACAAGTTGTAAATTTTTGTGTAAAAGTCGTAAAAAAAATATAAAGAATTGTAATATTTTTCTATTCAAAGATAGAGTTCAAAATAATATTCCATGAAGTGGTAAAGAAGAGTGTAAAAACTGTAAATTCGGTGTAAAAATCGTAAATATAATATAAAAAGTTGTAAATATTTTACTGTTAATGGAGAGTGGGTCAAATTTTATGATGTGGTAATGAAGAGTGCAAATGTTGTAAATTTTGGTGTAAAAATAGTAAAAATAATATAAAGAGTTGTAATATTTTATAGTTCACATAGATAGTTCAAAACAATATTCTATGCAGATGTAAAGAAGAATGTAACAGTAGTAAATTTTGGTGTAAAAGTCGTAAAAATAATATAAAGAGTTGTAATATTTTACTGTTCACGGAGAGAGTTCAAAACAATATTCCATGAAATGGTAAAAAGGAGTGTAAAAGTTATAAATTTTGGTGTAAAAGTCGTAAAAAAAATATAAAGAGTTGTAATATTTTTTTGTTCAAAGATAGAGTTCAAAACAATATTCCATGAAGTGGTAGAAAAAAGTGTAAAAGTTGTAAATTTTGGTGTAAAAGTCATAAAAAAATATAAAGAGTTGTAATATTTTTCTATTCAAAGATAGAGTTCAAAACAATATTCCATGAAGTGGTAAAAAAGAGTGTAAAAGTTGTAAATTTTGGTGTAAATGTGGTAAAAAGAATATAAATAGTTGTAATATTTTACTGTTCACAGAAAGAGTTCAAAACAATATTCCATGAAGTAGTAAAAAAGGGTGTAAAAGTTATAAATTTTAGTGTAAAAGTCGTAAAAAAAATATAAAGAGTTGTAATATGTTACTGTTCACAGAAGGAGTTCAAAACAATATTCCATGAAGTGGTAAAAATGAGTGTAAAAGTCGTAAAAACAATATAAAGAGTTGTAATATGTTACTGTTCAGAGAGAGAGTTCAAAACAATATTCCATGCAGTGGTAAAAAAGAGTGTAAAAGTTGTAAACTTTAGTGTAAAACTCGTAAAAATAATATAAAGAGTTGTAATATGTTGCCATTCACAGAGAGAGTTCAAAACAATATTCCATGAAGTGGTAAAGAGGAGTATAAAAGTTGTAAATTTTGGTGTAAAAATCGTAAAACTAATATAAAGACCATGTAATATGTTACTGTTCGCAGAGAGAGTTCAAAACAATATTCCATGAAGTGGTAAAGAGGAGTATAAAAGTTGTAAATTTTGGTGTAAAAATCGTAAAACTAATATAAAGACCATGTAATATGTTACTGTTCGCAGAGAGAGTTCAAAACAATATTCCATGGAGTGGTAAAGAGGAGTGTAAAAGTTAGAAATTTTGGTGTAAAAGTTGTAAGCATAATGTAAAAAAATAAATGTTTTACTGTTCACGTGGTAAAGAAGAGTGAAAAAGTTATAAATTTTTGTGTAAAAGTCGTAAAAAAAATATAAATAGTTGTAATATTTTTCTATTCAAAGATAGAGTTCAAAATAATATTCCATCAAGTGGTAAAGAAGAGTGTAAAAACTGTAAATTCGGTGTAAAAGTCGTAAATATAATATAAAAAGTTGTAAATATTTTACTGTTCACGGAGAGGGGGTCAAATTTTATGAAGTGGTAAAGAAGAGTGCAAAAGTTGTAAATTTTGATGTAAAAATAGTAAAAATAATCTAAAGAGTTGTAATATTTTACAGTTCACAGAGATTGTTCAAAACAATATTCTATGCAGATGTAAAGAAGAGTGTAACGGTAGTAAATTTTGGTGTAAAAGTCATAAATTTGGTGTTAAAGGTTGTAAATATTATACTGTTCATGAAGAACATGTCAAAACCAAAATTTCATAAAGTCATAAGAAGAGTGTAATTGTCAGAAATTTTGATATAAAAGTTGTAAATTTGACATTAAAGGTTGTAAATAAGTGTAGTATTATTCTTTCTAAATATTTAGCATAATGATGATTATTTATGTATTTACTATATTAGTCAAATGACTTAAATTTGAATGCGGTTCCAACTTTTATATACTAAAGTTGTAAATATTTTCATGCTATTTTTGCTAAAATTTATCATAAATAAAATTTAAACAAAAATTAAAGAAATTATTTAAAAAAGACTTAAATATGAGCTGTTGGTACAAAATCACATTTTACTTATTAATTATTGTGATATAAATTAAAAATGTTTATCACTATAATGACATGATTGAAAATGGTAAATCAATTTATTAATTCAATTTTATTAAAATAAAAGGCATAAGTGTTTATTTATTTTCAAGAAAATATATTTTATTTTAATAATTAATTAATCAGTTTTTAATTATAATTTTATTTAATTATAATTCTTTTATACAAGTAAATATTTTATTATTTGAATAATTAATGGAGTTATCCAAATTGATATTTATTTACATTTTATTTTTTAATTTATTTCTTTTAATATAAAGTAATTTAATTTATTCTTACTTTTAATATATTAAAGAATACTATTTATTTATAAAAAAATTTCATTAATTCCTATAAGTTTTCAAATGCTTTACTCTTAGTGTCCTTAACTTGGAACCTATAAATAATATTTGAAAAAAGCAAATTTATTATTTAAATTTTATACTATTTTTTATACTGTATAATTATAGCAAAGAATATTATTAATTTCATTAAAAGTAACATGAGTATTTGTGACATAAGTTATAGTTAAACATGATGCAAAAAGGCATAAAAAACAAAGTTAAAACAAATAACCTGCCAAAACGCTAGACAAAACTCGACGCGCTCGATAGAGCTCGACAAGACTCGACATGTAAGTGTCGAGTGTCGAATGCATCGTCTGACATCCGATACTCGATATATTTGACAATAGACTGATATCGAATGTCAGTTGTAAATCCGACACGACTCGACATGTAAGTGTCGAGTGTCGGATGGTTTATTGGGTTTGTCGGATACCTCCAACCGACTATACGACTTTGTCGGATGGCGGATTATTCAAGTGTCGGATTATGAATCCGACACTTGACACAAGCTTTCATCCGACATGTCGAGTGTCAGATACATGATTGGAGACATCTATATATCGGTTTCCACGTATCCGACACTCAACATGTCGGATGGAAACCAGTGTCGAGTGTCAAATGATGCATTCGATACTCGATGTCTTCGAAAATTTACTGATATCGAGTGTCGGTTGTGAATCCGACACGACTGGACATGTAAGTGTCCAGTGTCGAGTGGTAAATCTAAAAATTTGTATTATTTTTAATATAATATAAATTAATTAATATATTATATTTAAATATAATATACATAATATAAATTAATAAATATTCATATAAATTTATATATTTATTTATAAATAATTTAAATTTAACAATTAAATTTAATTAATATAAATATAATATGTAAAAAATAATATGTATAAATTAACTTTAAATTAAATTACATAAATAATAAAATAATACAATATAAATATTTAAGATAGATATATTTATATAAATATAATATTAAATAATATAAATTAATAAATATTCATATAAATTTATATATTTATTTATAAATAAATTTAAATTTAAAAAATATATAATATATAATATTCAGTGTGAGGAAAGCAGTGGTTGCAGTGGAGGGGCAGAGCAGGTACTGGTAGAGTGGCGAGAGAAAGACCCGGTAAAATATTCAGTTTTAAAATGACCAAAAAAGAAGATGCCGGTTTAGCAAGTTGTAGGTAAATTTTTCATTATTAGCCATACTTAAAGTCAGCCGTTGGATTGGAGTTGCAAAGTAAAGCTTATAATCTGAGGGCCAATAAAACAGCCGGATGAGTACCTCCGTTGGACTCTAGTACGACCCCAAAACTTTTAACATAAAATTAGACACAATTTTCAAGCAATTGATCTATAAAATTTAATGGCTTAAATGGTTGATGAGTTGAAAGCATTAAATGCTTCTTATTGACTTTTGATCTCAACCATTGGATTTTGTGAAATCAATGACCATAAATTTATGTAAATAAATTGTATTAAAATATTCCCTTTCTATATATATCTAACTATTTTTAAGATAAGTATTCCCTTCCTATATGGGAGGAGATATTTTAACACAAATTTTTGACATAATTTATTGATACAATTTCGTAGCCGTTGATCTCACAAAATCCAATGGTTAATATTGAAAGTCAACAAGATACATTTAATACTACCAACTCATCAATCATCTCAACCATTGGATTTTGTAAATCAAGGTTAAGAAATTTTAGCTAGTCTTGTATCAAAAGTCTTGTATTAAAATATCGTCTCTCTAATTTATTATATATCAGTACTATTTCTAAAATGATTCACAAATAGTAATAACTTTACATATATGATTCATATATCAAAACTTTTAATATTCAAGTTTACTTTTTTTTTTTCTTTATTTTGTAACTTTCATAATTTTATTGTTACTGAAACTTCCATATGGCTTCGCCAATTTATAGAATGTATTCCTTATATACACGTAATATGGCTTCGTCCTATTATATGATTAAATAGTCAATTTGACATCTCTTTTTCGATCACCCTATTGCGAAGAATTCTCGAAGTAGATAGTTATCAAAGCTTTTCGATGGGAACGTGATACATTCCTACCATGAGGCTGATTGTTAACATGTACATCTAGCTTTTCAGAAACAATTTTTCTTATATATGGTCCTTTATTCTCTTGCTGAGACTCCGAAAATTGTTGTGGCTTTCTTGGCAACGTCCTTTTTTGGATGGATTAAGGTCAGTACTAATGGCTCCTCAAGCCTTATGTGGGGGTACTTTTTTGGCTAGGGGATGCTTGTTTTCTAGTTGCATGTATATATTTTGTTAAAATACTGCTCGTACATTGCAATGGTCTTCTATGATGAATTGATTGCGATATTTAATTATAGCTTTTGTGATCTAAACTTGTACACAAGGGTTATCCCAACAGACAAAGATCTCCTTCTAATCTCATTTCTATCTTGTGTTTTTTCAAGCCTGTAATTGGTAGTTATAAAAATTTTCTTAATAAGGAGAAAAAATATATATACATCTCAACCAATAATTAATATTAAAATCTATGTGTCAAAAGATCCTCAAAATTTTAGACAAAATTAAGTGGATAAAGGATCCGGATTCGATCCCAACATATGTGATAGTACTTTGACATCATGGCTTCAGACTCTTTGCAATAATAGATGAACTGCATGTTAATGCATGTAATATTATGGATTAAGAACAAGTTGTCGCAAGCTGATATTCACAACACAAACTAAACAACTCAAGTAAAAAGATAAATGGTGACCAATGTTCTCTGCGCACACGGTTTTGTATTCGAAAATCAAGACTCCACTCCTCAAAATCAAAATTCGATCATTTCTGCAGGTTAAAAAATTTAATATGTCATCTAATATGTTTGGTTTATTCAAATGAATCATTAATACATCAGCCTAAACAAAGTTAGTTGATAATCCAAGGTTTAAAATCAACTTGCAAGGAAAAGATCACATCTAAATCCTGTAACAATAAACTGTTTTGAAAAGATAAGTCATATGATGCGAGCCATCATAAACTTGAACTCTGCATCATTTATAAATTGATTTCTTTATTGACAACATGAACACATCTTATAAAATAATATGTGCCATCATAAGTTTAGGATTTTTAATCCTAACAACAAACAACCAAAAGGAAAAATATGACAATATAGAGGAGAACGCAGAAAAAAAGGCATGAAAACCTTAGATATTATGCTCCCAAAAACTTGGAGATTTTTCCCCAAAAGTTGGCAAGTACTCCCAAAAAGTGGGGATCTTTTTTTTTTCTTCTTCTTCTTCTTCTTCTTGAAAGCCAAATGTTCCACAGGATTAAGGTCATTAATTACTATGAATTGGCTGTTGAACATCACTTGCTCTCACAAAGAAAACCCCAACATAATTACTACTCACACTTCATCAACCATATATGGGCCAGATGTGATGCTGGTCAGGGCCTCATGCATGGATCTGGGCTCTACCATAGATCTGGTGTTTGATAGGCTTCTCACACGCTGGTTGGTTAAAAAAAAAAAAGAGTAAAGTGGTTCTCTTATGCCTTCATTTTTATCTCACTAGCCCCGTTTTTAAGTGTATACTATTAAAATTTTTGTATTGATATCATTATTTCATTGAACCCAATTAATCTTGATAGTCACATAATTATGATTGCCTTTTAAGGGTTTGTTTGTTGAGAAAAAAATTTTTACCATATATTTTTTATTTTTTCTAACTACAACTTGCCAAAATTGCTCAAATTGATATAAGCAATTACATTTTAAGTAGTTTGTTTAAATATGAAAATAGTGGACCCAACAGTTTTCCAAGGGAGAAGAAGATTTGGACAAAATGTAGAATGATTCATTCTATTAAAATCAAGATTAAGAAGGATGTTGTCAAATTCAAGATTTAATTTGCTGCTGATAGTACTTCTATTTGTAAATTTTGTTCGACTTCGAAAAAGCTGACAAGTTGAAGCAATCTTATCGCATCCAGGCTCCCGGTGTGAGTGTCCAGGACTTGTGAAATCTTTAATTAATTAATCATTGTTATCAAAAGTTAAAGGAATGTTTAATTGTGCATTTATTACCAAGGAAAACCCAAAAATATTTAACTTTCCCCAAAGACACAGCTCCTTTTCTAATAAATCATCCAAGAATATCTAAAATAGCTAATATTCTAATTTACATCTGTTTAAAGGAACTTCTCCATGAGCAAACATGGTTGCACAATTGCACCTATCACTGATGGGTATCTTCAGCAATTAAGAAAAAAAAAGTTATAATTAAACTATGCTATAGTAGTAGACTTCCAAGAAACTTTAATCAATAAATAACAGTCAACAAATGGTAAAACTTTGATGCTGCTGATGGATTATTCCTCAGCATGCCAACGCCTTGCAAAAACGCTTTTATTTTATTATGTGTTGATGGCTTCGACCATCGAGAGAAATTTTATCAGCACATGTTTGCATCATAAATCGAAAATATGATTTAATTATGTACTGTTAACTATTTTAGATGTAAAACAACTTTGTATTGATGTTTAATAAGAAAAGAATTAAAATATTTTTGGGTCTATAATAAGGAAAGAGTTGAATGTTTTTAAGGTCATTGATAAGGAAAGATTTAAATTTATTTTGTTGTTTAACGAGAAAGAGTTAAATGATAAAATCTTAACCATACAATATTATAATCGCCAAGTTTAATAAAATCCTCAAAAACTGAGGAAAAATGAGATGAAGTGAGGATCCAAGCCCAAAACGATAATGATTTATTTATGCATCTAAATTTTTTATCACCAAATTAGTAATTTTGTATGAGCATAAAATTATCAAAATATAAAAATTATAAATAAAAAAAGGATCTATTAAGATGGAAAGTGGGGGTTAAATAAACTCTTAAAAGTTTGCTTCTGATATATGTATAACACCTATCAAAGTTAAATCCCAATTAAAATATAAAAATAAAACAAAGCATTACAATAAAATATTTTGAGTAACGCTACTCATACAAACTATTTATACAAATTCATACATACAAACTGATGTGGCATTATTATATGATAGCCACATCACCCATGTTAATTAATGTCATTTATTATGAATATATATTTATCAAATCATTGTATTTATTTATCAAATCATATTATGCCACGTCAGTTTGTAAGGATGAGTTTGTATAAGTAGTTTGTAAGAGTAGCATTACTCAAATATTTTATCTTGATTTTCTGTTTCCTTTTATACATTATTGGAATATCGACCCTGCCACTTGAAGATTAATGAAGCACAAACTCTTATCTATTTTTGGCACCAATTATTCTTCCTCAACCTTCTATCGTAATAAGATCTTTTATGGGTGATCAAAACAATAAAGAAATATTAAGTGCATTAGAAATACCAACAGCCACCATCATACCATTGTATATACATATAAGCTCCATCTTGTTTTGCCGTTGACATTCACTTTAGGCTTATTCTTCGCCATTTATCATTACCATTCGACATTCCATAAATATATCAATTATTGTCAATACTTTTTAGGGGTGCTTCTAGGTTTAGATTTAATAGATTTATCTAATAACCAATCCAATTCAATATTGATTGGTTTAAGAATTTTTCAATCTAGTTCAATCCAATCAAAGATTGAAATCCAATCAAAGATTGAAATCCAATCAAATCCGATCTTATAGAAAACATCATCCACTTCAATCTATCTAATCCGATCCAATCCATAAAAATATAAATCAATCTAAATTCAAAAAACTTTGTTTAAGAAAAATCCAATGATCCGACCAAAAACTTAATTCAATTTGATATGATATAAGTATAATAACAATATATTAATGTAAATTTAAATATAAGTAGAAGCTCATAATATAACACATAAAAATTCATTTCAAAATTAATTAAAGTGCTTAAATAAAAATAACAATAAACTTTTAAATCATTTCAATATACATATTGCAATTTTATATAAATTTATGGGACTCCAACGGGCCATCATAATATGGAACCATTTATTTTTTACATCAACATCAATACCCATGCGTATTATAGAAATCATGTTTATATTAAAATTATAATGGGTTTGTCACTTTTATTTTTTAGATATTACTTATTAACTCTTATTGCCGTTTTATTGGTTTGAATTGGTTTATGGCGGATTTTCATAATAAAATCCATCATTCGATCCAAGTAATTTGGCTTTTAAAAATCCTAATCTAATCAATCCGCCTATTAACCAAATTCAATCAAAATTGGATTGGATCGGCCGATTTGTATGAATCAATTTAGATTTTGAACACCTCTAATACTTTCTCTACTTTGATCACACCGCTTTTCCATATCTATTAATTAACTTTTTTTTTAACTAGATCGGATAAGACCATCAAATTGCATAAATTAATAAGTTAATCAAAATTAATCTTTTGATAATATGAAAGCACAAAACAACACGAACATTTTTGCACGTGCAACATGCTAATAAATTTTTTATAATTAAGACGCGTCGACCTTGGAAAATTAAGTAAACCACTCATAATTGATCCTTATTGAAGTGGTTAAAGTTGTAAAACAGAGAATATAATTGAGTTGTAATTATTGTTTGCAATGATTAATTTTCAATATAAAAAGCTAAAATTGTAAAAACTCTCAATCTCTTTTCCCTTTTGCTTTACAATGCATCGATGTCGCATACAAAATAAAATATAATTGAAACTACAACGTAAGACTGAGTTGTAACATAAAATGTAAGACTTGTAATACATTCACACAAGATTTGTAGCCTAGAGCAATAGAAAATATTAAACAACTTATATAATAATCTCTTCGACTGTCCGTCTGCCCCTTTGTCTAGTCTGTGGGAACAAAGTACTCTTCGCTGCAATTATAAGATAAAATTTTTGTTTAATTATTATCAATTGCTTTGGATGCATAACCAAAACAATACTTTAAGAAGGTATAAATTTAGATCGTCTAGCGATGTGATATGCTAAATAAACCATTGTTAGAATAGGTTGAAAAATGTAGAGATAGACAAATACCATGTTCAAATGATTAATTGTCACAAAAAATACTGGATTTATACAAAAGAATTAAAATTATAATGTAAAATTGCACTTTAACGTGCCAAACTATAAATGAAACCCGTAATATTTAAATTTAGGCTTACAAAATCTACAGGCTCGCTAATGGAATCGTATTTATTAGATGGATCATTTGAATTGAATGAAAAACTTCCAAGTTTTTCTTTTCTTCGTATTGCTATTTCGTCCCTTTTATTTTACATATATGTTATCAGCACGGGGAACTCTAATATGAATTCAATGTCTATTTTTTTTGGTTAAAGGTTGGTGCTATTGAATCTTTCAAGTAAAGGATAATATATAACTTTAAATGACAAAAAAAAATGTAGTACATTATCATTTAAATCTTGATTAAAACATGTAAGCGATTTTGATTCACTTGTTAATGCAATTTAATGTCATATCATTGAGAAGTGATGTTGTAGTACTCATTACACTAATAGAAAAAAAGGATTTCCTTGACAATTAAGAAACAATCATTGAGTCACGAAAAATGATTTGTTTTTTTTTTTTTTGGCTTTGCGTCAATTAAGGAAAAATAAGGTTATTTATGAAATTTATGTTACATGTGATTGGGAAAAAGCAGTGAAATTTCATGGGATTGACATACTAAATGGTTTCAGAAACAATTAAAAAGGTTCAAATCTTTAACGCGTAAAATCTTATATTAATGTTACTCAAATAATAACATAAAAATCCTCAAAAAAATTACTAAAAATATTTATTATAATATAAATGAAAGAGAAAAATGAAAAAAAATAGGTAATTATTAGAAATAATTTTGAGTTTTAGAAAATTCTAACTTTTTGTTGTCACCTAACCAAGTGTTTTTTTTTTTATTTTATTAGCAAGATTTCAAGTAGAAGAACTTAACAACTCAATACTTGACTAGCGTTTAGCATACCATCTAACTACTTGTTTATTTGTTAAGTAATGTTAGATGCATGTCGAGTAATATATCGATCTGTTGAGATATTATTCTACATTGAAGAATCTAAGGGTAAATATAGTATTTTGAGATTAAACTTTATTAGATAATAAAAAATGGGGTTTTGTTCGACCATCAAAACAAATTAGGTTTTGTTAAAATTCGAAACTAGTAGACTTTGTTTTTTTAATATTTCCAAAGAAGACCAACCTCTATCCTCCATTCCTCTCGCTCAAAGTCTCTTTTCATCTAGCATGTATATATCTTTTCTTTGATCTTCAGCAATGGCAAATCACTATACTAACATCTATCGTATTTCGTGGTAAGACTGAAATCATAAAGGTTTAGATGTAATATCCCCAACTTTAATTATTTAATTTCCAATACGATCGACTATCGGAAATGAATACATATTCAAGACATAGACTTTAAAATAAAAAAATCGAATGATACTTACTTGTCTTACTAGGAGAAATGATAGATATTCGAGACTTGCTTTTGAAAGTTTTCTTCCCCTAATGCAGCCTGGCTTCAGCAAAGCATCGATTGTCTATCAAAACGCGCATAACTATTTGAGCCCCCACGTTGAAATTTGAACAAAATATTCATGTTTCATGAGATGAAGCATAATCATTTTGTTGACTCTTGCATCTCTGGATAGAAAATAATGCTACTAATGTAGCTCCTTAAAACGTTGTCCATGCTCAGGCAATGCATGCAAAAGGTTTGATGATGATGCCAACAAGGTTCAATTTCAGTCCCACCGATAAGGAGCTCATCCAAATACTTGAAAGGAAAGTAAATAGGAAAGAAATGCCTCTCCATGGCCACTTCATTCTTTAAAAAAAACGTTTATGAGCTTGATCACAAGATCTTGAGTGTGTATTAAGCTTAATTTCTTAAATATTAATCTCTTCAATTAATGTTTTCGTTTTAAAATTTCTTCTGATCCTAACTTTGATTTTAATATATAGTATATGAACTACCTTGATGTCACGTTGTATAGAGATTTGTTAAAGGATTACAAACGCGGGGTAAATGAAATAAAGGGAGAAGATTAACGAATTACATAAGAACAAATTAAAGTTCTATATTTACACTCATTAATAACAATTAGCTGATACTTGAATGATAATATTGTACTTTACAGTGTCGTGTGATAAATTTTATCATTTTATTCTTGGATTGGTTCACAATTGTTCTTAAATTTTCCTTCAATGTCGAGTTAGAGTCAATAAATTGTTGTATTTATGTTAAAAATGTTAACTAAGGTACAATGTTGTCAATGTGTCCGTGATGTTGGAAAATGGGTTAAAAATAATGAAAATTACTTGTACAAAAATATCTTAATATTAATATGGTATACAGTTTAATCGCATACGATTGTTTTTAATTTATTTATTTATTTATTTATTTTTTGAAGATAGTTGAAACATCCAGAAAATGCAAAGGATTCATAGCTACTTTATATATTCATGATTCAGTCAAGCCTAAACTCAATTCAAATATTGTGTATTTGCATGATAAACAGTCGGTGTGTTACAGTACTTAAATCCCTTTTTCTAGATGCTCGAAAGAAGAAAATTATAGATCAATGAAGGATCTTATGATACTTTGGTAAACCACTTCATCTTCATAAATATTAATCTCTTTTTCTAAAATGTGCCGCAAATGGTTATAGATGTATATACTTGATTAATTCATTTTATTCAAAACTTCCATTTGGCTTGACAAATAAAATATATTCTTTATATGTAATATTGAAGTATTTATCAATGCTTTTCTAGAAACTGATATATCCCCATGTCAGGTTGATTGTTAACGTGTACATCTAGCTACTTGCCAAAGTCTTTCGAGCAGCAAGTTTTCATGCATGTATGTTCCAATCAGGGGTTACTGGGGTTTGGTCCCCAAATTCTCTGGCTGAGACTTCTAAAATTATTGTTGTTTTCCTGGCAAAGTCCTACTGTATGGATTCTTAATTAAGGTCAGCACTACGGGCTCCTCAAGTCTTATGATCACTCCTCAGCTTCGTGTCATATAGGGCCTACATCGTTAGTTTTGTTTCTTGGACTTTGTTTTTTTGTTGCTTGGGCCAATGCGCCCTTTTGTTTTGTTGCTTTGGTGATGATAGTTTTGTTGTGGTTGCTTTTGGGCCAATGTGCCATCTTCTGTTTGTTTGGGGCCTTTGGCTTTATGTTTTGTTTGTTTTGTTTGGGGCCTTTGGGCTTTATTTTTTCCTTTTGGACTTCTGAGTACTAGGTACTCTTCTTGGGGTATGCCCCTTGTATCTTGTACTTTTGTTTTTCTTTTTATATAAATAGTAATTTTTTTTTTTTAAAAAAGTCTTATGTGGTGTTATTTTTTTCGGCTAGTTGGTGATTGTTATCTTCTGTGCTTGATTTTTGTCAAAATTTTGGCTCTTACGCTGCAATGATCTTCTATGCTGAAATGATGGGGATAACTATAGCTTTTGAGATCTAATCTTGTACACCAAGGGTGATCCCAACTTGTGTTATATTACTGTTACGTAACTGGCTTGACGCGTTTCTTAATTATTTTAAAAATAGCCGAATTGAGCAGCCTATTATTCTTCATTATGTCATCCTATGCTAAATTTATGTTATAAAGCTATATATAGCCTTGCATGCATCCTCCTCTTCCACGTTAAAATCATATATATATATATATATATATACCAACAAGCTTTATCCGAACCAAACTGGAATGCACCATGTGCGAGGCTCAACTTGTTGCCAACCGATTCGACCAAAAACCAAGTTTTCTTTTTACAAATACCTCTAGTCCAGTGATTAAACTAACCACATTTCTTAGCAATATCATAGCAATGCCCTTTATATGCATCAGCCACCAAGTTTTGAGGACCCAACCAAACTAAAATATGTTTTGCATGTACTGAAATTTATACCGGGCACAAATCTCCTTTCCAATTTATATCCTACTATACAATCTATACTAAATGTTCTGTAAATTCCACAAGGCCTTTTATATCTCAGTTACAAGCGGTATAAGCTTGATTCCACAAACTTAATTACACTTGTTTTGATTTCATGGGGTTTTGTAGAAACTCGTTTTCATGGCGTTCTTTATATTTACGTGTATCAGAAAAGCAGTTTACTCCGTCTATGCAAATTATAGTATTATCACTGCATACATTAATACCAAATTTATCAATGACTTTCTCTCATTATCTTTGTTAGAATCTCTTGCATTCTAGCTAAGATATCCATTATTTTTAAATGTGGAAATGCTTGGATTCAACTCTTGCTTTGCTTCTACCTAGACTAGACACATTAAAGAGTTATTAAATAAAACAAGAATTGGTGCCAAGCCAAGTCGAAGGGTACTTCTAGAAGAGTACAATATCAAACAGGAAAAGACTTTTAATTTAAAATAATTATTATACTCTTCATTTTTTTATGTATTATAAGATTTTAATAAAAGATTATAATATTTTTGTACTTGATTCTCAAATCCAAATCTTGGATCCGCCATTAGTTTCCCAGTGAGGTCCACCTGAGATGAAGTTTGGGGTTGCCGTAACTTAAAAAAAGAAATAATCACTTAAATTGATTACTTCTTAACTTACAATAATTTGGGTATTTAGCTAAACATTCTAAAAGTGATTATGTTTTAAACTGCTCATAAAATCATCACAGTTACTAAAGAATTTCGAAAGTTGGATGCTTTTGAAAATTAGCTTTTGGTTTTAAAGTGTATAATTCCAAAACTACAAAAAAAAAAATCATAAATTTATAGTAATAAGTTGTAAAATAATTACGTAAATTATTACTTAATCATATTTATAATCTAATAAAATTTATTTTAAAAATTAAAAACACGATTGGAGTTGTCACTGATTAGCAACGACCATCACTGTCCCCTAGTCGCATTTGTTGGAGTGTGTCTAGTGACACCGTCAACACCAAATTGTTTAATTGGCACATAGCAATCTATTCGACATAAAACCTTTTTTCAACAAAATGTGACATATCATAACAGAAGAAAGTAGATAAAATAAAATCATAAATATTTAAAAAATAGAAAATCACATTATGATAAAGATATTTGATTTTGATAATTTAAATTCGTTAATAGTTTTTAAAAGTTAATTTACTAAAAACCTATTTCAAAAATACTGTTTTTGAAAAGCACAATATATAGTTTTTAAATCTGCTTATCAAATACCTTCCTACTTATTTTATAAATTGATTCTTTTAATAGTAGAGCTGATCAAGTTATTGAAGCCATAGTAATAAAACTGATTTTCAATCTTATTGAGGCAGCTTTTTTTTTTTATTCTCGCTAGCGGTTGGGGAGTAAATTATGTAAATCTTTCAGCTGTGGCACTTTTTCGACTAGTCGTTGGGCGGTGCACGCAAGGTCATAATATTGCTTTCTTCGGTAAATGCATGTTCTCAAAATATTATTGGCTTTTCATCTATTAGATTCTTGGAAAATAAAAATTCTATTCCTGCTATGGCTGCTAAAATGTTCTAGATGAGACAGTAAATGTTCAATCTTGAAAAGTATGAATATTAATTTGGTCCATGTCTTGATTCATTATTGTGTTAATTAATGACACCACTACCCACCAATATTAAACCAATAACAGAAAAGAAGTTGAATACCCAGATGATGAATTTCGTTTAAAAATAATAATAATAATAATAATAATAATAAATGAGCATGTATATAAAGTGACTTAGGATCCAAAAAGAGACATCAGTCTGATAGGACTAGATGCAGTTTTGGGCCAATACTGGATCTAACTGTATCAATGTAGTACACGGTCGATTTTGACAGTGGGCCTTTAGTGGGCTTCATGGAGCTAGATTGTTTGGTTGGTACATTTCAATTGATCACCCTAGATATATGGTATTGTAATAATTCTTACAAATAATTGATAGTTAATATTATAAAAATTCCATAGAAAACATAATCTTTTCACATAATGTTTAAGAGTTTAATTATTTTGTTTATATTATTCATATAACGTATATTTAAATTCTATTTAATAATAGTTGTACTCTACCCCGAAAGCTTAAAGGATACAACTGAAAATACACCACATTTAGACCATCAAATAAATATGCTTTTAATTTGTACTAATAATTAGACTTGTAGTTATACATGATCATTAACATAGACGGTAATTCATCTTAATTGTTACATGAAAATTACTATACTAGTGATTTGATATGAGGCCCTATGATAAAAAAATTATTATTATTATTATTATTATTATCAGATTACGTTAACATGTCAAATCATCGATCATAATTCTATTTAGTCCATGGAAAATTGCCTCATATAGCCGTTTACTCGTACTCATCATGCATTGAATTTAGATTAGTAAAAGAAAAATTCTATTTAGCATTCCATTCTTTTTCTTTTCTCTTTTGTCTAACTTTTATTTATTAAATATGAATTGATTAGATGGATGGTTATCAAATGTTAATAAAATTCTAAGTCAAAAGTGAATTTTCACACCTAACCCTAAGCTACGAGAAAAATAAAATCTAGCACTCAAGCACATGTACGGGTTCATTGTTACAGAAAGTATACAACTCGATGGGTTCTATACCAAAAAATTTATAAATTTGAAATACTAATAGTTTATAACAGAAGATATTAACATTAATTATTAACCATCCAAGCATTTCAATTCAATACTTAAAAAGGGTTGTCAAGCTACTAGTGTTATAAAAAGAGTAAAATTCATCAAAAAAAATTATATCTTTTACATTTATCCAAATAATAGAATTGGATTAAATGGATGGTTGACGAATGTTATCAAAATTTTAAATCAAAAAATTAAATTGAACACCATCGCCCTCTACTACAAGAAAATAGATTTTAACAGCGTATATTTCATGCTGCTGAAAGCTTTTAGTAATGATCGGGACGATTGTTACAAGTCTCGATAACGCGGAAAGTAACGTACGACATTCTAAAACTTGAAATATTATGAAAATGGATCAAAATTAGGGGATAATTCTGGAATCAATTTGACTTAAAAAAGGATAAAATTGAATGGAATTTCGTTTTAAAAAAATAAATAAAACCAGCACTATCAATCATAGAATACGAAATGTACCCACTAACACACAAACTATATATTTTAAGGCCAACAAAGACTATGCAAGATTAGGTGTAAAGATACAGCTTTTACTAACAAGGTGTCCAACATCTAGAAAGGTGTCACATCGAGCATATGTTAAGTGTGTATCCACACAGAAGAATTCAATTATTTCAAAGAGAGAGAGAGTTGAAAATTTAGAGATGGTTTGTCAACATTGAAATGTCTCATTATTATTAATATTGAAGAGGGATCGGAGGACCCAAAAGTCTTCAAAGAAATGGAGTTTTCTTTTTGTTTTTTATTTATTTTCTGTTTCATTCTCATCTTTCAATTTCTTTATCGTTTTCCTGAAAGCAACTCATCCTTTTCTGACGTAAAGCAGAAATTCCCATAATTAGTGTCTAATCTTACTAAAGTTTGTTTGAAATTTTTGCCTCTTTGTCACTAGCTTATAATTGTTAATTCATTTATTTAAATAGAATGCTACGTGATTGCACAGTTGAATTATTGAGGAATATGTGTATTTTTATGTTAACTTTTTAAAACTAATAATTGAATCCCCCTATTAATTTTTATAACAAACCCATCTAATTTATCGAATAGAAAATAAAGTTTACGATAAAATATAAACGTATTATCAACATCAATTTAATAAGTTTCACGACTTTTATAAAACTAGATTCTCTCTTTAGATTACGGGAGACTTAGAAATCTTGATCTATATGATTGTTAATTAGAACATATGTTTCACAAAATAATATTTATTCCATGTATTATAAATATTTATATGGTGTGTTTCATGGTTTTCTTCAAATAGAGAATATAAAAGAATGATTTATAAGAGTTAAACTTGTGAAAATGGAGTTTTTACTAAAAAAAGAAATGTTAATTTTTTAATTTCATAAGTGTAGTATTAAATTATTAAAATGATTTTTATATTAGTTTTAAAACTTTAAAAAAGCCTAAGCGAATCAAAAATATTTATTTCAATTTCTCTAAATAACTAACAATATCGCATAAACTCTTTTAAAATATCAATCAAATGGTGTGGAATAAAAAATTTTAAAGAAAAAAAGTATAAAACTCTAAAAAAAATGTTGTTTAAATTTTTTTTAATCAATAGATAAAACCGAACAAACAAGCAATGTAAAGCTAAATAAAAAAACAACTAGTTTTCATAGAATTCAAAATTATGTTCATATGACAAGTAATGACTTTAACTATATTAATTGTATAGAAAGTAGTAAATATTATATATTAATCTGAACGAAAGCAATAGCCAATAATATACTGTATGCAATCAAGAGGGACATCGTTGGAGTTGAGAATTACAAGGCTTGGAAGGCAGAAATGAGACAAGTCTACTTTTTGAAGAAAAAGTTCTCTTCAACAGACAAAGATCAGAAAAGAGAGAAAACGATGCTTTGAAAAAAATGACCTATTAATTTAATTAAAAGACACATAAAAGAGTCAAAGATTATAGGATAACAGTAGTGCAACTTCAAAAAATTTTTATTGGGTCAATAGAGGGTACCCTTTATACTAAAAATATAGGTAAATGACTCTTATGTTTCCAAAAATATTATAGAAGGATAGTTTCATGCATCTCTAAGGTTTTATAAAATAACAATATCTGTATTTTTCGCTGCTATTTAAGAGTAAAATTTTTACTCTACTCTTAAATTTTTAATAAGAAAAATTAAATTCAAAGTAAAAAAAGAAAAAAAAATTTTGAACGTTTGGTAATAAAGAAGATTTAAAATATTGTTGTTAGTTATATGGTTTTCATATTGGGTGGAAACCGATAAATGGGATGCCATGCAATTGCTTCTAGATTAATTCGTCGGAAATGTATGCATATAAAAGGTCAATTAAAAGTAGTCAAACTAAATTGACATGATTAGATTCCCTCTTGACTCTTTCGATTGAGATTGGACATAGTCAAACTGTTGCTGGCAAACCGCGTTCATAAAAAAGCAAGTAGCCTTAGCCAAGTACTTGTTAAATGGAAAGTAGAAAGTGAAAGGGAAAAATTAAGGGAAAACTGAAAAAATACCTCAAATTTCGGAGCTTTTTTATAACAACTATATCTATAAAAAATTTTATTTCAACATTCCGTAATACTTGAGATGTGTATTAAACAGTATTTGATAATGTTCGATAAATATGTCACACAGTGTGTGACACTGGATAGAGTACCATAGCATAAAAATTTTTGATAGGATTATTTTTTTGTAATTCACACTTAAATTTTAAACTTTTTTAATTTTCTAAAAACTTAATGGTTGTATCATTATATAATATTACCAATAATAGTTGGCTAATATCTTTAGAAACAAACTAGATGAATGTCATATTATATGGAAAATATTTTCATTTGAAACTGTTTTCTGCATATAAATAATTGGTTACAATTGTAGGACAGAAGCCTATTCAGAAGAAACAATAGTTAAGGGAAGGTCAAGACAAACGGCAAAACGGCAAAGATACATTATTATTTTTTTTTGTAGGTTTTTTTTTTTTTGGGAGGATACGTTAAACAATTGATGGTTGGCGGAGCTATGTTGTAGCTTAGGGACCAGTTAGATTTATCTTATATCTTAAATTGAAAATAGTCAGATGAGTACTTGATAACCTTGAGACATTTTTACTTCATGTTTAATTAAAAGTAAGTACACAGTAGATATAAGAATGTATTTTTATTCTATGTTTGTTACTGTGATGTGATATATATTTGATTGCCGACATATTATATTTTTATTTTTCATTCGTTTACTTCATTTTAATTGTTTATTAAATTATTAATATCTTCAATTTATATTTAGTATATTTAAAATTATCTTTTACATAATTTAAATGGAAAGTATAAAATTTGGGCTTCTCTGATATTAATCACGTAGCACTGCATGAAGGATTCGGTTGAGGTGCAAAGACTTCACTATTGAACTTTTTTTTTTCTTGGGACACTAAGAGCCCTTGTAATGGGGGGAAGCGCCACTGAAGTGCGCCTCTCACATCACAATCCCGAGTTTTTATTTATTTTTTATTTATTTTCTGTTTTGAAAAAATAAGAAAGACAATCGTCGAATTTTACATGTAAGGGTCAGTACTGACCTATCAATCGTCTGAAATATGGGATTGAATGTTTATTATTTATTTATTCTAAATACATTAAGTGGTCATATTTTAAGCTATGAGATGAAAAAGATGGGTTATGTATATCCAGTCCTCTCTGAAGTCCAAATATACTATTTTTTTTTATCTTAACTATAATGAAATTAAATGAAATATATATCTTTACCCACTTATATTTGTTTGTCAATTGCATATATGTAATATGATAGACATCTTAATTAATTTCTAGAATAAAGTTTACATATCTATGGAGAGTCTTGTTTTGAGGGAATTTCCTCTTCAAGTTTCTAAAGGTATGACAGCTGATGATACTCATCATTATTTGGTTCTCTTTAGTCTATTATTCAAAGATAATTTATATGGCCAGAGACAATATTGTAAAGTGAAAAAGCCAGGTAGCTAGTTGACACCAATGGAACCATTTGCATGTGCATGTGCATGTGCAGCTGGTATAAAGAAAAAGAAGTCGACTGAAGACATAATCTGGAAACAGGCTTTTTTCACAAGTTTAATTTTATTGTATATAATTAAGAATGGAACAATATAATAAGTAGTTTCGAGTTTTTACTTTATTTCAAGCGGAGAACGACTATGTATTTATCATCAATCATATTTTTAAAGTTGTTCGTTTTCATCAATCACACGTCTGAAAATGATGATTGAGGAGTGAAAATAATAATGTGAGATAACTTCAGGAGTATGATTGATAAAAAATGTATAATCGTCCTTTACTTGAAATTTTGCCAAAACTCGAAGATATGATTTAATCTATTTGTGATTAATGATTAAAGTATATAACCTACACTTCAAAAATGTTTATAGGATGAGTATAATATTTTCCCACTTGGAATGATTACGTAGTGTGAGGGGAAGGGAAAGAAATTAGACGGTTCTTATCCTTTTTTGACTTTTATAGACAGGGCAATTGGAATTTTCAACCAAAAAATTATTTTATTTTTACTTTCACGACACGTTAGATACAGATATATCACGTTATCTATATATTATTTGAATAGAAAATTGTATTATGTACACTTTTTAAAAAATTAGTGTGTGTGTATATATATATCAATCATATGTTAATATTTAAGCAAAAAGAAAAAAAATTAACAAATGTAAAGATCTTTTATTATTAAATGGATGTGTTGATAGAAGTCTTATAGTTTAGTTTATTTAGCATAGGTTAGATATCACTTTAGGTAAAGCTCGCCCATAAATACTAGGAAAATAATCCTTTTGTAAGGAATCTTGATTTGATAGTAGAGGATATATATTATTAATTGAAAAGAGAAGGTATTCATAATTAAAGAGGAGTACTATATATATATACTTTAACTTTTGAAATGATACATATTTTATGTAGAAATTCAAAAAAAAAAAAGGACCTGTTAAAGCTATGATCTAGAATGCTTTGAGAGTTTAGAAACTTGATTAAGAAGCCACATGATAGTGAACGAATTGATTTATTTCGTTTGAAAAAAAAAAAAAGATAAATTAGATAATTAAGATATAAAAGTGACGAGAGAATTAATTAATATTGGTGCCTCGCTAACATATTGATACTTGGATTTTTCTTTATAAAATAAGATTTGCTATTTGTGAACAAAATGTATCGAATAAATTATCAATATTTAGTATTTTTTTTTAAAAAAAAAGAGCATTTTTAGGCTTATATATATGAATGAGATGATACATCTATTTTATGTAAATCTTTTGAAAATGGGTATCTCTCTTTTTTCAAAAAAAAAAAATTAATACAGTAAAAATATATTTTTTAATAGACTACAAATGATACACACAGGCAACCAAAAAAATATCAATATGAATTTTGCTTCTTGTATGGCATTACTAGAAACTTATTGATTAATACCAGAGAAAATAAAAAGAACAGAAGGAGATATATATATATATATATATATTAGATTAGCGACAAGAATTAAAAATTTTCTTTGTGTTCTTCTTTGTCATTGTCATTGACCTGTGTTCTGATCTGCACCACTTCTAATTTGACTTTTGACATTTAGATCATGAATTGCTTTTTTCTAACTTTAGTATCAAAAGATGAGAACGCCAGGAAAGCAAGGTGAAAATTTGAAAAATCTAACAAAGTGTTATTGTACTAAACAAACATTATTTACTGTATATATACAAACTTTCTCATATAAATTAACTTTAAAAAGAAAAAAAGAAAAACAAATATATATTTTTTCAATTCAAAGGCTTTTTTTTTCTTAAATAAAAAACTCAAAAATTAAGCTACCTATATATTGGAAGTCTGGACCCTATGAGAGTCTGATAACGTAGCATTTCTCTCATACAATATGAGATAACATGGATCAAAGAGCAGAAGGTAAAAATTAATTAAATAGATTAAAATAGATTATTTGACAATTATATGCAACAATGGTACATTAATTGTTTAAAAGAAATTGAACATTGAATAAAGGGTTTGTATATATGTTCTATTGGCATAGCAACTAAGTGCCTGTGGGATAGTTATAAATTATGAAATAATAGAAGCCAAATATTTTGTTACTTGGCTAAGCAATTTGCTATTTTTTACTTGTTAACAATATTAAATAGTGTACATGATACTTATAATACAATGATTTTATATTTATTGTAAGACCATGGTTCTCTTATGTTATGAGCTTCCACTTAGAAGACAAGATTTCTCTATAACTAAAGTATATATATTTTATCATACAATAATTATACTTATTTACAAGTGATAGTTTTAAATTCATGCAATTTGATTTGGCATATATAATTTTGGGATAAATTTTGAGATGTGTATCACCATTCTTTATCATGTTCGAATTAAAAGTTACATATATCGCAAAAATCGTTGAAAGTGAAGATAAACTTAAATTAAGAAAGAATTCTAACTCTTTAAGATGATAATAATTAGACATGTTAATGGTCACTATAGTTAGGGCTCTTACCTCTATAAATTTAAGCTTTTAGACATGATAATATATGCGCTAGTATTAATTTGAATCCTCTGTAATATCTAAAAGTTAAGATATGTGATCTAGAGGCCACTAACAAAAATAAAGAAATGTGAAATCCATACATGAAAAAAAAACCCATAAATATTATGGTTTAAAGACGTCTTTACAAACTTAAATTTTTTAAGGAATTGATTTTTCAATAGTTGCAAAATTGCTAGAATCGTTTCTTAACAGAGAAGAACCCACTTAACTAAAAATTTTAAAGCTTATAGGGAAGAGCCAAAATAATATTTTAAACGATTTTGAACTCTTATCACTACCATAAGTCCTCAAAACTCAAGATCATGTGGTTGGTGTAAGGCGGCAGTAGCCTGATCAGTTGTTCACATGTAATGGTTTTCAGCTATGCGTGATTCATACAGTGATGGTTGACTGTTGACACTTATGATGACTTTGATGTGCATTTTTTATATAGAATTATTCAACCTACGTATGTTAATTCCTTTCGGGTTAATTGTCTTATCTTAAGTAACTAATCTTATATATTCAGGATTGATATCAGATAATTATATTAAACTATAATAAAAGGTTGTTTTATGAGATCAAGATGGATGCCAAAATATTTTATATTAATTATTTCAAAGCTGTATATATTATATAGTTTCTTGTAATAATATTGCCTATACTTTTCTTTGAGAAATTTGCTTTGTAATCTTAAATTATTAGATGACTTTTTCATTGATCATAATTAACTGTTACAATATCCTATATACACATGAAACCATGCCATTCACTTTGTGTTTTATTTAATAATTAACTAAGAAAGTTAGTTAATTATTAATTTTTGAACTTATAATTATACTAAGAATATAATTAGTTTCGTGTAAATGTCATTCTTCAACATATAAATTGATACACCTTATCTCTTAACATTATTAAGATTCGATCTGATTGTTAATTTTAATTATATTATTTGAATGATGAGTAAAGCTAGCACGATATAAACACTTATGGGCACCTTTAAAACGTTGCCTGCTTCAACAAAGGTCTTGTCAGGGTTATGGATGACCATTATCTGAAGCTGACCGAGGCTGACTTCGTGGTTCCTTTTCGTAGTGGACAATTTACAATTCTCTGGATGCAAAAATGGCCACAAACCGCTAATGAGATCAAAAGTAACCGGATGTTCACTACAAACACAATGGAAAGCAAAGCATGATCATCATGATCATTTTTGTTGACTCTTGAATGTGAAAGCAGAATTATTGCTCTCAGTCAATTCTAGAGCTCCTTAAAAGGAAGATTCAAGCAGGGCAAAGGGGCATTTTATTTATCCAAACAATTAGGAGAGAATTGAATGAATGAAGATGATGCCAACAGGGTTCAGGTTCAATCCCACCGATGAAGAGCTCATCCAAATACTCGAAAGGAAAGTTTATGGGAAAGATATGCCTCTCCATGGCCATTTCATTGTTGAAAGAAATGTATACGAGTTTGATCCTCAAGATCTTGAATGTGTGTTAACCTTTCTCCGTTCTGCTCTTTTATCTTTTCATTATCTTTTTTTTCTTCTAATCATACTTTCGAATAGTCTTTTCAATGAAAACGTGATTTCGCTTTAACTTGCTACTCTCTGCGTTCCACTCCATGTAGGGTTTGGTATTTTTTTCTTTTCTCTTAATTTCTTTTCTCTTTTGGATTAGCAGATGAAAATTAGGCGCATATGATGGTATTTGAAAGTTAATTACTACATCGATTTGTTAATTACAACTTCTAGCTAGGGTTATGTACGAGCCTTCTGAAACTTGAATTGGATTCCAAATTGGCTTTGAAGGGATCGAGTAGTAGTAATAAAGAAAACCACAATCAACTTCATCCTCAACTTCCTAGCTCCTCATCTCTTCTCCAAACTTAATTATTCTTAGTGGTTAGGTATCTATCAACCAGCTGAAGTCTCGATTTCCTTGCAATTACAGTTGCCTAGGTCAAAAACCTTGCACTATGCAGACTCCACACACGTTTGCACATGTTAAAGTAGTTCCTCTTTTGTTTCATTTTTAGTTGATTTGGTGAGTGTTAGAAGAAGCATGAGATGTCCAAAAGTCAGAGAGAGCGGTTCATGAAAGGGTTATAAACGATGTGAATGAAATACATGAAGAAAGTAAATGAATATATAGGGCAAAAGCATTCTAGATATGCTTAAGATGATCATAATTTGGTTAAAATTTGCAAATACTTTTTGATTTTTTTTTTGTCTTATCTCTGTTTCTTTATCCAATTTTTTGATGATAGGGGATCACACTGTGGCAATTCACAACAACGATAGGTATTGCTTTTGCATGAAGGAAAATGATTCCCGGGAAGTTTCAGGTCGAGGATGGTGGAGAGCAACAGGCCATGTGAAGACTATTTATGCTGAGGACCGTGTGGTGGGTTACAAGAGGCCTTTAACATTTCACAGGTTTATGGATAGTAACAAAAAGCGCAACAAAGCCATCAAGACTAATTGGATTATGCATGAGTATAGCCTTGAGGCCAACACAACTGTATGTATTCTTTTTATGTTTATCTGTGTTCTATTCTATTTTGCAGTAGGTTTTTATGGAAAGTAATTATACCACTCTTAATCTCTTAGAAGCTCATATATGTACAAATTGAAGTAATTTATGAGCAATACTCTCTATAATTATGTCCATGTTTATAATGTTTTTAAGTGGAACAAACATATCATCATGTCAATCTATATGTCTATTCAATGAAGTCCTAAAATATATTTGTTGTCTAGTTCATTTAGTAAAGAAACAAGTTTTTTAAATGATCAACATTTCTTTTATCCTCTTGATTCTAATTGGAATTGTATGTGCTACTTCAGTGATTCCATTCAAAACTTTAGTTACAACCCTACTACATTCACCTTTAACTAGTATTTTGCACAGGAAACCCTAGCAAGTGGAATGAATTTACAAAAACTTTTTGTTAACGAGTAACAATATATAGTATTTTTTATATTCTTGCCTTATGCTGTCATAATTCTTTCTTTCTTTATAGAAAAGTTCTTAGGAGGGACTATCATAATAATAACCTAGCATATATGTGTTTATTTTCTCATTCATTCATCTAATACTCACAATCATGATTAATGATTTTTTAATTGAATGCTTATTTTATCGGATTTTATTGGAATCATCCAAATTTCTCACTGCCTAATAACATGCATAGCAACACACAAAAAGGGAAAACGCGTTATCTTGATTCTTGATATTAGAGTAGTTGGTAGCTAAAGCTGCTAATCTTTTGCTGCAAAACTTTATGTGCATTTGCATGTTTCTCACATTTAGCGCACACCACAAATCTTGAAAAGTATTTCCCAAATTTACAAGATGCAATGCATGGTTTCGCTGATTTCCTTTAGTTATTTCATTTATCTAATAGGAAAGGAAACAGGGAATATTGAGAATAATCTAGGGCAAATTGCTTAAAAAACATAAGGGAAGTAATTTATTCTTCTATTGGAGGCATTTTAACTCTTATTCTTCTATTTATTTTAATTAGGTACAATTAACAATAGGCATTAATTACATGTTTTGCTGTTGATGGAGAGAATCTTAAAACATTAATTCACTTGTAGAAAACAAGTCAAGGACTCGTACATCTCAGCAATACTTACAGTAAATTTATTTTTGATCATGTTTACCAGGACTGGAGACTTTGCAAGATCAAATATAAAGGGAAACAAAGTGTACAAGAAGAGCCCGAGAACAATAAAAAGGGCTACACATCAAAGAATGACATTGAACCTAGCAGTTCAATAGTGGGCATGCAAACAGATTTTGTTGGTGAACAACCGCAGCAACCACAAGCTATGGAGCTAGACAGTCTATATGAACCTTACATTGAAGCAATTAGCTCAATGGGCATGAATCAGTTTTGTTTGGCAGAAGACGAGCTACAATCACAACTCCTACAGCTAGACAATGTCTGTGAACTTTATTTTAATCAAAACATGCAACTGGATGTGGTTGATGAGAAGCTACAACAACAGTCAAAAGCTTCATATGATCCTTATTGCTTTGATGGTCTGCTCGAGCAGCAGCCAGATTCATCAGAGCAACTATTGGTTGGCCTTTGGTCTTGGCAAAACTAGATGTCGATGTGATATCTAGGTGTGGAGGTGATATATATAGCATCCACAGCTGTGGCTGGCTGAACAAGCTGTGGATGTCATATATATGTGTCAAACCAGATATATACATTCTTGTTTGATCTCTCCTTCAGTCTTTAATTTCTGTGCATGGAAAAAGTACTTGTATGTTTGGATGGATTAACATTTTCACTTTTTCAAAGTCTTTGGGAGTCTTTAATTTCAAGTTGTTTGCATGAGTAAGTTGTTATGTTTGAAGTTTTTTTTCTTTTTTTCTTTTTTTTAAAAAAAAAAGTTAAATACCTTTTCACTTTGAAATTGAGTGCATGGTTATGTTTGGTGTGATACAAATTAGTTGTTTTCCTTTCATCTGGGTTTATTGTTGTGTTACTATTGTGTACTAGGTTATTCATCTAATTAATACATTGAAAAGAAACATATATAAAGGGCATGTTTGGCAGGCCGGTTAGGATAGTATAAAGAAGAGGTTATGTAGACAGTAAAATAAAACCCTCGTTTGGCAATCAAAGAAGTGAGGATAGGGTTGTAAAAAATTGCAAATCAACCGCATAAGGCCTGGATATATTATGCTAGAGCGGACCTTGGGTTAAGGCTGGTTAAACACTTTTCGCATTCAACAATCGCAAGGCCACTGTCTCTACTTTGATGATCGAATCACCATCTCTCTTCCTTTACAAAAATCCCAAAAAAATTCAAAGCTTCATCTCTACACAATTTTTGATGATAAGAATTAAAAGAAAAAGAAAAAGCAAAACCTGAATCCTAGCAACTATAACCATTGTTCATCTCTGCAAAATTATATCGTTGAACAAGCAAAAAAGAAAAAAAAAAGTCAGCAAAATCTAAATCCTTCTTCATCACCCACAACCGTTGTTCTCATATGCCCACCACCATTTTTCTTCGATCGTTACAAAATTTTTGAAGACAAGAATAGATGAAAAAAAAAAAAGCCAGCAAAATCTACACACTGTAATTTCATCCACATGACAGGCAAAAGTCATCGAAATTGAGAAACCCACAAGAGGATCCAAAATCGAGATTGGATAATTTTTTCTCTTCAAGCTTTCCTTCAAACCTAGAAATCGGAAAACCATTTTCTGCTCATTTTACTTTCTTTCTAATGCCTCATGCCTTTCGCCTTCAGCTACAACAACACCATCAAAAGCTCAAATCCCTTAGTCGCTACACCACCAAACACCTGAAGTTGATTAATTTTAAAAAAAAAAAGATAAATAGAAAATAAGAAAGGAGAAGAGATAAAAATCTTGTTTGTTTGCAACTTTGAACCAAGAAAGACGAAAAGAAAAAAGTAAAGAGAGAAAGAGAAAAAGAGAGAGAAAATATTATAAAATTAAATATATTATTTACATTAAATAAAATTTAATTAGAATAATTGAATATTAAAATTAATTAAAAATTATTTGTATATTTAAGTATATACCTATTTAGTTAATTATTCTTCGTTTTTTAAAATTTTTTAATATATAAGATTGTATAATTATTAATTTGAATTTAAGAATTTTTATTTTTTAATTAAAAATATAAATGATTTCGTTGTTAATTCATTTAATTTAGAATAAAAAATTAATACAATCCACTTTAGCCTTGTACCAAACACAGTATTGGTTAGCATTTATCCAATACAATGACAAACCAAATACAATATACAATTCATTTATTTCTAATGCTATATAATTCAATACGATGTTATTGGTTATAGAAATAATTATACAATCCTATAAGGTGCATCAAACAATGCCAAAGAAATTGAAACTGTATAAAAACAAAGCAATTTTCAGAATTATTATCCTATGCTTACTCCTGATTATGATTAGTGTGTTACATCTTTTCTTTGTGTTAAGAAGTCATTTTATTTAAAAGTTTAAATTGATAGCTAAAAGTCCAATTATAATATTTCAATCTCTTTCCAACACAGTAAGTAAACTATTTTGATCTTGTGTTTATGTATATGTTTGACAAAGAAGGGCGGAGGGTGTCCTTCAATATTGACAAATCATATTCTAACAAAAAAAAAAATTTTTTTTGGCTAGGAAATGGTTCTCTATAATGATGGACTATTTCAAGCTTAATGTGTTTAATGTAATAATAAATTAAATGCATTTTCTCTCCTTTTATTGATGACTTTAGTTTTTTTTATTTATACCCAGTACACATTAGGGTTTTGTGAATTATCCTTATATTCATAAAATGAAATATTAGAGTTATCTTTATTTCAAAGATTTATCAAATTTTGATAAGCATGATCATGTGTATAGAATACAAGTCTTTTAAAAAAAAAAAGTTAATCTATTAATATTGGAAGAGAAATTGGTTTTATCAGTTTAAAATTGTGACCTAGCTAGGTGATCATTCTAGATACTTAAGTCCACAATATGTTTACGAAAGGGGGGCTAAATATTTTGTGTAAACTTCATTAATGATGATTTTAGATATATCATCTCAGGAGTAATGATGAAACAATTAAAATTTTCTTAATCTATACAAATGAAGTTGAAATTTAACTTAATACGAAAATCAAGAGATTAAGAATGGTTAAAAGAGGTGGATATTGTGTCTAGTATTAGTATAATTCATTCAATTTTGAAAAATATGTGGTATAATACATGAAATAACACCTCCTTATTTACATAAATTAAAATGTAGTATTGTTCGAAGAAAAAACAAAAGCCATACACAAGATGTTGAACTCTATATTTTCTCAGGCTTCAGCTTGTTAAATTCAAAGCATGCAGCATACATTATTATAAGCAAAAAGGTAAGTTACCGTGGAGTATAGTGATGTTATACAAAGGTCTTAAAATTGAATTTATTGATTGCATGCGTACAAATGGTTATAAGGAGTACATGTTTAGATGTACATCTAGTTTAGAATATATATAGTAGATGAGTTGTTTTAAGTAATTAATGAATATAAAGTACATAATTAAGCTCATTAAAATATTGTATGGTTTGAAACAAGAACCAAAATATACAATGACATGAAAAAAATTGATGAGGTTTTGTTATGAAATAATTGTTTGATTGATTATTTATTTTGAGAAATATGTTTATATGAAATCTAATATTATTAACAATATGTGATTATTTATCTTTATGTTTATGACATATTTATGTCTGGTAGAAAAGCTGTTTGGCTCCTGGGATCACTTGTATTCTTTCTTAGGCTTTCTCAAAAAGGCCCATATAAATTCTTGTCCTTGTTGTAGTCATTGGGCCTTTTGGACCTTGTACACGAAATTGGACATCAACAAATGGTACCTATTCGTCACAATTTTACGCTATGTAGGTAGCTACCCATTATTTTTCCTTCTGAAAACTTATTTTTATAGTTTCTAAAATCTTTCAGGACTTTTCAAAATTTTATTATCTTTCATTTCTCTTATTAATAATTTTTTCCTCCTATCAAGATCTCTTTTTCTTTAAAAAAGAAAAACAAAAGAGGTGTCTTTCGTAAGACAAAAGTGATTTCCCAAAAAAATATTCCTATCTATTAATTTGTAGCTAACATAATATCGAAATATATATTAAAAATTGTAATGCTATTAAAATCTATTATTTATTAAATTTAATAATTTTATATGTACAATTATTTTTTAATACTAATAAATATTTTTCAAAAATTAAATAAAAAGTTCCAATTTCTGGGCCACCATTGAATGGCGCGTTCATTTTCACCGCAAGTATCAGAGGAGTCACATGATGGTTATCTGTCCATCTGTCAAACTCTAGTTGCCGTAGGTTTCAATGGTTGGTCACAAACAGCCCAAATTTTATTTGAAAACCACCGCAAGATCTATCATTTAAGACGGAAATATGCATGGGATGTTGATAAGAATACAACAAACAGTAAACCACTTTTTTTCAAATTTATTTAAAAATAATATATAATCATAACTATTCATAATTAATTATAAAAATGTAATAAAATATTTGAATAGGATTATTTTAGAACATATGAAAAATATGTAGGACTAATTTAGTAATTTTATACATTTTTACTTTGAAAGGAAACGTGGTAAGAAAGTTTGAGGAAAATAGATCGTTGAGGATCCTTTTTCATCCATTTTTATTCAGTCTAAACAAAGGAAACTTATGTGGTGTTTGTTTTCATCACTTAACACTTTTTAGACCTTAATTCAAACCACTTAAAATTTTGTTTGTTTACTCTTTTACATAGCTCTTAAAAAAAGTGATAACGGAGCATCTTATTTTAATATGACATTTTTACCCTTGTAGTAAAAAATATAAAATATTTATATTACATTTGTACAATTTCTTAAAATTAAATTAAAATTCTTTTTAATTCAAAGAACTAATGTTATATTTATTAAAATCTTTTAAAAATAGAATAGTTAATAAAATTAAATTAAAATTCTTTTTCTTTTACTATTTGTTACAATCTTTTAAAAAATTATTTTTATTAAATTTAACAATTTAAAGTTATTATAATAATCTTACAAGTATTTAAAATATAAGATCATATACACACATATAATATATTAAATTAACCATATAATTTGTTCTCCAAAAGATATTTTAATTGATTAATTAGATATTTTAAAATTTTAAGTTTTCTAATTAATTTGAATGTGAAATATTTATTTTTGTTATGGAAATTAAAATATATGACTTTAAATATGTTTAAAATTAATAGTTTACAAAATTGAATTGAAATATTAATATAGTAATAAATTAATAAGCTTGTTTATTATAAAAATCAATATATTTATATTTTGTTTGATATAAGTCAAGATTATCAATAATTATATACTTTAATTTTTTCTTAATTAATTTATTACATTAATTTTTTTATTTTAATTTTATTAACCAATGCATGTAAAACAAGTCAAATTTTAAAAATTCAAATGCATATTTATTAAATAAATTATATCATTGTAATTATTCTTTTTATATATTTTATATCATATACATACATAATTTAATTTTTAAATTAAAATTTGAATTTCAAATGCAGTAAGTAATATTATATTATTTAAATATTTTATTTAAAACAAAAAATTCTGAAAATTGGATCGCCAGAGCCGTCGTCAGCCGCCTGTCGTAGGAGATGTAGTGTGTTTCGTACACTGATTATACCATCACGATCGGATTTAACCGATCTACAAGGTTGTTGAAATGATTCTTGCAGAAATAGTGGTGTTTTGCCATAAAATGCCTAAAAATATTCGGCAGTCGAATGTTTTTTGGCTTTTAACGGACAAACAGTGTTGTTTCCTGTCAAAAAAATTTGACAGCCATATAGAGCGAGTTGAGGCGGTCATGATGGTACCAGCGGTGTCACCGGATGCGCGATTTCGACGTCAGTTGGTGGTAGCCGGCCAACAGTAACGATAAACGCCGGCGGTTTCCGATTTCCAGAATTTGAATAAAAATAAAATATTCATATTAATAAATTTTTATTTTTAATTAATTATAGAACTTTTATTAATTAAATATTAAGGGTATTTATGAAATAAAAAATTATCACAAGAGGACAGTTTAGACATTTCAGATTTTCAAAAATTTGGAAGAAAAAAAGTGAGAATTTTTCACTTTTTATTTTCAGACAATTTCATCTGAAAGTAAGTGATTAGATATAAAGACAAACATACAAAAAAATTTTAGCCTCTTAAATATGAATGGATTCAAATTTCAATGACCTAATCAAACGTGTCCTTAGTTTCTAAATAATCCATTTTCCTTTCCTTTGACAATAAACTCAACCGAACGTCCCCTTACTACTTTTTTTTAAGATTATTTTGCATAGTTTGCGTTGGAGTAATTCATAACAAGAACAAATAAGGACTCATTTTATTAATCATACACCGCATTTATTCGTAATTCTACACATTACAATTTTTTTCAACTTCTAAACTTGTTAATATTATGAAAAAAAAATCCTTTTTTTTTTAGTGAACCCAGAATGCTTTTGCGTTTTAATAATGATGAAATAAATTCTATAAGCAAAAACACTATGTTAACGATGGGCTCAGCATGTATGATGACTTTTGAATGAATAAATGTTATCGACTATACAATATATTAGAAAATTGTTAAAATATTTATATAATTACATAGTATTTATAAGTTTAAGCTTTTAAGTGATTTTATTTACATATATAAGTTTAAATTTAAATTTTTATATCAATCGATTTTTTAATATGATATTAAAATTAAAAAGATTTAATAGTCTAACTTTACGAGTTAGGTTTCTTTTTTCTTTTTAATGTCTTACTTTTAAGAAAATAGCAGCCTCTCTAATATTCCGGCACTCTAGCATTTTCCCATAACTTTGATAAATTTCTTTAATTTAAAATTCTTGATTTGCTAAAGTTTTTTCTATTGATAAATCCATTAAAATAATCTTCAAAGTTTGAGGATGACAGGAGTTCGTTTTGTTCATATATATAATTATATTCACTTTATCCTATAATTAACCAATAATATTGTTACTTCTTTGGGCTTACTAATTAAGCATGCTTTCTTGTTTTCTGTTCCTCAAACCAGTAAATGGGTTTTGCTTTGTAATCAGCTTTAATCTCTCTCAATCAAAGCTGTTTGAGAAAATGAAAATCCATTATACTGTTCTTCTCATCTGAACCTAATCATAAGAGAGAGGAAAGAGAGGAAAGCTTGTAATTCGATGAACAAAAAATATGTGGCCCAACTCGATGTAAGTTTTAGCAATTACCTGATAACTACTGGCTTTGTATATGTGCATCATTAGCCACTTTTCATTCATGGGCCAGACATCCCAAAGTTTGCTTTGCTGCCATTTTACAAACCGTGATGCATGCAAAACAACTTTAGTTTTCTTCTTAAAATTAAGAAATTGGATTTTCTGTTGTGTCTTTTAGAACTTCCTCCAAAAGTCTCAAAGTAACTTCTACGAGGCTATCAAAGCAATCATTGCATTGCATGCAAATGAGAAGTCGGACAGGCTTTATTCGCTTTGCATCGTGGATATAAATTGCTTTCAACTGCGTATCAAAATTGTAATAATGACAACAATAATGATAGAAGGATTAAAGTTACATAATATCATCATCTTCTGTTGCTGCGAGTAATAATAACTTTACTCATTTCCTATTTGAAAAAGGGTAAAAAGTTTATAAACTCCAAATGCTGGTCTCTGAACATTGATTAGCTGGGCTAATGGATATTGATTTGGGATACTTTTATGATTTCCTTTTTTAAACCTTGAAGATTTTAATGATTTTCCTCTTAATTATTTTATTAAAGTATAAAACTCATTATAATTATTAGGAAAATTTATAACGAAAAAAATGCATCTTTCTATTTACTTAATATGATATCAACTTTTATACGTAGGTTTTGTAAATGTATTATTATCTCTAACTTAATAAAACAAATTAATAATGAAAAAATAATATCATGTAATTATAGTGCTATTCTAATATAAAATGGGATGACGATTGGGAAATTTATAGCACAAACCTCCATTCTGGTGGGCATTGAATAGCCTCCTGACAAATTTTTTTTTTATGACATAGACTCTAATATGAGAAATGACACTGATAACTTTCAATAATTTGAATTTTACTCAATAAAACCTTCAACCCAAAACGCCGAAACCTCTTTCCCGTTTGACTATGTAACATCCCCCTCATTTTCAGAATGCTGCCTGCCCATAGACCCTTTGTTCTCTCCTATCATGAATAATTGATCAAAATATGATATGTAAGAGTCTGAGTATCAATCGATTGGTATCGCCCTTTACTCATCAATTTTCTCAATGTCTAAAACCCCAAAATCTAATAGATCAATAGACCATTTGAGCATATCAATCGACGGTTTTGGTGTGTTTTAACTTTTTGTTGTTGTGAAAATTATATAATTGTATGATTATGAGAATTGGGATGTTTTAGCGGTGGCTTTTTGGGTTTTATGCTAAAAAATGAGGATTATTAAATTTTGAAGAAAAAGTTTGATAGTTTAACAGGTGAATGAGGAGTTGCTAAACCTATTTGTTGAACTGTAAAATATATGTCAAATTATGAAATCTTATATTGAACACTCGTCGAAACTATGTTGAATTATTATCAAATTTGACTTTATCATCGTCGAATAATATCGTCAAAGTATCATCGAATTACCGAGATCGTTATGTAACATAAGGTCATTTGAAGGCCCCGTGAATAAAATTTTATGGACGCGAGACTATTTTTGAAAAGACCCCAAAACGGGGGCTAGTCTGATAAATTTCCCGTTGTTTGCCCTAAATGCGGATAAGGAGATGTAGAGAAAAGAGGGGGAGGAGAGAAAAATTGGGACAAGAAGCTGTTAAAGTAGAAAAGTCTTTTCTCTGATTGGTGCCTTCGTACAAGAGGAGTATATAAATCCTGTAACCCATCACCGGCCATCCCGCCCAATCACCTTATTACAAGTATGGTGATGATGCAAAGTTGTGGCAGATTTATTTCTAGGCAAGTGGACGGCTGAGATGGGATGAGTGAAAAATATCTAGCCCATCTACAATAATTTATCACAACAAGCATGATCATAATTAAACACAAAAACCCTCTCTAGCCAGCACACACAAATAACTTGAGAGCCGCTTCACTAGGGATGACATTTTTCTCCGGTTGATCGGATACTCAGAAATTATTCGCACAATTTGATTAGGAAAAAGCTCAAAAATATGAGGATTAGGCCTGTCCCCGGCCGCATCCGCAAAGCCTAGCTTTTTTTTATTTTATAATATAAAATACATATGGCGGGGTTCGAGCCCAAGAACTATGCATTTAATCTTGAGTTGTTAACCATTGAACCGCATACCTTTTTGTGTTATTTGTTCAAGATAAGTTTATATAATGAATTTTGTTTTATATATTTAATTAAAATTTATAAATTGAGGGAGCTGTGGTTCGAACCCAATCCACCAAATAATATGCAACCAACTTTGCCATCAATGCTAGCTGCACCTTTGAGACAATTTATGCAAACGTATATTATTTAACTCAACTAAAAGTATAAAAATTAAAAAAAAATAATGCGGGAAAAATCCGGAGATTTTTTTCGGGTGAGGGTGTAGCACCCTAATACCCGCAAATACCCGCACTGGAAGAACTACCCGGAAAAATTTGGGGATTTTCTGGGGTGCGGGAAAGAATATATTTTTTCGGTGCGGGTGCAGAAACACCAAACCCGCACCCGCACCCGCACCCGGCTTTTGCCATCCCTAGGCTTCATGCATGCTTTTGACTTGTACCTGACAGCCTTTCGAAGTATTAATAGAAAATTGAAAAAATGGATATAATTAAGGACCTTTAATGAAATTTGAACACATTTTAAAAAATTTTTATGTCATAGATTTTTTTTGATAAAAAGACTCAAATACCCTTTGAAATTCAATTTATTCCTAAACTCTTTATTTTCTTCTTTCCTTCACTTACCTCTTCCTATTTCCATAACCGTGTCCTATTTTCATAACCATTTGTTATTGTCCAGCTTTCAATACCCTCGACATCGTCGAAAACGCAGTTCGAAACGCAACAAGAGGAACGAGAAACTTATTCTGGGGTAGATTTTAGGGATTTTGAATTTGAGGATTTGAGTTTGGGTTTGTATTTTGTATTTTTTTGTGTTTGTGGGGGAAGTGTTATTTGGTTGATTTTTTGGTTTGATGTGTATAAAAACTATGAAAATCGACGCGTTTCGTCGTGATGAAGAAGACACTCGACGTGTCGAGTCCTATCGGATGCTTCAACCGACACTCGATATCATCGTTGGTGTTCACTCGACACTAGACATAAAACCGACGCGTTTCGTCGTGACGAAGAGGATACTCGACATGTCGAGTCATGTCGGATGCTTCAACCGACACTCGACATCATCGTTGGTGTTCACTCGACATTAGACATAACGTGTCGAGTCTTGTCAGATGCACGGACTGACACTCGATATAACATATCGAGTCTTGTCGTATGTACGGACTGACACTCGATATAACATGTCGAGTGTCGGTCCGTGCATCCGACAAGATTCGACATGTTATGTCTAGTGTCGAGTGAACACTGACGATGATATCGAGTGTCGGTTGAAGCATCCGACATGATTCAACATGTCGAGTGTCCTCTTCGTCACGACGAAACACGTCGATTTTCACCATTTTTTCAAACATCAAACCAAAAAATCAATCAAATAATACTTCGTTTAGTCCCACAAACACAAAATAAATACAAAATACGAGCCCAAATTCAAAATCCCTAAAATCTATCCCAAATTCCCAAACACAAGATAAGTTTCTCGTTCCTCTTGCTGCGTTTCGGACTATGTTTTCGACGGTATCGAGGGATATTGAAAGCTAGACAATAATAAACAGTTATGGATATAGGACACGGTTATAGAAATAGGAAGACGTAAGTGAAGGAAAGAAGGAAATAAAGAGTTTAGGAATAAATTGAATTTCAAAGGGTATTTTAGTCATTTTTTAACGAAAGTGCTTATGATATGAAAATTTTTCAAGATGTGTCTAAATTTTACTTAAAATATCTAAAAATATCTATTTTTTAATTTTTTCGTGTATTAATTAGTTTTTTATTATCTCAGTTGTATCTTGAAGAGAGAAGCTTGGGTACATCCGTTGCACTGTAGCGGACGGCCCAGCATACACCATATAAGCACATCATCCTCACATGATACCTATGTGACACTTTTTAGTTACATTCGCTGTAATACAGCAGATGTATCCAAATCTTTCTCTATCTTGAAACAACTGAGCTAGATTAAAGCTCTATTTTTAGGCGAAGCATGCGAGTTTTATCTTAAAGCTGCATATTTGGTGTATACAGGGTTATTGAATTATATATAAATATACCATTTCGTGTTTCACGCACAAAGAGATGAGGAGAATAGCAGCATGAATACTAAGCGTAGGTGTCCCAGCCCCACAAATTGTACTAAACGCTCTCAAATATGCTTGTCTAGTCAAGTAGAATTTAGATATCTAGCAAACTGGCGGTAGTGGTGTTGCTGTAAAGGATGCGCCTGACATTCTGACTCTCTATCATCTACTTAGATCTCTTCTCTGAAAGTTTATATGTTCGCTGGCTGGTAGTAGTTGGCGGACCTCATCAAATAACCTTTACTTTGCTATGTGGGGTCAAACTGGTTTCAAAACCAAGCAAAAGCATGATAAAAGAGAGACAAAGAGAAATGAAGGAATTAGGGCTAGGCTATTTTAGGGTTAATTAAGCTCAATCAAAACTTATGATCAATACACATCAATCAATTCGCTATCCTATATTGATCTAAGTTTAATTTTATTAACTGATCATAACTAGAGTTAGAGAAACCTATATTTATATATTTAGTCATTTTGATATTGGATTAGCATGGAACCCACCTTCAAATTGTTAGATTTGGAGTAGATTTTCACTTTTAATTATTGAAGCTCAAACAATAATTAACAGTACATTATTTCATGTTAAAGGAAACATTCTCAATTTTATCATGCCAAGAAACACTTTTCTCTGTAAGTTCATATGGACCCAACAATGGTTCTCCGTAGATTCCCAATGTAATAATGATGTCTAAGAGAAACTAAAGAGAGTGAAAATCAATATCCTCATGATTTCTGCTTAGATTTTTTCCACGTCTAGTCATGCAAAAAGTCAAAATCCTTCATGATTGTCTCTCCATTTCCAAGTCTTTTCATAAGAAAAAATTAATATCCCTCATCATTCTTCATGTTGATGGATGCCTCAGCAAGCAGAAATTTAAAGAAATTTAAAAAACAGAATGCAAAGAGAGCAGACAAGACTTTAGATTTAAGATAGACAATCTTACTTTTCTTATTTGTTCATCAAAATTCGAGTAATATTTATCGGTTTCTGCAATCTTTGAATTTCTTGACAAATTTTTTCGAGAAATTAATATAATAAATAGTTGTCAAAACCTTTTGACAGAGTCCCGACAACATAAATCCCTCGAAACAATAATTTTACAGATAAGCCTATATATGTATTCTAATTTTTGTTCTTTATCTTCATCATCTTATTACTATATTTATCTTTTCCTATGACTTTCTATTTATTCTCTCTTTTTCTTTCTAATTTCTACTCTTTCTGTCCATTATGCAACAGTAGTATAAATTTGATAAAGTGGGAGTGTTACTTCAGCTATATAATGTGTGAAATAATTAAATCATTGCTCCAAATATCGATCTAGCTTATTAGTTGTCACGTCATTTAATTAATTGATAAAAGAGAGTGTTACTTTAACTAAATAAAGTGCGAATTAATTAAATCATTCCCTCAAGTTGTCACGGAAATGTTAGGTTGTTAGGGTTTGTGAGATAGATTCCACTGGCCACCTTTGTTTAAAACATTTTTGTTTACAAAAATTATGATAGATTTAGTAATATCATTTATCGACATAATAAAAGAACCCTAATTGATAATTAAAATATTTTATTTAACCAAAACACTAATTTACTTTGTAAATGAAATGCTACTTTATTGTTATCATCTTATTTATTTAGCTCTTTTATTACATTTTACGTAAATTCAATGTAAAAAAGTTTTTAACACTTAATTTCTAAATCTAGAATTATTATTTATATTAATTTTGTTTCTACCGACTTCGTTTCCCAATCTGTATACTTGCTTTTTTCTAGCTATCAAAGCAATAAGATGTCTCCCGCAAGCTGTGAAAGAAAGGTGTTTTTATAACTAGCCCTCTTCGGCTGTGATGATATAAGAGCAAGCATAAAGGAGGATCTTTAACACAAAAAGGTCTTCAAAAAAGACAAAATACTACATTTTTTGAGGCAAGTAATTTTATATTATTATTATTTTACGCGTATTATTATTTATATCATTGTTTAAGTTTGTTAGAATGGCAACAACAAAATAACTCAAATTAGGACACGTTTCAAGAGATGATCATGTTTTTAAAAAATTATAGTCCCTGTGATAATTATGGATAGCTGGACATAGTTTTTATTGTTGTTGGTCTCTTAAGTTGGGAAATTCTTTTTTTTTTTTTGTCGAGCTCAAGAGATTGGCAGTAAAAAAAAAAAAGAGTTTATTAAGCTATTGATAATTGATCGAGACAAAGTTTTTTAAAACATAATCACTTTTCAAATCATCTTCTCGATTTTTTTTTTTCAAGGAATTGCTTATAGTAAAGACCCTCGGAGCCAGGGACGGAGCTAGGAATTATTTTTAGAGGGGGCGAAATTGAACAGTAATAAAAGAAGATAAATTAATATAAGTAAAAAATAATTATAAATTTAGAGAAAGTTTATTATACTTTCTTTCAACATTAGTTTGAAGGTATATGTTCAAGTTTATTATATCAATTTTAAGTTTTAAATACAAGAGAAATGATAAAATAAAGTAATTAATGATATAATTAAGTAAAATATTAAATATATTAATTCAATAGCAGATTATCTTTAAAAAATAAAAATAAAACAAATCAGTTAGTGATGATGGAAAGAATAAAGAATTTTGTTTAATAAACAAAATTTAAACAATAATTTGTATATATAAAACAATGTGCATTCATAATTCATTAAAAAGAAATAAAAGAATATTTTTTTCTTTGGCCTAGGAGGGGCAATATCCCCTACTCGTCCTATGCTGGCTCCGTCCCTGCTTGGAGCTATTTTTTAGACTTGATCAAATACCTGAGAAAGAAAAGTAATTTCTTAGTATTAGCATATAATATGTAATCCATCCGAAATGATGATTGCAATCCTAAAAAATTATAAAGTAATACTTTGTACATATATATAAATATGAATTGCTATTTTAAAAAATAAATTATCCTCTTTTGTGCAAGTTGAATTATTGAAAAGAAATCTAAGATGTCTTTATGCAAGTTGTTCCTGATCACCATAATCTTATGTTTCATGCTTTAAAAGTAGAAGAGGAAGCTAAAATTTCAATGCTTTGATTTGTAATACCCTAAAGAATTTTTCGGGTGTCGTTCTCATCAATTTCTTGATGCCTCGTTGATTCAAAAGGTTTCGAAGTGCTTGATGACGATATCTTAGTCTTTTGGGTCATAGGCAACCTTTTCTTCTATTAAAAATTATAGGAGATTCGGAATATTCATGGGGTTATGGTAATGAAATTGGTGAATTTAGGGCGTTAACTGCCCAATCACCTATTTGTAATTAAAATATAAATCTAAAGTGGCTAACTTTTATAATATCCAAAAATAATAAATATTAAAATATAGTCACTTGATTCTAGTGATTTGTTATTTTTGTATAATATAATAACTTGTCTAATAAAGTAATATAAATATAGTCCCAAAAAAGTTAATTTAGCTTATATAAATATTAAATATTAGATCAAATTATTATCTTTTTTCTTAAACCTTAACGGCACAAGGAATTTTTTTTTGATTAAAAAAATACCAAAAAAGGGAATATAATGAGCTTTACCATTGAAAAAACAAATCTAGAAACAGCTTAGATATTGATGCAAATTTATGAAGAGAACATATCAAGTATATAAAGTTGCTTGCATTAATAAATATTTTTTATTGGTTATCCATCAAAAATATGAGATTAATTGGTAAGTTAATTACTGAGCCATGTATAGTATTCTGGATTGTCACCACAAAGCAAGCGTCAGTAACGTTTCATGTGGAAAATCTTTTAATTAATTTTTCTTTTTAAGATGTGTGAAGTGCTGGCCATGAGTTTAATTCTTTATAGGTAAGGTAAAATTCTTTTTTGATCTTTTGTTATTGTCTAAAGTTTTTATACTTTTTATGATAACTATTCACTTCTTTATAAAGTTTATAATTTTTTATTATATGTGTAAATTAGCATTTATGAAATGAAGAAATGAATTTATTCACTCATATTTCCACTAATGGTTCATGTTCGGAGTTAGTTTCGACATAATGAAAGATGACTTTCGAAACATGTGTTTTTCAATCTATATTTTATGCATTTTCCTCCTTTTAGTTGAAACACTAAATGATACTGAAGATACAATTGTCTACTTTTGAAACTATATTTAATTTTGAAAACTTCTGAGTCTCGGCCCCTCAAACTCTGAAATCCTAACGCAAATCTTGTACTACATTCAAAAGAAATCAAGAAGTCTTAAATTTTTGTATTGTTTAATAAAATTTTATTATTATATGATTTTTATATATAAGAATTTTATTAAAAGCATATATAAAAATGAATGGGAACATGTATTTTAAAAGATTATTTAACACATTGAATTGTAAACTATTCTTTGAATAATATGTAGTTTCATTAAAAAAACTAAAATCATTTTGATATTGTATTCAATGAGTTTTAATCAATATATCATTTGCTTTGGTAAATTTTAATTATTAAATTTTTTTTTCCTGGAGAAATATCACACATCTTCAAAATATTAATATATCCTATCATGGTACATGCTAAGACAATCTAAGCAAATGATATGATAATGTGCATATTTATTTTAAAAAAAAAACTTTTTCGATCGACCATGTAGCACAAATAATGGCTTTATTCAAAAGAAAAATTATTGACTTTCGGAAGAAGAAGAAAAGAATTATTTTCAAGAAAACACTCTCCATGCACTCATGAACGTGGTAATGTCCCACACTTCCATACTTATTGATGATTATAAAGAAATCATTGAATGCCGTAAACAAGCTTCTAGATTTCTTGATTGACAACTCGAAGTAATCACTAAAAAACATGTGTCAAAAGTAGCCACGTTTGAACCATGTAATTGCATTAGAACAAAGCAGCCATTTAATTATATATTAAATCGTTTTCAACATTATCTTTTAGGGTTTTCTCAACACATATTTTAAAGCAAAATGTTATATCATTCTACACTTTATATTTTACATAATTATTAATCCTCTCAAGTTCTTGTGATCAACCACTTTCCTATTTTTCTATAGTTTCATAACCGGTCAATCACCTTTCCTGTTGTTGCTTTTTGGCGTTCATTTAATAGTAATAGAAAATTTGGGATCAAAATGCTTATGAAATTATAGTTATAGACTGATTTATGAACCAAACTAAAAAGCAAATTAAGTTGATCAGTCTTGTTTCTTTTTTCTTAAAAAAATGATCATCTAAGATTGCCAATATTTATGTTTTTAAAGATAATTTGGTGCCAAAAATGTTTATTATTAAGACTAAGGATTAATGGTAAAGGCGATGGATGACTATTTATAAAACCATCAGAAGGCAGTTGAAAGCAACGAAAGCTTGAGGGGATCATAGAAACAAAGCGGCTCTTTTTTCCTTTTTTAATTTCTAAATTAAGTTAAATAATACAACATTATATTTCTCAATATTGAATAAATCGATTGTGAATGATTGACTTTTGATCTTAGGATTAGCATTAAATATTTATTGTAAATGAATTAATTATCTCCCTGTGATATTGTAAATCTTTGTTGAGATAAAAAGTTGAGGTTATATATACATTTATAAAATTCTTTCAGATAATTTAGTTAAAGATTCCATAGTTTGATTAATCACAATATTGGAAAATCCATATCATAATTTAAAGATGAACCAATGATGAGGAACATAAATGATTCATTGAAAACTCAGTTTTAATGTTTAACCACTATAGAGAATTAGAGTTAAATGATAGAGAATTTAGCTATATATATATATATATATATATATATATGATAATGATTAAAAATGTTTACCAAACAGTATAGAGTGTAATTTATTAGGTGCATAGAAACCTATCCATTAGATAACTTGTTATATAATTAATACTCATTGTTAAAATATTTATTTTGCTCTTATTTTCTTCAAACAATCACGGAGGATACTAGTCTAAGTTTCATAGTTAAAATTACCAACAAAGTAATTATTACAATAATATATATTTTAATCTCAAGATGCATAATCCTTTACCGGAATTTAAAATAACAATGAATAATGGACACTAGAAGTAAATAGTAAAACAAATCAAAGTGTTTTTAGAAACATTTTTTATGGCCCAGTAGAAAGTAGGGCCATGAGTCATCTTCATCAAGTGGTTCAACACTTTGGGTTTTTGACAAACTAGGGATTATCAACATTCATAATCATACCTATTGTCTCAACTTAGTACATGAAAATAGTTAAAGTGGAAACAATTTTGTGTTCTGTTTTCTTTTCAAACTAATTAAGTACATGAAAAGTTGCGTGTATGTGTTAACTTTTCTGCAAATTGAAACCAACAAATATTCTTCAAGTAAAACCAAAAATCACATTTCACACATAAACTCTATATTCAATTATGTCTATTTTCCCAAGGACTCTATTTGTCTCTTCATAATCTCTATTTTTCCATCACATTTGGGCTTTGAATTTTATCTCTTTCATGCACTGTTCATGATGTGAGTGATGAAAAAGCTGGTTTGAGCATTTTTTTTTTCTTCTCTAATATCATCAATAAAATCAAGGTCTATCTTCACTCAATTAACTGACAAAAATTTCAATTCCAACAGGTGGAGTCAAAAGGCTCCCTCCGTGTCCTTTGAAATTGCACATATATATATATATATATATATATATATGAGACGGATTTCATTTTCTCAACTTTCCAGGCATAACAATTACTCTAGTATTCATGAGATAAGCTCGTGGATTTCAAGACATAAATTTTTGAGATTATATAATATTCAGTTTTCCAAAACCCACTTTTCTCAATACGTCATTTATTAATTTTTTTTCGAAATTTCGTTACTAATAAATCTTTTACTATGAAAAAACTCGTTAAATAAAATTACCTGAAAAAGTTACACTGTTATACATCAACCCTACCCTTAAAATGTTAAAATATAAATTAATCTACAATATTTATCAAGTAATTTGCATGTCTATCCATAATAAGTATGTAACTTATAGAAAATATGTTGATTTGAAACCTTAATTGACATAACTTTTATTCTATTTCTATTCAATGAAGTGTTCACTTGATTAAACGAGATGATCATAGCCCAAAGAAATTAAACATATCATCGGAGACATCGCCAAGCTTCTAAGATTTCAAAGCAAAAGGCATAAGAAAGAGAGGGAAAATGTGGTTTAAGTTTCTCGATTGACAGAAATAGAATGATTTCCCAATTGATTGTGGTGTTGAGATTAGTGTTTCGACTTGAGAAAGCAACTGCTTTATCCCACTTCTTCAACAAGGGCAATTCTAAAATACAAAGTCCAAAAGTTCATTAAAGTTAAAATAAAAATTTAAGAAAAAAACCCGAGACTTTTGAGATAATTATTTGGTAATTAAGGTAACAGATCCCCATAAAAAATGGGATAATTTCTTCTTTTTTTTTTTGGTTGGGAAAAATATAGGCATGCGTACATGGTCTACAGTATAAATCTTCTTTAGTGGTCAATATCAGGTTAACCTAAACACATGTTTTGTGCCAACTAATATATATATATATTTATGTATATTGTGTAATTTGTAAATAACCAATTTCAGAGGAGCGGGGACGGTTTAAAATTTAGTTAAATTCTTTTTTTTTTCCCTAACTAAAAAGTTAATGAGTTAACGAGTAGCAGCGTACTTGTTAGAATGACGAATTAACAAGCTCAAATGATTTAATAATCAAATTTCATACAAGTTAACAAGTGATTCACTTATCAATCATGACGAGCTGATGAGTGCAACACTTGTTGACTCATCAAAAGCATATCTAAACGTGTCTCAACTAATCTTGAATGGTATTTTTATTCTTTATGTTGAACTTGGCAAGGTAAATAAAAGAAAACATTGAACCACTAAAAATCAAAACAATCCCATTACTTGGATATTTCATCTAATTTTTGTACTTTTACAAAAAAATAAATAAATCTCAAACCAAATGAGGTGCAATTAGGTCTACTGTTTATTCAATTTATGTATTTTTCCATAGAATTTCTATGTTTTGCAAGACAATGTTCAATCATCCTCCTACGTATACATGAGACCAGATTCATCAGTATATAATGTATTTCTACTATACATGAGATAGTTTTCTATGTTAAAACCGTATTCATTCTTCTATCTGCAGACGACTGGATATTCGTACACGGCAAATCCTCTCTATGTCCAAGTAATAATATGGAATTAAGAACTCATAGCATATTGTTATATGGCTTTGTATCTAGACTATCGGGTTCCTGGGACATTTTGGCCCAAAAAAACAACCAATAAACAAAAGGCAAAACATTTTTTATATAAACAAATAGTGAGTTTTGCTAACGTGTGGTGTCATCTCAAAACACGTGTATCAAATGCTAAAGTAAAAGATAGAAAATGTCATCTTTTTAATTAAAAAGCAATATTCTAACAAGAAATTAATTCAAATTCTTTGAATATATATTAAAACTGACATTGTTATAATATATTGTTTTAATATTTACTAAAATGTACAGTAAAATGAAGTACAGTAACCAGTAAGAGAACCCTATATAAAGGTAACCGCACAAAAGCATAAACAAGAGTTGAAAAAGACATATTCATGTTACGTGAATAGAAGAATCGATATCCTGTTGTGTAGTCCTTTAAGAGGGTCTTAAGTCTTTGTCTTGACAGTTGAGTGTGAACGCTAGCCCTTAATTAGATTAGATCTCTTTAGAACGATTTAGATTTTGTGTGCAAAGAGTTTGTCCAACCGATGATGATGATGATGCCAACTGGGTTCAGGTTCAATCCCACCGATGAGGAGCTAATCGATATACTGGAAAGGAAAGTTTCTGGTCAAGAAATGCCTCTCCATGATCGTTTGATTGTTGAGAGAAACGTGTATGAGCTTGATCCACAAGATCTTCAATGTGTGTTAAGCTTCCATTTTCTCTTTCTTCTATCTTTATCTTCGTAATTTTACCTCTAAATACCTAGTATATATAATCATCATCATATCTTGTTATTTGATACTTGTCTAGCTTTTTGTTTCTGTTCATTTTCATGAGATTTTGTATTTTGATGTGATTCTCGCTGGTCGGCAATTAGTTCTTTCAATGTTTTTAACTTTGTTAAGAGGTTTTTTATTTTTGTTTTTTAAATCTAATTAGTGATTAAAATGTGATTTTTATTTTAATCTCTTGAAAATGTGGTTTTCATGAAACTTTATCCATGAAAAACTGGTTCTTTCCAATCCACCTAGCCCCTGAGCCCTTTCTTCTCCAAACTTAATCTCTCCTGATTTACTGGTTCGCCACCAGATAAATCTTCCAAAATTAATCAATAAGCTGGCGAAGATGTCCAAGTTTTGTGAACCCTTCTGTTTGTGTGTGTGCGTGTGTGTGTGTGTGTCAGAGAGAGAGACTGTAGTGGCTGAAGTGCAAGCAGTGAATGTCAGGTACGGAGCATGAGACTTCTAGGGTTGGGCTCGGAAAAGAAATTTAACTTTGATTTACTAAGTTTAGCATCCGATAAAGTTTACACTTCTCTTAATTTTAAGTAATTTTCTTGTTAAACTTCACGTATTTTGCATCTACATATATGTTTAATTTGGTTTCGATCAAACGATAAATCTACTATTACACATGATTGCTTTCGTGTAAATTAGGGCTTTTGTTTTCTGATATTTGAGGTTAGGGTGAGGCTTAAAATAATAAAGTGGATTGATTTATGAAGCTCAAAATCTATTTGTCAGTTCAAGAACATATATAGATTCTTGAAAACAACCAGTACTACTATTACTCATGCTTGAAAGCATGCCTTGGTAGGTGAATTAAAAATTGTTTCATAAGAGCAATCAATTACTAGTACAAGAGAGTTGAATTGAACAAGCCATATCATAAATGCTCGCAGTAGGAGAAATTATGTGCTTTTATTAAATATCCTATTACCCAATTGATGATCTCTTTTGTTCCTACTCTTTTTGCATTGTGTGTTTATTTCTTTGGTTACAAATAGTCTTCTTTCCTCAATATTTTATATTGTTGTTTATATGAAATGATATACACTTCGAAAAATATTTCCCACTTTATCCTCCATATCTGGTGCATATATTTTTTTTCATCATTATCATCCAAGAAGAAGAAGAAGATGATGATGATATAAGAGATTGAAAGCTACAATGAAATTACTGGAGTATTAGGAGATTGAAGAACGTGGGAACAGAACAATAATTCCATGATGCTTAAGATGATATTTTATGAACGATTTCATTTATAGTAACTTGACTTTCTAGAATTAATTGAGATATATTTCTATGCTATAGCCTTACCTATTCATGTCTTCTTCTTCCCATTTGGTTTACTTAATGAACTTTTCCATTGAAATAGGGGATCACTCATTGGTCTTGCCCAACAACGAGAGATACTGCTACTACCTGAGGGAGAATGACTCCCGAGAGGTATCAGGTCGAGGATGGTGGAGAGCTACTGGCCATGTTAAAAAAATTTATGATCATAACAACTACGTGTTGGGTTACAAGAGGCCTTTGACATTTATCAGGTTTAGAGATGTTGAAAGAAAGCGTAAAAATGCTATCAAGACAAATTGGATTATGCATGAATATAGCCTCGATTCCAACACCACGGTTTGTGCTCCTTTCATGCTTACATTTTGGTTTCCAAAATGGCCATTCTGATAATTGATATGCATAATATCCATTCTCTTTTGTAAAAACATCACCATTTTTTGTTAATTATGATGCTTGATTTCGCACGAACGAGAGTGTATATGGGTGTGTGGATCATATAAGTTTTATACTTTAAAATGTGAAATTTCTCTTATTAATTACCATTTTCTTGGAATGCCCTCGCATGGACTTGTCTAACTGGGCTGAAGGCTCAAGCTGCTGCGGCTGCTTCCATATATTTACATATTTATTTATTATTATCACTAGGGAAATATATATACCCAGATAAGGATAGTTACAGCAAATATTTCACTCACAACTGCAGCCATTAACGTTTCTCAAAGATCGAGGAACATCGATACGATCTTTCGTACTTCAAAGCTGTTTATTATATGCTTTTAACTTTTCAACATTCTGTAGGGCACTTTTAATTTTCAGTTCAATTCACTTTATTTATTTTAAATCAGTCTCCATCTCTCTTTTTTCTGTTATGCTTTTAATTAATTCAACTCATGTGTGTGAACATGGCCATTATAGCTTACTTCTCAGCACATGAGAAACGCAACTTTAACTAATATATCATTTTTATTATATTAATTTCTATATTTTTTAGTAGATTTCTACAAATATGCTTGTTTTGAGTATGTCTTCTGAGTGGCTTTTGACTATGAGTATACTTTTTACATTTCTAGGAATGGAGACTTTGTAAGATCAAATATAAGGGAAAACAAAGTGTGGAAGACGAGCTGAAAGAACAGAAGCAACCTCAATCTTTAATGCTAGACAACAATGTGTGTGAATCTTATTCTGAACAAAGCAATTCAATGGGGATGCAGCTTGATTTTGGTGGTGAGGAAGAGCAGCAACTGCAGGCTTTACAACTAGACGATGTGTATGAGCAAAACATGCAAATGGAAGTGATCGATGGGCAAGTACAGCCACAGCATAATGCTTCATATGATCCAATCCTAACCCACATTCCAGGGGCAAACAATTACTTTGGTGATCATCTTGAGCAATCCAATGCACAAGAGGAACTATTTCTTAGCCTTTGGTCTTGGGATACCTAGCTAGCTAATATGTTTAGTTTGTTTCAGAATGAATCCTTTCTCTGTATATATAGCAGTTTATGTTTGGCTTGATTTTCTTAATTTGATCGTCTCTTTAGTTTTATTTAAGTAAATGAAATTGTTATAAAAAAAAGTATTGTTCTTCAAGTACTTCTGTTTTAAAAATTTGGATAAATATATGCATTCACATAATGTTAATCTAAGTAAATAAGAAAAAAAGTCATTTTGTTTCTACTAGTCGAGCTACTTACACGATACCTCAAATTGATCAAATTATAATTACCTTTTGATCATTTTGAGAAATTAATTTTTAAAAAAATGAAAATTTTGATTGATTTATTAAAGGATTGTAATTCTTAACATATTGTAAGTCCTTGTTCAAAAATTTGTTACTTTCAAGTTCAAAAATTTGTTACTTTCAACCATTTGATCATGCTATCTCACCAAAATTATTAATCAGGAATCACTCCAATCTATAATTTTTGACCAGTATAGTTGGACTCTTTTATGTATATTTAGTCTCGAAAAACTCATCTCTCAAGTTGTAAACAAAACTTTGATATATACCACTATTAGAGGCCACTAGAAGTATATTAGACATCAAGATTAATAGTATAGAAAATAAATCACACATCATATTATAAAGAGACAATAATTTAATGTGGTTTGACATCACCCTTATATCTACATCCAGGAATGAGAGATCAGAAATCAGTTACATCTACAAGTGAAAGAGAAATTTATTGATCACATTACCATAAATTTACAAAAGTTAATGGTTAAATACTAAATATGGGTGCCTAACTAGACATAAAAGAGTCCAAGAACAATTCTGACTTTCGCCACTCAAAAGAAGTGTTTAAAATGCTCTTTCCAACTCTTTTTACATCCCTATATATGGAGAACATATCTTATGCAGCCTTTCACATCTAACTCTCTCTTTCCTAATTTAGGTTTGATTCGCAATCCTCATTTATAGTTACATGTTTAAAGATCTCATATCATTTTTAAGACTACATGAAGAAGTTTAATTTCCTTATGTTTCTTTATCATAAAAAATTGTATATATGTCACATAATGAAACAGATGGAAGATCCAAGTACACTCAGCCTGTAAATATCTCTTTCAACTTCAGGTTGGGGATTTGAATTATTTATAACCTATGGTTATTTTCTATGGTTATCCTTTGGTTTTTTATTGATCATTTTCTTTTCCCTTCTCATTTCTGAAATTGCACAACTACTGCATGTGAGAACTCTTTCCCTTGCAGTAAACCTAATGTCTTGACTTAAAAATTAGAGGGCAAATGCTAGCGAAACCATCAATTTTACTGAGAAACCTTGATACACGAAATAGGCCCATTTCTGAAGTGTATATAGATGTAAAATAGCATGTATGTAAGAGCACAAATATTGAAGAAAGCTGAACTCTGAATGATGATAATTAAGTTGCCTTGCTATCGAACGTGATTGTTCAAATAATCAAGAATTAAACCTAGAATATAGTCAATTAAGTGTACATTAACACATATCCTACATCGATAATTTAATTAAATTGTTGTGACTTTTGGGCTACTCGCAGAAGCGTTCTATATGATATCTTAACAAATTATGATAAAACACCGAGCAAGAAAATCAAACAAAAAAATAGATAAGACAAACAACACTAGATTTATAGTGGTTCGGTTAATCAAGCTTATGCCCACTTTGGAGATCTCAGCAGTAACTTTATTCCAATAAAAAATAAAGAAGAATTACAAGAATACAGACAACAATTACAAGGATTTAACCTTACAGCCTTCCTATGTATATACTCCAAGATAATCACTAATCTATGATTACACTCCAAGATAATCGCCAATCTGTAATATATACTTTTAAGGAAAGACTAACCAACAATGACATGTTGGGCACCATATCTCTAACACAATTATCTCTCTAAACAACACCCAAAGGACCTATGATGTTTGTTTCCAAGAGACTCCTACATTGCCAATCCTCGCAGTCTTCCAAGGCCTCGAACACGTTCTCCCTTTCTTTTCTTCTTCTTCTCGTTCTCTCTTTCACTCGTATGAGCAAGGCTTTTTATATTGGCCTTTGAGTTTTTTTCATAGTCTAACAGTGATTCCAAGACTAGAAATATAATCAAAACTCTTTCTATTTTAGTTTCTTTGTCAAATTATGAGTACCCAAGATTATCCTATTAAAATAAATTACAATCAAACTCAACTTTCTAATTTGGTACAAATCCCAATTAGTTTTAATTCTAATACAAATCCCAATTAGTTTTAATTCTAATCTAGAAACAAATCATATATTGCCCAATATTCTAATAAGACAAAACCATTAATAATATAAACTAAACCGAAAGTAAAAGATTATACCTTTTTTTATTTGAAAAAAAAAATTCTAACATTCCGTATCTATATAAGTAAAGTCTTTAAGAAAAATTTTGAACACAAAAAGATGTTCATACCTAGCATTCTCGAGCTTTACAGATTGTTAACGCAAAAAGTATATATCGCCACCAACCTCAGCAGGTTCGCTTCGACCGAAAGTAGTTTGGGCTCATGTAAAATCTTGTAGACTATCTTGACAAATTGATTATTAAATTATAAAAATCATTAAAACACTTTGTAAAGTCCTCATTTACATCACTTTAATTAGCTCGTGAAATAATCAAGTGATGACATTTTTGGTCATACGTGCCCTTAATTCCAAGCAAAATCATTTTGTTTATCTAAAAGTTACGAAAATTTATTGGATGCAAAGTGATGAAGATCGACTCTTGACTAATCATAATAAGCCGAAAAACTTTAACTCTATTCCCATTACTTCTATATTATATAGTTATCTCATTTTCAATATTGATGTGCAAAAACACTTTCTTTGTTGAGAACGAAAAATGTATGCATGGACTGCAACATTTCTTCGTTACTGCAACATTTCTTCGTTATAATTCAACGAATCTTTCCATAGTTTTGCAATCTAATAATTTCTTTCCCTTTTCGAAGAGAAGCATTCGGATATCATGAATCATTACTTTTAATGTCATCAAATAATAATTACTTATAAACAATATCTTAACTTTAAAGATTTGATTCGATCGAATTCTATTGCCAATCTGCCTCAATAAAAAGATTCACAAATAGAATTGAATTATGTAATGGATCGACTTTTGGGTTAGTTTGGTTTATTGGGTTTGGGTTTCTGGGTTGGGCATAAGCCCAACAGACCTTCAACACACTCCTGAGGTTTCGATTAATACACAATCCGAATATTTTGTAAACTAACACTAATACCCTTAGATCCAATAAAAACCTATTAAAATACTAAAATACCCCTAATTCATATATCAAGGAAAATAATGAGATGTTTTGCATTACCTGAATGGAAACTAAGAGATTTAATTTATAAAGTTGTTTTGAAGGATTTTTTTAAATAATGTGATTGACTATATATTCATAAAATCTTTTTAAAGGAATGTCCCAAATCTTTTCAATGAAAAAACAAGTACTCATAGTCCTGAAAATTTAGCCAATTAATTTCCGGTCCATCCAATTGATGTATAAATTGGAATACAATAATTGATTTTTCTTAAAAAAAAAAGTAAACCTAGTAATTTAAGTTGTGTCAATTTTTTCAATTTGAAGAAATTCAAGTTTTTTTTTACAAGTTCACTTTACTTAACACAATTAACCAACCCAAATGTTTGGTTTAGGTCAGTTTAATTACGTTTTCGGATTTTGGATAATTTCTAGCCACTCTAAATGTTGCCATTTTTATTTGGTGTATCTCTTTAACCATCAAAATATATCAAAAAATTTTCTCTATCGTTTTGTAAAAAAAACCAAATATTGAATGGTCTACATCGACGTCTACATATCATAGTTTAATTTGGATTTGTTCGATACTTTGATCATATATAATATAAATATGATGTATCATCTTTTCATATTTATATTTTGCACCATTGAAGGAAATAATGCATTATATTTAATTTGGCATCTTTAAAAGTGTGCAAAGCATTTGTAAATGTATTACTTTTTATATAATCAAGATTAAAAAGTTTTTCCCTAACTATTTGAGTAATCATTTACTAGCAATTTATAATATCATCAAACTTATAACAAGTATATAAATTAATTATCAAATAATTGAATTGACGTACTATATTACTTATCCCATCATTTTACTATTTAAATTAATACGTATAGTAAATCAATTTCTTTATACAAAAATAAGTTTGTTAATTTATAAATTTGGTTTTACTTCCGCTCATCTTTACACTGATAAAGTTTTTTATTTTAAAAATTAGTTAATATTTATGTTCCATGTTTAGTATTAAAAAAAACAATACTTACAAATTTCCAATTTTGTTCCAAAACCAATTGAAAAGATAGGCACAAGGAAATTTTCTTTACTTTTAGATTGGTGCTCATTCCAAGGTTAAGCTTTAATTTATACCCAAAAAAAAGACACATTTTTAAAAGAGTTGAAACCAAAAACGTTGATTTAAATCCTTTATAACTATATACTATTTTTTTTTTTAAATATCATAAATCTAATGGCTAAGAGCAACTTTCATTGAAACACGTTAGAATAATATCTGGGTCGTTATCAAATTAACCCTTTGCAAGGTTTTATTAATTAATTAATTAACACAAAAAAAGGGTTTACTCGTTTGAATTATCAATTGCGTCCAGATCATAAATCTGATTTCAGATTAATCATGCATGCCAGCCATCCATCATAATTTCATAAAACCATTTTCAATTTTGTTAACCAAATTATAATGATTCAAAATCCAACCCTCTCTCGCAATTAAAGTGACGTTGCTTTTGACAGCTTAAAATTAAATGGATGGGGATGTCAGATTTTAGTTTTTGTGGTCCTTGGTGGTCTGATTTGTTTTCTTTCGATACAAAGTCAATATACGTGTGTACGATTCCTCATCTTTAAAGGAACGTTCTTTACTTTGAGTAAAGAGCAATATGGCTCAAATCTTGGAGATAATTTAAAGTGTTTTGGAGTTTTTTTTTATATTTTATTTTAATCTGCGTATGCATTTTGAAAGTTTTGGAAGTTGTGGGCCCAAAGATTTTGAATTTATTTAAAAAAATAAATTTGAAAACAAAATAACAAAGATAGTCTTTAACTGTTTATCATAAAAACGCATATTAATGTTTTGAAGATTGTGTATTAATATCCCTTAAACACAGTGTAATTTTATTATAAAAATTATTGAATGTAGTATTTTAGCACTACATTCATTAATTTTAAGTCAATAAATTATTTTTTTAAATAAATTTCCAATCATTTAATGTGGTACTCAATAAATACTATACCATTGTTGAGATATTAGTTCTTAATAAGAGTACACATGTTACACCCAATAAGAAATTGAACATTACTATTATTTTTTTAATTCTTTTTTTGGGCAATCATTTTGTAAGAATAAGATTAATTAATGAACTCAAATATAGTAAATACATACATCCATCAGGAGAATTTGTTTTTTCTTTTTTAACTTCTCTATTAAATATTTGACTTATGCATGATTAAACTAGATAGGTAATTTCATTGATAAATAAAGCTTTGGCTTTGGTAACTGACTAAGAGATGAGAGATAGGAGATGAGTTGAGGGTGAGATTTTTTGACCTTTGATTTGTGGGTTGTGTAATGTAATGTTCGATTTTGATTTTTGTTGTTAATGCAATGGTGATTGGTGGGGAGTAGTGGAGGTCAGAGGATAGCAGCCTTTTATTTTTTTATATGAGAGAGATCGATCATGGAGGGATAGATCATGGATGGGTTATGAGGCTAATCTGGTAACTGTTCAACAAGGAAAGGTCTATTTCTATCAAATTTATATCGTTCATTGTTTCAATTCTTGAAATTGCCCTTCATTCTCAATTTTTTCCAACATTCCCCTTCTAATGATTTCAAATATTGTTACTGATACTTTTCAATATGCTAAAAAATGTAATGGTAAGAGATAGCATCTTTGACTTAAATTTTTTGTAATGAGTCATCCATCCCATATAATCTAAGATATAAAATAGCTGATGAATTGGTGTTACTAAATACAATTTTTCACTTAACCATTTGATTAGGGAATAAATTGATTATAAATTTGTGGTAAGATGTTATATAAAAAACGTTGGTAAAAAATCTCAACTCTAAGAAAAATTAGTAATCCCATGTGATTAAGTAATATTTTGTATCTTTATATAGATTTTAGAAATTATCGTAGAGTTATATATTTTAGTAGATTCTTTAATGGTTAAACAATAAGTAATTTTTAATGATTTTTAATAATCATAGACCCCTATATTTAAAAAATCATAAAATCCTTTTAAAATTCTTATTTTAAAGAAGAAAAAAAAAAGATTGAGGGTTTGCAGGAGTAAAACCAAAAACCACCGATGGATGCATGAAAAAAAAAGATCTTTATATTCCTAAGAGAAATAGATATAATAAGGTTAATTTCAGCTTATTACTCTTCGTCAGCAAAACTACACTTACAACTAATTTTTATAATCAACCCCTTACAATCTAAGTTGATAAAATTTTATTAGAGAGGTAATTACCATGTTATATAATATAACTTTCTTTATTTATTTTTATCTTTCACTCTTTCAATAAAATTTTGTCAACTCAAATTATAAGGAGTTGATTGTAAAAATTGATTGTAAGGATAGCATTACTCTTATTCGTATCATAAGTCTATTTGTCTTTAAATGGAACAGGGGGAAACTGTCTACAACCTTTACATCATTAGCTTTGCGACTTTTGAGGAAAGCTTTTTTTTTTGTCAATTTCATTTTATGTCTTTTGTATTCCTTATCATTGTTCGTTTCCCTCCAATTTGTGTTTTCTTTTTTCTTTTTTCTTTTTAGTTTGGAAGCAATAAGAAATAAAAATTTAAATGTAGAATAAAATATTCTTCTACAGCTTATCGAATTAACCAAAGTTTCGACTTCATTTATGATCACTATTAATGTTATTGTTATTCATCAATATGGGCTACTAGGTTTTCAGAAATCTAAAAATCATTGCTGGGTCTCCGTAGATTTATTTTTGTTTTCTAGGTTAAAAGTACATCATAATTGTCACTAAACAGCAAGATTGATCTTGCAATCTAATTTAAAATGATTAACACTCTTTTCGTTTCTATGAAATTTAGTGAATGTGTGTTGGGAATTGTAAACATTAATCGATATATAGGATAGTTTTTTTTACTTTAATCTTTTACTATTTCTATCTAATCGAACTGAGTGGTGTGAATTCTACTTTTAAATTGACAGTGAGGGTGGATCTTTGATTAGGTAAAAGAGTATAAAATGTTTTTGTTACATTTCCTATTACGATTTGTTCTCAATTATTATTGTTTCTCACGAAAAGCTAAAAATGACCCATGTCAATTTGAATGATTGAGATCTGAAACACTCAACTACCCTCTTCCCCCTTACTCCTTTCCCCCACCAGGCCACCACCATTTAAAGTTAGGGGCTCTCAATCATTGATATTGTGGTCCTTAACTTGTATGGCTTGAATTTCTTGTAAAGCACATGCTTCAAAGATCTTCTTTTCAAATATAAAATGATTGGAGCTTCTTTGTGATAATTTATAAAGTGCTTCAAAAAAATTGTCTTTATCTTGTAAAGCTGAAGAATATTCTTATTAATTTGTTTTTCAAGTAAATACAATTGGTTCGTTTTTGGGTAGACTCTAGTTTGAAAAATTTTACGTCTTATGAAATTTTAAAAGGGTTTTTGTGTTTTTTCAAGATACTCTGATATTTAATTTAACTTTATGTTTCTTAACATTCTGGGTAAATATATGTTTTCCACATTTTATACTTGCTTAGCTTTCAAATCGAAAACAAGCGCCACATTTTTATTATTTACTTCGAGCTACCATGGCATATATATTTTTTGTGACAGGAAACAGCGCTAATCAAGAAGCTTCGTTCTTACTTCTTAGATAAGGGTCCCGTATCTCTCCAAGAATAAGCTATTATTAAGGGATATTAAGTTACTAAATTGACCTTGTTTACTTTCCAAAAATACTTCAAAGAAAATACTTCGAAGAATCATAATATTCTTGTATACGACATTCTTGATTAGATTTGTGATTGGTATTTGATATATTTTTATTTAACCAATTAATTTATTTTAACGTTGACTCTCTTATGTTATTTTTGCCGTATCACTTGAGTATTATAACAAAATCTTTTAGAATGTACTTCAGCAATCCCTTTGAAACATCTTAAATTTTAGGTTTCATCTATGTAGTTTAGAACTTTGAAAAATATTATTTGTGAAATCTTTTGTAGAGTAAAGTAAAGATGATTATTGTCTCTACTTTTCCATTATAACTACTTTTTCTCTTTGTCGCTAAAAACAAATACTATCATCCAATAATTACTGTTAAGCAACCAAATTGAAGCTTATATATATATCCTGTGATATTCAATTGAAATCAGGATTGGATAAAGTTTGGTATGATATACACTATCATATGTATAACACGAAACATCATATCGTACATATTATTTAATACAAACACTTGTAATGATATAACTATAATGTAAAATATATTTTTTCAATACTCATTTCAGTATCTTAAACCGTACCAATACTTCTAGATTCTATCAAAGACTTCGTCTAAAAGTAATATAATTTTTCATGCACGTCCATATGAATCATATCGGAGCTAAGGACCCCACCTTATTGCCTCTAAAGAGCTCCTATATTCTATCATCAGAAGCACTTGAAATGCTTTCGCGTAAAGCTGAACAAGTTAATCAAATAAAATGTTTATTATAACAGTTGTCACATTTAGTCATGTCATGAGGAATACTTAGAAAGAGCAAGAACTATTATTTTTATGTAGAACTCAGCCTGCAAACACTGAGCAAATCTATTGAAATTGTATACAGGTTTACAGATGAGACTCTCAACGAGAGATAAGAATAGATTTACAGATAACTCTCCCAATGAGAGATAAGTTTACAAGCAGATAATGAACTGATAGTGAACAAATAAATAGACAATTGGTCTTATCCATACAAACAAATAGTTAGCTGAAATTATCTCATCAACAATCTTTATCTCATTCACTCCGCTATCAGTTACGGTAACATCTTTAACAGGAATTAACAAAAGAAAATTTTAAACTATTTTTTATACATTAATTTCATTGTTACTTATTAAACCTATTTAGTACCTATTATAGAAATAATATATAAATATATTATTGATGGAAGAGTTATATTAATAATACATACTTCAAGGGTATATATATACTAAGAAATTTAAAAAAAAATAGTATTTATCATTTAAAGAAATTATGTGTGTGTGTATATATAAGTTGCATTGACTTTTTGACACAGTAACAATGCGCCACAAGTATTTAATTATTATACTTATAAATGTGTGCATGAAGTAAAATTAAGAAGTACTTTGATTAATAATTTTCAAGTTATGTCATAATTTATATGCATGTCAAATTTAAGCTCAACTACCCAAAGTGTCTTAATTCAAAAGTTTACATAGTTTCCATAAGTTGTGTAAAATTAATGTGTTGTACCATTTATCCTCTTCCAATGCACATGATAAACCTATAACACAAAATCAATAGTAATTAACAAGGGTGATTTTCATATATCTAACATTATATTTAATAAAACATTCATGGTCGAACCAAAATGTTTAAAAAATCACTACTAAACTCAATCCATCTAAAATTCATTAAAATCAACGGTTTAGAGAGGTTTATGATCATCACAAAACCTCTTAAACCGTTAATTTTAATAAACTTTACTAACAACTAAGGGTTTAGTGAGATTTTTTGAAATAGTTAGATGAATTTGCTTTCTAAGTCATATTTATTAATGTATTATACTATTTTTCTAAATCATTTCTCCGGAAACTTTAAAAAGTATTTCAATATGAAAACATGAGTTTCTCTTGTATGTATAAAGGTTAAAAGCATCTATTAGCTTGGTTTAACTGATATGTTATTTTACAAACGAGAAAAGATGTTAGATTCTAATGCATGTGAGTGGCACTACTTTCGAGCGGTTTTTTGTGAAACGAGACTAAAATATGTCTAGTAGAGAGTGAGGCAAAAAAGGTTTATCCAGGACAAAGGAAATTTTATAGTATAGATAGATATAAAGCAATTTGCACCTTTTACATGCGGCCCCACTTTAGCAATACGGCAGAAACAATTATGCCCTATCGTGCGTTTTGTGGATATAAAAGTGACAAGAGAACCCTTACAAGATCAAAATTTGTCAAGCAACAGCTGAACAAGACAAATGTTTACCTACATGGAAGCATCGTTATTTTGCTTTCTTTAGTGATTCATCAGTTTAAGTACTCTTCACTTTTGGCTTCTAGGTTATTTTTTCTGCAGGAGAATTTTGTTATCGCAAAGAAGGGTGCCAGATGATGATGATGATGCCAATTGGTTTCAGATTCAATCCTACCGATGAGGAGCTCATCGACATACTTGAAAGAAAAGTAGCAGGGCAAGAAATGCCTGTTCATGACCGCTTCATTGTTGAAAGAAACGTATATGAGCTTGATCCACAGGATCTTGAATGTGTGTGAAGCTTAATTTCTTCTTTTTTACTCTATTTAAATATATATTCTTATTTATATGCTTTATGCCACTCTTATTCGCTCTTTGTTTGATCCCTTTCTGCGTTTAGGGTTAGGTTTAGGTTAGGTTTCTGTTTCCCTTTTGCCAATTCTCTATCTTTTAGGATTTTATTTACTTATTTATATATTCATCCGTTAACTTGATGCCTCTATTGCGGGTAATTCTTCTATAAAGCATATCTGCATCCTCTACTTCCTGCTCCTTCTCTTCTCTCCATATTAATTTCTCTCTCTCTTCCTTGTGTCGTTGACTTTGTACATAAAAGGATTGTAAAACGTGTGCTAGCTGCTGTTGCTAGGAAATTAAATATGGAAAGTCATAGAAAGTAATAGAATTAGAATGAAATCATAACAGATATTTAGCAAAGAAAATGGACATAAAAAGCTATGAGTCAACTATATATAATGATGATAATTGTAGTAACTTGAATTTATACTATACATTTAAATGTTAAATTCAAGCCAATTCAACAATTTCCACGAGTGGAAAAGTTGTCAGGCACTCAGTGTAAGAATTAATTCCTGAAAAGATATCGGGAACAAATTATATATATAATACTCTTAGAAACACTTCAGACAATCATTTTGTGTAGTTGATTTATGCAATCTATGTGTGTGTGATTACTCTATAACTCGTTTATATTATTTTGATATAACTTGTCACAGCTAGTTTACTTAATAAAGTTTGGTGTGTTGATATGTGTAGGGGATAACATGGTGGTCTTGTCTAGTAATGAGAGATACTGTTACTACATGAGAGAGACTGATTCTAGAGAAGTATCAGGTCGAGGATGGTGGAGAGCAACTGGCCATGTTAAGAAAATTTATGGTGGTGATGATCATGTGGTGGGGTACAAGAGACCTCTCACATTTCTCAGATTTATGGATAACGAAAGGAAGCGTAAAAATGCCTTCAAGACAAATTGGATTATGCATGAATATAGCCTTGAGTCCAACACAACGGTTTGCTCCCTTTCATGCTTACATATATTCTCCATAGATTTGCTTTGGGAATAAAGTTTTCTTGTGAACATGATATTTTTTCTCTTGTGAGTCCTCGTTCAAAAGTGGTTTTCAATCCTTCAAAACTTAGTTCTATATATGTATGCTTACATAATTAAGTTGTGCACATTCTTCTAGGCAAATTTCTTGCATATTATTGGAGAAATATGTTCGTAAATATTTTGTATTCAATTAGAAAGGTCATATCAATCTGTCATTTCCATTTGCATATTACAATAATTCATTCAATTTCTTCCTCAAGATTAGCTACATTAGCATGCATAGCTTAGCTTTCAGGGCGGGTAGACTTTAGCTTTTTTAGGTATATCATCATTGTAGAACAAAAATAGTCAAATAAAGATGGAATTAAATATATTACTTTTGCCGCACAATTTGCCTTTTTCTTAATCTCTATTGATATGAATATGCTAATCGAATAAAAGAGTATTCAATGCACACGAGTGACTGAAGTGCAGAGAAAAGGTGTCAAAATAATTATGCTGAATCCTAGAGTTGCAGAAAAGGTGTCCCTTAATCACGTTGATGTCTATGCTAGAATTATATTTCATGAAGTTTACTAATACAAAATAACATAGTTATCAGCATGATGATTAATGTACTAATTAATGTAGTTATAGTAGTAGATTGCACTATATAATTCTATGTATATCATAATGTTTATAAGCCTCTTGAGTGTAATTTGAATAGAAATAGTCGATAGCACGCATCCATGCATGATGGGTGTAAAAATGAATTCATTTTATAAATTTTCCAGGAATGGAGACTTTGTAAGATCAAATATAAGGGAAAGACAAGTTTAAAAGAAGAGCTGGAGAGTTTTAAAAAGGGTTACACACTAGGGAATGATTACGAAAGCAGCAGTTCAATAATGGTGATGCAGCCAGATTATATTTGTGAAGAACAGCAGCAACCACAAAAATTAGAGCTAGACAATGTGTATGAACATTATTCTGAAGCTAGTAGTTCAACAATCGGCATGCACCCAGATCTTATGGGGGAAGAACAGCACCAAACACAGCCTCTAGATATTGATGAAGGTTATGAACCATATTTTAGACAAAGTATGCAAATTGAAGTAATGGAGGACCAACCACAACATTCAAATGCTTCATATGATCCAATCTTAACACACATTTCGAGTGCAAATTTTTACTTTGAACATCAGCTTGAGCGAGTGGATTCATCAGAGGAAATGTTTCCTACCCTTTGGTCTTGGTAGAACTCGCTAGCCAGGATCGGTCAATTAGCATGCACTGCATGTTGAATATCTTTTAGAGTCCTGTTTATGTATGTAAAATTTTAATTAATTCTGTTTGGATTGATTCGAATAGTTTGATCTTCTTAACTTTTTCAGAGTCTCATTAATTGTTTTGAATGAATGAATTGTTGAAAACGAGGACCAGAAAAAGCAATTATTCGAGTGTTTTTCGTTTAAAAAATTTAGCCAATAACATAATATTGAACATAACTACAAGAAAAGAAATTATATTCTACCTTTCGGACTTCATGTTTTTTCTTATGCATTTGAAAAAGAAAAAATTTCAGATTTTGAATAATATTTCTTAAGAAAATAAGGTTTAGAAACTCGAGGGAGAGATCAAAAGAACAATAAAATAGCAAGTAAAGAGTATAATGTGGGAACAAGAGCGGCTAAAAGGTGTTTTGTTTTGAATATTGACTGGAAAAGCACTGTTACAAAACAGGTTTTTGAAAATCGCATTTTCTATGAACTTCAACACTAGCTATTGTACCTTTTTGACTATAAATCAACTTTCCTTTATTTATTAGAAAAATAAGACTTCTAAGTTCATAGAGAGATAATTAGCTGGCGAAAATAAAATTAGATATTTATCCTTCTGGAGTCCAGGATACAAGAAAACAGTTATAATAACTCATAAAGTAAGAAGGATTCCTCATATTAACATCTAAACGTAAGATAAATTTATTTAAAAAAAAATTATAAATTTATTTTTTTTAAAAAAATCTTAGTTTAAGATGAATGAATGCATTGTTTGTGCCAGAATGTGATCATAATTCTAACATAGAAGAAAATTTCAGATTAAAAAAAAGGAATTCAGCTCCATGTTTTTTAAAGAGTGAACTATTAGAATGATCCTATTTGATCTGAACTTTTATTAAATAAATTTTTTAATTTCCCCTACATGTGGGCAGAATTAATTTTAATTTGAAAAGGTAAATAAAGGTTGATGAGGGCTATTGAAAGTAGGTGGCAGTCAAATAGATAACTCGAAGTCCAATGCAGGTCTAACCTAATTGAAAGCACAATTAATCACAAGTGATACTCCATATATTAATAATTTTAAGTAATCTCTTCAATTTGCTAGGTTATGTTATATTCCATGTATTAAAATCCCTTGATTTTGTTTATACCATAAACCTTTACTTTTTCCTAAAAGTTATTAATCCACATTAAAATTTTTCTCTTTTACTTTTCTAAGACATTTAAAATTGTCCATTACATTTTTTTTTTTGTTTCTAGGAACACATCCCAATGGTAAACATTCCTGTTGCTTCGCCGGGATGTGTAAGCTAGCTACTAGCAGTAAAGAAACCAAAATCAAAATGTTTATATATTAGATTTGTAACATCTGAAGAGGAATATTCTATATCAGTTGTACTTTCAATATATCCTCATTCCTAATCTTGTAAAGTTCGTTAAGTACTTATTGCCCCTTCACACGTGTAAGATAAGCACTTTATCATATTCAGTTGTTTTTGGTAGCTTTTGATCTTTGAAATGAGTTGCCTTAATCTTGGTGTCCAATTTGATAGCTTTTAGTGTTGTAATAGCTGATTATTTGAAGATGGATTCAATTGAATACCCCTGCGGCCTTGCCTAGATCCCATTTCTGTTTATATCGTGGAGTCCAAAGAGTTCTAAAAGAAGGGAAATTATAACTATATTTGGATTGATAAGTAATAATTTCATTTAAGCTCGTTGCATGAAGTCTACCTAGTGGCTCGAACTGACAAATACAGATTAAATTTGTTAATTATAGAATGATTTATGCTAGTATATATGTAACTTGGCTTCACTTACCATCATGAAGGGATGTGCTGATCTCAATCTACATGCAATTATGCGGTCAATTAGCCCTACATTTAGTGGGTTTTCAGGCCATAGCTGCTCACCCTATTTGATTAGGCCCAATTAAGAGAGTGTCGACTGTTCTTGATATTGCTCCTTTTAATAATTAAGCTTCTTCAGCTAGGCTGTCTTCATAGGGAAGTTTGTATAATTTCTATTCCTCTCGAGCCTACTTACATGAGCTTCTTTATTACTTCTATGCATTGGGGCCTTTGTTGGCCTCCTTGAGCTTTCGTAAATTGAAATCAAAATCACTCAATAATATATGTTTTGCTAGCTAATAAAATTCATATCCTTCTTCTTGTCAATGTTGCATTCGGTGCCATCAGTCTGCATTCTTTTCACTATCAATATAACCACTATCATCTATAGCAAAATCCAATATATATATTTCAATTCTATTTTGACTTTTTGACGCAGACTCTACGGCTACAGTTATCATGTAGTGTTAGAGCAATCCTTTTAAGTTTATGAATTCTAACATTAATATTCATTCTGTTACTTCCCAAGGGCTTCACGTGTTCTTATATGTGTATTAGGTCTTATATCACAAATCTTTTACAAGTCTTACAAGTATTAATCCTTCTTGTTTTAACTGACATCTATTGTTTTAATCCTTTAATACGCCCTTTTGGATGTGCTTACCATTGACCAGGCCTTACAAGCTTTTTATGAATCTGATAAGTGGGTTAAACATAATAATTTTATTTTTAATTAACATGGGGTATAATGGAAAATTCTGACCTAAAACAGCAAGTTATTTTAGTTATGATACTATGGAATTAAGGAACCACTACACCTAAAAATTTAAATTTGTAACAATATGAACTCAGCATTTGTATTTACCCTTTAACACATACCATAAGATTAGCCTGAAATAGAATTATAAATGATATTGCCTTGTGTTGGATGTAGTGCAAAATTACAAAGCATTATATGCAATAGACAGGCTTAAATTTTAATAATAACCTAAGAGAAGTCTTAATTAACATGTGTCTAAAGGCATATGTTAATACCTCAGAGGCTATGTGATTTTAGTTGAAAATTATTTTAATGATTGAAAAATATTTATTGAAAGAAGTAATTTATTGAATAGAAATCATCGTATGTAAAGTCAAAATTATTTTTATAGTAATATGAACTCAGCATTAGTATTTACCCTTTAACACGTACCATAAGATTTCCCTGGAATAGAATTATAAATGATACTGCCTTGTGTCGGATGCAATACTAAATTAGAAAGCATTATATGTAAAAGACAGGCTTAAATTCCAATAACAACCTAAGAGAAGTCTTAACATGTGTCTAAGGCCACATGTTAATACCTCAAAGGCTATGTAATTTTACTCAAAAATTATATTTAATGATTGAAAATTATTTATTGAAAGAAGTAATTTATTGAGTAGAAATCATCGTATGTAAAGTCAAAATTATCTTTATAGCAATATGAACTCAGCATTAGTATTTACCCTTTAACACATAGAATAAGATTAGCCTGAAATAGAATTATAAATGATACTACCTTGTGTTGGATGTAGTACTAAATTCGAAAGCACTATATGTAACAAACGGGCTTTAATTTCAATAACAACCTAAGAGAAGTATTAACATGTGTCTAAACGTACATATTAATACTTCAAAGGCTATGTAATTTTACTTGAAAATTATATTTAATGACCGAAAAATATTTATTGAAAGAAGTAAGTTATTAGTAGAAATCATCCTATGTAAAGTCAAAATTATTTTAAGTGTAACATGAACTCAACATTAGTATTTACCCTTAACACATTGCATAAGATTAGCCTGAAATAGAATTGTAAATGACAATGCCTTGTGTTGGATGTAGTAGTAAATTAGAAAGCATTATATGTAACAAAAAGCTTAAATTTCAATAATAACCTATGAGAAGTCTTAACATGTGTCTAAAGCCACATGTTAGTACCTCAAAGGCTACGTAATTTTACTTGAAAATTATATTTAATGATTGAAAAATATTTATTGAAAGAAGTAATTTATTGAGTAGAAATCACCGTATGTAAATTCAAAATTATTTTATAGTAATATGAACTTAGCATTAGTATTTACCCTTTAACACATTGCATAAGACTAGCCTAAAATAGAATTATAATTAATACTGCCTTGTGTTGGATGCAGTACCAAATTAGAAAGCATTATAAGTAACAAATAGGCTTAAATTTTGAATAATAATCTCAAAGGCTATTTAATTTTACTTGAAAATTATATTTAATGACTCAAAAATATCTATTGAAAGAAGTCATTAGTCATTTTTTGATTAGAAATCATCGTATGTAAAGTCAAAATTATTTTTATAGTAGTTTGAACTCAACATTAGTATTTACCATTTAACACATAGCATAAGATTAGCCTGAAATAGAATTATAAATGATACTGCTTTGTGTTGGATGCAATACTTAATTAGAAAGCATTATATGTAGCAAACAGGCTTAAATTTCAATAATAACCTAAGAGAAGTCTTAAGATGTATCTAAAGCCACATGTTAATACCTTAGAGGCTATGTAATTTTACTTGAAAATTATATTTAATGACTGAAAAATATTTATTGAAAGAAGTAATTTATTAAATAGAAATCATTATATGTAAAGTCAAAATTATTTTCATAATGAAACTACATAGTCTTCAAAGAAATTATATAATCTTGGAAATATTAACATCATGTGTTTTTAAGACACACACATTAAGATTTCCCATAAATTGATCATCATTTAATTAAGTAAAATATTAATAAATGCCCTAGTTTAAACTATGATACTTTTTATTTATTTTTATAATAAAGTATTAATTTCTCCACGAATTAGTGTTGTAAAGGAAATAGTTCCATGAAACATACTTGTGTTTTACTTTTTAGTTGGCTAAATCTAACAGAAAAAACGATTTTATTGTTTGATTCAAGTTTTATTACAAATTAACTATATATCATCATTCTCACATTCTTTTCTAGTTTTGTGCCACTTGAAAGATAAAGGCACGCAATTATTGCCATCAGTTCGCTTAGATTTTGCATGCTTTTTCCTTTTTATGCATTTGACGTTGTAATTGATTTTTTTGCATTTCTTGTTCTCAGCTGGCCTCAATTGATCGCTTCATATGTAAACCAAACTGGCTTTTTCGATAAAAATAATTAATTTTTTGGCTCTCCCAAGTAAAGCTTGCCACTTTAATTTCACAGCCGGCTCCTGCGTTTAAGTGGGCTGTCAGTATTGTACTGTCTACGATAGATTTCGTGTGCAGTTAACTGTTCTTTACTACAACAAAGTAATAACTGCAAACATTCGCAAGAGCTTTTTGTTTCTTTAATTTAAACATTTGAGCACGGAATTTCTGCTTTATATCGGTATTGTTTGGTCTAACTGTGATATAAATATTAGTTTGAACAAAATTGGTTAATGTAATGTTCTTCCCATGATTTATTGCTAAGTAAATTTGCATAGTAAGTATTCACTATAAAAAGCTTAAATATTACAATTAAATCTAAATCTACACAATCTCCAGTTAATGTAAAAATAATATATATTTACCAACATGATAAAATAGTTATTTCTTCAAATCTCTGGAGTGAGTTTAAAAACATGTCATAAAAAATTATTATATTTAGTCCACTTGCAAAATCTATTAAAACAAGTAAGAGGCTCCTTATGTATATGTATGTACACTTTATACAAAATTATTAAAGCATAACATTCACGAAGGGATCATGTATGAGAAATTACCAAGGATTCTAATAAGTTTGTTCTCAAATTATATTTTTTAAATTTCTTTTACACATATATTATTACCCAATCTTTAACAAAAAATGGAATCATTTGTGCATTAATTAAACTATTATTTCGGATGTAAAAGTAACAACTTATATATATCAACCAATATATATTTGTAATGTGCCTGAACAAGCGTGAAGATTCCTTTGTCTTTAGCGATTCAGTTCAGTCTTTATTTTTCTTGACTGTCCGCTGTGAACGCGACTCTACCTTCTAGATCTCCATAAAAGCAATATTAGGGTTTTCTCTGGAGCACGCAAACAGGTTGAAAGTTGTCCTAGGGCAGGGTAACAAATGACCATAATGATGAGGCCAACTTGGTTCAGATTCAATCCAATACATACAACCCACCGATGAGGAGCTCATCAAAATACTAGAAAGGAAAGTATGATCATTTCAATATTGTTCCAAAGAAACGTATATGCATGAGCTTGACCCACAAGATCTCTTCAATATCTTTGAAGCTTTATGTGTGATCTTTGTTTTTTTTTTTTTTTGGCTTTTCTCTTCGTAACTTGTAATGTATATGATGACACCATGCATGCATTTATGTGATACTCTTTCTTTACTCTTCATTTGAGCCCTCTTCTCTAGGAAAGTATCTGAAATTTAGTTCTCTTTTGCCATTTTCCTGGACGACCATATGCAATACTCAAATGCATTCTTTTCTTTTGTTTTCCAAGTTGAGAAAGCAAAAAAATTACTTTACAAAAACAAAACAGTGACATTTCAAATTTGTCCGTGTAAGCATATTTGAGAGAGAGTTGATCACAAAAAGAATTATGAAATGAAGATAATTGATCCACAAATTGGTATCATGCACGTCTTGTACTAATTATAGTATTATCATTATAGTGCATACATTATTCTAGTATCAATACACTACTTATTCTACTAAAGATTAATTTTTTTAGTTATATTTCTACTATATAACGTAGGAATACATGAAAGATATACAATTAAGTATAATTATCGAAGTTCAAGTATTTTACAACTCATTATTTCTATTTAATAAATTTATTTATCTCCTAGATTTATCTTATCATGCTTGTAATTATGAAATAAAAAATGGCTACTGATTGGCCTTAAGATTTCATATCCTTCAATTACAGTGCACAGTATATATTATTGTGACCCTCAACTTTCAATCCCTAAACCCTAGTTGGTTTCAGTTAATTAATTAGTAATCATGACCATATAAGTACCACAAGATATGAAAGAGAGAAAGGAAACAAAGAAGACATTGGGATATAATTTTCCTGGAATGTTTAGAGTCTTGTGCTAATAATTAATCTGTTATAAGATAATGATAGCAAAAGTATTTGATTAGTATCATTTAAATTCTAAATCATAAAACCTAAGCCCTAACTGGATACAGTTAATTAATTAGTAATCATGGCCATAAGTACCACAAGGTATGAAAGAGAAAAAGAAAACAAAGAAGCTATTGGGATATTCCTGGAACGGTTAGAGTCTTGTGCTAATAATTACCGTGTTATGAGATAATTTGATCAATCACTTGCATATATCATTTAAATTCTAGGTCATAAACCCTCGACCCTAATTAGATTCACTTCATCAATTAGTAATCATGGCCATAAGTAACACCACGTACGATAGAGAAAAAGAAACCAAAGAAGATGTTGGGACATAAGTTTCCTAGAATGCTTAGAGTCTTGTGCTACTGATTAATGTGTTATAAGAGATCATGATAGTAAAAACATTATTTGATCACATGCATGCGTATATATTATGTATGTGTATGAAGATGATGCTGCTAAGGCTAGGCAAATAATGGATGTTATGAAGGAGATAATGGGATTGGTGTAGCATAATCTGTAAGTTATATGGATGTAGCCACTGTATCCATGAACATGAAGTAACTGTTATATTAATTATATATTCAACACCAATATCATTAAGAAAAATAGCGGAATGATGTAATTTAGGATTGGGCCTTAGGCCAAGTGGTCACGAAGCAACCCAGTTTGTTGTGGGCTTGGGGAAATAAGGACCCAGCCCCTATATGATATACAATATATTCGAAATAATTCATGACTTTTAAGTTAATTGATTTGTGTGCAATGTGCAAGAGAGTTTAAATATTGTTACTTACATATGAAGTACATAACATCTTCCTGACCAACGGAGGCAATAAGTTTGTTATATAATTGTAGCAAAAAATAATCTATAAATGTACTCTACTAATAAGTATTGTTTAGAAAAGAAAAAAAATTAGAAGTGGAAAATACCTTCTAAACAATTTTATCTAATCAATAATTTTGAGGTATTGTTAACCCTATGCTACCATTTTTTTTTCATCCTAGCTACTATAATTCATAATAATACTTGTTTGACAAATCAATACGGTTATTGTTACTCAAAGACAAATATCAGCGTATATTATTCTAAGTTTTATATTGAAGGGCGAGGTTCATTGCATCCATCCATCTAAATATTACTTGTGCTTGATACTTTTTGTAGCTTGACATGTTGAAATATGTTCTTGATCAATTTTTTCACGTCCAAGTACAGTTTTGTGCACTGGAACGCCATGAAAACTATCACTATTTTGGTTCTCATTTGGGCTCCCCAATGTCCATCTTTAGCAACCTACCATTACTACTCAAGCACCATTTTTTTAATTAATTAAGATACCATATGAAAAAATTATTTTATCCAAAAGTTTAGACTTATAACTGTAAGTTAAAAATAATATCAAACCCTAATGATAACACCAAGAACAAAAACATTCAACAGTTTTTACCATCAAATTATTAGATTATCTTTTATCTATATAAATAATGAACATGATTATTATTTTTTTTTGAAAAATAAAGATTGGATGAGAAAAAGACGTCATAGTTGAGGGCAATACTATTACTTTTTATTTTTTATTTTTATTCCAATTATCAAAAGCTAGATCTTCAAGTTAATTATTTCCTTAATATTTTACAAGAGCCACTGCTTTGAAAATCAATTTTTAATTTAAAAATTGTAAAAATGTGTTTGTTATTTAGTATCCAAAAAAAACCTTCGTCCTAGATTTTGAATACAATATCACTGAAAACGATGGAAAACATTTTTGGGTGGTGCATGTTAGATTTGGAGTCATTTCAAGAAATTATCAAAAGCAAAACTCCATTTTTGACAGTGTCGAAACCAAACATGCTTTCCCCTCTTTAATTATTAATATCTTTTCCTTTCAAGATTTTATATGGACCCTTTTGCTTTTTAATTGGCGGACCCTTTGCTTTTCAATTGGCAAAACTCTAATGCCAAAGACATTTTTTTTTTGCTTTTAAAATTATTGCTTCTATTTCTTAAAGTTGCTATCCTTTCAAGTTTTATTTCAAACTAACTCAATGTCTTAATCTTTTTGAAGGAAAAGGCATGCCATGATTGGCATCATTTTGATTAGATTTTTGAGCTTTTTCTTTGCCATGCATTTGTCAGATTGATTGTAAATTTTTCCAAGAAAAAGTTTCACTGTAAATTTTCTTTTCTTTTTTCACTACATTTCGTCTCCTGAATTATATATGGGATGTTTTCATGTGATAACTAAACGAGCTTTTATCAATTATAGTGATGAAAATTTGACCCCTCAGACTAAAGCTTCCTGCTTTTGACTGCTGTTCACTGTTCAACTGCTTAATTATTTCATTTTGTAGTGTGTACTAAATATATCGATACTCGTTTTTAGTGGTCCTTAATTTGAAATTTCCAAAGCGAGCGTGCCTAGCAATAAAATATTGATTAGGAGCTTCTTTCTTTTTTCCCTAAAAGATTTTGTACAATCATTGAACAGTGTGGTGGAGGTCTCTACTTTTTCTGCTAAGGTAGGCTGTCAGCCGGAGAGTATAATTTCTTGAAGATTAATTTATTTTTTTCTACTCTTTCTGCATTTATTGTGGGGTTTTACATGTATTTTATTTTGTCTAAAATTGTCAAGGAAAAAAAATGAGATTTACCAATTTCTTACTTACTCACCATGTACATTTATGAAACCCCCATTTTTCATCTCATTAACCCCCACCTTTTATTTAATTAGGATAAAATTTGGAATATGTCATTTATGATTAGTATAATTGTTACAGAAAATATATAATAGAAGATTATATTGTAACATAAGATTAATATAAGATTTACTTTAAGAAAATGATCTTCCAAATTATTTCAATCACGTGGAGTTTAGAAGTTGTCCATATGATGCATATCCATTGAAGGTCCCACCGTTGTTCTCACTTTCAATCTAATAAATTTACATTGTTTGCACTTTGAGAACCCTATTTAGTACATAAACTTTAAAATAAACTTTCAAATGAATTATTTGAATCACATGAATCATGGAAGTCCGTTTCATCCACCAGATGCATGCATATTCAGAGAATTAAGGTCCCACCCTTTCCAAACTAAACCATCGAATGCCTCCTAAATTTAACCTTTATCGTTGCTTGAATTCCCATCATTAATATTCTTGTGAGCCGCCTTCGCTGATTCACCAGAAGTTAAAACTAGATTAATTATTCAATAAAATTAATAGCCTCGTTTGTTTTACTTCTGTTTTTGGGATTAGAGAAACAGGAATTTGTTTATCCGAAAAAAAAAAAGCCATCCGTTAACTTTACCATTTTTTAGATTGCAAGAACTCTTTTACTGTGTGTCTTGTATTTATTAGACTTTTTACTCTATCGATTAATACTATTATGTTTACAAAGTATGTTCTCCAATTTGAATAGCATTTCATATCTAATATTTGTATTATCCCAATTTGAAGTGATATGAAATACATAATGTAATGCAAAGTTAAATCCTATTAGATTAATTAGTCTTATTACAAATAATCTATATAGAGTATAAGAGAATTATGAATCCTTATCAGACTTGAATGACGAATTCTTATCAATTTGATACTTAATTATTCTATTTTCTATATAACGAGGAGTAAAACACCGGTTAAACATAGAGGAATGCATCAATAAATCTTTTTCTCTCTACTAGTTCTAATGAGGCTTTTGTGTTGCAGAATTTTTTTTGGTTTATTCATAGTAATATTCACACATTTTAAGCTTTAGAAAGGAACAAGTCTCACTTAGTAGATCCACGCTTTCACTTTCACTTTCGACACCAAGTATAACACATCACTTGATATGTAGAGAAATTTTTATCATAAATGATGTATGAAGTGAGTGAAATTAGTTAGGATACTCTACTAAGATAATCTTACTTCAGGTTTTAAAGATCTTATGATAAGTATAAATATTTTAATATTAATGAATGCATAAGACTTTATTTTATTCTCTCTTCTAATTATTTTATATTTTTACAATCATTAATCACATATCTATAGAATAATAAGGTAAAAATGAGATGCGATATAGTTTCCTATAAGGACAATAGATTGGAGTTTTATGACAATAATATAAATTTGGTAATATTTCATACCACTTAACACATTTTTTTAGATAATGATTTTGAGCAACTTTGAAGAGATCGTAATACTGCTCATGAAAATGCAAAAGTAGAATAGTGTGGAGCAATGGGTCCGCGGGGATTTAAATTGCCAAAACAGACAAAAATATGATCTATGGGGTGTGCATTTTAATAAATAGTGGAGCCAGAATATTTTTCTTCTCGGGAAGATTTATTAATCTGCAAACAAATAATTGAATTAAAGAAGCTTTTATCATACATACATATATGTATATGCGTGTGTGGGTGTGTGTCAATCAATCAATCATCCAATAATTAGTACTTGAAATGATTGACATGAGAATAAAAAAAAATTTAAATTTTTATATGCAATTAATCAATCATTGTAGCAATAAATATTAATAAAAGTTCTGTATATGTACATGATAGCTAGATTTTACTGACACTTTGCATTTAACGTAAATCAATCTATCATTTTCATTATTTTTGATAATCTAATAGTTTGATAGCAATCTTTGCAACACTAAAAGCCGCATGGGAGGCCCCAATGGGGCTGCGCCATTTACTACGATTTCGATATATTTCTATTCAACTGGATAATATATAAATTAAGACATCGACAGAACAGAACTCTTATCAGATCAGATCAATTTGTCCGTCCTTGAAGAAACAAAGAGGTAATTTCAGCTACATAGAAACATGCACGTCTGTTTTGTTGTCTTTGGCAGTGAAGTCAGTGTCTTGACTTGTTGACTGTTGACTGTTCTCTTTGTTGTGTGCAGAAACTTGTGCTGGCCAGCTCGGGCAAGGCAAGGCAAGGCAAGGCATGCAGCACTGTAAAGCAGGCTTAGTGATGATGCCAACCGGGTTCAGATTTAATCCCAGCGATGAGGAGATCATCAAAATACTAGAAAGAAAAGTAACTGGCCAAAAGCTGCCTCTCCATGACCATTTCATTCTTGAAAGAAACGGATATGAGCTCGATCCACAAGAGCTTCAATGTGTGATACTTCTCTCTTAATTGTGCATGCATTTAATATATATATATATTCTTTATTTGATCATTTTTCTCTCCGAATTAAAGTATGTGGGTAATTTTTGTTTTCTGTTTTACTAATCACTATCAAGTTCTAAAATTTTAATTATTTTATATTTTTTAATTCTTCTCTATGAAAGTTTCTAGGGTTTTTTGATCTCTTGCCATTCTCTCTGGAAATGCATGCAATTCATCCTCTGCTTCCCGATGAGCTCTTTCTTCTTTCAATTCGTCACATTTACCTAGCTAGTTGCTTCATTCAACCCTTGCATGCATAGATTCATAATGCCATTTTATACATGTGCAGTCCTTTTCCTTTTTTTTTTTCTTTATCTTTGATTTTTTGTATCTTTGAAAAATGTGTCCAGAGAGGGACCATCTAATAAATTTATGTCACGTATGTACTTATAGATACATACATACAAACATACATACATATATTAAAAAATAATTGTACCCAACCCAAATTTTTATCTCATATTTCTTTTGAAAAGTAATATCTGAATAAAATATGTAGTTATCGATCGATGATATTAATGTGGTGATAACTTTGTGGTACTTCAGAATTTTTTGTACGAGGTGAGAGAGAGATCCATAATGAATTTATACATTCTAATTATTTATAATCTAATATTTGATAATTGATTTATAATGTCACATACAGGGACGGAGCCACATAGTGACTAGTGTGGGCAATTGCCCCCACTGAGTTTACAAAATTTCATATAATCCTTTCCAGTTTGTATTTTAACATAACAAACCCTTTTTATATTTTAGATGATTTAAATTTATAATCTATCTTATAACGACTTTTATTTTTAACGGTTTTAATAATAGTTATCCATATTAGCTATTAAACCTTAATATATGGTTAATTAATATCAAAATATATGTTTAATTCACAAACCCCGCATTAATTTTATTAATTTGTTAAACATTCAAGTTAAGAGTTAAATTACAATACCTAACCTTCTATGAAGTTTTTATTTATAATATGGTTTATGGAAATACTTATAATTAAAATATATACATTTTTTAGACAAAGAGCCTATACATCAAATATTTTACTAAGTATTTTTATTGATATTAATTGAACCCTACAAATAAATATAAAACTACTTTCGAACTACTACTTTTTATAGTTTATAAATGTTTTTCCTTTTGGGCTCTTAATTATACAATCTTTTCAATATAAGAAAATATACAAATCTAATAATGAATATGATTTATTTTTTTTAGGAATAATTTTTCTAATATCTCAATTTTTACCCCCACTAAAGCAGATAGATGGCTCCGTCACTGGTCACATAGTTATATGAACAAAAGAAAAAAAAGACCTTGTTCCTATCAATACTTTAGGAAATCATTTGGATTGTATAATTTATTTATGTAACAACACTTGATTACTCTACGATTCATAAATATTTCATTATTTGTTTAATTTTATGTTGACATGTATAGGGAATCCCTCGGTGTATTTATCAAATAACGAGAGATACTGCTATTATATGAGGGAGACTGACTCAAGAGAAGTGATAGGTCGAGGATGGTGGAGAGCTACAGGCCATGTTAAGAAAATTTATGGAGATAATCGACAAGTGGTGGGTTACAAGAGACCCTTGACATTTCTCAAGTTTACAAATGATGAAAGAAAGCGTAAAAATGCCTTCAAGACTAATTGGATCATGCATGAATATAGCGTTGAAAGCTCCAAGATTCAAACGGTTTGTGCTCACTCTTGCTTATAGTATTATTTATTGGAAATTTATCAATTAACATTATGAAAGATTTCGTAAAAATAAAATCAAATCTCATTAATTTAAGATTTTACAAAATCTTCACTAAAATTGTAAACTTTTAACATATAATTGGCTTAAAGTATTTGTAATAAGAAATCATCCTGGAGTTTGGTAAAAATTTTCCTATAGAGAAGGACTCTACTTTTGTTTTGTTAGTTTAGGAGTTTAATTAATACTCTTTTAACTTAAGTTTGTCGACATCAATTCATAACCGTTGATTTTCATTATTTACAATATGATTGCAAATTAGGATTGAAAATTAAAGTAACATTCGTGACATATATAATATAGTAAAAATACTTTTTTCTTGGGATTAAAAAGTTGAAATAAAAATTAAAAATTAGAGGCAACAGTACTATTTTTTGGTAAACTAATTCTAATGATGTGGATTGAAATTGACATATTTAAATGTGAAGTAAAGAATCGTTAGATAGACGAATTAATAATATTGCAATTATTAAGGAATGGAATTATCCATCATTGTCTGATTTACAGAAAAATCAAGAATAAAGTATACATTGAGGGAGGGGTAATTGCTTTTTAACTTGTGAGTACACAGGACCGCTTAGCATGATTACACAGGACACATTAGCTTTTAAACTTTTAACATCTTGAAGTATATCATTGACTCATGGACAGAAAAATAAAGAATAAAGTAGATATTGCCATGCACGAGTGACATAAAGGGCATTCAAGCCAAATAGCACGATTAATTGTCACTACTTCAACTGCAAGTCATGAAAAGGAATCCAATTCCATTTACTATTATGGGAAATATTGATACGTATCTATATATAGTTCTAATAATTAACGGTATCGTTAGCAATAATAACTATATATTTTTTTTTAGAAATAACAATAACTACCTATATGTTAAATGTTTTTGAAATATCTATTTTGCATTAATACTGAAATTAAACCACATTATTTATAGTGATTTATAACTATGACTTTGTATTGTTAATTATATAACATTGTTTTTAATCGCAGCGTTGCCCATTATTTATTGATTATGTTTCCTTTATAATATTAAGACTCGTAATTCTTACATATATTGGATGCTTCAGGGAGTCCTAAAATACATGAGAATAATGGATTATTCTAACTTATTAATTATTTATTAACTTTTCGAGTTAGATTTTGGAATTTTTAATATACATGTTAGGATCAGTCAAATCTTGGAATAGCGTAACATAAGACATTTGATGTAAAGGCTCTATTAGATGTCTCATCCAATTAATGGAGAGACTTATTGAGTCCTAAAATTTTGGTTTTTCGGGTTTGATTGGATTTTTTTTTTTTAACAAAATCTATTGATTTGTGAATTAAATATGATTTCCTCAGCAATTCTTTTTTCTCTTGTGTTAAATTTTTATTTTGACATCTTGCAGGAGTGGAGACTTTGTAAGATAAAATATAAAGGAAAAGAAAATTTAAAAGAAGAGCTACATGATAATAGAAAAGGTAACAAATTAAGGGATATTGATTTTGAAGCCAATAGTTCTATGCATCATGAAATTTTTAGTCAAGAGCAACCACAACCTCATCCCTTAGAGCCAGAAAATGTGTATGAAGCTTGCTTCGAAGTCTGCAGCTCAACAATTGGCATGGAGCTTGATTTTGTATTTGAAGAACAGCAGGAATTACAGCCCTTAAAGCTAGACAATCAAGTTTATGAACCATATAATTCTAAAGCCAGCAGCTCATTGGGCATGCAGCTAGATTTTGCTGGTGAACAAGCTGAGCAGCAGCCAGCAAAGGCATTAGAACTAGACAAAAAAATGCAAAACATAAAAATGGGTGTGGTTGATGGGCAGCAGTTTAATTCTTCATACGATCCAATCCTCACCAACATGTGGAGTTCAAATTACTACTTTGATGAGCTACATGATAGTACATTAGAGGAAATATTTCCTACCCTATGGTCTTAGTAGAAGAAAGCAAGTATGCATGTTGAATTTCTTGCTCTCTCTTCGTAGTGAAATATATGTTTGGATTAATTTTCATGATTTGATCTTCTTACTTTATGTATTTGTCCTCCAATATTGTTTGAATGATTGAATTATTGAGAAAAAAAAAGCATATTGTTGATAGAAAAAATTGCATGTTTGACCTTTTTTTCTTTTAAATTTCTTTTTTTAGCCTTTATCCAATAGCACCGAGTGTATGTGTGTGTGTATACTCGGTTGGTATTAAAATTTTGAAAAATAATATATAATTGATATTAAATATTTGAAATATATTGAAAGATGTGCAATATAGAAAATAGCTTTTCGAAAACACAAATAAACACACCCTAAATTTTGAATAATACCACTAAAATTCTTCGTAAAAAAATATTTTAAGATAAAAATTATGGATAAATAAATTAGAACAGATCATGATGTAATAATAATAACAACAACAACAACAATAGAGCAATGATTCCAAAAAATTATCCCAAAATCATGCATCCCAAATGACTTGGTATAACTGCATTATTTATTACATAATCAACTTATCCACTTATCAATCATTAATTAATTACAAATCATTTAATATTCAAAATTTTGAAAGATTATCATTATTCATAATAATAAATCACATCGACCGCATATATAGTTACAATCTACTACTGAAAACTAATATTATAATTAATCTCCTCAAATTACGTTTTATATAAAATATAATTACATAGTATTCATACGTTAAACTCATCTTTTACCATCTCCGTCATGGAAATTTCATCACATGATATAATCGCAATTAAAAAAAAAATCTGATTCAAGACTTTAAAAGAAGATAAAGCAATGTTCCTGGGAAATTCAAGAATGATATGTCTCTCTCAATTTATAAATAATCCGATTCACATGATAAAGTAATGTTTAGGTGATTCTTGAATTAAGCATTTGCATTGCTTTATAAGCGGATAAATTAAAAAATTAATGGTTTAATATTAATATATCGACACATGCATGGTTTAAAATCCCACACGCGCGCATATATATACAGAGCAATGCTATTAACTTTAATAACTTATTCGTATATTAGTTGATTTCTAATTAATAAGATCCCTCCACAAAAATTTTCTTTACACAATGTACGGTCCTTAATTTGGAGTTAACATACTAAAAAGTCTTCCAACTTTAATTTTTTATGAATTTGAAACTTATTATGTCTTGTTAAGTTCGTTACTGTTCTATAAACTTAAGCTTCTAGATATAGCCTTGACATCAATACTTTAAGCCACTAATATGCCCCCTCATATGCAGGGGCCCCCTACGCTTATAATGTGAACAAGTTCGAAGCTCACATACCTCAACAGGTCTTACAAGTGAGCCAAATAACATTTTTTATTAAGTTTTTTTAAATAACATGAACGAGATTCAAACCTACAATTGTTGTGTCAATATGACTCTAGAAAAGTGGCAAATTTAACATATCTTACATTGTTAGACCTACCATACACAATTCTAATCGCATAGTAACAAATTTGAAAATTTAATGTATTATTAAATGTTGATTTACGGTTTCTTTTTCTTTTGTTTTAGGTATTTTGTATATACATCAAATAGGTTCCATTTATGATAACAAGATACAAAATCTTTGATACTGATTACTAGAAGAAAAAAAAACCAAAAAAGGAAGTAAACTAGTGATATCAAATGTAAAATTGATAACATCAAACATGAAACAATTTAACAACTTCAAATGTAGGACTAATGTTAAGTATTTTATTATTTTTGCATGTTTATTATTATTATTATGATTATTATTATTATTATTTGCTCAGTGTTGTCTCCGTCCAAGTTGTCCCAATCTTTGGGAGCTTAGTTGCTTTATTTACGCAAAACATGGTTTTGTTATCTAGGCTTTTACATGTTAGTAACTACATGCCTATTTTGGTGTTATATTTATTGTGTATCAGTAGTACTAGACTTAGAACCTACATACAACTCACACTCAACAACCTGGTTTGACAGTCTACATGGCAAAAATCTATTGGAGGAGGAAAAAATTTTAAAAATGAAGTAACTTACATCTATGATTGAATTTTGTCATGTAAACTGCAACATTAGGTTATAGAGCTTGGGTTGTATTTAGATTGTAAGTTTAACATTACTGGTTATGTAATTGCCTAAAAGTTCTGAACAAAATGTACAGAGAAAAAGCATTTTCTCTAGCTCTCTTTCACTTTATGCTTTTGCCTCTCTCTCTCTCTCTCTCTCTCTCTCTCTCTCTCTTTTGCTAGCTATCAACTAATACACTAGTACCAAAAAAAAAAAAAGAAGTCATTAAGCAGGTTTTTAACCACCTTGAAATGTTTTTTAAGAACAATTTTTTTCACAAGAAACTGTCTCCTATTAAAGTATCTTCAAATCTTAATTCTTTAAAAATCAAATAATTTCAAACTAAATTATTATTTTAAAATGTTTAATATTAAATATATTTAATAAAATTTAATCTATAATACTATATTATAAAGAATATATTTAAAAAAACCTTTTTATAGTAAAATAGATGACTTTTTTAATTAAACATCTATAAAACATTTGTTAAGAATAGTTCAAATTTAAACATTCTTTTTTCGGTGTCTTCTTTGTATATTCTGTAGTAGTGATAACATACAAAATTGTAACATAGAATATCTGTCGATTAGTAACATTAATAGTAAGATCAATAAGAATATGAAACGTGAGATGTCTATTATAACATAGATAAGGCTAGTTAGTTGAAACGTCTATCTTATGGGTTCCATGTTTCTTTTTACCATACTTTGAAGAAGTGAGATTATTGGTTACAAAGTATTTGAAACTTTTGGCCTGTGGGGGGATGCTGGACCCGCACTGTAACCTTTCACCTTACAAGAGAAATCAAAAACCAATAAAGAGAAGAACCATAAATATATTGAATATTATTTGAGCGAATGACGAATATAGTAAGTTACGGAGCGGCTAATAAAGGTATTTTTCTAAGCACATACGCAGTTGTGTTGAATAATGAATAGAAGTGTTAAAAAGACTTACGATTAAAAAAACTAAACCGCAATAATTTAGCCTCAAAGGGTGGCTTAATTAAGCTCACAAGTTGATTCTCATGAGTATGAAATGTGTTAAATAGGGTTTGCGAATATGATTGCACATTGCATAGATTGTTTTGATTCTTATTAATTGTTTTTGTAAGACCTGAAAAGGTCAAAGAGAGACTCTAATCATTTGATGAAGGCCCAAATGGTCCACCTTTAGGTTTGACTTATGGGCTAGTATTTGGCATGTAAGAAGATTACATTTTAAGATTAGATTAAGCTAAATAACCATAGAGGTTTAGGCCCAAAATGAAAATATGTTATAGCATGTGAAAGTAGGTTTTATAATTGTAAGACATAAGATTCAAGACTTTTCAAGCCTCAAAATTGTAAAGATCAAGATAGATGAGATGTAAATGATATGTAAAATCCGAATATCACTTAGTTAATTAAAGAGGATTATAGTGGACTCCGTACAAATTCTCATTCTCGAATAGTATGAGATGATAATAACAAGACACGAAAATATGAACTAGGTTCAAATCAAACAATATATATTATGTGAGAGTGAGTTGTTATATTCATTGACCCAACAATATGTGATGCAATGAAATATGTAGTCTAGTATCATACTATATGCACAAATAGATAGTTATCGAATAACAATTATCAATTGGTACCTAGATTAGGGCTGTATATAAAAGTTTTATTTTAGTTTTGGACAATACATTATTGATTATTCTCATCAATGTAATATAAAATTTATGCTTTCATGAAAATTAGAGAAAACTAATTTGAACATTTAAATATTTGATTAACCAAAAAGAAAAAAAGTACAAGCCACCGTGCACACAAACTTACTTTTACATAACTTGCCACACTTCTCGGGGGGTCTACACATCTAGAGCACTTTCACCAGTAATTTACACTAGATTTAACCAGGAACTAGTCCAAAGCAAAAACTGCACAAAGCACATTTTCTTGGTTCTTGGATTGAGTTCAGTTTAGATGATGATTCAGTGGAATTTTCCCATTTTCCCAAGCTTTTCGTGGTGTCCTGTCCTGTCTAACAAACACGCCAATCAAAAGTTCATTTATCTCCATGTTTTGAGAGGAAAAAAAGGTAAGCTATGATTACCATTGTAATTGTTTTTGTTGCCTTTCTTGTTTCTAAATTAAATGTCTCTCGCTAGCTCGATCAATTGATACTTTGCTTTTGACTCCCAAGATTAAAGCTTCTTGCTTTTGACTGCTTAAGTACTACGTGAAATGGGAATGTCAGCATTCTTTGTAATATCAATAATGGATTTTTTTGGTCCTTAATGTGTTTGATCTGATTTTTACTATGGCTTTGTAACATAAAGTTAAAAATTTCCTCTTTACTCGAAGTAATATTACTGCATGCAAACATTCAGATCCAGTACTGTAGTAGCTTTTTGTTTCTTTGTATGTTAAAAGATTTGAATAATCATTAAACTACATAGTGGGAGTTTCGACTTTATGTAGTAAGGTTGGATCTTGTGAGATAAAAGCTAATTTTAAACAGTACGTAAATGGGGGATATTCTCTGCTTTCACCATAGAAATACTACTAGGTATATTTGTTACTATTTCCAAGAACTTGTGTCAAATGAAAATATCTCCTCTTTTTAATTTCTTAATTTGTAAAAGTTATGAAGCAAATGAAATATTATATATGTTTCATTAATTTGAAGAATGAAATGAAAGCAACAAAAGAATATTGGAGTCAGGGTATATATGTATGTATCTTTTGAGGATTTTCAATCATTTTTGTTTATTTCTTTATGATTATATTGGGCTCGAGAAATGAATAGAAATAAGAAAGGAATAAAGACAAGAATGAAATAAAGAGAGTCTTAGTATAACTCTATATACTATAAAATATATTCATTTCAAATAATAAATAATCATGGTTATGAGATTTGATGATTAGAGAAAAGAATATATTTGCAACAAGATTTTCTTATATACATATATTTAAACGAGGACAATGTGTTAACAAATAGATCCTATTTAGAAGCAGTTCTTTTATTTGAAATAAGAGTATATATCTAAACAAATAAGTGCACAAAGAAATTATTAAAAAAGTCTTTTGGTTGACATATTCTTGGATTTGTCACAAGTACATGCAACTAACTACTCCTCAAAGCAGAAAAGCTCTAGTTAAGCATATCCTCTTGGCCCACTCCAGCCAGATACAAGCATGATATAGCAAGTCAGAATTGTCAGACAACAGGGAAATGCACATGCCATACAGGGGACAAAGATTATCTCAAAAACTAAAAAACACAAAAACAAAACATAAAGTATTCCTTCAGTAAACTGCTAAAGCAAATTGTCCCTGACCACTAGAGGCCATTATGTTAACAACACGTTGAAAGCAAAACCAAAAAAAGCACTTTAGGTACCTTTAGATCAATAATTGATAAATAAATTGTTCAATTCGCACTTCATAGCTCGTAGTATTTTCTGTCAAGTCATTCTGTGTAGATTCTGTTGTCAATGGTTGTGACTTTTTATTTATATTTTATTTCTTTATTTTTATATGGGTACTTTTGTTAATTTCTAAATTTTTTATAAGGGTATTTTTTATTATTTTTAAACATAATTTAAAATGAAAAATAGATTAAAAAATTAACCCATTTGAGCATTGATTATACTGAATCTATTAACACTTTTATTTTGTTCTCCTTTGATGTTTTGGTTTTATTGTAGACTTCAATGTATGATTTAGGGAAAAAAAAAAGATGACAATATCCATAGCTTTATGTATAAATCTTCTAAGGGTTAATTTCAATGTCTTTTAAGGAGTAATTTATTGATAAATTTCAAAATAAATTTAAAAAGGGTATTTAAAATCCATTTTAAAAATCAGAGAATCTATTTATAATTATTATCAAATCTCGTAAAAATAATAAAAGTTTATACTTTATTCTACAGGAAGTACATAAAAAGTATTTATTTTTTCTTTCTATACTCACTTTTCTACTCCTTAGCATTCTCCATTTCCCACTTCTTTACTTATTTTAATTCCATCGAGAGCCACATTTAAAATGCTATGAGAAGTGGCACATTTAGATGGATCAATTTCAAGTAAACGAGGCACCCTTTTGGTTATCACTTTTGATACAATCCAGAAAGCTTTGTAAGCAATAGAGATATCACTTTTGGTAACAGATTTAAAACTCTCTAGGAGGAGTAATCTATCAAAAGGAATGTTATTTTATTAATTTTGACCTTCCTCGGAAAGGAAGCCTATACTATTTCAGAATCCGTATATTGTAATATAAATTTTTGTTTCTAAGATATATTTAAAGATTTATATTTTAGATTTAAAAAAAAAAAAAGCAAAAGAGTTCGTATGATTCCACCTGATCTCTCTCTCTCTCTCTCTCTCTTCGAAACTTTTATTCTTCCTTTGGGGCTTTAATGGTACCATATTGTGTGTTTTTGACTACGTGATAATCGAAATCTAAGGAAAACTAATAAAATATTTTCAAAACTTATATTACTCTCGATCCAATCACTTTGAAAATTTGTAACTAAGAACTATGTGTTACATATAATATGGAGACTAAATTTAATCCTACCCTAGTGGCTAAAAAAAATTAAGAATTATAACATTATACAATTGAAGTATGACTTCTCATATTAACATTAATTCGCCTTTTAGTATTCGACATTATAGATAACAAAGATCAATTTCATTATTGTTTTAAAAAATATTTATGAACATGAGGATCTTAAAATCTAAACCTAGGAGTGCAAATACCAAAATATGCCTATCGTATCCAAAATTTTATTGATTTTGTGTGAAAAGAAACAACAAATCTCAATATGGCGTAGGAACAGTTAGAACAAACAAGACATATGTAGGTCTACATGGAAGCATCTTTACTTTTATTTACTAAAAAAAAAATCTATTTTTTATTCTTTTTATTGATTTTAATTTTTCTCTTTATTGATAGTGATTCAGTCTTTGTCTTGAGTGTTGATTGCTGTGAATATACCCTCCTCAAAAGTTGTCCCACGGCAGATTCAATCCCCTCAACGAGGAGGTTAATTAACTCAAATAAATTGTCTACAGAACATTTCAAAAGCATCAAATATACCCCTCACTTGTTGGTTTGGTTGTGATGATTATGAAATAAAGGATGCATCCATTAAAAAATTTTAATTACATTATTAGCATCCAGAGGTGTCTCTTCTGAGATAAAATCCTAGGTCCACCGATACACACATTTCTCCTTCCTTTACATAGTGGCTTTAGTTGTATGTAATATTTTATTGATAAATACTTCACACGCAATTCTTTGGCATATAATACATATGTGCACTTAAATTATCTGCTTTATTAAGTATTTTAACTATAACTTAGAATGTAAATGAAAATACTCGTATAAATTAATAATATGTTATCAATTTGGTATTATATATATGTATGTATGTCGCCGTCCAATTTTATATTGTATGATTAATGATACTATTCACACTACTATATTCATCAAAGATAAGAACATAGAAAGTGCATGTGATAGAAAGTGCATGTGAGATATATACGGGTACATACGTGTACAGATGTATAATTATTAATTTTCAAGTAACATGTCACTTTTGGTATAACAAATATAAAAATCGTAAGAGATATGTATCTTATATAATTATACCAAAGAATTATGCACGGATCTATAAAGTATATACTCGTATACTACTTTATGATAAAATATAAAATAACTTCTTCTACTTTATCATTTATATTAAACAAATCTTTCTTTTCTATAAATCAAACTTTTATGGTTGTGCGAGTTATTCTTTAAAGCCGTGAGATTGAATCTACATAGATTCTGCTCTATTCAAGTTACAGGTATAAATATTAACTTTTCATATAATAAAATTGGACAGAGACGGAGCGATAGATTTGCAAATAAGGTATGAAAGAAATATAATATATAATAATAAATTGTGGTTGTCTTTTCTTATCTGGAATAGAGAATTAATTGTTTATTATCAATTGGCTGAGGGTCGATATTACTTTTTTTTTTCTTTTTCTTTTTTGTAGAATCTCATGTTACTTTTTCCAAAATTTTTGAGTTGGGTTAGGCTTCTATTTGTGCAATAATTTCCTACATATATTCTCTCCTTTTCTGGCTTTTTTTTTTGTCAAAAGTTGAGCCCAGCCCAGGACTCCTCCTTGCATTCGCCCCCTGCCATGATTGTTGTAGCTTTTGCTTGTTGCTTTTGCAAAAGGATGATATAATTCTTGATGCTCCGAGGGATCTTTGATAATACCTTTGAAACATAAATTCTAAACTTAAAAGTTTGATTGAGATTTGATAGGGTTTTTCTTTTATTTGTTTGCTAAAATGTGGCTCTATTTAAAACATTTGTTTGTAATAATATTAGAAAATATACTTTACGAAAAAGCATATATAAAGTGGTCCTCTTTTTTTCAAACAAATCTCATTTTTTATGAAAAATCAACAAATTTTAGAACAATATCTATTGGGTATTCACTTGTTGACAAATGAAAGAAACATTTGGCTCTATTTAAAAACATTTGTTTGGAATAGTAGCACTAGAAAATATATTAATGAAAAAGCATACATAAAATGCTCCTTTTATTTTTCAAGCAAAGCTCAAATTTTTTGCTTTTATGAAGAATCAACAAAATTTCAGAACAACGTCTATTGGGTATTCACTTGTTGATAAAACAAAGAAACGTTTTGACTCTTAGCATGACAATTATTATTATTTTGATTTATGGTACCACTCTTTATCTATCTATATACTTTCAAACCGATCGAATTGTTAATTATCCCCGTATGATATAAACGAGAACATCTTTTTTGACATTTAAAAGTGTTGTCCACAACACTAAAAACATTTTCCATACATCCTTAGTATTATAATGATTGTGAAGGAGTAAAATCGACGATAAAAACAGTTGCCATGCAAAAGCTAAAGAAAATCAATTTATATATGTGAAATTCTGCTGCCTTTTTACCTTTTCATGCCACACCACATGACTCTCTTATATTATAAATTAAATTAAATTGGTTTTCATTGTACAATAATTCCTTTTGTGCTGTAAAAACTTTGATTTACAATTTGATAGTACCTAGTTGAGGATCAGAACATACCCATTATGCATATATAATTGTTTTGTGAATATCAATATCAAATCTAGAGTTTTAATAATTTTCTTAATATTAGACAAATTATAATGATTAGAATTTGACTCTCTGGACTAAAGCATGTTGCTTTTGACTGCCAGGAAGTATATAAAATGGGTTGCCAGTTCGTGTACGATCAAATTGATAGATTTTGTGGCCCTAATTAATTTTGTATGGTCCGATTTTACATGTGACATAAAGTTGAAACTTCTCTTTATTGCTCGAAGTTATAACCGCAAAACATTCACTAGCTATATAGAGCTTTTTGGTTCTTTGTGACATAAAGTTGAAGACTCTAAAGTGATTGATTAAACACAGACGGAGCTGCTGCGGGAAGTGTCACCACTTTGGCAGGTTGGTTAGCTAGGTTGGATCTTAGCTGGAGAGAGTATAATTTCTTCCTGATTAAATCATTAAAAATTAACTGGTTAATCTTTGCAGATAGATTTTATCGATATAGATTCCTGTTGATAAACTATAACAAAGTTTTATTTTATATCTGTCTGTCTATACATCTTTAATGTTTTTGTTAATGATGGTGTTGCATGTTTCAAGTTTGCTTTTCAGTTTTTGTATCTTTTGTGATCTGGTTAATTTTAGTTTGGGATAATTATATAGATTAATTTGTAATAATATGACTAATGATGTGATAACTCTATATTAATTACATATATATATCACGTAGAATACAAAAATGGCGACTACAATGAAATCTTTATGATTTTAAAGATTTAAAACTATATATTCATAACAGAAAATAGTATGATACCGGTATACCGATTATTCGTGTCGATGCTTCGAAACTGTCTTTTTATTTTTGTTTTCACTAATGAATAACGTTAAATGTCTTAAATGTAAGACTAGTACTATGAAATATATGATTAGATATAGCATGTAGAGTATAAGAATTAAGTTAATACCATTCATAATATTAAACGACCTAGTAACTAGTGATCACATGAAAAACGAGCATAGAACATAACATATTTATAATAATAATCTTACTCTTACATTAACCTAACAATAAGTAAAATATAGAGTTAACATTACCGATATATATTATATTATTAGTGTATATATATATTGGATGAAGTTACCATGCATTCCTTTTTATGATTTATATCATGCCGGGAAGCTTTATTCGAAGGAAACAATTATTTCCGTAGTGTTATTATGGCAGTACTTTATTCGGTCCTGTTTTCTAACGCTTTACACATGGAGTTGTCATGCGGGTCCATATGATTCATGTATTTGATCAAGGCGCCACCCTTTCCCTTCCCTTCCCTTCCCTAGATTGTTCAAACATCATTGGATGCTATGCAAATTCAAATCCATTCCAATCCCTCTCACATTACATCTGTCTCTTTGCTTTATTGGGACAGTCTACTGATCTTGCAGTACTATAAATTAACATTGATAATATATGCTATCTGCAGTCTTAGATAATTTCATATCTATGAGCTAGCTAGGGTTTTAAAAACCCTAAAACGATTAAGAAACCCTCCATGATTCTCTCAATTAGACACCAAAAATGAACCCTAACAACCTTTAAAATTGGGCTTCGGTTAGAGTGGGCCGGGAGTTTGGTGCACCCTCACTCCAATCCCAAACTTTTGGCCATTTTTTTTGGAACTTCTTTTGGGTTTTTTTCTCGAATTTTTTGGGGAGTGTTTAGGCGCACTAAGTGAATTTTGGCCAGGCCCTTTGAATTGTAGTATTAGTTCAATAGTTTTAGGACAGCAGTAAAATTCTTTATTGGTAGTGTTAAATACTAATCTTGAAGTACGTCAATTAAGTATTAACTAAAGTTTTTAGGCTGTGAAATCTAAAAACAGGCATGGGAGATCAGATCTCACATTTACTAAATTAAACTTATTTTTAGATGAAGTGATTTCCTAACTGACATGAATTTTTATGTTTTAAATATACATTTGAAATGTATATTAATTTTTATAAATACATAAAAAATAATGACACATAGTACATAGATATAATCTGAAATCATTGAAAGTATACCAATGTTATCTAAAAGTGTCAACAAGTCCCACTAAGACTCTATATATATATATATATATATACATCCTCTCTAATTCATGTATTATAATAACAATATATGTGTAGAATATGAAGCCAGTAATTGTGTGATCCCTCTTGAATCATGAGAAATTATTAGTTCTTATCATTAAAATGAGATGATAGACATAATTAACAACAGTGTCATCGTTTTATAATTAATGTATGGATCCAAAAACTAGGATTTAATAAAAAAATAATGTTATGCATGATTAAAAAATAATAAAATAAAGTTGTCAAGTACTTGATAGATCTTACTGACACACTTGCTCACGTAACACAATCATACCCTCTTCAGCTATGGTAATCTTTATAACAAACACTAAAAGCCACGTTGGAGGCAGCCAGGCCCCAACGTGGCTCCCCCCTGCGCTGCATTCAACTATAAATTATTCGAATCGAGTGTGTACAAAAGAGATAATAATACAACTCTTATATGAGATCGATGATCAATCAATATATATATCTATATCTATATATATGTCTCGTGCTGAACAAACAAGATATATAGTTTCAACAGTCCTTGTCGATATCTTGACTGCTGGGCTAGATTTGCCTGTGAACTCTGCTTAAAAGAATTCTAGGGTTTTGTTTGTTATCTAGCTAGAGACCAGCTGCCAAGGGCAGATAGAAAAGCCGAAATTTGTCTGTGAGAAGTTGTACGAGACCAGAGAGAGCAGCTGCTATCTGTGTTTTGTTGGTGGGTAATTCTAGTAATTGATGATGATGATGATGCCAACTGGGTTCAGATTCAATCCCACTGATGAGGAGCTCATCGATATACTTGAAAGAAAAGTTACTGGCAAAGAAATGCCTCTCCATGATCGTTTCATTGTTGAAAGAAACGTATATGAGCTAGATCCTCATGATCTTCAATGTGCGTGTGTTCACTGTTTAAGCTTAATCTCTCTTCTTCTATTATCTTACTATTTCATTTCTAATCCTCTATGTGATGCTCTTTTGCTCTTTATTTGCACCTCAACCCTCTTCTCCTTCGGTAAATGCATCTGGTTTTAGGTTATTTCTCTATTTCCAATCGATTTCTATATTCTATTTTATTAGATTCAGAATATATGGTATGCAAACGTGTTGTAACAATATTAATTTCGGCCATGCATGTAGCTCATTCCCTGCTGCTTATCTATGCATCTAGTACCTTTTGTTGCCTCATCCAATATCAAATCCAGATTCCATTTATCTACATTCATTTTTCTTTCCATTTTTGTTTGATTTGGAGCTTCTTAGAGGAAACAAGACTGAGTTTCCTAATAAGTTTTGTTCACAAGCATATACATACGTACACACATACATATACATACATACATGCATACATACATATACATACATACATATATATATATATATATATATATATATTAAACAAAGCCAAGTCAAAAGGTATTTTCCGTTTGCTAATGTTGAATATGATCAAGGCAATCATTTTTCCCAATTAATATATATATATCTCTGTTAACATATGTGACATATTCTTATATCTTTTATATATCTCAGCTGGGTTATTCATTTTCTGTTCCTTTTTGTGTTGATGTAGGGGATCATTCGGTGATGTTATCTAGCAACGAGAGATATTGCTATTACATGAGAGAGACCGATTCAAGAGAAGTATCAGGTCGAGGATGGTGGAGAGCAACAGGCCATGTTAAGAAAATTTATGCCAATAATAAGCATGTGGTGGGCTACAAGAGGCCCCTCACATTTCTCCGGTTCACAGATAATGAAAGAAAGCGAAAAAATGGCTTCAAGACTAATTGGATTATGCACGAATACAGCCTTGACTCCAACCAAACGGTTTGCGCCTTTTTCTTCTTGTTCCACCCATTATTTTTTCTATTATTTTCATGATACACACACACACACACACAAAACACTGCATGTTTATATTTTGAATCTCTTAATTTCTCGTAAAGCCTCACTTCATTGCATTGTACAAAGGGTGATTTTGAGAAGGTTTTAGCTCAAAAGTGTAGTTCTTGAAAAGTAAACGTTTCTAGATTTGTCGATAGTAGAAAACTATTGTGACAACTCATTGCACATGGACTTGCTTGTGCAAATGTAACTCAACGTACTGTTTCAATAGCTGTACTATTGAAGTCGATCAAGTACTTTGTAACTTTTAATAAAAGGGAGAGAGCAAGCATATTCCAAGATATTTATCTCTCACATAATGCATACCTCTAGAAGTACTCTCTAGTCTCTAATTAGAACATAGCTTCATAAAAACAACTTTATTTATATAATTTTTTCGACTTCATTACTGAAAACTTTTCTTTAACGTCTTGTAAGATTTAGTTAAAAATAATTTTGATTTTATCAAAATTAATTAAACCAAAATTAAGTGTGAATTTATGTCCACACATATGCCCTTTTTTTCAATTATTTTGTCCAAGGATTTAGCATATAATTAACTTTTTTTGGTTTTTATTTTTTCTTGCTTTTTAGTGGAGGGAATTCACGAATTCAAGTGTTAATAATTACGAGAATATATATATATATATATATATATAACTTAGTGGAAAATTTATAGTTAACGTATGAAACGTCTATTATATCAATCAGTCAATATATATCCCATGCATGAATGTTCATTTGTGGCAATAATTCTTTTTTACCTTATGATTACATAGCTTAGCTTTTAGCATAGACTTTAACATCTAAAGCGAACTAAAGTCTATGATTGTACGAATTAACAACAAATAAAAAAAGAAAAAGTAAACATATTTTGCATCGCACAAGTTAATAAAAGTGTGGCAAAGGGTCAAAATAGTGATGTTGAATCCTTATAAAAAGTGTAAAAAGTTCAGTTTAGGATCTTTGGTTAGAACTTCGATTATCACAGTAGTCGATATATTCCAACTTAAATGACATGTGAAACGCTATTCACAATTAAACTATCACATTTCAAATCACAATCGAAGTTAAATCGAATCTAATTACTGTATATTATTGCTTGCTTTTAACTTTAGCATATTTAAGGATTATAGAATTTTCTTAATTATTCAATTAATTTCTAGCTTGATGATGTAACCATGTTGACTGGAAATTAATTCAAATTTCGATCTTTTTGTTAATTTTTCAGGAATGGAGACTTTGTAAGATCAAATACAAAGGAAAGGCAAGTGTAAGAGAAGAGCTGGAGAATATTAAAAAAAGTTACAAATTGAGGAATGGATTAGAAGCCAACAATTCAATAATGGTAATGCAGCTCAATTTTATTGGTGAAAAGCAGCAGCAGCAGCCGCAACCATTTGAGCTAGACAGTGCATATGAGCCATATTCTGAAGTGAGCAGTTCAATGGGGATGCAGCAATTTGAGTTTGTTTGTGAACAGCAGCAGCCACAACCCATAGAGCTAGACAACTTGTATGAGCCATATTCTGAAGTGAGCAGCTCAATTGGGATGCAGCATCAGTTTGATTTTGGTGGAGAAAAGCATCATCAACCACAGCCAATACAGATTGACTCTGAAGATGGAGTTTATGAGCAAAACAATATGCAAGTGGAAGTGATGGATCATGAGCAGCAACCTACAGCACAGCAGTCAAATGCTTCATATGATCCAATCCTAACCCACATTGCAAATCTAAATTATTACTTTGATGATCAGCTTGAGCAACCAGATTCATCAGAGGAACTGTTTCCTAGCCTTTGGTCTTTTTAGAAACTAGCTAGCTTAGCAGCTAGGATTCACCAACCATGAATCCTACTTTCTATGTATGGAAATTTTAATGTTCATACAATTTGATCTTCTTTATTTTATTATTATTTTTTTTTTACTTTCCCTTCAATGTTGGCTTATTTAGATATCATTATATATTTTAATATATGATTCGATTGTTTAGAAAAAAAAAATTAAATTGCAGCATAGGACTTACCAATATGTGTGAAACTAGCATGAGTAGTAAACCATTTTCTTATTCTTTAATTAGGTTAGCAAAGTTGGTAATTCATTTACAACAAAGAAATAAACCAACCCTATCTCATATAATTACAAGAGACTAAACTTAACAAAGATCATAATTTAATGTCAAATCAATTTGCAACTATTTTTTTCACATTTAATGAAAAACAATTGCAAAAAATTAATATCCACCAATATTCATTAACTAGTTACAAAAACAAGAACTATGATCGCAGTGCATGCATTAAAGAAAATAAAGAGAAAATTACAAAATCGAGATAATGCACATATAGTGAAATATCAATTATGAAGAAAAGCAATTGGGCCAAAAAAACCATGGGCCGAAAGATAGGCAGATAGGCTTCAAGTTTTTAGTTGGGCAAAAAAAGAAATGGGCCAAGAAAACCCAGAGTGATATTTAATACCATTTTTATGGTTGAGATTGGATTTAATAAGTGTAATTAATCCACATTGAAAATGACAAATATCAAATTCAATCTCTAGTCTTAAAAATAAATTAATAAATAAACCGTCAAAATTCATGTAAAACTAAGTACTGGCTCTTGAACCTACCCCTTTGTAATGTAACCCAATATAGCTTTTGATCGAATTTGGACCTCTTTAAGAATTAGGGGAGCCTCTTGAACTTCAATAGGCCATATCGGGCTAGGTTCAGAAAACGAACCATGAAGAGGACCAAGTAAAACTTTGAGTTTGCAACTTGTGACACTTAAAAATTTAGACCTAAAAGAATACCCCACCATTGATATGTTTAACGTGAAATCTGACCATGATCCATTTGTTAAGATTTTTAAAATATTCTTACATATAAAATCAAAATTTAACGAATTGACATAAATGCCCTTTATTCATCCATTGATTTTCAAGCACACTACACTAGACTAAGGGCACGTTTGGGAGTAGATTGGACTAATTTTACTCATATTCTCACATTTAGCGCACATTTGAGATTTTAGGATGGGACAAGCATCCGTTTAAATACCCCTTCACAGTGCCGCTCTAGACCATTGAGTCCTACCTTAAACGATGGGACTTGTAGTCTCAAGCTGGGCCAAATTTAATTTAGTTATTTATTTATTATTTTGAATTAAAATAAAAAATATAATACAATATAATAATAATTTTTAATTTTTAACAATATTTAAATACTTACTTATTTTTGCATAAAATTTTTCTTGATTGTTTATTTGTAAAAAACCGATGAAGTAATAATATTGAATTTAATTTTAAAATTTATATAAAATTAATTAATAATATAAAAATGTTTTGAATTATTATTTTTATAGATATATAAACAAGTACTTAATATTTTTTTATCTAAATGTTCAATTAATTTTTTTCAAATTAAACTTGAACAAATATTAAATTAGTTTATATTTAAAATTATTTTTTAATTATCATCCACTAATATAGTCCAGTCTCACATTACATCAAATATAATATAGTACTATATATAATTCAGTCCAATCTCAATCCCAATTCTATTTTCATTCTCAATCTTAGTTCAACCTACTTCTGACCCTCAAACACAACCTAACTATCAAATAAGTATAAAAAAGAAATGGACTAATTACATAAACACCCTTTAACTTTTGACTTAATTTTATACGTATCTAATTTTTGTACTTTTATATTACTGTCTACCCCTCATTATTCATAAAGTCATCGTAGACTACCGTTCTATTAATTTTTCTGTTAAATACTTGTAAATAAATCGATATCAAAATTATAATAATCATTTAAGTCAAAATATATAAAGTAAACTAAAATGTACAAATAGTTGGACTCAAACTTGGGACCAAGATTTTAAAACTCTCTTATACAAACTCACTATACCACCAGCCCAAAGAGACCAATTAAATTAAATGAACAAAAAGTATATTTAAAATCTAAATTGTAACAAGCCAAATCCCTAAAACACTCTCCTCCTCTTAACACTTCCCTCCTTTCCTTCTGTAACCTCACATAGCAGGTTCGGCTCCCCTTTCGGATCCATCAACAAAGATGTCAAGCATCATTCCTCAATCTCGCATTTCTTCTTAGCTCAAACTCTTGGCACTTCCCTCACCTACTCAACTCCCTCAAGCTCCTTTTCTTTCACTCGTGCTTCTCCGATCCAAATCTGCGGCACGTGACGACATTTGAAAGCAAATCAAGTGAGATTTGTTGTAGATAAGGAAGGACTCGGAAGCGGCCTCATCATAAATTTCGTCATCATTGAGAATCGATTTTAAGTCTGAGAAAAAAAAAGGGAGAAAGTTTTAGATCCAAAACACAAGAAAAAATGCAAATTGAAATTGAAATGAGATAAAAGGAGAAGGGAAAAGGACTTTGGCCAACGTATTGGATTTCGCCAGCAGGAGAGTTGAGGAGGAACCATTTAGCAATCTATTTCTTCTGCTTGGGGCTGAGCTCGACTTCTTCCACCATTTTTTCCCTTTTTGGTTTCTGTAAAAAATATTGGGGATTTTTAAAGGAAATGTATATATGCAGTGAATATTTGGAAGATCGGGAAAGGAGGTCGTGTTGGTTTTTTTTTCTTTTTTTTAATAGCTTGAAATCAGTATTATAATAAATAATAAATACTGCATGTAATATATGTAATATAGATAAGTACAGAGTTGGCGTGATAGTAAGGTTAAATGTATTTTGTTGAAGGGTATGAGTTCGAATCTTATTAGTTTAAATTAAAAAAAAAAATTTAAAGGGTATTTTGGTGATTGCGATCAAAATGAATAGGAAGATGATTTCATCTAATTAAAAAATTAACGAAATGGTTTTTCATTGTGAGTTTATGAAAATAAATTCACGATAGCTTCATAAAAGGGATTATGTGTGATTAGCTCGTAAAGAAACATAGTAAGGCTAATTTTGTCTCCTGAACAATTCTACAATAGCCAGCTTTACAAGGATTGCATGATAGTTTTTTACATTAGACCCATACAACAAATAAGTGTGTTTAGAAGGTTATTTTCATCCATCCAAAATATGTTATGGCTCGTTTTACAAAAATGATTAAAAGTAGACTTGACAATAGATCGTATTAGAATAGTTTTTTATCGTTTTGTATTTGTATCGTGTTAAAATATGTTAATCCAAATACGATCTGTTAACTTAATAGGTCTAAATTTTGAAACATAAACTCAACTGTTAACTTAATGTGTTATCCGAATCTAACCTATTTAACCTGCTTTTTATTTTAAAGTTAGATAATAATATGTGTAATACAAATTGTATAATTTCTAAACATAAACATAACTAATAGTTTATACATTTAATATTTAAGGAATATTTTGAAATCTATTGAAATATCTAAATTTAATATTATATGAAAATATAAACAAAGTTTTATATCTAACATTATTTAAAAATCCATCTAAAGCATATTTAAGATAAATAATTAAAATATCTAATTATTGAATGATTCTTGAAAATAAAATATGACATTTTTTATGCTTCTTTCTTATATTCTCATCAAAATGTCACACTCGTACATACCTAAAAAATAATACAATAATTTATTATATTTTTTATTTATCATAAATAAATTTATTAAATTATCTTTAATATTAACATGTTAAATAGATAAAATAATTTGTTATATGATAAATCTAAATATAATATAATATCAAATCAGTTTTATAGTTTTATATTGATAATCTATGAATAATTTGATTTGATAATATTAAATATAAATTATATTTTTATCGAATTGATTTACGTCGTGATAACGGACCGCGTTGAATTTGTCAGGACCAATTAAAAGATGATGTTTCTCAATGAACTCGGCTGGCAGGGTGGCATTGGGCCGTGGCGCCTTTTCAGGACCCAAACACAGCACTCACATTGCATTGCCTCGTCTGTTTGGTTCCACTCTGCGTTGCATGACTGTCTGTCATCACTTCACTCTCTCACAATCAGCTGAGATAGCTCTGAGAACATTATTGACTGTTTGGTAATAATCAACTCTCAATCACTCTCTCTGTAAATTTACTTCTTGCCATTGTTGATTTTTGTTGTAATAATCAAAAACCCTAATCAAATTTCCTATTTATAGTGCATTTTTATGATCAGTTCTTGCTTTTGCTTGTCCAGGGTTTCTGGGTCTTTTTGAATGTTGATTTCTGTATCTGGGTTTGTGATGGTTCTCTTGGTTTTGTTTTATTTTAGTTTTTCTATGAATGAGTTGAATTGAGAGTTAATTTCAAGGTTTAGGATTTCGTGTGAAGCATTTGAATTTATTTATTTCAGAATAATTAATGTAGGGTTTTGTTTGGAAGTAAAAGAAAGTTGAATTTTGTTTGGGAAATACAATCTCTGTGTTATTTGTTTATTGATTTCATGTATGGCTCGAGTTTTCGCTATTGTTGTTGGTATGAGAATGGATGATAAAAGATGCTAAAAATTGGAGTTTGAGATTCAATGTTTGTTGTTATATTGGTTCTTGGAAACCAGAGTGGAGAAATTGAAAATGTAATTAAGCTTGGCGGTATTTTTCGAACTAGGCTGAGTATGATATATTTTTCATCTAAATATACTAGAATGTTTAAAATATAGTTCCCTTCCTGTACATGTCGCTGGAAATGTAACTAAGCTTTATAATTTTCTTTTTTAAAAAAGTGTTAACTTGTTTGTGGCATCTGATTTGGTAGGAACTGCTGTTGTAATTCAGGAAGTTATTTGCAACTTCTTGGTTTCTATATGAACGCCTTTGGCACAAGCTTTCTTATTGGATTAATACATATATGCATGTTGGCTAGTTTTAGGCTTATTTTAAACCCATTAGGTTTAAATCTGAATCTTTGGTTTTCTCAGCTGACATTGACTTAAACTGCTTGAGGACACGTGCCTGAAAAGAAGTTGAGCAATGGTTCCTTCAGATGTATGCCCAACTGAAGATGCCATCCAATTATTCTTAGAATACTTGGTTGATCCAATGCTACCAGCAAAATCTTCTATGCGAGATACTCTGTCACAATCTCAACAGCAATTGGTCGCAAAACAGGTTTAATTTTCTTGGACTTACTTGCCTTTAAGTTCCTTGCTATGTAAACCTTCATTATGAATCAATTTTGACCTTACACATTTTTAATTGTGGTCTGATGCTCTATTTGCGTATTTGTTGTCCTCATTAAATTTTGGATTATATATTTGGATATGTTGAAAATTACCATGTAAAGTCTTAATATTATCTTGAAAATCATTAACTTACGTGTCACCGTTGTTCCCGTGCTTATTTGTAGTATTCATTCACGCATTTCCATTTACTATTTTGGTAGGTGCATGCTGTGGTTTTACTGTACAATTACTATCACAGGAAACAGCACCAGCAGTTAAAGTTCGAAGGTTTCGAGTCATTTTGCAAGTTAGTGGTGATTCAGAGACCAGCTCTGTTAGCACATATGAAGCTCATGCAAAGATGTGATGATTTGGATTTGAATGACCTGGAAAAACAGCTTTCATTGACAGAGAAGACAGTTATGGATGCATGTGATATAACCAAGAATTTAGATGCATCAAAAGATATTCCAAGCGTGGAAGGATGGCCGGTTTCCAAAATTGCTGTTTTTCTAGTTGACTCAAGAAAGGAGAATTGCTTTCTCCAATTCAGTTCAATTACTCAAGGGGTTTGGTCAGTCATTGAAAAAGATGTGAATCTGTCTAGTTGCATTTCAGACGTTACAATGGAGGGAAAACATAAAATAAAGAAGATAAAAGTAACTAAACGACCTTTGAGAGATGAATCGGGTGCTGACAACCTTTCGTTTCAGCAACTTGCATTTTCAGCTGTTAAGGAGGCAGTGGGTATGTTATCTTCCCAATTCATTACCTTGTTAGATGAATATATCAATAAAAGGTTAGAAGTATAATATCTTTTACAATTGCCTAAATGGTATAAAAATCTCATGATAGAATGGCTTGTAGACATCTGAATGATAAGTTTGAATTGTCTTTACACTGTGGTTAATCTTTTCCTTTCTATGTTAAAAATGATACTATCTGCCTCTAAAATGTTAAGCTTTGTTGCTCAAACATTGGAACATCCTTTATTTATTTATTTATTATTATTATTATTATTTTGTTATAAATAGGTAAACCCTAGCTGTCAAAGAAGTAGCTCAAGGAGTTTTGCTATTAAAAAGAAGATAAAAATTAATTACAGGTAGCAAAAACCAACCAAAATTGTGGGAAATTTCATTGATCTCCTTCAGGCTTAGTTAAAATATAGGCAGACCTCTTACAATTAAGGAAACGGTCATAATCATAAAATTTATTTGAAACATTTCTTGCAAGAGAGGTTTTTGCCTATTCTCCAAATTAAACAGGTTCCCTTATACTTATCCAAAAAATTAATAAATGAAACAAAAAAGGTTTCCTTATAATTAAGTCAAACCACACGGGTAAGGAATTAAACAAGATATGCAGGATCCTAATAAGAAGTCAGAGAAGCAATATTTCCATTGAATCTTGAACAAGTAATCTCTGAATTTCCATAGTGTGATCCAGCAAAAGCAGTCTGGATAGGATAGTCGCCAGTTTGCTAAGGCTTCAGCCTGAGGATTTCCTTGTTAATATTGGAATCAAAGAACTGCAGGCTGCAAAGCTTCATCCCACAATTGAGCCAGTAGGTCCGAGACTGCCAAGGGGGATAAGATTTGGGGCAAGGATAAATGTCAACAGAGAGTTTACACACAAGCCAAACACGATTCCAGGCCTTTTAAAAAACTAGATCCACTGCAATCAAGATAGCTTTCAACTCAGAATGATATATTGGAAACTTCTACGAGATTTATTTTCTGGCACAATTTTGTATTTACACAGTTATTTTGGCTATCTTTATTATTTGTGTAAGTTGTTCAGCTTGATAAACGAAAGCTTTAACTTATGAATTCAAAGAATCAATTCATTTTTGAAGGAGATTAGCTTTTGTAGTTTGTTTCATGTGCACTTGCTTTTGACCTTTAAAAATTATATTGCCTCCTGCCTACTTAATGCTTTCATTATCTGATTTTACCAACCAAAGGCTTGCACTTATTATCTTTTGGCCTTTTGTTCTTAAAATTTTGAAAGATCTTTTTAAACATGATTATTTTATTTGAACAGGTTTTAATCAAAGTGATCTTACCATTATGAGAAGCAATGTTGTGTACTCTTTGACTAAAGAAAAGACAGCTGCTCGCTTTTATATAATGCAACCCACTCAATCAGAAAAGGATGATATTATCCAAATTCCTATTAAAGATGTTATCGACAGGTTTTGTAGTCTGACCTTTCTTTACTAATATGAAGAACTTGCCGCATTTGGTTCTAATCTGATCTTTGATTCTATGTTAGTACTTTTTTTTCTGGTTCGCTGCATTATGTTATCCTTTGGTGATTATACATAACCATGAAAAATGTTTAAGCTGGTTACGCTTTGTTACACAACAAAATGGACAATGAATTATAATGTAGGTACTAGGTATGGCAAAATGCACACTTTGGTGACAACTACACTTAACATCTTATATGATATACTTGTTCTTCAAAATGTGGACAACAGCTTGGAGAATGGAATATGATACAATTGTGAGTATATGGTTTTTACTTGATTGCATTTAACATTTAGAGCTTTCTAGCCATTGGTAGGTAAACTCTATCAATGTCACCAACATTTTGTGTGTTTGTCTTCGAGATCTATGATTATAAGATAACTTGATACAACATAAATGCTGATTTCCTTCACTGTAGACTATTTTCAGAATCTTGATATTTGACCGTACCTTGGCAACATGCCTTGCACCATGCTGAGGCTATGATGGGGATGTGAGGTGCAATGGGAGTGAAAAGTAAGTCTATAACAATATGCGATGGGTTAGGATGTGTCAGAAAATGCTTTTGCTAAGTTAGTTTGGCACTAGGCTAGCTTAGGCACAAATGTCAGATGCGGCACTTGCGAGGAATTGGCCCAACAGCAGCTGGGTTGCAATGTCTTGACAGGTGGCTTAATGATATGGTTGGGTCCTTTATCTTCCTTTAGAATAAAATAAAATAAAATGAAAAGTTGGAAGTTGTTGTTTCCGTAGACAATATGTTTTGTTCAGATTTTGATATGTTTGTGCCTGTAGGCAGTGCACACTAAACCTCCAACTCAGTTTATTGAGAGGATGGCTGGGCAGGGTCTTCGCACTATCACAAGGCATTATGATTGCTAGAAAAAGCCCTGTAACAACTATTCAATATGTAGCTTTAAGGTGGAGTTTCTTATTTTACTCCCAATCTTTTGAATCCATGAGAAAGATTGATTTAACCATCAACACTACTAAAAGAACGTAAATCGGGTGATGGACCTCAAGTAGCTACCGTAAGTGATCAACCCTCATAAATAGCAAATACTAATATAAATGATTTTGGTCTAAAAAATTTTCCAGATAATTCCTCTCTTTTATCCTTATATATATATATATATATATATAATTTGGAATGCTGTTTGACTTAGATTGATGTTTCTTCTGTTTTTGCATTTGTTGTTTTCTTAGGGTTTATATGGTGAGCCACTCATTTACTTTCATAACATTTTCTACTTTATAAATGAAAAATATTACTGCAATTTTCTGTAGATTTCCTGATCAAGCATATTGTTTTGCAATTGGAGTAGCTTCCAGGGACCTTTGGTCATGAAGAATTCCAACCAATGGCAGACTACCCCAGTCGTCGAATACTTTCATCTGCTTCCTTATGCTGGATTTCTGTCAGAATGGTTTGCTAGGTGTGCAATTTTTTTTTTTTTGGTTTTGATTTTGTTTGTTCCTTTTTTTTTTTTCCAGATATACTGTAATTCCTAATGTTCTATGACATAAAATTTATCATTATCTACATCAAGAGGGTCCTTACTAATTTTTTCCGCTGATATGCAAGTATGCTTTCGTGTGCAATTGGAGACTGATTTTAAGAATCGGTTCTGCAGAGTTTATAAATTTTTGGGTATTCAGTTTTGATGATTTCCATTACTAAAAAACCTATTGACCTAAAAGCTTAAATCTGTAGGTTAGGATCCAATATTAATATTTAAACTCTTACATGCCCCCTCACATGTAAGGGTCTCAAGTGTACTTGCATGTGAACCAAGCCTCGTATAGGCCAAACACGATCAATTTATTCTCATTTAATTAGCAAAACAGGGAAATTCGAAAACAAGACTGTGTGACTATTCATGCTTTTGTACAATGTCAATAAACCACTGAATGGTAAAAGTTTAAACTTGTAGGTGAAGGCTCACATTGATATTTTAACTTCAAATAACTATTTAAGATATTATTCTGATGATGTAAATTCAATTGCTTTCAATATATTGTCATTATCTGAAATAAAATCTGTTTTAATTTGCTTATCTAGTTAACTAAGAGGATGGCAAGGATATTAGCACAGCTTTTATGTGTTTGTGTGTGATTATTTCCCTTTTATAGATGTGGTCCCTAGTCTTGCATGCACGCATTACTCTCCAAAGCCTCATAAATAAGAAGGTGGACCTGGAGCTGGTCTACTTTACCCATTTTGTATTAGTTTATTATGTTGTTACACACTTGGTTTTGAGGACCGTAGTGTTTTCCATGATACAAAGTGAATACAGGATCTATTTGGTATGAATGCATTAATCACCTTTTAGTCAATTACTTCTTGGTTTGTTCTGGTATTGTAACTTTGACTCAAATTTTTGGGTTGTTCAGTTTAATTTTTTATTTTTCTTCTTGGTTTTCATTAGGTGTTTTTATAGAGTAAGAAGCCTTCTGCTTGAATGTGAGTTGATCTTGAAGGTGTAAACATAATCGCCTGCTAAAAATTACTTGCAAACAAATGATCTATCATTTTAATCCACTAGTGTTTTTATTATTTATTTATGTTTTTAGAAATATTACTTTTTAAACTGTTATTTTAAGCTCTATATTTCAACCTGATATTCTAATGGAATGTTGTTGAGTGGCAGTTTTGACTTTCTCTTTTTAAACAACATAATGACTAAAGAGTCTGTGTATGTTGAAGAAATAGTAACCTCTTGCATGAGATATTTGATTCTTTACAAATGAACTAGTAGTAAGTTACCATTGTTGAGTGTAATTTATTTAGCAATTTTTGTTGAGTATATCAATTAAATATAATTAAACACATTGCATTCTATGTCACTTGCTGGTGTAACCGAGCTGGTACAAATGGATCTCTGGCTTCAGTAGTTCTATCAGTTACAGAAAATTCACATAATATTGATACTACTACTTAACTATCGAATCAGTCTCTTGGGTCTTCGTGGTTTCAGCTTTTGATTTAGAATTAGTAATCTGCGATGATTTAAAATGTAATTGTTGTTTTGCAGGGAGGTGCTTTCTAATGGTTTGCAAGATCAAAGGTTGGGATCAGATGATATAAATTTAAGCAGCTCTAAGAGGATTGAACAAATCCATAATAACGAAGTTAGATCTGATGCAAAGATTGACATGGTAGAGTTTCTTGGCAGCAGCTTAGATACAGGTATAAAATCACAGCAAACATTCAAGATTGCGAGTGACATGAATGGTTTATCTGGTGATTCGGATGGACCCCATAGTATGAATGTTGATGTCTGTTCTTTAGTCAGTCCCAAAGATGGAGAAAAACGTAAGAATATTGATACTACAGTACATCTTGATGATCACCTGAAAATGCCGAATCCCTGTTTGAATAGTGATTCAAATGGTACTGCTGGTATTAAGGTAGGATTTCTTTATTTACTTTGGCAACAGGATCTCTGTTTATTTTTCAAATTTTTTTCTGTTTCTGATTTTGTCTTCTAGTTATAGCATGTAACTGCTCTTCGTTTGTTTTTATTTATTTATTGTAGAATGGCTACTACTGGATGTATTATTCATTTTCAATCATCGAACCAAGAATTGAACCTTAATTGTATTTGAAATTTTTGAGCTCACTAAGAGGCTACCTGATAAACTCAACTGGTGCCAGAAATAAATATATGTAATTTTAACCAACCATGTTTAATGCATGACTCTTTCATAATTAACCTTTCTAAGTTTTGCACATTCAATTAAATAAATATTTAATTGAATGCTTATAAGTATATAAGCATACAATCACTTAGTATACTTATTACCTCCCATTTAATGCACTTCTCATGTATTCTTCTTTTGCATCATGTGGACAAACAATGTCACATGTAATACCGCTACGTACTAGAAATTTGGTATTTTGTGTGTCTATGGAAGCCTGAATTGTTGCTCCAAGAAAATGATTTTCATTGTACGATCTTCTAGGGACCTCTTTATTGATGAGCTTTATTTGTCTTGCTTAATCGTATTTAAATGATGTGAGCCTGTTTTTGGGTATGCAGGATGAGATAGTCAACTCGATGAGTAAGCCATTAATTCTTGAAAGCAGAGGTGAAAATATTGTCAATAAAAAAACTGGCTGTGATACCATCTGCTCTGATCAAGAGATGTCAATTGATGATTGTGCTCTTACCCCTAATCAATCGAATTCTACAGACCCTGAGAAGCTAAAAAACGCCACATCCTCAAACAAAAACATATTGTCACAAACTGCTCTAAGAATTCTTTGTCGCAGAAGGGATAAATTGGTATGACATTCCTTTTCTCTTTTTTCTTTTCAAACATTGGTCAGGATGTATTACTCCTTTTGAATGTCACTAATCACATACGCAGCCATGGTTACCAGTAAATTTTTTATTCAGATGAGGTATTAGGTGGTAGCCCTTGCATGATCTGTGGCTTGAAAAGACCAAGTATGTGACCACTCAACATAAATTGACTAATTCTTGATTCTGTTTTTATTTCTCACCTAATTGGAAGCATTTTTTTGGGACATTCTAAATGTTGCAATTGTTGAATTTCTGACCATACGGATTTCCTTAATGGATCCAGGAAATGGTATTTTGAATAATTCGGTTATGTCATTCAACCATAAGTCGTAATTGCCTCAGCATTTTTTTTTTCCTGGATCTAAAGCAAAATTTTTTCCCCAAGTTTAAACTTCAGAAAGCATAATATTGCCTCTTTGCATCTGTCTACAGACTCTTCAGCAACGCAGTTTAGAGGATGAGATTGCTCTGTGTGATAAAAGAATCAATACGCTTTTGAATGGTATGCTCTTATCTCGGTGTTCTTATCTTTTGATTTATTCATTTTTTTGTTGATTCTAATTTCATTTATTTTATTTTATTTTACATGTTCAAAGCTATTGTAAGATCCTATTTATAAATGACATTTTTCAGTTAAAAGAGGAAATCATATTCTACTCTAAATAACTCAAATAAAGAAATCAAATTTAGAAAAACTAATATAAGGAAAACAATTAATAATCTGATTCAGATAGGTAATGGCTTACCAGAACATGACCTAATTAGATAATAGACTTAGGTTCTAGTTATCCATCATTATTCTTCGAGGAGAATCATTTATCCAATTTAAAAGAAGATCCCAACTTGCTGCACATTTATCACAACATAGAGTAAGGCAAGTGAATAAGGTGAGTTACAAACTAAATTAAAGCATTGCATGACAGATAATAATATTTATCTTTTACATTTTTTGTTTCTCAAACTTATTATAGGTGGCAAAGGTGATTTGATTCTACAGATAGAATCCATTCTAGAAGGTTACGATGATACATGCCAAAGGAGTCTTGTGCTGGAGAGGTCACAGCATCTTGAAGACCAATCCTCACCTCAGTCTATCAAGATGAAACGATTATCAGAGGCTGTTCTCACTAAGCAAAACTCATGTCAGGCAAGTAGATTTATTTTACAATCGTATTTTTATTTTCCGTTATTTCACAAGTTCGTGGAAGGATCTTCAACTCTGTGATTTTGAATTATTATACTTTTGTCATTGTTTAGTGTTAAAACGTGGAAGTGCTTACTTAGCTTTTCTGTTTAACCAAATTTTGTTCGGTGACTATGGAAATATTAGATCTTCAGGGGCTGCATTTGATTATTGTTTGAGATATTGTAATGCTGTGAGAGAAGTTATACTCCTCTTATGGGCAGCATACATGTGATTAAGTCTACCTGTCATAGAAATAAGCCAAGTCCTAAGATCAACTCTATCTCTTTTTTGTATATTGTATAGCTGTTTTTCTATGATCATCCAATGTTTAATTTTCGTGGCATTCGATGAAATACAATCAGAATAGGAAAGAAGGGATAAAAACAGGGAAAATGTTAAGGATGGCATTGGCAGAAAATTTTATCCGTCCACTTGAAGAAAATCTTATGATGGGTGATCTCTTGAACTCAATCTATGTTGATTAGGTCCTGCACACTCTCAAACTCTCAGATGGTGGACTTCATTTTATGGACCTACAGCTCTATCCCATTTTGTCTATCACTCAATTTCTTGCCATTCTGAAAATAGAAGTTTTGATGTCATGGATTGTGGATACTGTACTTTCTTAGATGGTTATGTTATTTTGTTCATTGAGCAGGAACTGGATGATATATCTTATGACAACAACTGGATGTTACCAACTTATCGGGTATCACCATTAGATGGTAAGATCCGTTAAATTCAATAAGCTGCTTGACAATAGATGGAGTTTAATTTAATTTAATTTAATTTAATTTTTTTATAAGAAACGAAAAATTTCTTTTGTTTTTTCTTATTCTCTACACTTCATTTATAATGACTTAGCTGCTCACTCAGTTATCTGACAAGATCTAATTTCAAAACCAACCCTGTGAATAGTCTCTTACCTCTGTTGTTCGCCATGTCCCTTATTTCTGCCTTTGTAATATAAAAAAATTTAATCAGAGCAGAGGAATTCGGAAAGTTCAGGATGCTTGTAACCAGTCAAGTACTTTGTCTTCTGCAATGTGTGTGTAGAGACAGAAAACCATTGCTGTAATTTGATGCATTTACCCTTTGATTATGGTGCCTACTCATACTTATTTTCAAAAAAAAAAAAAAAAAAATACTATGCAAAAAATATAAGTCATCATTGAAAAGTTTGTTGGTTACCGTTAACAAATTTTTGCAAATCTTTCCTGATTTTGTTGCTGAACATGAGTTGACCTTAAAATGGGGGGTGGGGGGTTGGGTTTCTGGGAGGATTGGTATAAACTGCATTAAGGATTTCACACCTTTACTATCACTTTCTGAGATATTTTTTCCATTGTACCATTTCTATATTTCTGCAATATTTTCAATAAATGGTTACATTTTAGCATGTGAGATTATGCCAGAGATAAACTAATTTGTGGCTGTTGTCCCATTTAAAGGTGGATTTCAAGCATTGGTGTCTGTAAAAGGGATGGATTTTGAGTTTTCAAGTGCCGGCTTCCTCCGGCCCTATCCTCGGGAAGCAAGAGAATCAGCTGCTGTACAGATGTTGGCCAAACTACGAAGGATGGCAAGTGAGGCCAAATGAATTCATGTTTGATTTCTTTCCACCTAAATCATACAATTCCCATAGGAGTTATAGTTTCCTAGTAAAAGGGTACAGATTCTTGTCTGTTTATACTTCTGGATAGCTGCATATAAAAATCTAGTCTGAGAAGGTCTTATAGAATGGATATTTCCATAGATTTCTGACTGTTGAAGCTTGCTTGATGTGAAAACGCATCAATCAAGAGCAATCTGGCATAGGGAAGCAAAAGCTTTTTGATAAGAACTGATGACTTACTATAGTCATTAACAACATTGAATGAAATATAAGTTCTTTTTGAACCTGCATTGCATCTTCAAATCGGTGCAGATTGAAGGACTAATTTTGTTCTTTTAAGGGTTGAAATAATTTATTCTGGTTTCATGAAAACTGTATTTTATAGGGTTAATCTCAAAGGGTTTTCTAATTGGGAGATTATGTTACCTAATTTTGATCTGTTAATTAGGTGAAAAGAGTATCAAGAGATTCTGATACGATTTACAATTCATATCAACTTTTTAAATTGTAAATAATTTAAGAACACTAATACCCTGACAGCCATATCAACATAAATCTAACCGGTATCATAACATGTATAAATAAATCAACTGCGAAGTCTTCGAATCTTCAATAAATAACCTGCTCATGATTAACAATCAGCCCAAATCTTGCCACACAACATAATTCAAAATGTTGGAATTTGGGTTGGTTTAGGTCCAATTAGAATACTCAAGATTGTGGGTGTAATAGTTTTGTATACATTTCTTGGAAGACAATCAAATTATGGCCGGAGGTGGACTTAGTGGTGTTCATTGTTTGTTTTTGTATTTTAAGTTTTTATTTTCAAAATTTAGTAAAAATATGTGGATGGTTTTAATTTTTTTAATTTTAAAAATAATATATAATTAATATTAATTTAAAATATTTTAGAAAACGTGCTTTTTTAAAAAAATATATTTATAATATGAAAAACAAACATGAGTTCGAAAATCTTTAATAGTCTAGTCAAGTTCATAGAGATATGTCTTACAAAATCTTCAGATAGCTAAGCAAACCATTGCCACGAGTCAAATGTTCAATGTTAAGGATTCAACATATGGTGAATAACATAATAAAATTTTATGCACTGGCTACAATAATTCCACCTCGCCACATTTTCCTCCATTTTTATGTAAAAAATTGCCCCTTTTTTGAGCATGTAATGCACTCGGAGTACTGTAACTAGACCCAAAATTTTACCTTCTTATATGTTAAGGGCCTTTGACATGATCTTTAAAATCATACATGAAAACCTTTGTATCTTTAAGAAAGAATCAAAATTAATAATTCAAACGATTTTATTTCAACCGAAACTTAAAAGGTAATACAAGTTTGCACACACAGAGGACTCTGAAACACAAACAACATCAAATATTAATAAACATTTTCTAGTATTGCCAAGACCAAAGGCTAGGAAACAATTCATCTGTTGGCTCTTGTTGCTCATTGAGCTCATTTCCAATGTAATAATTTGTACTCATAAAGGGTGTTAGAATTGGATCATATGAGCCCTTTAGCTGCTGCTGCTGCTGCTGTTGTTCTTCACCAACAAATCCATCATCAGGCTGCTGCATGCTTTTGATTGAACTGCTGCTGCTGCTTTCAGAATCATTACTGCTTAATCTGTAAACTTTTCTAATGTTTTCTAACTCTTCTTGCACACTTGGTTTTCCTTTATATTTGATCTTACAAAGTCTCCACTCCTGAAAAAATGTTCATAACAGTATTAAAAATGTGAAACTATACTATGTCGGCTATATGGTATAATTAATTGGTGTTGAAATTTTCAATCAAAACTTTAACAAATATTAATTGGGACCCATTTAACAATGTAGTAAACGAATATCAACCGATCATTAATTTAGTTAATCCCTTGTAGTGCATTCTTATCCTGCTAAACGACATAAAATAAAAGTGTTCTCGAATGAAAGGCAAAAAAAAAAAAAAAAAAAAAAAGAGAAGGATGTATATAATAATTTTTTAGAAATACATTAACAGTATTTCATTAAAAGAATTCTCTATCATTATTCCCTGGACTTTGGGGGACAAAATATAATAACTTCCTTTAAAACTACATTAATAATATTTTATTGGTCTTTGTACAAGAATTATAGTTTTATATTGATACTTTTCGAAGTTATGTTAATTGTGTCTTAGGCTCGTTGATTATTATAAGCACTTTCTCTTATTACAGAAAGAGTTACGTATTTTCGCTTTTTTGGCATTTTATCATCATACATAAACAAGTTGTTTAACCACATGAGGAAATTAAAAATATTATTTCAAACTCTAAATCTAATCTAATATTCTTAACCTTCACATAATGAAACAAAATTCGGAAAAGAATAATACCACGTGTTTTAAATAATATTCAAATTTCTCATCTCAAGTGATGTATCTTATTACGTGATATTGATATGTGCATTATAAGATGGCACATACTTCGAATGAAAAATTTGAGATACTATTTCGAACGTGTTTGTAGAATTATCCTTTTTACGTCCAAAGACAAGTACTGTAAAATATAAACTCTTGATTAACTAAACTTGAGACGCAAAAATGCGGTAGCACAAGAATGAAAATGGCAAATTAAAGCACAAACCGTTGTGGACTCAAGGCTATACTCATGCATGATCCAATTTGTCTTGATGGCTTTATTTCTCTTTCTTTCATCATTTGTAAACCTGTGAAACGTTAGAGGCCTCTTGTAACCCACCGCACGGTCATTGGTGGCATAAATTTTCTTAACATGGCTTGTAGCTTTCCACCATCCTCGGCCTGATATTTCTCGAGAATCACTCTCTTTTTTGCAGTAGCAATACCTCTCGTTGTCGTGTAGAGCCAAAGTATGCTCCCCTATTAATGCAAGTTAAGGGAGTAGATCTTTAGTAGTTATAAATGTGTAAATTAAAAAAAAAAAATTCTTTTAGATATAGGAATTTATACATAACTTGTGCATCAAATGAAAACAATATTACACACACATACATATATATAAAGGGTATTTTTCGTAGAAATTAATATATAGTATTCTCGCATGTCTCGATGATCCTCCATATATATAGAAAAAAGAGTTCATCAGGAATTACAAAATATGTATATTAGGAAATGGGGAGGTTTAGTCGATTGAGCTGAAGCGACTCTTGCATGCAAAGTGAGGACATTAAGCAAGCCACTAACAGGAATGGAGTGATCAGTTGAAGAAAGAGTGAAGGAGGATGAAATTTCACTCTAATGCAGCCGTTAATTAATAAAATATATATATATATAAACCCTGCATGAAGTTAATTAGCTTATAGAAAGCTGGCAGAAGTTAAATCACATATTTTTGAGCAAGAATTTGGCAGCATGAAGGTTAAAAATTACGATTAGAGTTAGCAAAAGAGAAAGCGAGAGAGAAGGTTAGAACACAAACATTGAAGATCTTGAGGTTCATGCTCATAAACGTTTCTCTCAACAATGAAATTGAAATGGACAGGCATTTCCTGACCCGAAGCTTTCCTTTGTAGTATTTGGATGAGCTCCTCATCGGTGGGATTGAACCTGAACCCAGTTGGCAACATCATCGATTTGATCGATAATCTATCCCTCTTAGCTAGCTAGCTAATTGGCCTTGCACGGATCACCTATCTTTTCTGCACACAAAAATTTCAGAGTCAACAGAAAATATTTAATGAAACTATCACTCTTATTTGTACATCACATCCACCTGCTAACTGGCTAGCTAGCTTCTCATGCTCTATATATAGACACAGAAACGCCAGAGTGTAAAAGAGAAGAAAAGATTGTAAATGATTGCATTTTGACTTGGAAAATTAGTTCAATTGTAACTTAAGATGCATTATATTTATGAACGAAGTAATTGGTACGTAACACAAGATACATAATATATTTAAAGATATGAGAGAGAGATTTTGTTGGAATTTTCACATCCAAACTATTAATAGTAATTAAAATAATGCATGCGCTTTGAAAAATTTGTACTATGTAGGTTAAATATTTGATGGATGCCACGTTGAAGTGAGGCATTCAGTAGATAAAACATCTAATTGTCATTAGCTGATAAAAAAACAGTATAAATTACATTTAATTTGTCACTAGCCAATAAAGAAACTGTACTCTTTCTTTTTGTTATTTAAAGTGCCTTCTATTCTTCCGATCACCAAAAAAATACAGAAACAAAGCTTTTATGATAATGAACAATTAATGTTATACATTATAATCACACAAATTTTTTCATATTGTTAATTTTTTTAAATTATTTGTTTGAATAATTTTTAAAAGGTACAAATATTTGCACATATAAGAACTATATAAGAAAATTTTTATATTTTCCTTGACTAAATTAATAGTCCTAAAGGATATACTATAGCTGCGAAATAATAAGCTATTGTCACTAAAAATAATAAAAATAAAAATAATAATAATAATAATAATTTGACCGCCGTAGTGACGCTAAATAATTATGTTGCATAATCTGTGATTAGAAACATCTAATATTAGTTTGCCAAAATAAGTCACTGATACTCAGCGATTAAATTAATTTTGGTTGTTAAATGTATCTTTTGGTGACTAATTAGATTTAGTTGCAAAAAATTAGTTGTTAGATAACAATTGGATAATCCCAATTGCAACTACACCTACATGAAATTTATGGCATATATAATGTCAACATGTAGTTTAATTTCTAAGTCAACCGTTTGAAAATGATCAGATGAGTTTAGCAACACTATATAAGACTAATTAATTAATCAATCCTAAGAATTCTCAAAGAGAAATTATACAAATCAATAAGATATTATTGTGTATTTGTTGTATTGACTTTTTCTTTTTTAAATTTCCATACTCTTTCATTCATTAATTTACTAATTAACTTAATTTTATATAATACCAGTCAAAATTTGAAAATACATGCATGCGTGAGTATGGTAATCTTATGGAAACTTAATTCAAAATTAATGGTGAATACACGGTTAATAAAGCAAAATCTTACGAGGACTTATCAAAATGGTTAAGACACGGTGATTGATCAAATGTGTGACTTTGGTTAATTGTCAATTAATTTGATTTTTTCTCACTATAATAAGACTCATCGATATCACTCTGTATCTAAAATTGATTCTAATAATCATCACAAATCTAAGAGCTTTAACAGCTAGTGGCCAACGAAGGATCCTTGAAAACTCATTTAATCCGTCCAAGTGTTTCTTAATTGTTTGATATTTGCTATTACTAATTAAGAATTTTGTAAGTGCTGGGACCAGGATTGGATATCAATCATGTATGTGTTTGAAAATTTGGTGGGATAAGACACTTTTTTTTCTTCTAAATATAATAAAAAGGTTAAAAATTTTGTAGTCAATTTGATAATTAAGACGAACCTCCTCTGTTTCACACCTTCCACTAGTGGTTGACTATATATTTTTCATAATAAATATTTTAACGTGTAAACAGTTCACACGTTAACATCTTAAAACTTTAGACTCGACACTTCATTATTAATATTAATAATATATATTTTTAGAGAAAAGTTTAATCGCGTTCCATAAATGAAATATAATAACCAATAGATTTTAGCAAAGTCATGTTTATTATCTACTATTTCGTATTTTCAGCTAAAATGAGTGGTTAAAGATCTTGTTAAGATGATTTAGTACTGTTTTTTTTTGTAATTCAGGATTTATGTTTTTGAATATATAATCAAATAAAATATTAATGATTCATAATTTTGGGTTTGGTGTTCATCAATCTTGATCAATCAAATAATTGTTGCCAAAGCATTATTTTTCTTCAAATTTCACATGATGTCCTTGATGAACACCGAACCCAATTAGGCAATTACTAACCACTTTTAACTCTAAACTCTACTAAATATGAAAATTTTAGTTTAAAATTGAACATACTATTACTTTATACTGTTTAATTTAAGATAAGAATTTTTTTTACAAACTAAATTGAAAACTAAAAAAATATAATTAATAAATATATGTCAAAATATAAGTGGTCAGACACGCCACACCACAGATATCAGGTTTAGATGATAAACGTACTGATGCAAAATCCTTAAATAAATATTTCTCATGCTTTATACATCCGAGCAAGGTTGTCCACTCAGATAAGATTCTCCATGTGAAAATAGGATTTGCTTGGTACCACGGATCTATGTATATATAACATTATCTTAAGCAGGTGAAGACTTGAATACATGAAGTTGAAAAATTAAAGTTCTTATCACAAACAAGTATTCATCAAGTACTCAGACCCTATATATCATCTTCAATTTTAGTAATTTATAGTGGGATATGAATTTGATATGCAATTGTAGTAAAGAGATGCCAAATTATCATATCCTAAAACATAGATGTGATATATAACACTAATCTAATTTACAATGTAGTTAATCGACGTATACAGCATTTATAATAGGATATAAAACTATATGTGTACCCAAACCAAAAAGATATAGTTCGTTTTAGTGAAATCAATAGTCATAAAATTGTATTAATAAATTATATCAAAAATTTATATTAAAAGATTTCTTCTCATTATTAAAAGAGTAAAAAAAAAAAAAATAGATACAAACATCAATAGTTAGTTGATGAGAAACTGCAGATGACTTATCAACAAATTAAATGAGGTAGATTGACAAACATCAATTAGATATTATATATATAATATGAAATGTGTTATCAAAAGTTTATTTTCAAGTTTTTCTAATATATCGTTTTTAAAAGATAATATGAGTTAAACCCATTTAATTAATTCTATATCTTTCTATTGTTATTTCTTTTTTAAGTTATAATTGCTCTTCTTTTACAAATCTTTATAGTTAACTAAGAGATATATATATACACACATATACTTAAGTTGTATGTGTCCAGATTTTGCATAGAAAAATAAATAATCTCTAAAAAAATTATTTAATGAGTAGTGTTACTCTTACAAACTCTATATACAAATTTATGTATACCAACTGATATGGTATTACTCATATATTTTACATACTATCACTCTTCATTAAATGAATTAACTTTTGCATATCCACTACTTCAATCATCTTATGACACATCAGTTTGTACGTAAGAGTTTGTATATAAAGTTTGTAACGTTAGTATTATTCTTACTTAATGTTAGAATTAATATTATTTTGTTCAACAAGTCCGCAATACTATATATAGAGTTTGGATTGATCCTCTTTTGCTTTGAATTTATTTGAACTTTTGAATTGTAATATGAATATATTTTCATGTAGAATATATGTATACGCATATTTAAAAAAAAAAATTACTCATATGAAAAGCATAGACCAAGACTCGGTGACAACGATAGAGATCCTAAAAAGATTTCCTGAAGTAAACCTGACCTGAGATTTTCATAAAGAGATTACCAATTAGCTGGCAAAATTGTCTGAAAGGGGAGATTGAGGAGGATCTTGGAATATTTATAATCATCAATAATATTGGTCCCCAGTATCCATGGTTGATTTTGGTATCTTGTTCGTATATAATAAGGTCAATGAAAGAGTTAAAAGGAAAACTGAAAGTGCTTTCAAAATCGCTCAAAGATTTGGTACCGACATTTAAAGAAACCAAGAAACAGAAATCTGTACATTTTGCTGATAATTTCAATTCCTGTCTGGCATTGATGCAACATTTCATGCAAACCAACATCTCCATTAGCCATTGATCTTTGTTGGAAAATTATTAATATTAAGCTCTTGAATTAAATGCATCGATAAGTTTAGACTTATTGTGATTAATTACAAATCAAATATGACTTGTTTGATTGAGAGTGTAACTTGTGTTGTATCTTTGAAAAATCTCTGATTAATGGCCTCTATCTTGAATATAGTACATATATTATTACGTTAATCTTTGTAGTTATCAAAATGGTTGGGATCATTGAACCAATAGTTCTATGTACATCCCAAATTTGTATCTTAAATATTAATTCCAGATGATGTGACATTAATTTATGATTTAGGGAAAATAATTTTCGATACAAGACACATATAACATGAAGTTAGCAAGTTGTAATTGATCTTAATCATATTTGTATTAGTATTGCTAGATTTATAATCCAAAATTTATAACGTGACGTAGCTGTTTACTTGACAAAATTTTATTGAAGATATAACTTTCCTCATTTATTTTTTTTCATACTTCAATGAATTTTTGCTATGTAAATTATAACATTATATTATAGATTTTGGATTGTAAGTCTAACACTACTATATTTGTATTGCGTTCGTATTTATGATACTCACGATATTTAATAATTGTGACGTCTGATCATATTGAAGGTAGTCAATATTTGGCTGCCAAGTGTCAATAGATTGAATGATATGAATAATTAAATATATCATGTCAATTTATAAATTTTGAACCCATTTAGTAATACGAGCTGTTAACTCATTTATCAATTTATGACACAGTTACTTGCAAATAATAATACAAATTTTTATTTAAAAAATTACTATATTGTCAAACAAACTAAGATATATAATAGTAAAATAGAATGATTTTAATTATTAATCTTTCCTCTTGAATGGATAAAAACAAGCCTTAGAGAAAAAAATCTAAATTTGTGGCTTTCCTTCCTAGGCAAAGAAATGATTTTATAATAACCCTCCTCAGGAAATAATCAAAAGACTTTCTATTTTTAATTGTACTAGTTGCCTATAGTTTAATAGCTAGGTTATTTTTAGTATTGGATTCTCCTGTTGTTAGTCAAATAACGGTAACAAAGTAAAATGGATAATATAAAAATTTAATTCATAATTAATATTTTACAACAAAAAAAAGTTTACAAGAATGTTTAAATTATCAATAAAAAAAGACCTTATGAAATTCGAGAAGCTTTGCTTGGAGTACAATTTTGGTTTGCAATTTAGAAGCACATTACGTTAGTCAAAATAAGAAACACTATGAAAAAAATGCATGCAAATTACTTTATTGAAAAAGTTTCACCTAGAGGATCTTGATATTCCAATCGAAGTTTACATCGTGTGGATTTTGCTTTCCTTTTTCTCGATTCTAAGGAAGAAATATTTCGTAGAAAAAGAGATGCCCATATCTTATAAAAAGTTTTTATGAAAGATAATATACAATAATATATAATAATAACTTGGTTGTCATGTATAGAATGTTAAAGTTTATTAATGATTTTGATAACCCACTGCATATCTCTCCCAAGTAGAGATTTTAAATTTATTTGACTATTTCGTAATCTTCTTATGCATGTTTCCATCCTTCAATCCAAAATAATTTTAAAGTAAAAGTAATGCTATACATCCTAACTTTGTATTTCGATTGAGATGGTAGTTGACATGTCAACCTATATAAAAGATTTATTAATTGATTAATTAAAAGAGGTGTGATATGGCAATTTACATAGGTTGATATGTTAACTATCATCTCAGTTGGGATACAAAGTTATGATGTATAGCATTATTCTTAAAGTAATTTTGATACTTTGAAAAACATTAGAATAAAAAGTCAAAATTAAAATTATTTGGTCTACATTTTCAATATATTTGCCATCCGCAAGGATTGTTAAAATGACGAACAAACAAACAAAGGAAAATCTATATCTTAGAAAAAGATACTCTTGGGAGATGATAGTTTGAATGTAATATGAGTTAGGTGGCATAGAATATCTTCAATAGGTTGAATGGCATATCTCGTTAAATCTCTAGATAAGAATATTAGCATTTAAATATGCTATACATTAGTCTCATTTAATTGATTAGAGTTAGTCAACATTTAATTGATTTTAAATCTATTGACATCGAAACAAAATCCAGATTCGTTGACGAGAAAGTATATATTTCTTTGGCCATCATTGACTTAATTGTTTTGTTTATGAATGGGACAATATCAATAAATACCCGTAAGTTTTGATTTAATTTAATTGGAGAATGATTATGCGTTTTTCATGAATCATACCTTCAAAGTTATTTATTTTTTTTAATCACACCCCTTAAAATAATGATTTGAGGGATGAATATGATGATGTTAATTCAGGTTCAAGGGTGTGATTCATTAGGATGCATAGTCATTTATAATCATTCTCTGATTAAAATTAAGCAAAAACTCGATGATATTTATTGATATTGTCCCATTTATAAATAGTTATTGAGTATAATTATCTTTTAATTTTTATTTACAATAAGTAGAATTGTAATAAATCAAAAGTTATGTAAAAAATATGTTAAGTTCAATAACCTAACCTTAAATAGCGGTCATAATTAGTGAGATAATTTTTTATTTTTATTATTATTACTATTATTATTATGTAACGTGCGGGGAAAATAAATTACGAATATTGTATAGTAATGTATTCTAAAATATATATGGAAACATGATAACTAGGTATAATTATCTATTAATATGAAAAAGAGATACATTAGATAATATTTGTTTTTTTTTTGTATGTTAAAAGAAATACACATTTTTCATATATAATTCAATATCTCTATAGAAAATTTGAAAAATAAATTTGAAAAATATGAACAATTTAACAGAGAAATAATAATAAGTTTAAAAGGCCCACTTTCGTTTAACAAGATATTGTCCATTTTATGCTTAACCCAGCTATTTTTCCCTTTAGAGTCACCTAAAAGACTTTATATCGATCGGGAAAAAAAAAAATCTTTATGTACATAAGAGTCTAATAATCCTCCCTCCAAAGAGACGAGATATGATTTTCAAATCCATCTCATTTTAGCCATTTTAATCAGTCTATAATTTGTATTCCTTGAGAGCCTTCCATCTCAAATATTATATATATATATATATATATATATATATATATATATATACCTTTCTAGATGTTCTCATAAAATTTAGAAATTAAACTACCTTTTTGCTATCTCTTTGTTGCAAAATACATATTTCAAAAGAAAACGTCATTTATCATTTAGGTATACAATCACTTAATAGTCAATAGTTAATTCTATCCTTGCAATGACATGATAGAAAATTATGTTGCTTGGTAAAATCATATATTCAACTTGCTCTCAGATAATGGTTAAGTATGGTCCCATCAGATTTCCGATTAGAAATTCGATTTCATGATATGCTAATAAAAAATGGTGCATAGTTTTGATTAGACTAGAAATAATTCTTGGTTGCTAAAAGTTAAAGATGCTTTCAATGTTTTGAAATATTTTACCTTGATTTTATTTACAAACTTCTTGTCCTATCCGGAATTTTGGATCATTTATTCTGCCAAGTTGGTACCAATTCGTCTTAATATATAGGTCATGTTTGTATGATGTCAATTAGATAGTATATATATAAGAAAGTGATGCAGGATAACCTTGGATCAAACAAATTATTTTTTCTATGTTGATAATGATAAGGTTTCATTTGTTTTTAGATTTTAACTTCGTGGAGATTTCTATTGCCATTACACTTGTATGTTATTCAATTTGATTTTCTAATAGTTCCACATCCCGAAAGATTAATTATTTTGTTATAAATTGAATATCCTTGGTATAGATTCATTCGAGTGATATGCTAAACTATACATTTCTCGTACCTTGACAACCCGTAAGTATCTTTTTCGAATGATAATTCTCCTCTGAAATGAATAAATTTCCTTTAGATGTAACACACTGTAAATTAAATTATTAAAGTCTTATTTTGATTAAGACTTTTATTAAAATGTCGATCAAAGTTCTATTTTATGTTGATCAAATTTCTACTTTGATTAAGATTCTCATGACTTTAGGACTTTAGCTATTAATATTAAGATTAAGATTTGTGGTGAGTTGCTTTTAGGAAAATTTATAAAAATACCTTCAAATTTCAGTGTGAATTGTAAAAATAACTTTATCCCTAAAAATTTATATGTCATATCTTATGTCGAGTGTCAGACACTATTTATCGAGTATGAGACACTAGCAGATACCGTTGGATGTACTTATTAGACAGTGTCTGATGCTTTTAGATCTGATTAAATGTTGGATATAGTTATAACATGCAAATTTTTTGAAGAGGGTCATTGAAAATAAGGATTCTTTTGTAAATTTTCCTTGTTTTTACGAGTCTACAAATCCATTTATAGAAGATTGTGGACACTAACATGAGTGACAACATAGGAAAGAGCCCAAGACGCGGAATGTGAATAGAAAATAGGTGTGAACGAAATCTTGTTTCTATTGAAAAGCCCATAAACACTCCAGTGAATGGGCGGTAATTAAAGTCTGCATTTGTCAATATATTAGGCTGAAATCCACTGTCTCCAGAACATAGCAGAGAAAGTCTTCACTGTCCTCACGGACTTTATGTTCCTTGCATTTAAGATGTTTCCAAGATCCTACATTGTTTTGACCTTTTAGATATCATTTTAAATAAATATTAACAAAAAACTCCTTTCAAATTTAGATATTACAATCAATTTTTTAATTTAAATATCAAATTTATACTTAATTCCTTAAATTTAGACGCAACACTCAACAGTTGTTTAATATATTGCGAGATATGTGTCGCAAAATCTGCAACTTTGTTAAATGATTTGTCTATCATTACTTGACAAATATTTAGCATTGTGGTGCTGTCAAACAAGCTACACCTTACTACATATTCACATGTGCTGGTGCCAAAAAAAAAAATTTTGATATTTTTCAAATTAACTTTAAATCTTATCTTTCGTCTTTTCCCATGAAAATTTAAAGTTATATCCTATCATTAATACATCATATATTACTCTTATAAAATTTAATTATTTATCTCTTTATGTTAGTTTTTTAAGTTCTGACTCAGCTCTCTTTTCAGCTATCATATACATTAATCAAATTTTTGCTGGGACAACATGATCAAGATCAAAAACACTTTATGGATATTTATTATTATTATTATTATTATTATTATTATTATTATTATTATTATTATTATTACTACAAAGGTGTTCTCCAAACATATATGAAATCGTACACCTAAGCAAAAGCTTGTAAAAGAACAAAAGCTTGTAATATCACTATATACTACTAATAGAACTATACAGTGATTAGTTTATTAATGCATAAGTGGCTTGCTTCTAGTCAAGATTAACCTATTCTTTGAAAACATCTAATTAATTAAACTAGATAGATAGCTATAGTTCAATTAATTTGTCAGGACCAAAGGCCAAGATCAAATAATAATTCATCTGAATATGAATCTGGCAGCTCCAACTGATGATCAGCAGCAATATAATTACCAAAGCTCAAGTAATCATCATTTGATGAACTCATATTAATGTGTGTTAAGATTGGATCATAAGGAGCATATGGCTGCTGCGGCTGCTGTTGCTCAACGACCATCACTGCTTCCATTTGCATATTTTGCTTCAAGTGATCAGATGATTGGTTCATTTTAGGCTGTGGTTGCTGCTGTTGATCTTGATCAGTACCTACGCAACCTGGCTGCATGGACTTGCCCATTATTGAACACTTGGCCGCTGCAGAATCGTTATTAACTTTCTTGAGCTTTCCTTGTACACTTGAATTTTTCTTATATTTGATCTTGCAAAGTCTCCATTCCTGCAAAATTATTAATATCACAAGTTAAAGTAGTTTAATCAATTTACCGTAAATTTTTAAAGAGTTCCATCGTTAATTAACTAGCATTAAAACAAGATTACTAACCCTGATTAAATAAAAATAAGAGACGTAGCCTGAAATTTTGTATTGGGATCAGGCAAATTTAAATAATGATAAAATTCAAAACCTTCATTAGAAACAAACCTTAAAATGCGCATAAAATTTTGTATATTTTTAAATAATTAGGGTTTTTTAAAGAAGAATCATAAGTATATAAAGGTACTTTTTGTTAATTATTTTATGAAAAAAAAATTGAATTTCAAGATCCCCAAATGCCCCTCTAAGCCTCATATGAAGACCCATATCTATGCTAACATTAGGAAGGGTTTGTTTGTAATAAAAGTTTTTAAACCACGAGGCTTAGATGAGATTTATTGCGTCACGTTTGAGATATTATTGGATTATTAGCTTGTGAAGCTTGAGTTTCTCAACTAAAAAGACACTCAAGATTCTGCAGAAATCTTATCAGAATAAAATAAAAGATCTTATCAAAACGAACTCTACCCCAGAAATATAATTTAAATGAAGTGCAAAGAGAAGAATTACAAAATTATGAGCAAGGAAAGGCACAAACCGTTGAGGATTCAAGGCTATACTCATGCATGATCCAATTGGTCTTGATGGCATTGTCACGCTTTCTTTCATTATCTCTAAACCTGTGAAACGTTAATGGCCTCTTGAAACCCACCACAGATTTATTATTTGCATAAATTTTCTGAACTCTGCTTGTTGCTTTCCACCATCCTCGTCCTGATACTTCCCTAGAATCATTCTCTTTCACGCAGTAGCAATATCTCTCATTGTCATGCACAGCCACAGTTTGGTACCCTACAATTAACACCACAAGGCTCATTAAATATAAAACTGAATAATTGAATTGCGCAAAAATTATCATCAAATTAACAAATCTAAGTAGTCAACACACATTGAAGGTCTTCTGGTTCACGCTCATAAACGTTTCTTTCAAGAATGAAACTGAAATGGAGAGGCATTGCTTGTCCAGAAGCTTTCATTTCAAGAATTTCAATGAGCTCCTCATCGGTGGGATTGAACCTGAACCCTATTGGCTCAATCATCGGTTCATCTACCAGTTGGGCAAACATATAGGAGAAGAAGATGAGAGGATATCGAGTACTATTGATGTTTAAAATTACAAAGATTCGTATTGGAATCTGAAGACAACACAAACTGCTTCTAATACACACGCTTTCTCAATATATATCTATGTATATATAGTGGAAAGAGGAACCAATTTCCATGCATGCATGTGCGAGAGAGGAACATTTCAGACCTAGAACATGATTGCATTTTGAATAATCTTTCAAAAAATAATAGTTTAATTAGAAATTAGATCGATTATGCATCGGCTTCCATAGAAATTTAAGGAAAGCTACCATGACCTAGTATACGTGAAATAATTGTTACTCGTCGACCCTCAATATTCATCAATCAAATTCTTCTCAAATTAGCCCATGTAGATTGTGATTGATTTCTTCTCTTTTCTTTTTGGGCAAAAATGTCTTATTCAACAGTAAAAATACATCGAACTTGAGAGAATAATATTAGTTGCATTTTCTACATGAACGAGTACCATATCGGTTCATATTCTAGAACCCACTCCTGCATTTAAGTCTTTGTTTGAGTATTATTATTGTTGATTGTATTTTGCATGCATGATACAACAAAAATAACAAAAATAACCAAATAATCAATGCAATAATGAATGGGTTTATGGTGATTTTTCTAAGGGAAAAGACAACCTTGACGCAACCACGCAGATAAGCTAAATGACACCTTCACCTCCGTTGTTCAAACAGTAATATGAACACTTCAAATCTAGACTATTATTCAAAAAAAAAAAAAAACCTCTTTAAATATTATGAATATCAAAAGGTAAAACTAATATTAAGCATACATTCATTAATTTAAGTTTTTAAATTTGATTGTAATTTAATAAATTGAAGAAAATATATTGTACAAGTTGTAATTACTTAACCTATTTTATGGTGTTTATGTAAAATTGTTAAATAACAATAATGATAATAATAGTGATGTGGTGGATAGGAGTTGTGGTCAGACGGCCGGAAGCAACGATTTTGATGGTGAAAAATTAATATTGTGGAAATTGCTTTTATGCATATATAAGACATCAAATAAATGTATAAATTTTTAGATTCAGATCAATTTATGATTAAAGAAAAATATTGTGCTTGGATACATTTGTAAAAGAGTAGGATCAATGAAAAAAAAATTAATTAATTAATATTTTAGTTTAGGTAATAAGTAATCTATAATATAGCCTATGATTGATAAAAGAATAAAAATAAAGTAAAATGAATTACATCATATACACTATTTAGTAATTTCTATATTAGTGGGTAAAAATGCTTCTAATACACAAGTTGGATACATCTTTATTAATAAATAAGTGTAATTAATTGCATTCAATTTTATTCCTCCTCAATACAATTTCAAATATCATATTAATTATTTAGAAAGACAAGAAAAAGGTAGAATCAAAGTTAATTTTAAGAACTTTCAAACCGTTGCATATGAATAACGTTTATATTCATGAATGCATGTATAGTGTGGAAAATTTATTCGAATACGATCTTTTTAACATCCTTTATAAGTTTTTTTAACTTCTTAATCAAGTCATTCAACTTATTGACTGTCCAATTGAATGACACCAACTACTTTAGTTTAATTGGTTGTAATAGTATTTCACACATAGATCAGTAAATAAATAAACAACACCTTTATTATGAATTGCCTTGAGTTTATATATATATATTTATAACATAACTAATTGCCTTTTAAATGTTAATTATTGTTTTCGAAGAAGAATTCCAGGGGCGTTTATAATAGTTTTTTTTCTACATATACATAGTATAACTTATATTAGTACTTACTTCAATCAATTAACCTTTATCAAAAGTCTCATCGCCAAACTCTAAATTTTAACCCATATATTAAGGTATTTTAAATTATTGAGATTTTATAAAGTAAATCAACCTAACGGTTTAGTCTATCTATGAGACGCAGAAGAGGTTTGAGAAATCCAGTTCACATGCAAATACGAAGGAGGGGACATATAAAAAGATTAAATATTATTATAGGAGATATGCATCTGCTAATTTAAATTTTTTGGTCAAAGAAATTAATAATAAGTTCATTAAAATTCCTAATTTGCTAAACCTAGCTTTAAAGAAAAAGAGATCATTAATTAGGCTAATTTTCTAGAATCTTAGCACAACTCTCAGGGAGATAAGGCATTTTCATCAGGTCTTATGTCATGTGAAGGCCCCATTGATTGATTATTTATGCATTCTATATTTATGGAGGATTAGAAAATCAAGTTTTGTTTGAATATCTATTTTCTTTTTAATTTTTTCAAAACCGATAATTATTTTCTTAATTAATGTTAATTTCCATACTCTCTCCAATTTATTCTTTTGCATGCTTCTTGTTGCACTTCCATGTGTTAAATCAATCTAAAGACTATTATTATGCTCAAGTTCATATTACAATTTTTATATCCAATAATACTACACTTATAAAGTTTATATATAAAATTTATATACAAAGTTCATGTGACATCAAATGAATGAAAATAATAATATGAGTTATCAATATAATAAATATTGATGAGCTATATACCATTGAATTAGTAATGACAAATCAACTATATATGCATATTTTGCATATAGACTTTATAAGTGTAGGATAACACTTTTTATATCTCACGTGATATAAATCTCTACATTTCTTAATCTATATCATATTATTTGGGATTTAAGAATTACAAAATCTAATTAACAGTATAACATTATTATATCTTTATTAAATATGTTATTATTATAGTTAGGTTGTTGAATATTCTCATTCACTTTTATATTAACCTGCTTTTACACAAAACCGTTCTATCAAATGAATTGACCATACAACGAAAAGGTTAACTAGTATTGTAAAGTTTTCAAATCATTCCCCCAAAATCTCCAAAACAGTTTTGAAAACTAGTCCATGAAAGACATGTTAAACCAATTAGATCATAGTAATTCATATTCATTGAATCAAAATTGCTAACTTGTTCTATGTTTCCACCTCATAAGTCAAAATCTTACTTCCTTTTTTGGGTGTAATGATCCCTCTTTTTTAAAACTCAAACTTCTCATTTAAACTAAACAAGCATAAGTTTAATTATGAGTACATCTTTTTTGTTTCAATAGTGTACAAGTAGAATAGATAGGTTTTCATTAAACCCTAATCCCATGGGGATACCATGCATCTCTAATGCAAGGTCCTGGGAGACAACTAAGGTGGAAATTTTTAAGCTTCATGAGAAGCACATGAACCTAAGACCTTGATGTAGCCAAACACCAGATCCTAAGCCCTAACCTCAACCAACAACTACTTGGTTATTTTCTCATATTTCTCTAGAGTTATAATATATAATTTTTTTTGTTTTTTAAGTTTCTAGCAAAATCTTAAATTCTTTTGTAGCTTAGTCTAGTTAAAATATAAGAGACAACGCATGATTAGATAAAAATGCTCTTTCAAATAATTATTTTTCTTTTTACTCTTTGTCATGATCTCGAGATCACAAAAAGCTAATAGTTGCTTGTTAGCTTGATAGATTTATCTAGCAATGTTGGACAACTCAATAAGTCTACTGAACAAAACTAACCAATGCAATAACATCATTTAGTGCTGCTTAACAACTTATTTGGAATGTATTTTAATCTCTTATATAATTGAATTCGATTAGATTTATGAAAACAAATTAACATTTCATTAAAGCTTAAAAAACCGCCTAGATCTAACCACAGTATAACAATTAATCCAAAAGCTCTATGGTACAATTGAAGATACCATTTAACATTTAGAAAGAGAAATAAAGATGCTTTTATTATGCAAGTAGAAACATCAACCAAATCACATCTAATCAAATCACGTCACAACACAATGTTTATTGACACAACATTTAACGAAAATCTAACTCACACTCATGATCAATAATCATGTAGACGCCCATCAATTGCACATGGTCTCGGACATCACGTGCTTTTTATAAAAGCAAAACTATAATTAATAGATTGGCTTTAATTTCTAACTGTTTATAGACATCCAAATTCAATTTTAATCTTTTTATTTTCAATTATTGACCTCCCTTGTGTTTTAGGAAAATTCATTTAACCACAGATAGTTTAGAAAATGATACAAACCTTCTCTACCATTAGTTCAGACTATTAAAGTTCATAAATTTTGACAAAATGATACAATTTTTACCCTTCACTTTTAATAATCTTATATTTTATATATAACATTTTTTTATTTTTTTTAAATTCAAATTTATAAAACGGAGAAGCAAAAAGAATAATATATACTCTGACGGGAGTGGAACTTGGAACAAGAAAAAAACCAAATCCAAGAACAACAAAGGTCAAATTTAAACGAGCACTCACAAGAAGAAATCAAATACCAACTCCAGAGAAAACAACGCTTTATACTCAATAATCAATTTATCAAGAAGTCTAAGAAATCAAATAACTGATACGCTTAATTTATACTAGTCCAACCCTAATGACACATATCAGAATTTGAGTCAAATTAAGAAAATTCAAAATCTCTAATTAATTGAGTCAAAATCCTTGGATACTAAAGTTTTAAGTCAATTAAACCATAAAATAAATAAATGAAAAAAATAACCTCAATAATCTTAAATTCAAATATTATTATTCTACAAAATTTATAATCTCTACCAAAAGCAGAAGATTACATGAACTACATATCACTAACATAAATTCAATATTAACTCAAGATTATATGCAAACAAATTTATTAGGATATTTCTTATATATATATATATACACTGTTTTTTATGGGATGTTTTTGTTTGCGTATATTTATATTAAATGAAGGGTAATTATGTCATTTTACTCAATTTGTTAACTTTAACATTCTAGACTAATAGTACAGGAAGTTTGTGTTATTTTCTCAAATTATTGGTGACCAAATAGTTTCACAAAATCGCAAGGGAGGGAAAAAAACAATAATAGTTACCCTTTATTCTTTTTTATTTTTTATCTCTTCTTCTGGGGCCATTCAAAATTTCGAATCCAACATTAGTACTTTCACACTTTCACATTTACCCAAATGAAGTTTCGGGATAGCTCAAATTATTGGAAACTTGTATAATAATAGTTTCTTTTTTTTTTCTTTTTTAGTAGATAAAGAACTCAAAACATTTTAATAATTTGCGCTTTCAATAATTGCGAATTATTAGATCATTTGATTAATACACTTTTAATAGTTAAAATTGAAAAAATATATTGCATCATAAAAATGTGACATACTGTATATATTTATACTCTACTTATAAAAATCGATAAATCTAAGAACTCATAACTCAAGTAATATATTTTATGTATCGAGAAAATGGGTGATTGATTCTAATTTTATTTGAATGATTTCGTTGGAGTTGATAAATGAGTCTTTTAATGGTACTAAAAACAACGTTTAGTAAATACTTCGTCTCTCTTTTAGCCGACAATCCTTGTGGAAGAATCTCTCTTGCATTTATAAGACAAAAAACTTTGCAAAATCGAAGAAAGAAATGCACCTTGGAGTTTTATATCACAATTATTATGGTTACAAGACGCAAAGCAAGGTCACATCTCCTTTGTCACAGACAGCTAGGGCTAGCTTTTTTAATTTTAAAAGTATTAGAAGTTTTATTTCAGACAACGAGGATCTTTCCGCACTTACTAGAGACTCTTAATAATGAATTTTGTATATACATTTTTCTTTTGTGAAAAAGGGTTGAATTGATCAAATTAATTATAAAAGTAGTGTAAAAAATCATTAATATATTGATAAATGATATGTTAATACCGCATAAAAATGACAATTATTTGAAATAAAAACTTGGAGTAACACTTAAAATATAAATTACTATTATTACTTGCACATTTGACACAGGAAAAACAATGTTAATACTTAATAAACTCTTAATTATCATTCAAAAATGAAAAGAGTCTAGAACGTCCATCTCGTCACAACTAAGGACAAACAAAAAAAAAAAATCGATTTAAATTCACATGAAACAAAACTATTAAATTGCTTTACTTAATTTCACACTAAATCTAGCAATTTGCTCCTAATCCTATCCCAATTATTTATCTAAATAAAGCAGAACAAATTTCATGGGTCAACTTTGTTACACCAATTTAAACAGAAATTCAATTCAATTTGGGTTTGCGTTTGAAGTGAAGCAGAAATAAAGCATGTGAATAAGAAAAAGCATATCTAGAAAATTAAGTTGTTAGTGTTCAATTTCATTATCAATTAAACTTTACACTATTACAAAGCGTCCTTTGTTCCCAAACTCAGGATGAGAATTCAAAGTTTTCTTTCCATTCTTAGACCAGTAATAATAATAATTCAAAGTAATTGTCCTATATCCTATCTAGGGTTTCCGATGCATCCACTTTCGGTGCATCATCAAACAACCAACATCTAATGTTATACACGGAACCTGCAAGTTTTGAATGATTAGATATATCAATCACAGACGCGTCGAAGACTCAACATTCTAACAAAATTATCTCATGCACTTTAAATTTATTTGTTACTTTTTAGTTTCGTAGTACACGATAAGATAACTAGATAACACTTCGTTTGTACGTGAAGCTCATTCTTTGCATGCCTCGAAATACTGTCACTTTCGCGATGATGCATGTTATGGATAAGCAACAAAAGTCATTAAAGTTGTAAAAGGCTTCAACGAGTTGGTTGTACAATGAATTATTTCAAGGTTAAAATTTTAAAGAGCTAGATGCCTAGATCTGTTAATTATTCTTCTTCAAATTGATTAAGGTGGGAGTAATGTTACATAAGCTTCAACTTTTAGCTCAACAAGTGTCATCTCCATTTGAATAGGACAATATCCCTATCAACAACTGTCATCAAATCTTAGCTTAATTTCACTTGAAGAATCACTATACATCTCTAATCAATAACACCTCTAAACTTGTGTAAAATTCATCATAAACACGTTTTTCATTATATTTTAGACTAACAGGGAACGTAGAAATTTCATACCTAACAATTTGCAATCCAAATCAATTGACTAGTAAAAAACAATTGACAAATGATAAATGGACTAAAAAAAATTAAAAGCTAGACAAAAGAAAAATGAAAGGAATTGGGCATTCATTTTCAATCAGTTAGGGATTTGGGTATTAGGGTTCTATGTTTTGAATCGATTTTGAGAGATTGGGGGAGAGGTGAAGAAGAGAAGTGAAGGCGAGGTGAAAGAGAATGTTATAATTACAAAAAAAATTAATGTTCCGTTTTTTATTTGAATAAATTTTATTAATTATATATAGGGTGAAAAAGCATTTTGCATGTCTATTAATGTTTTAACTAACAAAAAATGTTTGATGATAAATTTTATGCAGGTTCATCCAAGATGTCATTAATTAAAAACGCATAACCATCTTTCAAATGAAATTAAGCTAAAATGTAAGGATAATTATTGATACCGTTCCTCATTTGAATAGAAGATTCAAATAGGGATTCAATGAAATTTCATTAAGATAACCATTGTTATAAATTTCTATAAACAATCATTTTAAGAAATGACAAAAGTCATAGTCGTTACCCACCACGTGATATACATTCTTTTTATGTTGATTAAAATCGAAATGGGACCAGCTCAAACCATTGTCCTGCTCCAATGAAGACAACTTAGACAAGACAAAAGAATTGTCCCGACATTGATTTGAGCGGCGGGCCAAGGATGACGCTTTTTGTTCCGCCTCCTAAACCTACCCTAATCCCAAATTAATTAGAAATATATATAATTAAGGTTATAAAATTCTATAAATTTAAATATTTAAAAAAAATTATATGAATGATGCTTTTTGTTACATATTAGGTTATATTTTGTTTACTTTGTATCAAGTATAAATTATCCTAATAACCTCAAAGAGGTAAAAAGTTTTTAAACCCAACATTGAAATCAAGAAATTATGGCATCACGTACTTGAAATATACATGTTTACTGGATAACCCCTAATTTAAAAACTCAGCAACAAATATCCCACCAACATATTTTCTTAAACAATATGAAGCAACTGAATTGCCTAGACATGCAAAAAATGGACACTTGCTATCATATTATAACATAGACTTACTTCTTCGAGACTCAATTCACGGCAACGACCTTCTACGTGATCTAATACACTTGTACTTTCTGCTATTCTCATCTTTTACGAATAAAATTACAAAAAATAAAGAAATTAGGCTTCATACATTTGTTTGTGCGTGTTTTTGTATGTGTGCGCCTGCGCTCGGGCGCATATACGTATATATATGTATATATATAGACGAACCTGCCATGCTAGACCTAGCTCAAGACTAAGACAGACCTTTAAATGTAATAAAAAATCTCACCGCAAAATGACTGAAATCTTCATCTACTTCGCACCTCTACACGAACTGTGTCGACCTAATTGACATCTCTAATATTTAGACACGTGGGCGGGCAAAAGGATTAAAAAATTAAAATATTTTTAGAAAAAAAAAGAGGGAGAGAATAGAGAGAGAATTTAATTTACTTTCACTCACCAATTTGCATTGGAAAGAAAATCCCGACTTTACATCAACTAACTAAAAGATTTTCCTTTTCTTTTTTAATATTTTTCTTTTTGTGAAAATTGCATTGATTCAGAAATTTGCTTCATCCTCAGCAAACTTCGTCAAAAACCTCAAAATTGAAGGTCTGGGATCATCTTCAACTCCTTTGTTCTTGGTTTCAAAAATACCTTTCATTATACGTGTGTAAAGCCTCTCAAGCTGTGGAATGCCATACTTTTCAGTACGCTCCACGAAAAGCCGCTTAGCAGACTCTACCTGGTGTGTAACTTCCTCATCTGACATTATAACATCTTGGGATCCAGTCCCATCCGTTACTCCAGACACTTCCCCGGGAGTTTCGTGTCGTATGCAATCGGCAGATGAGGTTTCCGGCCTTTCAGGATCTGCGTCATTTGCCTCGACTTCGTAAGAAGACTTTGGTTGTACTGAATCTTGGTGCCGTGACTTGTCTTCTGCTGCCGAGGCTGATTATCAACATGAGTAACAAAACAAGTGGAGTCATTTATTCATTCTAATGCTCCTTTTTCTGTCATAGAGATAAAACTTGAACATATGCGACCACAAAATAAAAATCACGACAAATTATAAGGAAAGAATATTACATGACTCTCATATTAGTGAGGGTAATGTACTATCAGCAGCACAAAAAAAATTTAATCATGAGGAAAGAATATTACATGACTCTCATACTTGACAGGGTAATGTACTATCAGCAGAACAAAAAAATTTAATAAAAGTTCCCATGATTCCCTTTAAAGCTCAATGTTATTAATTATTCTAAGATTCTTGGTACAAAAAAAGGAAAAAAAATGCCATGATCTAACATATTACAAATGTTTCAAAAATTCTTGCGTAGATTTCCAAAGAGCTTGATGTTTTAATGGAGGTCTTCTAATAATATTGCTGCAGGTCAGTTGAAGCAATTGAGCCATAGGATATAATGTCAATTTTACTAGATTTTACTATTTACGCTTTCTACTAGGTGGAAACCAGTGAAACTCGGATATTGTTTCTTGAACTTTAGAAATTAAAATGTGGATAAATGGGCTCCTACCCACTATTAAGAATATTGATCCCAATACCAAATCTAGACTTTGATGTGGCAGAAACAAGATTTCAGAAATATCGAACACAGAACATAATAGCATATTAGCCATCTCCAATATGCCCTAGATATTCTTCTTAAGATTGCTTGAAACTAGTGTCACAGGAATGTAATTAGTATAATATTTTACAAATACTCAGCAGAGTAAAATTGCGATTGTGCTCCTAGATGTAACAGAGGGTGATTAGAATTGGTATGTAGATGTAATTCACTAAGTCAATCAGTATGTGAACGAGAAATATCATAACAAGATCCATGACACTAAATCACATAATAACAAACTCGTGTGGGTATGATTTATATATGCATGGGTGAGTATTCATGTGCCCATATATCTGTCCGTATATATATTATTATGTCACAGTACCTGCATGTGCACCATCAGCATTCTTCTTTGGCCTTTTAAGAGCCTCATAGCTTTGATCCAGATTAACCTCTGGTTGCACATTACGAAGACGTGCACTAGCTCTAGTAACAGTTCCCAGCTGCACAACAGGTGCACTTGGGAAAATTGATCCCCCCATATCGTCTGGCAGATATGTTGGACCCCCTTGGGCAGCGATCTTGTCACAGTAGGTAACTAGAGCAGGATCCATCTGTGATAGCATTCCATGCACCTGAAAAACAAAATGAAGAATTCGTGATATTATATGGGAAAAATGAAAAGAAAAGAAAAAAAATCAAGACAAAAGAAGAAATGAACATACTGCATCCCGAAGTTCATAAGCTCTACTCACAATCCTAGCACCATTGTAATCATCTCCATTGTATATCTGGATGAAGAACAGAAATCACATCAGTCAAAAAAATTATTAGAGAACGAATAGTGTAATGGCAATTTCTTAATTAAATAGTTAAAAATATATTCCAGGAATCGAAAAATAGAACATGAAACAATCAGTAACAATGTCATATAACACCAAAAATATAAGAAAGCTACATATATAACCATCTTATTCAAGCTATCTCATACAACTTGATGTTGCACAATATCACTGAAAACCAGGTTCAACATACAAAAATAAATTTTGGAAATAACAATAAACTTCAGTAACATCAACAAATATAGTAAGAAAAACACACACCTTTGCATTGGTAACAATGAGATCAACATCTTGCAGGAATGCTGAACATGCAACATACTGCCCAGAATCAACACGCTGGAGCAGAGTGGCCATATCCATAGGGTTTTGGATTATTGAACGATAGTTTGGAGCATCCTCATCTGTGACTGGGTAATGGAAGGCACTAAATCGTTTATCATACAATATCCTGCAACACAATATAAAACATAGTTACGGATAAAGGACAAGATTTCTAATGAATTGAGAGAAATTACAAAGCACAATGTCCCCAGCATATAAGAGTTAAGCCAAGTCAACTATTGTAATCTAGATAATCATTCAATTAGCAGTTGCAAATGTATAAATGCTTAACAAAAAATAGAAACCACCAACTCCAGAATCAAACAGGACTCAATTAGAAAATAGCAAAATCAAGCTTAAATCCTAACTCAGGCTTTCCATATTTGTAATCCTTTTCAGAAGGGTTTGCAATTTTGTTATTTCCGATGATTCCCTATAATGAAGTAACACATCCCAAGTGCTCTTATTCCATCACTCCCCATGCCATACTAATTAATGTCTAATGGTATATATTATCTAACTTGTTAAGAGAAAAAGAAAACCAAATTAGACAGAGCTCATAAATCCCATCTTACCTCAAGCTATGATCATCAACCCAATTAATTAACATGCTGAACCATTCTTAATCCAAACTTGGCTAGATAATGCCCATGACTAACGGCTATCTTACATGCATAATTGTCAAGCATGGGGTACATCTCTATGTATTTACCTCTTTTTTAATTAATTAGATTAGGTAGGAGAGAATACAAAAGTGGATCATATATCCACACAGGTGAAGAATTGCCTGCTGAGAAGGGAGGTTAAAAAAAGAGAGAGACATAAACTATAGGCTCTGTACATGTAAGCAACCCCAAAACGAAAACACAAAATCAGCCCCTATTCCAATTAGGATGAACAAAGAAGAAAGAGGATCTCGGAACTGAACCTCATAAATTAAGAAAGAGGAACTCAGCCTAGACAAAGGTGTAAACATACATCTACTTTTAATGTAATAATTGAACTGGAAGAAATAATCTACAGAAATTCCAATCTGAAGGTATCCCCAAAAAAAAACCAAAAAACCAAAAAACAAAAACAAAAAACCAAAAAAAAAAAAAACAAAAACAAAAAAGAAAACAAAAGAGAAGTTCATAGGCTAGGGAGTTTACCGGTTACAAACATCTCTGAGACACATCCGTAACCGACGAAGAGCATGCTGCTCGGCCTCAACTTTTGCTTTTAACTCTGAGGCCTTTGGACCACTTTCAACTTTTGGTACCTTAGGAAGTTCAGGAAGGGACACTGATTCCTTTTGATTTTTGGTCCTGCCGTCCAGTACAACAGACAAAGCAGCTTCAATTAAACGGTCAAAGAACAAACATCTGTCTTCAGTTGATGGCTTCCCCACTTCATAGCTGAAATTAGTAAGTACTACAAGGTTACCAAATGAAGAATATAAAAGAGAGATTCAGGATAATATCACAGCAGGTAAAACTTTTCTAAAACCACGGCCAAAAACTTTTTACGAATCCTCATATTACTATATCAATTATTTGATATTAAAGATGTTATATACTCTTCCCCTTTTAATTTTTTTTTTCCTTTAGATCCCAAAATCCCTCAACATTTTTCCGTTTTCACTAAGTTTTAAACTAGGAGCTAGTTAAAGACCCGACAATACATACTCTAAGCAAGCAGCCCGAAGGAGATTTAAACCCGAAAACCTCACGGTTAAACCAAAGGCTTTTACTACCAAACCAGCCATTCGGGTTTTCGCTCCCATCAAAACCATCAATTTTCTAGCACTAAAGAGGTTGGTAGCTTTACCATTGAAAAAGAGCTAAGAAAACATAGGAATTAATCGTTTGATATTTGCCATATATTAGTAGTAGGAAGATGTTCAATTCAGCAGTAGGATAACGGAAAATGAGTCCTAATATAAAGTGATTTGAGTGGTGTAACAAAAGTTTAGCACTAAAATAAACAAATATGCTTTAATTTTATATAGAGAGGAAGTACCAAGTCATTAAAAATAGAAGTTAAGGTTTTCTACCCCAGAATTGACCAACCAAGACTTCACAATTGATTGCCAACAGTCAAAATATATAACAGAAATAGTAGTGCTAAATTAGTAATAAATTATTGCTTTAACATACACAGAAAGATGAGGAAAGACCGACGATGGATCCCCTTCAACCTCAGCGAGTGGAACCGCGGATATTCCAAGTAACAATATAGGCAAATCTGATGGCAATTCTTCTAACAGAGTGAGCAAAACAGCCCTGAGCTGTTCATGTGCCTGAAAATATCAAAACTCTTAAACTCAAACAATGAAAGCAAAACAGAAGAGAGTCTATTTAACACTAGTAAACTGATATGGCAAAACAATATCGATATTAGAACAAAACTATTAATTTTAAGTGTGCAACAATCACCTAATTAGAATCATAAATATTAAATGTACTACAAAATAATGTCACTCACATTCTCCCACCAAAGATTAAACTGTGGTACATAAAGTATTGATGGCGTTGTTCTTCTTGCTTCACCAAATATATGTACCAGTGCCTCCTCTGATGTCTTGGCACTAGGATCTGAAAGAAGAGCGGGAAGACCAAGAGAATGAACGGGAAATTTCTCTAGCTCATGTAAAATTGCAGGCCCAAGATGATCCTGTTAGACTAAATCAGTAAGTATATTCAGTTTAAGGTCCCAAAGTTAGTAATTCACCAAACGTAAATGGTTCCAAGATGATTACCACTCCAGCACCTTCACTACCACACAAGAGAAGTCGCGGTCTATATACAAGAGGGATGGCAGATCCGTGGGAAAGCATACAAAGCTTGGTTAATTCTGATGACATAGTAAGAGGAGGGAAAATATCAGATATATGATTCATGGCTTTCTGGAGATGTCTTTGCAGACATGGTGCAACTACTAAAGACAATGGTCTAGAGTGCACAACAGCGCCTCTGTGAGCAGCGGGAGTGATTGTTGACATGGCTTCTATAAAGTGATACTTTTCAACCTTGACTGAATCAACATCAATCAAGAATTTATCATCACTTGTGTAAACCTGAGGATATTTTTCACGGAAAGCACGAATAGCAGCTTCAGTACAGAGAGCTTTTAAATCAGCACCACAATATCCTACACAACTAGCAGCAAGTTCAGATCTTAATTCATTTGATGGAGGTTGTTTCCATTTCCGAGTGTGAATGTCTAATATCTCAGCACGTGCCTCACAACCAGGCAAAGGAAAGTTGAATTCGCGATCAAATCGACCAGGGCGGCGTAGAGCTCCATCAATGGCATCAACCCTATTGGTTGCTCCAATCAAAACCACTTGTCCACGAGAATCAAGACCATCCATCAAGGCAAGTAATGTGGAAACAATTGAGTTGTGAATCTGCTCTTGTTTGCTAGACCTCACAGGAGCAAGTCCATCTATTTCATCAAAGAAAATAATGGATGGCTGATTCCTTTGAGCCTCCTCAAAAAGTAATTTCAGTTGTCTCTCAGCCTCACCAACCCACTTGCTAAGAACATCAGCACCCTTACGCATGTAAAAGCTGACCTTCTGACCAGCCTTTGAAGCAGCACATGCTAAAGCTCTGGCAATCAATGTTTTCCCTGTGCCAGGAGGACCACATAACAAGACCCCCCTTGGTGGGGTGATGTGGTAACTTGCAAAAAAATCTGGATACAGTAAGGGAAAAAAGACCATTTCTTTCAAAGCATCAATATATTCTGAAAGCCCACCTATGTCATCAAAACTTACACTCTCATCAACCTGCAAGGGTTGAATATCTGCCCCACCCTTAGAGCTAGGCCCAGCAGTTTGAATCCCAGAAGTCAAGGTAGCTAAACCATCACCCTGATGTCCCCAACCAGATGCCGCAAGATTTAGCCCCCATGCTGTTGCCCCGTGCATCTCTAGTCCCCCAAAGAGCCAAGGTGGCCCAGATCTGCTTCCCCCTCGTGCCCAGGGAATAGCAGGACCTTGATCAAGCTCATCCACAAGAAGTGAGTCATCAGAATCTTCAGCTCTTGCTAGCCTATGACGCTTATGAACTCGTGATCCCCCTTTTCTTACATCTCTACTAACCTTTGTCCCTATTCCCTGATGTAATACTCTTCTTGGAGATCTTGGTCTTTGCTTACCTTCTTCCATTGAGAGCCTACGGACATCTGCACGATTTCTGAGATCATATCGTCTCCTTCCTTCCTGTTCTTCTTCACCTTCTTCATCATCACCATCTTCCTCTCCTTCATCCTCACCATCACCGTCTCCATCCCCCTCATCCTCACCCTCAGCCTCACCATCAACATCATTCTGACCATGATCTGCATCATTCTCATCTGATTCATTCCCATTCTCAGTCTCATCTTGTCCAACCTTCTCTTCTGAAGTATCTTGCTCATCGCCAAAATCTAGATTTAGTTGTTGTCTAGTGACTACTCTAGACCGACGAGGCCGCAATCCTTCACGGCGAGGTGTCTGTTTAACCTCCACAACTTTCTTACGCTTGGAAGATGATAACTCATCTGGACTCACGTTATTGTCTATCCGATTCCTCATAGTCCGATATGAGGGCCTCTGAAACAAAACCAGACAAAGCTTTCAGTCCTAGATAAATTTTAAAAAGAAGCAAATCATCTTAATCATACAACATAATATTGAGTCACTGGAAAAACCATCAAAGCAAAGCTAATAACTGATAAAACATTGCATGATTAGGAAAGTACAAATCTTCACCATTAGGTCTTCATCCTCTGATCCAGAACTGTCTGTATAATCTTCAAGATTTACAGAAATCCTCCTCTTTCTGGTTGAACGCCGAAGATTGGGTGGGACTGACTGCAACAGAAGAGCAATTAACTTTAACGAGATTTAACTGCATGACATCTCTAAGCAAAAGGAATTAATGTTTTAACCCCAAAAAAGGGCATGTATTTGAAAATGTGCACAGACATGACATGGTTAAGCCAAAGTTAAATACTTCATCTTCAAGTTCCATATATACGTTACGTTCACTGTGAAAACACATCAAAGACATGAATAAGGGAGACCAAAAACAGAGTATGTCAATAGTGACACAGATGGTATCAGCCATCCCAAGAGAAAACACAGAACAGAAGGACAGCCAAAGAACAACTAGACTTTGTGCCATGCAAGGTAACGTTGACACAATGTAAACCTTCCAAGAGTCAAAGAGACGTAGAAATAAACAAAGAAACAATTAAATATATTAATTGATACAATTAATTCCTTGTCATTTCCAAAACAAAAAAAAAAAAAAATTAAACTCGAGACTTGCCAAAGTAATCAAAGTAATTATCAGTAAATCAGAACCCGAGACGACTACTCTAAATCCATAAAAAAAAATGGAGATCCATTCAATGCAGTCAAAACTCTCATAATTTCCTTCAAATCTCTCACCGCATTTCAACACAATCCATCTCATTCTTCCTATAAGAACCCGCCTAGCGGCCCTACAATCACTACAACACTCACTCAACACAACCCTACGCAACTCAAGTGGTGCAACATAGCTCTACGTATTTCCAAAAAAACCCTGACATGGCTTCGTGCCTACTACGTCTACGGGACCAACTCCTAAATAAACTTCCATAAACTGCCCTTACCTTCGTGCTCGAGGACCGCACTGGGGCCCGCACGGGGCGTTTCCCGGTTCCGAACATCCTGGCAATCTGAGAAGCTGCTGTTCTGGCCTTCGTCTTCCCCTTCCTGCCACGAATAGGGTAGTACAAGTACGTCCGCCCCAAAATCTTAGGTCTCCGCCGAAGCCTATCGCTGGTACGTAGCGGTCCAGGCACAGAGCCATCTCCTTGACCACCGGATCGTTTCGGATACATAGCCAGTTACTAGCTTCGCTTCCGATACTCTTCTTCCATGAAAGGCAACAAATTTACGAAGAAAATATGAAGCAAAATGAATCAATGAATCTTGTTTCGGCCGCCAAACAAGCAGATCATGGAGGCTGCGAGGGCGAGCAACGGAGGATTGGAAGCGGAGAGTGGAGTGGGAAGACGTTAATGCGGAGGTTTGAGATCAGTTTTTGAGGGGTTTAGGTGGAATTTGGTGCATTGTGAAATTAGGGTTTTGAGAGAAAGGGAAAGAAGAGGATTTGTAGAAGGGTGCAATTGAGATTTTTTACTCCCTAAATTTTTGTTTGTATCAAATGGATCCCTCATGGTTTTTGTAAATTGCCAAACACCTCCCCTACTGTTGGTTTTGAAGAGGAATGGTACTCTAAGACCAGAATACCCTTGAATATATTACAAAATTACAGTCGGAAATAAGTTCGAAGAAGAGTAATGTTAAGGTACACGTTAAGCTTTAAAAATTATATATTTTAATAAAAATCATCAAATTACCTAAAAAATCATATATTTCTCACTACAAAAATCATAAATTACTAAATTAAAATAATTTAAAATTGATATAACAAGACTACATACCACATAGTTTTTTTAGCGACGTTAAAATCAACATAATATTTTAAGGGTATTTACGTCCCAAAAATTATTGCCATCGCTATTAAATTAAGGTGTATCGGAAGTTGAAACTGAAGTTTTTTAATCGAAGATTTTGGGGAGATGCCACCTGGGTTTCAGAGGTTTATAAAATTTGATGAATTGTAACCCGCAAGCTTGAATTAGTTTAGAAAATTACTAATATACCCTTTACGACAATTTGAGTAACCCCTTGAAAGATTTTAGAAATATATTTTAAAAATTAAAAATTAAAAAAAATTGAGCTAAGAAGATTGTTGAGTTTTTAGTGTTTTACCAAAGCCTAAATCTTTTTTAATAGCCTAAGTAAATGATCAAACTGGTGTTGGCAACTCAACAATTTTTTAGTTAAACCCTAAACCCATTTAAGTTCCATTAAATTTAAATTTAAAAATGTTATAATACTTCACAATGAAAATGGACAAAAGAAATTAGTGAAATGAAATTGTTTCACTATTGCTTTATGAAAATTTAGATGTCCTTCATTGAATATACTATTAAATATTTAAAATACATTACTTAGACAATTATCTTACAAATATTTTTGAAATTTTCTCCCATATAATAAAAAACAAAATTTCTGGAAACACAATTATTTAAACATTTTTATTTTGAAACACAAAATCGATAAAGATACAATTATTTTAATGCACATTAAATGAATATGACAAAGTAAAAATAAAAATAAAAATAAGTAATGCTCTCATTCTTTAAACATTATTTCAATCATATCAAAATGGATGCAGAGTTAGCGATACCAAATACATTCTCAAATTTTTTAGAAAAGATATGTAAGCAAATTATTATTTTTATTTTGATACCTAATTTCAAATAAAATAAAATAAAAATTGTAACCAAATGCAGTTTCTTGGTGGATTCTACTGTCTATTGTCACGTCCTGTCTTGCCCATTTGAAATCATCAATAGAACAGTGAACTTGATGTGGAAAGCAAATCACCTGCACAATCAACACCAAGCATGAACAAGAACCCAGTAGAGAAGACCAAACCCTGAATGGATCAAAATATTAAAACTGAAAAATCATCAAATTGGGGAAGACAATCAGGTGTCCAACGTTCACTGCTGGATTATAAAAATGGTCAAATCAAATTCCACACTAAATTTGGGGAATCAGTTGTGGGCAAAAAAGTGGTAAAATTGGAATATTAATGGCCACTCCAAGTCTCAGAAGTTGTCATAAAGGCCCCTGCATGATGCTTCGAAAGTGAGAGTAATGAATAAGCAAGAAAATTTATAATATTCATGCCTTGTGAAGTTAGCCTATCTACCAAGTTCTATCATTAAGATTAGTCAAGAAGTTTAAATGCTGTCCTATCTACTGAGTTGTATCATTAAGACTAGTCATCAAGTTTAAATGCCCTTTTTTTGAAATGAAAAGGAAACTTAAATACTTGAGAGGCTCTTGTAAGTGAAAATTTCTGCACTTTTGATCATATTTCAACCCTCACTTTAAAACAGGACTGGACTGTACTGGACATCCTTCTTAAAGGGAGGTTCATGTTATTCTCAGCAAAATGGTGACAAATCCCAATGCAAACACTTTGGACATTTATGTCATTTAGTTAATCTCTGATCATATCTGATATCCCTTTATCTTATACCAGAAAATAAAGCATTAACAGTGACATTGCTCAATCCATCAATAGAAAATCTAGCATCAAGTTCGGCGAGACAAAAATTGCTAAAAAACTTATAAGGCACCTGTTGAGCAGTCAACCACTTTCTTAGATCCACTTCCAATCTAAAAATGAAAATAAGAGCCAATCAACAGAGTTCAAAGAAGTAGATGCTGTTCGTGAGGTAGGTAAGTAAATTCTGGATTTAATAGATTGCGAAATGTATAATTCAAGTTACCAGAGAGAAATAAAAGTATTCACACTCTTGATACTGAAATTTGCAGCAAAATTGCTAGAATCAAGAAGCTTATTAATATAATAATACATTACAAAGGCATGGGTAAAGTTCAATAAATAATTGGATTTGTATTTCCAACATATCCGCCACATAGATGATTACACTCACATATATAGAAAAGATGTCTGTCCTGTAAACCAATATAGCTGAAATACAAAGAGAAGAAAAGCAAACAAAATTTTACCATGGGAGTAGAACCATCAATAAATTTGCCATATCCCATGAATGTCACCTCATTCATCAACCTCCGCCTTAATTTCTCTTTGTAGCATATCCCATGAATGTCACCTCATTCATCAACCTCCGCCTTAATTTCTCTTTGTAGCTCCTCCTTGTACTCTTCAAATGTTCCTGGGTATGACATCACCGTTCCATTTTCGACAACCCAAATTTCACTCCTCTCTTCATCCTCACAAACACGTGATATGAGCCTGGAATCATGACTGACGAGGACAACTCCACCAGTAAACTCATCTAGCGCATCAGCCAGGGCATCAATGCTCTGCATGTCCAAATGATTTGTAGGCTCATCCAACAACAATATGTGTGGCTTTGACATGGAAATGGAAGTGAAGACAACTCTAGCTTTCTGCCCTCCAGATAATTTCGCAATTGGAGTGAGATGATTATGGCTGGGGAGTCCAAATTTCCCCAGTTTGGCACGGACAGCCTCCTGCTTGCTAAGCCCCTCTTGTTCAGGATGGAGCCTAAGAAGATACTGAACGGGTGTTTCATTCATCGTCAGTAGGTCCACAAAGTGTTGTGAATATCTCCCAATCCTCAATTTCTGGCTTCTTCGCACTTCACCCTCGGTTGGAACCAAATCACCAGAGAGAAGATTCAGCAGAGTAGACTTTCCTGCTCCATTGGGTCCAACAATAGCAACACGAGTTCCCATATCAATACCTACATCAACATTTGAGAGCCTGAAATCCTCACGGTTTGGATAAGCAAAGCTGACTTCTATTAGCTGTAAAAGTGGTGGTGTCAGCTCAGTAGGTTCAGGAAAGTGGAATTCCACACTGTAATCTCGCCACTTCTTTGGGGCCTCTGGCGCAGGCTCATCCTCGTCAACCTTCCCCTTTGCCCTGTTCTTTGATGCTTCCTTTGCTGCAGCAGCCTTAGCACGATCTTTGACCTTCTCCTGCTGAACCCGGTTCCCTGACCTCTTGGCAGCTTTCACTTGCTTCTCAAAAATCTCAAACTTCTTGTTCATTTCTTTGCGACGCTGCTCATACCCACTTTCAAAATCATCAAAATTTCCACGGTAAAAGTGGAGCTTTTGATCATGGAGATGAATAATCTCCGTACATACAGTGTTGAGAAAATCTCGATCATGTGAAACAACAACCAAAGTTTTCTTCCACCGACACAAGTACTCTTCCAACCAGAGAACAGCTCTTAGGTCAAGATGATTGGTGGGTTCATCTAGTAGCAACAGTGTTGGTTGCACAAAGAGTGCCCTAGCCAGTGATATTCTCATCCTCCAGCCACCACTAAATGACCGGGTAGGACGGCCCTGCATTTCCTTGGTGAAACCCAACCCAGCAAGAATCTTTGATGCCTGAGCTTCAGCAGCATCTGAACCCAAGATCTGCAATTTCTCATATATTTCAGCAAGCCTCTCTCCGGCATCATCATCCTCAACCTCACCCCCACCCCCAGCAGCTGAAGTTGAATTCTGCAAAGATGCTTCTTCTTCTCGGAGTTTAACCAGCTCCTCATTAGCTGAAACTACTGCTTGGAGGGCACTTCTATCATCACCAACTACTTCTTGTTCAACCAAAAGCACATCAATATTTTTAGGTACTGGGATCTTCCTCCATGCAAGAAGCTTTAATAGTGTCGACTTGCCCATTCCATTGGGTCCAACCAAACCATATCTTTTCCCATGGGATATTTTTACTGATGCATTCTTCAAAAGTTCTTTCCCACGAGCTGACACAGAGAAATTATCAATAGTTATGTCTCTGACATTTGCATCAGCGTCTTCTTGACCATCAAGAACCGAAGTCCGGCTACCAATAACAACAGTAAAAGCATCACGATCGTCCTTAAGAGCCTCCTGCTTAGCTTGCTCTACAGAATATGCAGCAAGCATTTCCTTCTTTTCTCGCTTCTTCATTTCTTTATCAGTTATGGAGATGTCTAGTGGCTTTGCATCATTTCTCTGTTGTCTACTAGTTTGTTTTTTGACATCAATCTCTTGTTCTTTTTCCTCCAAGGCATAATCATCATCCTCATCATCTGAGGGAGGCAGATCAATCCCATCGGTATAAGATTGAACTTTTGTAGCTGCCTTAGACTTGGGTTTAGCAGAAGAGGATGATCCCTTCTTTGGTTTATCAGATTTCTGGTCCATGCTGGCAAGCATGGCAGAGACTGAGAGTTTCTTCTCCTTCCCATCTTTTGAAGTTTTTGTGGTTGCACCAGCCTCCTCTGATTTTTTCTTTCCCATTTAAACTAATCTGTTCAAAGTCAAAAAAATAAAAAATATTAGGTTGTATGATCAGGACAAGCTCATCACATGCTATAACTTAGCCATAATAAAGATCACTGAGTTTATGACCCATAGAACAAACTTTTAGCTGGTTTATAGAACAATAGTTAGATATGAATCAACAAAAATATTAATCTAGAAAACCAGATGGTTTTTACTCATTTTCCAAATTTAATAACGTCAAACACAAAACACTATAAATAAATAAATAAAAACGAAGCCATTAGATCAGACAGTTTTATTGCCACAATGGGTGGAAAGGTAAAATCCAAGTAATGATCATTGACAAGAATGTGAATGATGATGTCAACAACACATACTTCCTGGCCCTATATTATCATGATGTCCAAATACAGGAACACAGGTACTACTAATGAAGAATACAACCAAACCCACTAACAAAAACCTCACGTATATGTTAAAATTATTTAAAAAAGAAAAAAATCTCTTTGAACATCAACAGATAAATCACAAACAAACACAACTCAAATTCAAATCTAAGATCAATAAGATTTATTAGGCGGTTTCCTAAACAGGTTCTCCCTTTAATTTTTTATTAACGTATAGAATACTAACTTAAATCAAATAAGAATCCAGTTTAAATACTTAGTTACAAACACCTATTACCAATCAAGCTGTAATTTTCACTGAAACATATACGTACAAGCAAGTTAGCTTTTGGCTTCAAATGACTCAGACACAACCACTAAAAGGGGTAATAACAAGATACCTATGAATTTTATGTCAAAAACCTCCCTGCGCTTTCCATCAGTTAGCTTTAGTAACCAATTTGTTAGATTTTGATGTTAATTTTATCCAGAAGCAATAGAACACCATCTTTAGCTTTATAACAAGCAAATAACACCAAATTTTTACAATTAAAAATCAGCATCCTCCCCACACTTTCGTTTCGATATCAAACAAGTCAAAATTTGAGTTTTTTTTTTTTAAGACTACAATTCTCACAAATCAAAGAACACAAAGCTCCATAAATTGATACACTAACAAATTCAGACTAACAAAATTTCATATTTATTCATCAAAGCAATCAATCAATATTCATCAAAGCCCAATAAGATCATGAGTATAAATATAAATATAAATATTAAAACTTTCTGTAAGCTTCCAATACTGTGACTGAGCAGTGTAGTCCACAAAAAGAAAAAAAATATATATATTAAAAACCAAAAAAAAAAATCCTAGTTGACAATTAGCTCAACTAAAGCTAACTGAACCTGTAAAATTATTCCAATCATCGAATTCGATATAAAAAATGCCTTCTACTTTACTATTTAAAAAAAAAAAAAAGATGTCTTTGACACAAAATTCAAAAGCGAGGATCATGTTGATATTAAAGCAAAAGTAGATAATATTTTACCACATAATTGAAATTGATTAAATCCACACGAAAGCCAAACGCAAAAATCTCAGATTCATGAATGAACAACGAAACGCAGAGCTTCAAGGTAAATCGAAAATTCGGTAATTGGTTCGATTGACGTTAATTAACGAAAATTACGTACCTAAATCTGAGACACGAGTTGCAATTTGTGAAGATTGAGCTGAAAAGCAATCGCAACGTCAGTGAGAATCGGCTAATCCTGATTCTCTGGAAGCAAAATTTTTCTAATAATATGAGATTTGAACGAACCCTAGATTATAAACAAGAAGACTGATGTTAATGGGCCTGTGATTGGGCCGTGAGTGTAGTTTAGTTAGAAACTTTCTGTGGGTAGACAGACGATTCGTGTCGATTGGTATGGCTTGTTTAAATAGCGTTTACTAATGACTACTTATTATAGGAAGAGGAATCCTGGCAACAAAAATATTGTAATAAATATTTTTTAACAAATTCTTATTAAAATACATGTAATTTTAAAACTAAATTTTTTAAAAAAATTTATAAGTAAATATAACTTAGACAAATTTTCTAAATATATGTGTAATAAATAGATTATAAATGTTTTAGTTAAAAATAAAATTTTTAAATCATCTTTTTCTCTTTATATTATTTTATTATAAATCTCGCTTTCCATAAAGACGAATTTTATTTATACATTATAATAAATTTTTATTTAGCTATACCCATTAAAATTGATTAAAACTAAGTATTTTTATAGAAATTTTAGCCCAAGTAAAAAATTTTAGCTGCTGAATTGGTTTATTAATTGTTAAATAAATCTAATTTCTAAACAAATTATCAAACGGTGTTTTTATTTTTGACTTATTCTTGTGTTTGAGAACTGAAGCAGTGAAACTGGCTTGTAATATTTGAAATTATGCTATTTCGTAATCTGATCCTGCATGTGAAACTTATTTTATTTGTTTCTATTTTCAGAAAACATTTTTTTTAAAATGATTATTTACCAATTCATTTTAATTCAATGTCAACGGCATATCACTCTGAAAATTAAAAAATATATTTAAAATCAATTATACATTATTACTAAATTTTGAAAATAAAAACACAAAATACAAAAATAAACACACATATTTACCTATAGTCTTCACACGTTTTACTTGATCTAAGCAAACAAAATAAGAACGAAAAAGTTTAGGAATATTATTGTTTAAACCTCTCAATATCTTTTTTTGAGCCCCTTTTATAATTATATTTTATATAATGTTAGAGTTACCTTTTTTTTTTTTAACTAATCAATTTATAATAAATTCACCTAAAGAAGAATGGTACCATCCATTACCTTTCTTTTCTTTCTTGTATTTCTTCTTTATTAAAATTATTATTCAAATGACTTGAATAAATTAAGTTCTATTATCTGCATATACTTTTGTTGCCAATCCCTCAATTTTAACTGGGAAAAATGGAGAAGGCTACCAATCTAACGTACCTCTCCTATATGTGCGATGGCAGGGCCTTCACACCAAAGTAGCAGACATTTTGCAAAATATGATGTTTATGACCCCTAAGAAGACAATGAGTTTCTAGGGCTGAATAATTATTTTTTTTTAAAGGATAATTTTTTATAACAATAATATCAGACTTACAATCTATATATAAACCTAAATTCTACAATAGTAATACTGGACTTAAAATCTATATATGACCGACATTTTACAACAATAATAATATACTTATAGCTTATATATAAACTAAATTTTACAACTTGGAGAGGGTCTGTAACTAGCCAATGGAAGGCTAAAGAAATGATGTGAATAGTGACTTTTTTAGTTTCTATTTCCCACTTTTCCGTCACCCATTGCCTGGTTACACCACATCAGCGGTGCAGTTGAGGTAGGACAGACTTGATGTGGTAGTCTACATGATAAAATCATATTGAAATACAACACTTCCCTCATACTATTTTGCTCATCTAATAAATTTTTATTATATATACTATCATATCAGATTATAAAATTTAAATTGTATATGAATTATAAGTCTAAGTCTACTGTTTTTATACTATCTAAAATATATTTGAAACAAAGGCTTAAAAAGAGATTTGTTGAAGTTTCACTAACAACAGTCAAAGTCCAGAAAAAAGAAGGATTGATGTTACTGGGCCTGTGATTGGGCCCCGAGTGTTGGTTATGTTTCAGTGTGCTTGGAAAATAAATTGGTGGACAGAGAGATGATTTATGGCGCTTGGTACGGCTTCCTTAAATAGAGTTTACGAATTACTACTCATTACTACTTATAGAAGGAATCCTAGCATTTTAGTATAAATCTCATATGTAAATTCTCTAAAAATTTGGTAATACCATCAATAGTCAAACTTAAATATTGATATAAACATTTTAGTTGAATTATAGAAAATTTATAATTACTTTACTTAGACAGATATAAATGATTCGATTTGACATTGAAGTCTAGATTATTATAAAAAAGAAAAAAGAAAAAAAAATTATCCCTAAAATAATTCTAAACAGTTTATCAAACAAAGCTAGATAAATCTTTAATAAAGTCTAGAATTGTTAAATGATATCAAATATTTGTCTAACAAAGTCTCAAGTGTAAAGTGGAAGAGTAAAATATTTAAGAATTTAAATAAAATTTCTACTACATATATATTTTTTCTCATAATGATGCCTGTACGCGGTGGCATTACAAAATAACGAACTGGTAAAGCCAAGAGTAAAATTTTAAAGAGTTTCTTTTAAATTAATTTTAAAGGGAATTATGAAACAAAAGGGCCGTGGTACTTAAATTTTTAAAGATATGTACATTTAGCCGCCACTATTCTGAAATCCCATTTCTGAGAAGAATTAAAGCAGACACCTCAGAAAATTGTCCGGTAAGCAGCTGATTGTATTTACAACAACAGCAAAGAAGGCAAATTTTTTCTATTCTTCATCAGAAGCAAGCTTTCGTTTTTTTCCATCTGTAGGCAGCTTCCAGTATCTTGAGATTCGTTGTGTGGGACTCCTCAGGGAATAGATAATCAATATAGTCTTCAAACCTGTCAGTCAAAATTTGGCATCAGCAACAGAGTATAGTGAAGCAAAACTTATCCTAATATTAGATCTTTTTGAATGAAAAAAAATGAAGACACAGAGGAACTTAAAATCTTTCGAAGGCCATTATTAAGAGCATATGTATGCTTAACAGATGTTAAATGTGCATTTTACTATTTTGTCAAAACTAAAGGACTGCTAGGAAGAATCCACTTTTATAGCTCTGGTGACAATAACAACAGTAATCTTGATGGAATGCTTGCACAAGTTGGTGGACCAATTGCCAACAAACCCAATATTCAGGATCAAAAGACTGCTAAAACTGCATCATGCAGAAAAAATTGACACTGGTTGCATGGGTTTGACCAATTGATACATCCTAAAGACACCATATGATTAGAATGTCATAGTAAGAGAGACTACATATACACAGTGATTGATTGCATACCTATATTCCGACCCATCATCAGAGGCAATTGGCCTTTTCCTTTTGAGTTTCTTTGGCAGCTTAGACTGGACTAGGCTAACATCACCAAGCTCACCAAAACTACTCTCCATGTTCAGCCACTCTTCTAACAACATAGCCCTTTCTTCCTTCAATTCAGGTGCCGATGTTCTGAAGTAATTAAGAGCTTTTTCAAAAACACCTGATACAAGAGTAATGAAGATGTAAGACTGCTGTTCAAGGGGTGAGCTTTTAAAGAATAATCAGATCAACAAGGGAAAAAGAATTGTAAAGACTACGCATGATCAAGAATCATAATGGCTTACTTCTTGCATTCTGAATGCATTGCTTCTTTTGTTCTTGAAGATATTCCTGAACATCATCTTCCTCCAAATCTGAACCTCTTCCATCCTCCTTCGCGATAGAAGCCTCAAACTTGGGATAACTAATCCATACCATCAAGTGCTTCGTCCGACCTAAGAGTGTCTCATAAAGTGCCCTTGTTCTATCGTACTCACCCTCAGATATCTCAAAGTCAATGTATGCCTGTATTCAAACAAACAAATATGTCAGAGCCAGTTTCTACATTAAAAAAAATTCTTCATTATTTTAGCTAAAGAAAAACACAAGGAAGGGCATCAAGTTGAAAGGTTCAATCGTATTATACATCAAAGTCTCATGAAACAATGGAACTTTCCCAACAATATTAGCCACAATAATTTACAATACCCCAAAATGTAAAGCACATTGATCTCAATTATCTTTCAATTTTTAGAGTTCTCACATTATTAGTTATTATAATTAAAATCACATTTATTGTCAAAATTTTGAAATATAAAACCTAAATGCAAACAAATTACGAAAACCAAAATAGTAGAGTACCTTCCACAACAACTCAGGCATGTCCAAAACTGGCTGGGCTATTGCAAGCTCAAAAATAGCTCTAGCTCGCTCTGTTTCATCCAAAGATCTCTCCAATTCCACAAATTTGGTCCATGCATAGCAGTTTTTTGGTGACCATTCCAAGTACTTCTCATAAAGCTTTCGACAACGATCCACATTACCAAGATGCAGTTCTATCTCAATGTACTTTTTAAATATCTGTTTCCAGCAAGCAGATCAGTGAAAATTAGTAACTTGATATCATTCATTTTCAACAAAACTTGGCATAAACCAAAACATTACCTTATACTTGGGAGCCTTTCCAATCGCATTGCCTAAAATTTGTCGAGCACCATTGATATTTAACTGCCTTATTTCGAATTGCGCAGCTAAGAGCCATATCTTTGCAAATGAAAATTTCTTATGAGGAATCAGATTAAGACACTCCCTGAAGAAAGCCAAAGTGAATGTTAGAAAACACAAGTTCATGAGAAAATAAAAATTTTCAGGTGGAAGCAAAGCAAGCTTACCGATATACATCCCGTGTGCGCTCCATATCCCCTGCATCCAGCTCCTCATACAATGCATAGTTAATCCTAAAATCATGCACAAAATGTCAAAAATACAAAAAATAGATATATTAAAAAATCCAGACTTCATTGACCAAAAACAAGAAACAGACAACCAACTAAAACTTACCACAAGTATATATATCTCTGCCAACATCGTTTCTCCTCAGCTGGTGGCACCTTGGCAATGGCACGTTCATAAACCTCCCTAACCCTTTCCTTAATCCCTACACTTTCTTCTAACCTGATGTAATCAAACCATATGTCATAATTCATTGGATTCTTCCTCACTTCATCCTCATACTGAAATCTTCTTTTCCTCACAATGGCATCCTCAATCCCTTCCTTATCTCCGTATTGCTTCTCAAATGCCAAGAACTTCCTATACAAGTCTTCTGCTCTTCCTTTCGGTATATGATCCAAAGCAAATTTATAAATACATCTAGCACGCTCTGTCTCTTTACATCTCTCCTCAAACTCCACAAATGCCACAAACAATTGCTCAGCCTCTTCGTCATCCGCTAATTTCTGCACTGCACTTTCATACACATTTCTTGCACGGTCAATTTCTCCATTTTTCATCTCAAACTTAGCATACCGAATCCACGCTGTTACTTTTGGGTGACATTGAACAAACCGTTCGAAAATCTCACGAGCACGATCCACTTCATTGTACCTTAGTTCAAATTTGATGTAGGATAGCCAACCTTGCTGATCCGGCATCCAGTTCATCCACCGTTCAAAAATCTGTCTAGCCCCAGCAACATTTCCCAGAATTTCCTCAATGTGTATGTACTTGTACCAGAGTTGGTCAACACGTGGTAGCAATTGAACTGCCCTGTCCCAGACATTCCGCGCATGGTTTATGAACTTGTTCTTCATCTCCACTTCGGCGTACTTCAACCAGAGAGTGTGGTTTCTATAATCAACCTCCAGCGCGCGTTCCCACGCACTCCGAGCACGCTGGAAGTCTTTCTGCGACTCCTCCCATTGCGCATATTTAATCCAGACACTTGTGTTCCAGCGAACTCTGCGAATTAGGTCTTCAAACTCCTTGCGTTTGCGAAGGCGATAGTCAGCAAGCTCGGTGGAGTCGGTTATTTTTTGTTTGGGTGGTCGGATTTCAGCTTCTTGGCGTTCACGAGCTTCACGAAGGATCTGCTCGGCAGTGATCTGGACTGGAGCTGGTGTCTTGTTCTTCACTCGGGTGAGCCGCCACAGCTTCACTTCCGTGTCCTTGTGGGTGAGATATCCGAGAGATGGACCCGCATCTTTCAACCCCATGTCTTGACCTGCAAATCCAATAGACAAGAAGACAAAATCCAATAGAGTTGGTTACAATTTCAGACTTATCTGAAGAAAGTGGAAAGTGAAGCAATAAAAAAAAAACAAAAAAATAAAAAAGAGAAAAGGAAAGAAAAGAAAAGAAAAAATAACACCCAACTGAAAATCTAGTAGATCAATTAAGTCAAAATGATCAAAGATATGAATCTCAAAAAATATTAATCTAGAAAACCAGATGGTTTTACTCATTTTCCAAATTTAATAATGTCATACACAACACACCATAAATTTAAAAAAAAAAGAAAAAAAAGAAAAAAAAGCTATTATATCAGACAGTTTTATTGCCACAATGGTTGGAAAGGTAAAATCCAAGTAATGATCATCGACAAGAACACAAGTACTATTAATGACGAATACAACCAACCCCACCGACAAAAGCCTCCCATATATTTGTAAAATTATTTTTGAAAAAACTATTGAAAAAAAAAAACTTCAAACGTCAACGGATAAATCAGAAACAAACACAACTCAGATATTAAAGCAGAACACATAATGGGATCCAACTAAAGGTTCGAAATTTACGAAAATTACGTACCTGAATCTGAGATACGAGTTGCAATTCGTGAAGATTGAGCTGAAAAGCAATCACAGTGAGAGTCTACCAATTCTGAAGCAGAACTGCAGAATTTGTTTAATCGTATGTGAGATTTGAATTGAACCCTAGATTATACACAAGAAGAAGATTGACGTTAATGGGCCTGTTACTGTGAGTGAAGTTCTTGTTCAAATAAAGACTTACAAATTACTACTTATGACAGGAAAAGGAATCCTAACGAGAGAACTATGCAATAATATTTATCAAGAAAAGATTTTATTTTAAAGATAAATTTGTATCAAATTAAAAATTTATAAGTAACGTTTATCATATAACTTATACGAATTTGGATAAAAGTAGAAAATTTATGTGTAATAAATAATTTATAAATTTTTTAATAAAAAGAAAAATTATTTAGCTTATATTTTTCATTTTATATTAATTTATTATAAATCTCACTTTTACTAAAAGAAAAAAAATTCTTTTAGTAATAATTTGTATTTCTGCGTCGAGATGGACCGCCTCTGGCGCTCGGTCTCCGTTTAGTCACAGCGCGATCTCTGGAAAAACGTCAAATCTGGATTCACATTTTCTTGAAATTCTCGTACAGAAAGGGAGTCTTGGTATGTTAGCGGGATTTCGCGTTCCGGAAATGTCACCGGAGTGGCGGACTGTTGTCGTTCAAAGTCGCTTCCTGCGCGAATTACAAGTGGGATGATAATCTGTACGGTTCAGATTAGGATGAAGTTCCGGTATTGTTACCCGAAACCGTAACGTTCCAGTACTGTAACCGGACTGTAACTGATACGTAGTGTGCATCTAGATGTGATTATGCATATACGAGTGATGATTTGTGTGAGGTAAATTAAAATGAATTTTGATTTCTTGAAGTCTTGGGCGAGTTAGGTTTTGTATTATGAACTTATAGGTAGGAGTCTTTGATGAGAATCAAGTCAACTCGTATTGAATTGTGGTAACATGACTGGAGACTCGCCTTTCGATAATGTGGAATGCCAGATATTGTTATGTTAAAAGCTGAACTTGTGACCTGAAACGCTTTTACAAGAATCATCCGGCAAGTAAATTGGTTTGGTATATTCTTTGGTAGATGTCTTTAAAGGGTTATGAATCTTTTTGGTTTTGATTCAAGTGAGATTCTGACCCTTACAACAAAGCTGTATAAAGCTGAGTTTGCAAAAATAGGGTAATGGAAAAATGTTGGGAGGAAGAAAAAAATCCTTAAAGGATTTCTGCATTGATACACTATCAACGAATTCATGTGTTGCATACGTATGTGTGTCTATGCATGCATAAAATTTGTTGATAGTGTCTTGATTTGGGTTTGATTTGCTTTGATTATAGGATTTGAGATTGCTTCTTGGGTAATCAGAATGGGAAAACTTATTTATAAGATCTTTCACTTCCACACTATAACTTAAGTTGACTTGTGTCAAAAGGTGATTAATTCTTGAGTTCAACTTCTAAACTAATTATTTGTAATTTTTTTTGGAAAATATATGTTATCCAAGCTCGGATATATCCTGCATGGTACGCATTTAAGACATGCCTCTTCATTTTATCTGTTCTTGTTTTCCATGTATGTCATCCCAAGGAGACCTGAATCCTTGACCTCATTGTTAGGCGCTCCTTTTTTATTTTTTATTTTTTCGTTCATGTCAACTAGGAGGTGGTTTTGGAAGCTTGGTTCTATGGATAGAGGTCGGGTTGTATAGAGAAGGGCTCTTTGAGGCTCATAATAGAGTTTTCTGCTTCTATTTGCTTTTTTCATTTGGTTTTTGCTTATTCTGAAGCTCTTTTTTCTCACTGTGGATAGTGATTGGCTTTACATGCACCTGCAACTCTTTATATAAGTTTGATAGTATACATTCTGAGATTCTCATCTAAAAACTAAAATAAAAAAAATTGAGGTTAATATTTGTTACATAAGTAGGGATGAGATTTTAGATTTATGTATACATAAGGCTTCTTTGAGATATACAAGGCATGATTTAATTTCTAGTTTCTTCATCTTACGTTCAAAACTAGTGCGTTTCGTACTGTTTATTCCTGTTTCATTTTTTATATGTATATTTACATGTTTATATAAATGAAAATTTCTTTAATGTTAGTTGCATCAGATGGCTTTTTACAGTTTCTTACTATCACTTTTTAAAACTTGTCGGATCCTCGAAACATTGTCTACTCTTTTCCCCAGAAATATTTTTAGATTTTTGTTATAGCGTGTAATGTGCTTTCCGGTATGAGCCGTTCTTGTGTGTGGGTGGATAGGATTAACGGATTTATGATAAAAATGCACGGTAATGTGGACATTTATTATAATCTGTGTTGGGTTGTGTTTCTTTCCTGTCATTGACCATGAGCTGGGTTATTTGGCTTTGATTATAAATGAAACTAACATATATTGTAAAATTGCTTGTATCTTGACAAAAGCCTTTTTATCTTTCATCTTGCAGAAAGGTGGAACAAGTAGCAGAAGAAGCTGAATCTTTGAAAGAAAGTCTTGACAAGTACTCATTAAGAACTGAGAGACAGATGAATGAAGCTCAAGAGAGGACGGAATTGCTTGGGAGAGCTTTACGTGATCTACTTTTTATTAGGAGTGGTGAACATGTTATGGCATTCTCTTGTTCTGGAACAAGAACAATTTTTCCTATCTAATTTATTTATTTGTCTCTAGAATGAAAGAGTCGGCTCATGTTTGAGAATTTTTGATGGGGAAGCTCAAGCAATGCAGTCAGTCCAGAATTCATGAAGAATGTTGCAAGAGTCCTTGGCAACTGGAACAGCCATCCTTGCCAAATATGCTGAACAAAGGGAACACCTAAAGTATACACATCTAGACCTGTACTTATGCACATGCATGCATTTACACCCAAAACAAAGTTTCCCGATTTTACATTCTGATTGTGGACCGGTTGTATTCATCTAACATGAATAACTGAGGAATTTTTGGGTCGTCCTAGCTATGCCCTAGCTATGCCGTTGTTAATTAGTTCAGACCAAGTACAAATGCTTACATATTTTGCAAGACCTATGTGATTGTTTTCGAGAAATTTAGATGGCTTATTGTTATTTTTATCGAAGCTGATGGGATAATTCAAATTAGTTAAGGCATTGACACTTCATTGATGCATTTACCTCTCTTTTTCCACTGTTATTGCTAAAGAGTGCTAATATGTTTTGTTCAGAAAGCACAACGCAAAGCTCTCAATGTTCTTAACACAGGTGGGCTCTCCAACTCTGTGTTTAAGCTTATTGAGAGGAGGAATCGTGTCGATACATGGATCAAATATGCTGGGATGATTTTGATTGTCGCAATTATATTTTTCTTTGGAGGTGGACTCGGTAGTTTATCTGCTCTGGAAACCTTGCTGCACATAAAGCATTAGTTACCAACATAACAAAATGTTGTTTCTTGATCTGCTTCCTGTTAAAGGCTTAAGCTTTTTACATTTGGAAACAGGGTTGCACTGATTGAGAACAACAAGAGCAGAATTAAGAAGGTGAAAGGCTGCAATTTGAACAACCGTACCCATCCTTTTCATATCAGAAATGGAAGTATGAACAGCAGCAGTGGTCAGGCCAATTAATCCAGCTCATGAGCCAAAACCAGTGAATAAGCAAAAACCGTGTCTCGCAAGAAATGTGGAGCCACTAAAGTCACTCTAAGTACAACTACCCAAAGCAAGGGTAAGAGAGTAATTATAAACTGACTACCACTCTAAACTAACATAATCTATTTATTTGGGTGCATTCGAAGATTTCTTCAAAACATTTGGATGATCTCTGATTAGAAATCTAATAGTTGACATGCAATTGATAATTTTCGAAACTAAGAGGGTCGTTTGTGATTTTTTCCCGTACACATTTATCTCTTCTTCCTTAACCTTCCTTCTAATAAAATAAAAAAAAATAGAATTCCTTAATTGCCCAAATATCTTTTATTTGGTTTTATTGGTTGCATTTAAAATTACAACTACAGCTTTAGTCAGAGTTCAACCATGAGGCAAAGATAAAGGAAGAAAATCAAACTAGTCGGTTATCCCTGCACCTGCAGGATATTAACAATGGAAAAAAAAGGCTGTCATCAAGGATACATGTTTAAATCAGATCTTGAAATAGCTCAATTTGAGGGTAAAGAGGTTCAGACTTTCAGTGGAATCAGTGGGATGGTGAAAAAGGTATTTTTTTTATTGTGGAAGTTCATATGACTCTTTTTTATTTGTGTGATTGCCTTTGCTTGTCATTAGACTCATTAGTAATTATTGTACAAAAAGGACAAAAATAACATCTTTTCTTGTCTAGGGATTTTCCTTTTTACCCTTGAATGTTTGTTGATCATGGCTTATCAAATGGGCAGAATTCTTGATTCTACCATATGACATCAGCTCATCAATATTTGGCTGATTGTCATAACTTGTGAAGGATTGTCTTGGCGGGCTGCAAAAGTTGAGATTGGTAACCAAACCAAAAAGAGGGAGGCAAACTGGGGGAGGGATCGCTAGGTGCAGTTTTATTTATATATATGGGGATTTTGAGCAATTCTTAGTTATAACAGTCTGTATCTGGTATTGTAATTCAGCATCGCAAGAGGCAGATTTATAGAATTTTGTGTTGTAATTAACTACATTGCCATAATGTAAGAATATTGATTTCTACCCCAAATAATTTAGGAAAACTACTGAATGGTCAAAATCTTACCAAATCATTATTGTTTATAATTCTCATGATTACGGTTATAGATTCGACAATGCAAAGGCAATGAAGCAGCACCAAAAACTCTGTAAGTAATGAAAGGTAATTGAAAATTCATTAATATATTTATATTACACAAAAGCATCCTTTAAAGCAGAAAGGATTTAAACGGAACTGGAGAAGGTATACATAAGTACGCAAAAAAGACAATTCTTTTCACTACAAGAAAATTCCTTATATATGTCGTTTTTCCACCCTCATATATATGTATACATGCCGGTTTCAATATGATATTTATGGACCCGACGTGTATTCTACATATGTCGGTTGGTCAAACCGACACAAATTTGTGTCGATTCCTTTTGTCGGTCTCTTGTCTGGTAAAAACCGACATGTATCTTAGCTATTTGACTACATAAGATGAGGGTTTATAAGTGACAAGTTGTCCTAATAGTATGTGAGTGTTAGAAACCGACATATATTTTTTGAACCAGTCCAGTATTATAGGTGAGTGTTAAAAACCGACATGTATTTGTTAATACTACCGACCCAGCCCAGCATTATATGTGAGTGTTAAAAACCGACATGTATTTGTTGTTAAAAATATATAATACTGGGCTGATACCGACCCTTTGCTTGCATCAACCCAGTATTTTATATATATATATATATATATATATATTTTTTTTTAAATATTATTTTGCTATAAAATGATGAGAGATGAAATGGTTATAACATGTTATGAGCCCTATTGCAAGCTTCAAAGTGTCAAACACATTGCAATACAATACATATTTTAGGGTTATCCATCAGTTCCTTCCCAGACAAGTAGCAAATAATCAACTCATTATATTTCCTCAACCATAAATGACAAGGGCAGAAATTTCAACTAAAGGGAAAAGTCAAGCACAAAATTGTATGACAGAAGTTGCACAAGCATTCTGATTACATCTCTTAACATCCTAACTCTGCCTTAGAACTTTTAAACCCTCTAAGACCACAAAATCGATACATCTAACTTCCATTCCTCCTCCAGCATAACTGCAAAAGAAAAACATTTAATTGTCAGTTGAACAAAATCTACTAACTTGCTAACAATAAGAATCACCAAAATACATATAATACTGTTTGAAACAGCATATCTATCTCAACATCTCCTTTCATGTATATATACAGCATCACAACAGTTATGAGATCCACAAATTAATTTCCATTTTATCTTTAAACTTATCCCAAATGAAGTGCTAATTTCCTGGATAAACAGTTAAAAAGAGAAAGAAAGAAAGAGCACCTATAGATGAATATGAAATATAATAGTTTTGTAGAGCCTTTTCCATTCTCACTGAGTTCCATCTGAACTAGTACCAATCTCAGACCTTGTAACTTTGGTGGCCAAAAAATTTGCGCAATATAATTCTATCCTAAGGTAGCTCCAGTGAATTTGATTTGATAGCAATGTCAAACTGTGAACTACAATATTGGATTCATGCAGTCAAGATGGCTTCACCATCAACTACTTCTTTCTCCCACCACCAGCCTTTGACTTCTTGTTAGTTATTTCTTTAGGATCATTACCTGGAGTTTCCTGTCATTACAAATCAGCACATGATGGATATAAGGAGAGAAAGATGACGCTTCCTATATGAACAAATTCCAGATTTGAGAACAAAAATTGAAGTATATTAAATAATGAGCTAATAAGCATAACTAATCAATAGAAATCCAAAACTTAAAAGCCAAGAAGATTATCAACTTGAACAATTAAAGTATCTGCTTAAAATGCACAAACAAAATAGTTCTTAAGAGAAATACCTGCTGCTTTCGTTTCCTCTCGAGCTCGGCCTATACATTTTAAGTGCGGGATAACAAAAGAAAATTTTAGTGCTTGTTAGTGTGAGAGAAGAAACTGGACAGGCTACAGCTACTATCTAGCTTTGCCCATCTTTTAATGCCTCTGTTATCTTGCTGGTAGCTGCCATAAATTAATCAGTTAACAATAAATTCTTTTAAGTTAATGATTTAAAATTTATAATACATTATTGTTATATATTTGATTGTAAATAATATATTCGTAGTTATTTTATTTTGGTTAAAGAATTATGGATAAAGAATTGGTTTTTATATTCTTTTATGTAAATTATTTTATTTTGTACATTTGTAGACTAAGATTTTACTTGAGAAAGTAATTTGATAATTGTTATTTGATTTGATAGTTGTACATTTGTAAATTTTGTGGTATAGTTTTTCATGCTGAGACACTTTTGCAGTTTTCCCACAATGGATTTAGGTTTAGATTGAACGAATCACTTAAGTACTTGGTGTCATTTTCTTTCTCGATTACCCTCTTGTAGTTCATCGACTCTTTTCTAGTTAAACTCTAATAATTGCTTGAGATCTTGAGTTTTTTAGGTCTGATCTTGATGTTCTCAACTCTGCTTAGTTTGCAGTTTTATAAATTTTTTCCTCTCTGTGTTTTTTTTTTCCTTTTTTTTTTGTCTTTTCTTTTTAAGTAAAATTTTGGCCTAAGAGTCTGATTTGGTGGTTAGCATTTGATAGAAGGAGAAAAAAAATCTCTCTTTATGGCAGGAAGTGCATTTTCGTAATTGTTGTTTTAAGTCATCAAGGTTGATTTTTGATTTGTAGACCCATTTGACACTAATGACCTGTTTATCTTTAGGACTATTTTCTCATTCATCTTTATATCCTTTATCAATCATTTTTATTTTGATGCTACTTCAAAACTTTCTGGTTCTGGTTATGAATTTGCAGGTTAATCATTCTGGTAAAAGGTTTTATTTTTGCTCATTTTGACTAACATGTTAGTTGAGCTTAGGACATTCTGCATCCAGTTCATCAAATTGCATTTAGGTTTTAACATAGACTTAAAATGGCATGTGATTGTGGACGTTGTAGACTGGAGGAGGTCTTTGATTACTTGGCTTGTTTTGCTTGTAGATATGGAGAGTTTGCTGGTCAATCAGTTTAGCTTGTGCGCTAGTAAAAGAATCAACTTTGTATTTGTCTTGTTCAAGAGATTTTGTTTATAAGGTGTTCGATGTTTCTTTTTTTTTATATGGATTTAGATTTCAAATTCTAGATTAGAATATTAATGACAAATTTTATATATATATATATGTATGTGTGTGTGTGTGTGTGTGTGTGTGTGTGTGTGTGTGTGTGTGTGTGTGTGTGTGTATCCTTCTTTCAATTTAGTTGGCTTATAACTTGAATTGAGATTTTGGGGGAACTAATAATCTTGCATGTGAATTGGATTGGGTTTTTTTTTTCAATGTATTAGAATTTTTTTGCCAAAAAAAAATGAACATTTTTTGGCTGCTCGGAATATTGATCAATTTTAGTAACTAATTTGTTGAACTTGCTCTGGTTTTTCTTATAGCTGTTCTTGTATTTGTTGATTAATTTTAGTTGTCTTTTGTTTTGGGTTTATGGCAATCTTGTACTTATAATTTCAAATCAATTTTGAATAAATTTCAAAGTAAGATAAATTAAAAAAATTAGAAATCCGGGCAAATTTAAAAAAATTACTGTTATGACTTACCAAAGCCCGCTTAAGATGGGCATTCTCTTCTTTCAATTGGTTTAATTCTGCTTGCTGTAAAAGCAAAAGATATTATATATCATTAGAATATATAAAATAATCTAAAATTTCCAGTTCAACTGTGTATGCCAGTACTAGGCATAATTTTTTAAGTACCAGTTAAATAAACCTAATTGAACAAATTCATAAAAAAATTTAACAAGCTCTCTGCAGAAGTCAAAACTTGACAACATCTCTCTTTCAGCAATTTATAATTCATAGAAAATGTAAAATCTTTCAGCAATCAACATCAAGATTGCAAATATTACATAGGAAGTCTCCTAATTAACTCCAAAAGAAACCTATAGCCTTTCTTCCTATGCAATATTTCTTGATAGTGTAAAGTAAGATGTCTATCATGTGCAACTTTATTAATCCACGAGAAACTCCACTTCACTTCAGGCTTTTGCATAGTTTATATCACTTAACCAAGACATTAAAGCGAAATTCATGAATTTTTTATTGCTTCGTACCATGTAAGTGATGCCACAATAATCTAGAATGCTACAATTAGCAGCCATCATTGGGAGTAGATCCAAGCAGAGATGTGGGAATCAGCTTATAATCTGACCTAAGGTATTAACCTTTAGGATTAAATGAAACCAAGATCACTAACAATTCTTGTATACATGCTTATAGTACAAATATGTTTGTTGCTTGATTATTTTTACCTGAGTTCGTACTTCAAATGAACTCTTCAATGGCATAATTGCAAGGGATGCACTTGCCTGCAATGACTACATAATAAAATATTAATTATAACTATATTCTTAGAAACATCAAATAATTAATTAATTTTTTAGAATGTATACAAAGAAAGTATATATTATAATGCGAGAAAATCAAATGTTGTATTCATATACGTACTCGTGATGTTTAGCTTTAATCCTAACTACCACATCTCACTCTCTTATCGCTCACACATCATCATTTCCACTTGGTCTTCAATTTACACAAAAAAAAAAAGAGTACACAACAAAGAACAACCGTGACAAATAATAATTTACGAATTAAAATATATATTTTGCAAACTACCTAATTTTTAGAAGGATCACAAGTCACGTTTTTGGTTTTTGCTTGGGCAACAAACTGGAATTTATTAATGAATAATGTAGTCTAACTAATTAATGACCAAAGTCACATGCAATTGAATGAAAAGATTAATTGGAAAATCACTTTTACCATCAATTTTCTCGCTTTAGGTAAACCATATTTACATCCTAGCTCATGCTAAAGTGCCTTTAGCTGAAAATTAACAAAGCAACAAATATCAGTGCACAAAAACTATGAGAACAAAAGAGCTACAAACTAAGTTGTAAAAACATAACCTATCTTTGCTTGAATTATGTTCCTACAATACCAAAACAAATTATTAATCTCAACTTTTGTAATTCAATTCCATGTGATTCAATGACTGTACTGCCAACTAGAATTAAGGGGAAAGGAGAAAAACCAGCAAAGGAGAAGAGCCAAAAATAAAGCACAACATTTAATGGGCATAAAAGAAGACAACCGAAAATTAGATCGCAAAGGCTACTATCTATCTTGAAGAAGTTTCATCATGTTCATATTTTCCTAGACAATAGATCCAAAATAAAAACTCAGCAAGCAAAAACAAAAGAAAGATAATTGAATATTCATGGAAAGATGAGAAGAATGAAATTGAATCATCTGAAAGTATATCTCGTGGAGCTTCTTAACATTATCCTCAGCAAAATGGTCTGCTATGGCTTTGTATCTTGGTTTGTTAGATTAGTTGGTAGTCCTCAACAAACTACCCATTCTAAATTTCTTTGCCATTTTCTCCTCCTTACTTTTCTTATGTACAAAACCCATAACAACATCTCAAAAACTTAAAAAAATACAAACCACATCTAGTTGCATAAAATACTCACAGAAAGGGAAAACAATATCAAATTTACATGTTATGTGGTCCCAATTAGCAAGTAGTTACAAACTCTTCAAATTTGGTCAAGCATTGAACAGTAGTTCAAACGGATATTAAAATTTTCTTTTTAATCCTTGGATACTTTCTCAACAATGAAAAAAGCACAAAATGAATTTCTATATGATAAAATCCCTAATATAGAAACAGACTTGGAATAAATAGTTTTAATTTCTCAAATAGCCACATTAGAAAATACCCATAAACACATCAGATGTGAAAGATCCTATCAAATCTAAATCAACACCAAACAAATAATAAACAGATCTAAAAGATATGATACAACATAAAATGTAGAAAAAAAAGCTAAAACAAATGGAATCCTAATATACAGATCAGCATCTCAAGACTTCTCCAATTTACAAAGTGAAAAGAAATACATGAACACTTTTCCAAATAGACAAAGAGAGAGCTTTCAAAGAGAGATTTTGGAGAGAGATAAAATATCAAAAATCAAGAAGAGAAAATGAGAGATCGTGAGAGACTTGCTGTGAATAGAAAAAGAGAAAGTTGATAAGCAATGAAAGGAACATGAATCAAAAGTCATGGCAAATAGGAACTGCTGTGGTGAGTGAAGAAGAGGAGATTACCAAGACACGATGAAGAGAAAGTGTGTTGGCCTACATCGGAGGCTCCACCAAATGTTTCACTGACTAAAACGGTGTTGTTTATCCCGATTCGATGTCGCAAATGCCCAAATACCAGCAACAAAAAAGATAGCCGAGAAAACTACTTGCACGCCACTGACTGATATGGCAAACGTTGAAGAGATGAAAATCATAAATGCAGAGAACAAAGCTTAAAATGTTGAAGAGATGAGTTTCACTCTGAGCGGCTAGGGTAAGAAAAAAGAAAATATTCGGTTCTTTTATAGGAGTGGCAAATGTGTAAATTAAGGAAAATCATTAAACGACAAATATTTGAAAAAGGCGGGTTTGACTTGTGGAGAAGGATTATATTTGACTGTATTTTTGAAAACCGACAAATATACAAAATTTAAAGCCTCAAATATTTTTAAAATTCTTGTAGTGTTTCTAGTATTAGATTAACATTAATTAGTGATCCTGGCTCAACGAGTCCTTTTTTTTGTGATTAACTACTGGCATCGGTCTTACATTTTGCCTCTGCGGGCCGAGGAGGAAGGGGGCTCGACGGTCTAATGAGAGGAACCGAAGTGATTGACAGGGGAGCTCCTCCAAGTGTTTTGGTTGGCGGAGCAACCGTAGGATGGGTTTTCAATGTGCTTGGAGAGCCTATTGATAAGCTAGGTTCTATAGATACTCATATAACATCTCCTATTCATAAAGGGTTAATTCTAATTTGCCCCCTGAGGTTAGGCCAAAAGAAAATTGAGGACCTTAGTTTTCTGAAACTCAAAATTACCCCCTGAGGTTACTGTAGCACCGTTAGATTTAACGAAAAATGTATTAAATAGTAACTTTAACACTTTAGAAACCATTTAGAAAAGGGTATTATAATCTATTTTACTGCTTATTAGCGTTAAGTTATTATTTAATACATTTTTTGTTAAATCTAATATTAGCATTAAGTTATTATTCAATACATTTTCCGTTAAATCTAACGGTTTAATACATTTTCCGTTAAATCTAACGGCGCTACAGTAACCTCAGGGGGCATTTTTAGATTTCAGAAAATTGAGGTCCTCAATTTTTTTTAGGCCTAACCTCAGGGGGCAAATTAGAATTATCCCATTCATAAATCCGTGCATGCCTTTATAGAGTTAGATACAAAATTATCTATTTTTGAAACGGAAATTATAGTATATCTTTTAGGTCCTTATCGTTGGGAAGGAAAAATCAGGTTATTCGGGGGAGCTGGTAGGGAAAACAGTACTAATTATGGAACTAATTAACAAAAGTAATTAATTATTCGTATTTGGCGGATTCGGTGAGCATAATCCTGAAGGGAATGATAAGTACATGGAAATGAAAGAATCAAAAGTAATTAATCAATAAAGAGACTATGATCCACCTACTCGATAAAACGATCTATTATATTGTAACCTTAGGCATCGCGATGCAATCATATGACATCTCAACTGGGTGTATATATCCCTAGGTTTTTATAGTTTTGGTTTGCATATTCATAATGATACCATGAGCGCTTTAAGGCATCCCAAGATGAGAAAATATAACGGCACCCCCAAGGTTTGGATTAAATTCGCCACACCCCTATTGTTTGGAAAGTGACGTTGAGCCCCCACTTTGCCACTTTCAATTTCAAATACTTTATGCAATGACATTTTAATCCTTGCTAGTCTTATTTAGAATATATTAAAATAATTGATTTGTACAAGATGAACACTTATTTAATATTATGTTTGCTATCAAATGAATTAAAAAAAGCAAAAAGCATTGTACCATCAATATTACAATTAAAACAAAAAGCATAAACAAAGGAAAAAGCAAAAACAAAAAAAAAAAATTGTTTTATTGGCGAGAATCCCAAGCTTCTCACTACAACAACACAGCAATTAATAAAGTTTTGGACAACATAAAACACATATTTCTCTCACACAATGCTTGCTCTGTTCACTTATCATCGAAACCTTTTACTGCATTAAAAAAAAATTAGGGATTGAACTTCAACAAAATCGACATACTATAGCAAAATAACAACAACAACAACAACAACAACAACACTAATAATAACAACAATAATAGTAATAATAATTGAAGCATAAAATGACTGATCCAGCCATATTTTTCCTTCATTCATAGCAACATCTAGTAAGTAACAGTATCATCATAAACATTACACAAATAAAGTTTCTCATAGTACATGTGGACACTCCACTAACATTCTTTTAAGAATGGTACATACAAGGTACCATGCTCCATTCAAAAAAAGCCTATTTATACCAAATAGTGCACCAAAAGATGATATACAATTCATAAAATAAAAATCGCAGATCGTATGTACTATTTCGAATCCAAAAGTCCTAAAAAAAGGTAGTTCTAAGCCTATGGAAGTCATCTATCAGTGCAGTTTTTCACAAAAAAAAAAAAAAGCACCATTTTAGTTACCAACTTGAGTTGGTCCAGCTCCACTTGCACCACCTTGAATTGGAATAGCTCTACTTGTACTAGCCCGGCTTGCACCAGATAAACTTCCAACAACTCCATAACTAGCATCTCTAATTGCACCAGATTGACTCATCTCATGTTGACTACTAGTAGCTCCATAACCACCAACTCTTGTTGCACCAGATGTAGCTACAGTAACTCCAATTGTAGCACTCACACATTTCTATTGGAGCCCCACAATCATAGTTCCATGAAACACATAAAAATAAATTTTGTTACTTCAACAACTCCAATTGTTTAAGTAAATAATAATCTAAGAGAATTAAATAGAATGAATAAGATAATATCTGGTTCCTTTTTTACTTATTTGTTGCTCTCCGAAGTTTAGGATAGGTCCTCTTATTATGATCGAGTTTTTTGCAGTATCCACAAGTTACTGATTTGGCCCTTTTATCCTTGGATTGTTTTTTTTTCTCATCTAGTTCTTTTCTCCTATTAATGGCAGGCCTCCCTATCGTGGCTTTCTTGGGAGGAGGAAGAACCTTTTGACCATCCACTTCTAGCCACATCAGTTGATCAGGAACTGGCTTTATAATTTGACTATATATTGCTTTGTATTGTGGAAAATGAAGAGTGAACATATTCAGTGATTTGATGAGGAATAAGCCTATGAAAAGATAGTGCTCTAATTGAATATGTGCATGGAAATCTTGAAATTTCCTAAAGCCCACAGTTACATGTCTTCTGAACCACATTTACTAGATAGGTTCTTGTAGGAGTTTGAAATTCATCTATAATTTCATGATCTTCATCTCCTGACCAGAAAACCCAAATTTTTCTTGCCTTTGCAATCACATCTCAAAGCTTGTTGTAAACTCTTGGTGGTAATGGTGTGACCCAATCACCCACCACTTGTCTTCTTTTTTGAAACCTTCTCATTATTTTTCTTCTATAATGCTCAAGGAGACTCAACACAGGCAAACATCTACTATCACTTAACCAACTATTGAATGATTTAGACATATTATTTGTAACAAGATTTGACCTTACCCTTTCATCAAAGAAACTCAAACACCAATGCTTTGGTTCATTGTCCCAAAGCCACTGATAAGCATTCACATCAATATCCTTCATTGCCTGCATTGCTTTATGAAAGTCTGGTTTATTTATCGCTTTGCTGATTGCCCAAAATATGGCTTTGCATTCACCATTAGGGTATCTTTTCCTAAAGTTTGCATATATATGCCTCGCACAGTTTCCAATCTCCACCCTTGGCCAATGCTTATCAACTCCATTTATTACTCCTTTTTGTCTGTCAGACATTATTGCAATAGGCTTCTCATTTAATGGTCCAAGGAAAACCTTCAAATTGTATAAGAACCGTGCCCATGCTTCATTATTCTCCACCTCACAAATGCATAAAGCTATAGTATAAATGCCAAAATTAGCATCCATAGAAACAATAGATAGAAGCACTCCTCCATAGTACTGTCGAGATGACAACCATCAACCCCGATAAAGCCATTACACCTATTTAGAAATTCGTACTTTTGTACGGAGAAACTTAGAAAAAACCTCTTAAATTTGGGGTTATTTGGTACATAAGAGTCATTAATCACAATACTCGCCATTGAGCCAGGGTTAGTTTTAACAACCACCTTTGCATAAGCTTTCAGCTTGCCATAAGACTCTGTATGATCCATGTTCTCACCAAGTAGAAGTGATCAAAGGACAAAGGAAAAGCTAGGGAGAAAGCGGTAAGAACTCACTTTCCTTTTTAATTTATTGTCTTGGTGCCCAATTCCTTGGAATGAATTAGGGTAGGACAGCATGGTTTATGGTATTTCTTGCTTGGTATACTCTGAAATTTATTAGGAAACATGATTTATGATGACTTATGAAAGATTTAAAAAGATTGAATGATGATAGGAAGTTAGAAATGATGTTTAAGTTCAAATCCTGCAGGGCTTTTATACTGAGCAGTCTTAGGTTCAAAAATTCCTAGAAATTCTAGGGTCACTTTTTGGTTCTGAAATCTTACATGCTAAACTAGACGTGTTTAGGACTATGTATAATTTTGAATCACTTGAAAATTGGAAACATGCAATTTTTGGTGAATTTTTTAATCTGCTGAACTAAAATTTGATATCCCCTATTTCAAAATGGAGTATGGGGAACAAATTTTATATAAGGGACTTATCCTTCATAAAAATCCCTAATTTTTGGTTTGTAAGATCTTGAACTTGTTTCCTTTTAAACTAGAAAATTTCATGGTTTTTGAAGCTTTGTACGAATTGTTATGATTTTTCAAATTTGGATTTGTGAAACTGAAAATTTCAATAAGCAAAATAAATTGCTTTTGACCGGCCTAAATTTATTAAAAAGTTGTGATTTTTGGTGGGATTACTGCTAGATGTGTCTTTGATTAGGAAAATTTTTGTAAAGATTTGATTATGGTTGAGGTTTATACAATTTATTGAAGCTAGACTGCTCAGTCAGAGAGGCCATTAGACACGAATTGTATATAGATAACATAAAATTATTTCAATAGGCATACGCCCCCATCTTGTTCTGATAACTTGAATGGGACATGTTATATGTGTATAAATATTATCTACAAATTTGTGTAGACTTTGGGATAGGCATTAACTTCCTAAAAATCATCCAATTGAGTGTTTGAAGGATTGAGTCAGAAAAAGGATCCATTTTTCGCTGCTGTATGATGATCCTTAAAGAAACTTTGTTATGGTTTTTAGGTTGAATTAAGGAGTCTACAGTGGAACTTGATCAGGTGAGTAAGCTAAACCTATTCTAAGGACACAGTGGACTTGTTGTTTGTGTTATGAGATGTGTTGTGCAATATGAATTTGTTAAATGTTAATGTTATGTTAGTTAAACTACCATGTTTGTGATGGATGGAAAGCTTCATTTTGAGTTTGTGTTTATGAGATTGAAATGTGAAGGCATGAATTGAAATGTGATGTGTTATGGACATAGAAAGCATGCCTATGAATCTTAGGGACCTTAATTTCTGAATGTGTAATTCAATGCATGGAGGCCACCTCTTGAAATTGTATGGGGGTCAAATCTTGAAGGTAATGGACACTGTAAAGTGCCACACACAATAAAAAGTGCCATATGTAATGTGATTGATTGAATGAGGGGAAGTTCAAATCATGTATTTTCTTGTATAGGATTCGATAGTGTGGGTCCGGCATCGCCCGGATTTTTGAACTAGCCTCAAATTGTGACAATATGCGATGAGTGTCCTTAAGGTTATATTGAAATGAAATAAGTGCATGTGTGTATAAGTGATGAGAATGGCCTAAGAAAGGCATGAAAGACAAAACACTGGCGCATTTTTGCGCAGGAGCGCAATCTTTAACCGACTTAGGATAGTCTGGCCAAAAACTTGGCGTAGGAGCGCAACTCTGGGATTTCGAAAAGGATTGCCAACCCGAGACCTAGTGCAGGAGCACCACTTTATTGGGCATGAGCGCAACCTCTGTAATCTAAATACTATTTTTATGACTTTTATAACAAGAATCTATTACTTGTAAGACAAGTAATGAACAGTGACTATATTCTATACTTGGTTTTTTGTTGATTGATTGTTGCTAATGCCTTCAATTAGCTTACTTATTGAGTCATTACTCATTAGTTTATTGGGTATCTCAGGTGACCGATGGTTTGTGATGACCGATGGAGGATTTCGGCAATGCGACGAAGGAGTTCCCTTGACAACCATAGACTGCTGCAATATTATTCTTGTGTTTTTCATTGTTTTTGATTCTTTTGAATCCAGTTGTATATAAAGTTATACTGTGGTTGTAAAATTGGGAACTCTGTTTAATTCGCACATAGTTTGATACTTTTGTTATCAATCTTTGAGCCACAGTTATATATACATTATAGCACTAGTTATATATACATTATAGCACTGTAGTTGCACCTTGAATCTTTAGAATTTGAGGCGCGACAGATGTTGTTGAAGTTCCTTGATTCTACAGCCCACTGACCTACAGGCTTTCAATGGAGCTGAAGGGAAAGTAATTTGAAGCAGAGAAAGCTAAGGACGAAAAGTAACAAGGGCCACAGACAAAGCTGGCGCCTCGTTGAAAGAAACCAATTCATGGTGAATTATGAGCTGTGAGAAAGTTGAGTAATACTTCCATGCCCTTCCAAACAGTATTCTTTTATATATACATATGGCCTGGGATTCTGAGCAATTCTTAATTATACCAGTCTGTATCTGGTATTGTAATACAGCATTGTAAGAGGCAGATTTGTAGAATTTTTTGTCGTAAATACATTGCTACGAAGTAAGAATATTGATTTCTACCCATTATAATTAGGTAAACTATTGACTGGTTTATTTTTTTTATGTTTTACGGTCAAAATCTTACCAAATCATTGTTGTTTATAATTTTCATGAATACGGTTATAATATTTGGTAATGCAAAGGCAATGCAGCAGAAGCAAAAACTATTTTAGTAAATAAAAGGTAATTGAAAATTCATTAATATATATATATATATATAGTTACATGCGTCTTAACAGCAACAACATAACAGAAACAAACAAAGAGGATTTAAAACAAAAGCATCCTTTACAACAAAAAGGATTTAAAACAAAAATATCTTTTACTTCTAAATACTTCATAAGAGGATATCTATTCCGTTGGTAGAACAGACGGAAGTAAATATCCCTAAAAGGTCTCCCCAAAGTTCTATGTGTGGGATACCGCACCACACATGAGCAGGGTTTGCCCTGCAATCCTGAAGATCTCAGCTGCTTAGTGTTCGTTTTTTAGTGTTGATGAAGACAAGGCATGAGTCCACCCTCAACCAGCCAGAATTTGATGACAGGAGCACTAAACCTGAAGGCTTCCAGAAACAAGGCATATGCCAATATTGATAAAGCCGATGCCAGAAAAAGAGTGGTAAGTACGGAATAACACCTGTGTAGCACGCAAAGCTCGGGCGTGTTTCTGATCAACCAGGAGCTAGCAGCACTGGCGAAAGCGAACATGATGGAGATCACGAAGCAAACATAAATACTTTTATGTCCCTTAAAAGGATCAAGTTTTCCCTCTTGATGAAGTGAGAATAAAACACATAAAGCTAGGAGGAAAATACACAACATAGCTAACGACTTAGTTAGGATACAGAGAAGATGGTGGATTGAAAAAGGTCTTAAGGGCTGCTGTTGAATTCCCTTGCCTGAAAGGAGATGATTCGACTGGGTGTAAGTGTCCTTCAGATCGAGGGGTAGAATTAGGCATGACTGCCTTTGCGATTTCTCCGGCAAAAAGGATAGCTTCTGCAGGGTGTCACGGTCCTGGGGAGTTTCTTCAACCGGTGCTTCTTCAGCGCTCAAGGCTTTGCCTTCCTCTTTCATCGCCCGGAAGCATTTCAGTTTGGATGGATGTATGACTAATCTCCTTTGCAATCTATTCAGCATGGTATACAGGTCCCGATGCATGCCTTCGACAGGCGCTTTTTGAGCAATCAAGACGCTGGGTTCCTCCTCTATCGTCTCCGGATGAATCTCAAGAAAACTACTGTTATTTTCTGCATCTCGGGATCCAACTTGGTCCGAAAAGAAGAAAAAATGAACAGTAGTCACACACTAGTTATTTTCTTGGCATATGGAAATAAACTATGCCAAAGAGCCAGCACCGCCTCAACTCGTAATATGGGGAGGTTGGTCGGTTAACGTGTAACTTCATCTATTACGAAGGTTCGTCAGTCTAAAGTGGGGAGCTTGTTCGGTTAAAGTGTGATTCCATCTAGTACTCTAACGTGGGCATAAGTTATTGTGCAGTTTCTATTCATCGTCTAAAAGAATACCTAATTCCTTTCTCATTGATTCGGAGAAGGAGCATATGCTAAACTTTATTTCAGTTATTCCCCCACTTGTCTCAATGTGGCTTCCTCCTTGGTATGTCTCCATCTAGTAGGAAGATTCGTCAGTCTCAATTGGAGAGCGTGGTCGGTTAAAGTGTGATTACATGTAGTACTCTACGCGGGTAAAAGTTATTGGGCAGTTTCTATTCATCGTCTAAAACAATGCCTAATTCCTTTCTCATTGATTCGGAGAAGAAGCATAGGCTATTTTCAGTTATTCCCGTACTTGTCTCAACGCGGTTTAGTTACTTTTCCTTTCTCATTGATTCGGAGGAGGAGCATTAGCATATATGCTTAACTTTGTTTCAGCTACGATTTTTCGGTACACAACTCTAAACAAGCCTTAAGAGCATTTACAACGATGGTATACGAGATAGCTGAAAGTTGATAAAGTTTTCTTGTTCCAATCCAAGGACGTACAGAAGCAATGAAAACGATAAGTGGGATAGACCCTAAGGAGTGTTCGACGCGGGGTAAGACGATATTTTCTGATCAGTAATTACCTTAATTTCTTTATTAATTGTCCTTTAGTCTTCTTCAACACCATGTATCACTAGTGGACTTTCGGTTGTTTGAACATTGTGTATCATGTGTCTGAGATATCTATCACATTTTGATTCGGTTTCGTTTCAATTTGGGTTAAATTGATATGATGCATTCACCTACTAGTGGCTCGGCTTGGTGATCGAGTCTCGAATTAGTTCACACTTTTCAATCCTCGTAACTAACCAATGTAAATATACTTTTGCAGCAGATGTGCTATATGTTCCCTATATCTTTTTCTATTAAACTTAAGAGTTCTTCTTAGATTTATTTATTTTATAAACAAAGTTGCCACAACATGAAAGAAGAATCGAGTTATGGACCCGAGTCTTTGCCTGGATGATATCAGTTGGTAAGATATCGATGAGCTATTACTTATAACTCCTTTTTTATCGATTTTAGCAAATTTTTCAAAAGCTTCTTTCTGGGATTCAACTAATTTTTCTAATTTTCTTTTTTATTCTTAAGCTTTTATATCCAAATTCATATTTTCTACTAGCCTTTTCTATGACTAATTATTATTTGAACAAAAAATATATAAAATAAATACAAACACGTAAAAATTAACAGTTTTGGTACTCAAACACTAGAGACATGGACCTTGCACTACTCTTTCTATTATGAATACAAAATACTAGTTTCTATATTCTAGTTTTCTAATAATATTATAAACAAAATACCAAAAACCAATAAATTAATAATACAGATAAATTTAAAATTAATTAAAACAAACAAATCCAAAATAAGTGCAAACCGATAACAATAATTAAAAACAAAAATGAACAAATTAATAATATGAATAACTATCTAAAATTAAGTAAAACAAATAAATACGAAATAAATATAAATAAATAACAATTAACAATAATTATGAACTAGTATAAATAAAATAATAATATGGATAATTATCGAACCTTAATTAAAACATAAAACATAAAATAATAGAACCAGGAAAATTGAAGTGGACTTAGTAAGGAAACTTGGAGGTGTGAAAAAATTAAATGGAAATGGGTGAAGGAGAAATGGAGAAGAAGATAGTATACAATGACGGAGTCAGAGAAGAGAAACATTAGATTGAGTGATAAATTTGGAAGAGAAAGAGTATCTATGAAAATAAATTTAATTTTAGTACAAGTAGCCTCACACTTGATGTATTTGTGCCACTAAAAAGAATGGTGTGTTTATTAAATCTTTTTTTCTTTTTGGGTTATTGTATTGTATTGTATTGTATTAGCAGGTACTAGCTTTGGGAAGATCTCCGATCAGGCATCTCAAGATGGTCATGTTTCTACTACAGCCTCTCCTCATGAGGAAGAAAATCCACCACAAGTTCAGAATTCCCAAAACCAGATAAGCGAGCAGATTGCAAGCCAAGAAGTGAATCTGGATGACTTATCTGTAAATTCAGCTCTAAATCCTTTCCAAGAAGGTATATGTTGCCTATTTATATTTTGGTTGTTACTAAAAGAATAAAAACTCAAAGATTTCGTTGTAAGTGGTGATAACTATTTTTCTTTTAATAAATTCTTAGTGAAATATTATGTTCACCATATAACCAAACAAAAAAAAAAAAAAATCATTGGCTAAGTAAAAGTTAATAATAATAGATGAAATCATAATTATCACTCTTGTAATATCAAATTGTATGAAATATAGGTTGTTTGGGTGGAATTTTCATGTACATATGAAGCAAACTAGTATGTTTATGGGCAGATAGATAAGGTAAGATGACATGTTTAATTCGGTTGCTTTTGTCAATTGTTTTGAACGAATGGCTTTGAAAGATTGACAAGTAAGCTACTTAATCTGGGAACTAATTAATAACGGGTAAAATGATAAATAAAATCGTTGTAATCCATTTGGACTGCTAAAATGGATGGTGTGTTTATGAAATACTTTTTCTGTATTGTATTAGCAACCGGTAGCTTTGGCGAGAGCTCTCAGGCATGCCAAGATGGTTATGTTTCTACTCCAGCATCGCTTCAGGAGGAAGAAAATCATCTACAACTTCAGAATTCGAGAAACCAGATTATAGAGCCGATTCCAAACTATGGTGGTTCTGAGAATCATAGCCAGCAAGTTGATCCCAATGGCTTATCCTTGAATTTAGCTGCACGTGCTACCGAACCAAGTGATGCAGCACATCTTGATATTGAATCTCAGACAGAATCGGCTCATATTGTGAAACCAACTGATTATGTCAGCTTAGTTAGTGGCCAACTCCTTAACTTTGCTTCTGCAGTCGCGGCTTCTGGTACACAAAGCAGCACGTCTAAGATGTCGGGTAATGCTAAAATCCTCCGAGTCATCGTTTATGCTAGTTTAGTTCTCGACCTTGCCTTCTGGTGTCACCTTTTCCTTCTACTTGGCCTTAAACAATACAACGTTTTGAAAGCGGTTATAGCAATTGGATTTACCATAGCTGTATTTGGAACAATAGCCGCAGCGGGCTTGGTTCTTCTGCCAGATAAAGCCAAGCTCTGGGGCAGTGCGATTGCTTGTATAATTTTCCTGCCTGCCATAATTAGTTTTTTAATATGTGTGAGCAAGAATATTGGATAAACTAGTTTTTAATATACAATTTTTCAAGGAGATCTCATTTTCTTTTTCTTTTTCTTTTTTTTTTTTTTTTTAATTTTTATCGTTTGTATTACTTGCCGACTATTTTTATTGTTTGCAGTAGGCCCATTATGGGTTACAGGCTATTTTATATCTAAATTTGAGGTCATTTAAGTCATTTGCCAGTCAACTTATTCAAAATCCTCACACCTGCCCCCTTTAAGAAGACCCGAAAGGAAATTTCATCAACTTGACCTTGACTTATTTGTCTAGTAAAAAAAAAAAAATTATACACAAAAGATTTCCCATTAAATTGAATGAAAAAAAAAAAGAAATACAACGTTGTTAATAAAACAATTGTAAAAGCAAAGCAAGATAATGCTTCCATCCTCAAATTGAATGGAAAACGAGTTACAATTTGTTAAGATTGAATTGAAAAGCAACCACAGTGAGAGTCACTAACTCTAAAGCAAAATTTTTTTAATTGAATCTGAGATTTGAACGAACCCTAGATTATAAACAAGAAGATCGATGTTAATGAGCTTGTGATTGGGCCCTGAGCGTAGTTTTTCTTTTGGTGTGCTTAGGAAAAAATGTGGTGGATAGAGAGATGATTCGTGTCGCTTGCTCTGACTTGTTTAAATAGAAAGTTCTACTTGTTGTAGGAAAAGAAATCCTAGCAACAAAAATATTTTATAAGTAATTGTAATAAATCTTTTTTAATAATTTTGTATTAAAATACATGTTATTTTAGAACTAAATTTGCTTAAAACTTATAAATAAATACGACCTAAACAAATTTTCTAAATATATGTGTAATAAATGAATTATAAAATTTTTAGTTAAAAATAAAATATTTAACTTATCTTTTTCTCTTTATATTATTTCATTATAAACCTCACTTTTACAAAAAGAACAATTTTAATTTATATATACATCATAATAAAATTTAGCTATACCTTCAAAATTGATCAAAACTAAGTATTTGTACATAAATTTTAGCCAAACTAAAAATTGAGCTGTTGCATTGGTTTATTAATTGTTAAATAAATATAATTTCTGAAACGATGTCTTTAATTTTGAATTATTATTCTTTTGAGTATTGAAGCAGTTTGCTTGCTTTATGAAACTCATAAGATCACTTGAGATAGCTGAAACTGGTTTGTATTATTTGAAATTATGCTATTTCCTCATCCGATCCTGCATGTGAAAATTATTATGTCTGTTTTTATTTTCAAAAAATATTTTTCTCGAAACTCTTATTTAACAATAAATTTTAATTCAATATCAATCGCATATCGTTTTCAAAATTAAAAAAAATGAAATCAACTATATATTATTACTAAATTGAAAAAAAAAACATGTAAAAAACAAAAACAAATAAACATTGCCCATTGAATCTCTGTTTTGAATCCGATTAAGTGAGATAGCTATGTTGGCTATTCGGTAACCATCTGACTTGTATTCAATTGGTCGCGGCTAACATGCAAGTGGCACACTAAATGGGCCCTATTTTAGGACCGTTCGATCCATCAAGCGGTTACAGATGCACAAAGGGGAACCAGATTAGCTGGTTAAAAATAATTGTCCTATATGAAAAGAAGCGAAATACAGAAAATTAAAAAAATGGACATAAGTTGCAAAAGTGTGAACCCAAAATAGAAGCATTTCACAAAGGCGAAAAACCCATTTGTGAAACAGTAAGCAGTTGACTCTTCTACTTCAAACTTCAGGATCAGCTTCATTATCGGCTCTAGGTTTTACACATCCGTGGAGGGAAATTGAAGATGTATAATTAGTGGAACTAGAAGTGGAACAAAGATTGTGTTGCGACTGCTTCCATCTTATATGGTATTGCAGGCAGATGCGTGCATGAAGACGAAGGTCGTGGAAATTGGTGAGCAGTGTAAGGACGAATTTAACAAATAAACCATGATAAACTGTTTGATATTTGTACAGTACCTGTAGTTTTTCTTTTTAATTTTATTTGCGAGTGTTGTTAAGTTGTGTGTAAATCATTTCTTAATTGGCGAGGAACAAAGATTGTGTTGTGGCTGCTTCCATCTTATATGGTATTGCAGGCAGAGGCATGCACGAAGACGAAGGTTGTGGAAATTGGTGATTAGTGTAAGGACGAATTTAACAAATAAACCATGATAAACTATTTGATATTTGTACAGAACCTATAGTTTTTCTTTTTAATTTTATTTGCAAGTGTTGTTAAGTTGTGTGTAAATCATTTCTTAATTGGCGAGAAATTCATCGCAGAACACGTCAAATTTTTACAGAATCCATACTTACATCAATTTATCCATTTATTTAATTTATAAATATCTTTTTATTATTGGCATTAATGAAACGGCGGTCAGCATACTATTCGTATGCCCCGACGAAGTATATTCTCGTTCTCGACTACTCCTAACATTTTTCTGACTAACTCATAACAGCTTCCTGAAATACATAAACAATTTTGTTGCACACCTTTGCATATAACGACATTTCGAAAATATAATTATAGCTTTGTTCACATATCAACACACACCTATCACACCGTCCATAGTACGATGTCGTCTGCTTATCATCACAGCGCAGTCAGCTTTCTCTCGGTCAAATTAGCGCTCATTCCCAACTCCTCCTAAGTAGCATCCTGACATATTAAAACCGAAATATCGAAAGAAATTAAAATACTTTAAGTATCAACAAAATCGAATCTTATATAAATGGGAAAATGTATTTCATTTAAATATGAAGTTGCATTTTTTCCAAGCTTCTGAACAGTTTCTATAATCCATTATATGATTGCAAGATTTTTTGCCTTTTTTCCTCGACTACGATGCCTTACTTGCTATAAACATCCCAATATTTATGAAACAACGTTCAGTGTATTATTAGTATGCTCCCACTGATAATATTCTCCTTCTCGGGATTCCCGACTAGTCCTATCATTTTCCTGACAAACTCATGACAGCTTCCGGAATTGCATAAACACTTTCGATGCGCACCTTTGCGTATAACGCCATTTCTGAATAATAATTACAGCTTTGTCCATATATCAACACGCACCTACCACAACGTCTATAACTTGATGTTGTCAGCTTGTGATCACAAAGCATTCAACTTTCTCTCAGTCAAATTATCACTCATTCCCAACTCTTCCTAATCCCGACGTCTTCCATACATATAACTGAAAAATTAAAACATTTCAATGACTAAGAAATCGAATATTATATAAATGTATTTCAATTATATTTTTTTTGTTTTGTATTATTTCCAAGCTTGTGAAAAGTTTCTATAATCCATTGTACGATTGCAACATTTTAATTTCCTTTTTTCCTCGACTACGATGTCTTACTGACTATAGAAGACATTTACGAAGCAGCGTTCAACATACTATTATTATGCCCCAACGATGTATATTCTCGTACCCGACTACTCCTAAAATTTTTTCGATTAACTCATAACAGCTTCCGAAATGCATAAACAATTTCGATGCGCACCTTTGCGTATAACGGCATTTCATAATATAATTACAAAATGGTTCACATATCAACATGCACCTATCACACCGTCAATAGTACGATGTCATCCGCTTGTGATCGCAACTCCTCCTAAGCAGCATCCCGACATCTTAAATCTGAATAATCGAAAGAAATTAAAACACGTAAAATATCTACAAAATCGAATATTATATAAATTTATTTAATTTAAATAAATCGTTGCATTATTTTCAAGCTTTTGAAAAGTTTCTATAATCCATTGTATGATTACAACATTTTTCGCCTTTTTCCCTCGACTACGATGCCTTTTTGACAATCAACAACATTTATGAAACGACGTTTAGCATACTATTACTATGCCCCAATGAAATATATTCTCCTTCTCGACTACGTCATAACCTTTTCTCGACAAACTCGCAACAGCTTCCTGAAATGCATAAATAATTTCCATGGGCACCTTTGCGTATGACGACATTTCAGAAATATAACTACAGCTTCGTTCACATATCAACACGCACCTATCACACTGTCCATAGGACGATGTTGTCCGCTTGTGATCATAGCGCATTCAGCTTTCTCTCGTCCAAATTAGCGTTCATTCCCAACTCTTCCTAAGTAGCATCCCGACATCTTCTATCCAAATTACTAAAACAAATTGAAAGACGTAAAAGATCAACAAACTCGAATATTATATAAATGTATTTAATTTAAATAAAATTTTCCATTTTCCCAAGCTTGTGAACAGATTCTATAATCCATTGTATGATTGCAACATTTTCGCCTTTTTTCCTCGACTACGATGTCTTACTGACTATAAACAACATTTATGAAACGGCATTCAACTTATTATTAGTTGTCCTGACAAAATATGTTCTCCTTCCAGACTACTCCTAATATTTTTCCGACAAACTCACAACACCTCCCGAAATGCATAAACAATTTTGATGCGCACATTTGCGTATAACACCATTTTAGAATTATAATTACAGTTTTGTCCACATATCAACACACACCTATCACACCATCTATAAGGTGATGTCGTCTGCTTGTGATCACAAAGCATTCAGCTTTCACTACATCAAATTAGCGCTCATTTCCAACTCTTCGTAAGTAGCATCCCAACATCTTCGATACAAATTACTGAAGGAAATAAAAAATGTCAAAGATTGAATAAATACAACTGTTACATTATTTAATTTAATTTATAAATATTTTTCTTTTATTTTCATTATTTTGAACAATTAGTATACAATGTATGGACGGTTGTTACAGTGTCAAAACAGTGGCGCTAGATTATCAAAACAGTACACATTCCGGTTACAATTAACCTGCAGCAGTAGGTTTAGACCAATCCACTCCTGCCAAATGTCAGCCGTTCAGCAACCATACTCACAGTGGCTGGCGCACCTGGCGCACCTGGTGCATGGAAGGCCGATCCGTATTCCATTACGAAAAAAATGCTGTCAAACAGTAATGAACTGACTTAAGCAAGAGCCAACAAACTTGGAAAACTAAAAGTTTGCCTTTAGTCTTTACAAGTTTTGCTTGATCTAAGCAAAGGAATTAAGAATGGAAAAGTTTTTCACAAGTTTTTAACTCTTAAAAATGCAAAGAATCCTTTGTAATTGTTAGTACCCAGTTATTCTTTTTAATAAATTTTTGCTGAAATCATTGGTTAAATAAAAAGGTTATAATAAATTATGTGAAAACTATTATCTAATAAAATTTTATTACAATAAATTATATTAATAAATTTGAAAGTGTTAATAGGAAAGCTTGAGTTTCCCTCTTGAATCTTAATCCGCTTTCCAGGTTTGTAGGAAAATTGGTCACGCATAAACTCTTTGTATATTATGGATAATCGTATACATTTTAGTAATTTAATTGAAGATAAAATAGTTAAAGATAAAAAAATAAAATAAAAAATGGGTTTCAATAAGATTAAAAAGATAAAAGGAAGCTGAATAGAACACACTTAAAAATAATTTGATTAAATTTGGGGATGAGTTCACACAAAATCTTGGTTGGGTCGGACTTTCGCCTATGAGCTGATGAGCTCATGCATGATACATGAGGCTTCTAGATCCCTCCCATGTGAATGAATTGAGTTAAGGTTAGGCACCTCCATTGGAATTAAGTCAAGGGTAGGTGGCCAACCCTTTGAAATTGTATGCAGAATTTTTCCTATAAATATGAGACGAATTCTGTCTAAGTAATGCACCAGAGAGACTCCAGAGAGAGTTTAGGTTCCAGAACCGGAGAGTTCTGAGAGTGTGAGAGAGCCAGGAGAGCTCCAGAATTAGTTTAGGGGAGTTTTTGTGTAATTCTTGTATATTAATTTTCTCTGTTAAATACAAGTTAATTTTCTCCTAGAAATCTGTTCTGACTTTGCATCGCATCCCTAACAAGTGGTATCAGAGCCTCGTTGAGCTCTTGGAACGTCAGAACAGAGAGGAAAAATTCAGAGAAAATTTATCTCCTATTTCTGAAAAATTTCGATTTTTCGGAAAGTGTTCGAATTTTGAATTTGAAGTGTCCAGTGTGTTCGTGACGTCGTCCTGATCAATCTGTAATTTTTCGGCGACGAATCCGACCACCAGGGACGCCGCAGGCACCGCACGCGCCGAGCTGCTGGACTGCGAGTGGGCTTCACTCGCCACACGCACTGCATGCGCGTCTCAAGGAAGAAGACGACACACGTCAGCGTCACGCGATCCGCCATGTCAGCGCGCTTTTTGCCACATCAGCTACACCACGTCAGCAAGCCCACGTCATCAGCCACGTGTCACCACGTCAGAGCCACGTCATCACAATGGACCCCATCTGCCACGTCAGCAAATCTTCGAGAAATTTCAAATTGACCCCTGTATTTTCGGGTAATTACTTTTGACCCCCTGGATTTCTAAAATTTACATTTCAGTCCTTAGGAAACTTCAGTTTGGCCCCTGTAATTCTGGTTAACTTTATGCCCCCTTTAGTTTCTGAAATTTCAGTTTAGCCCTTAAGAAATTTCAGTTTAGTCCTTAGAATTTTCAAGCTTAGTATTTATTGTATAAAAAGAATTTTTGAGCCCCGGAAGAGGCTATTCCACCATTTTTTACCGTTCTGGACGTAACGGTGGGCTCGGATTTTTGAAATTCAATTCCCATTTTAGTGAATTAATAATTCTAAAATGGAAGAATCATCCGGAACCATGATTAAATTGACTGCTACCAACTACACACTATGGAGGCTCAGGATGGAGAATCTCCTTAAGGATCTATATGATCCTATAGAATTTCAAGGGCAGAGACCTGAGACAGAAAAAGAGGCATAGTGGAAGAAAATTAACAGAAAATACATCGGTCAAATCAGACAATGGATCGATCACAGTGTCTTCCACCATGTAGCCAAGGAAACAGATGCATATTCTCTATGGACAAAATTAGAGAGTATGTATTAGGCCAAGTCAGCACGAAACAAAGCCATCCTGATGAGACGGCTTGTAAACTTGAAGTTGCGAAGTGGAACTCCTATAGCAGAACATACAAGTGAGTTCCAGAACTTGGTGAATCAGTTGATAGCAGTCGAGTTACAGCTTAGAGACGAAGAACAAGCCCTTCTACTTCTCAGTTCCCTTCCAGATTCATGGGAGACGTTAGTGGTCTCCATCAGTAATTCGGCACCCGGAGGCAAACTTACCTTGTCAATGGTTAAGGATGCCTTGATGAACGAGGAGGCGAGAAGAAAAGATGCAGGCGCCAGTCAAGATGAAGCCTACATCATGGAGAATCGAGGAAGACAGTCTCGAGGTGAAGACTGGAGAAGAGGTAGAAGTAAAAGCATAGGCAGATTGACAAACAGAAGGGGCCGATCAATAGATGGGCGAAGACCCATCTACAAATGCTATCACTGTGGCAAAGAGGGTCACATGAAGAAAAATTATCGTAGTCTTCAGAAGCAGAACCAGGAGAGTTCACAAGCACAAAGTAGCGAAGAGCCACGAGTTACAGTCGTAGAAGATGTGACCATTTGTGCAGAAGAGACGTGCTTCCATATAGCAGACCAAGGAGTAGAATGAGTAATAGACACAGCAGCTTCTTGCCACGTCACTCCTTGCAGAGAGATCTTCACCACGTACAAAGCAGGAGACTTTGGGATAGTGAAGATGGGAAACAACAGCACCGCCAGAATTATGGGAATTGATGATATTCAATTCCAAACGAACGTCAGATGCACAATAACTTTGAAGGACGTTCGTCATGTGCCAGATCTTCGACTCAACTTGCTCTCGATAAAAGCCTTTGATCAGCAAGGCTATGAGAGCTGCTTCACCAATGGTACATGGAAGATGTTGAAAGGGGTCATGGTGGTTGCTCGAGGTAAATTATGTGATAATCTTTACATGACTCATGTAAAGATAAACGGAGAGAGCCTTCATGTAGCAGAACACATGGTACCTCTGGATTTGTGGCATAAAAGGCTCGGTCACATGGGTGAGAAGGGTTTATCAACCCTTCAGAAGAAGAAGCTGATCACTGTTTCCAAGGATGCAGCGTCTCATCCTTGCGACTATTGTTTGTACGGGAAACAACAGAAGGTGTCATTCAGCTCTTCATCAGTGAAGAAATCAAAGTTGTTGGAGCTAGTACGCAGTGATGTATGCGGACCTCTCAAAGTGGAAAGTCTAGGCGGTAAAAGGTATTTCTTGACCTTCATTGATGATGCCTCTCGAAAAGTGTGGGTGTACTTCCTCAAGACGAAAAGATGAAGTTCTGAAGAAGTTCAAGGAGTTTCACGCCATGGTAGAACGTGAAACAGGTAAGAAATTAAAATGCCTCCGGTCAGATAATGGAGGCGAGTATACCTCCAGAGAGTTCAATGCTTATTGTCGGAGATATGGCATTTGACATGAAAGAACAGTCCCACGCACACCACAGAACAATGGAGTGGCCGAGAGGATGAATCGAACCATCATGGAACGGGTCAGAAGCATGCTCAGATTGGATAAGTTACCCAAGCCATTCTGGGGGGAGGCAGTTCGTACCGCCTGTTACTTAATCAACAAAACTCCATCAGTACCATTGAACTTCAAGATTCCAGAAAAGGTATGGTCCAATAAAAAGCCCTCCTACAATCATTTAAAAGTATTTGGTTGTTTAGCCTTCGTACATGTATCCAAGGAGCTCAGACAGAAGCTCGATGCAAGAACTGTTCCATGTATCTTCATCGGTTATGGAGATGAAGAATTCGGATACAGATTATAGGATCCCAAAGAAAAGAAAGTCATCCGGAGTAGAGATGTCGTATTCCATGAAGACCAAACATATGAAGACGCTGAAAAGACAACAATATCTAAAAATCCCACTAGTAGTGCCCCAGATATTGTTGTAGATTCAACACCAAATGCCACAAGAAATGATAAAGTACCAGAAGAAGTTCCAGAAGCAGATCAGGAGGAGAAAAATGAAGAGATTGCTGAGCCGAGGGAGCCACAATCACCTATAGAAGCTGCTGTACCTCCTCGAAATGAAGAACCTCAGCTACGACGATTTGAGTGAGGTCGGATTCCGTCGAGGAGATATCCAAAATCAGAGTATACACTGCTTACTGATGAGGGGGAGACAGAAAGCTTTCGTGAAGCCTTATCTCATCCAGACAAAGAACGTTGGCTGCATGCAATGCGAGATGAGATGAATTCTCTTGAGAAGAACAAAACTTATGAACTGGTCGAGCTCCCAGATGGAAAGAAGGCACTGAAGAACAAGTGGGTATTCAAGCTCAAGAAAGATGGAACAGGAAATGTGATGAAGCACAAAGCCCGGTTAGTGGTAAAAGGATTCCTTCAGCAGAAAGGAATTGACTTTGATGAGATCTTCTCACCGGTAGTAAAAATGTCCTCAATCCGCGTCATCCTCGGATTGACCGCAAGTCTAGATTTAGAGCTTGAACAGATGGATGTGAAGACAGCATTTCTTCATGGAGACTTGCATGAAGAAATCTATATGGAGCAGCCAGAAGGATTCGAGGTTCAAGGAAAAGAAAACCTCGTGTGCAAGCTCAAAAAGAGCTTGTATGGCCTCAAACAAGCACCAAGGCAATGGTACAAGAAGTTTGACTCTTTCATGGTGAGTCATGGGTACAAAAGAACTGCTGCAGATCAGTGTGTCTACTTTCAGAAACTTCCAGGTGGAGACTTTGTTGCACTCATGTTATATGTGGACGACATGTTGATCGTCGGGAAGGATGCAACAAAAATAAAGCAGCTGTAGAAGGAACTTTCAAAAACCTTTGATATGAAGGACTTGGGACCAGCTCAGCAAATCTTGGGGATGCACATTCGTCGAGACAAAAAACAAAAGAAATTATGGCTGTCTCAGGAGAAATATGTTGAACGGGTGATTCAAAGGTTCAACATGAATGGTGCTAAGCCAGTGGTACTAAGCCAGTTAGTGTACCACTGGCTAATCATTTCAAGCTGAGCAAGAGATCATGTCCCTCATCCAGGAAAGAGATAGAGGACATGGCATCGGTGCCCTATTCTTCTGCTGTAGGAAGTTTGATGTATGCCATGATGTGTACAAGGCCAGATATTGCTCATGCTGTAGGAGTCATGAGCAAATTTCTTTTCAATCCAAGGAAAGAACATTGGGAGGCAGTCAAGTGGATTCTCAGATACCTAAAAGGTACTTCGAAGATATGCTTGTGTTACGGGGGAGCTGATCCAATCTTGGAAGGCTATACAGATTCAGATATGGCCGGAGATCCTGACAGTAGGAAATCTACATCAGGTTTTGTTTACACTTTTGCAGGGGGAGCTGTGTCATGGCAGTCAAGACTACAGAAGTGTGTTGCGCTATCCACGACAGAGGCTGAATATATTGCCGCAGCGGAAGCTGAAAAGGAAATGTTGTGGTTGAAGCGGTTTCTTCAAGAACTTGGGATCGAGCAAAAGGAGTATAAAGTACACTGTGACAGTCAAAGTGCTCTAGATTTGAGCAAAAATTCAGTGTACCATTCTCGAACGAAGCATATCGACATCCGCTATCATTGGATACGCGAGGTGATGGACAAGCAACTATTGAAACTAGTGAAGATCCATACTAAAGAGAATCCATCCGACATGTTAACAAAAGTAGTCACCAGAGACAAGCTAGAACTATGCAGAGACATAGTTGGACTAGAAGCGGTCTGATTACTTTTTGTAATTATCCCCTTTCACATGGGATGGACGGGGAGAATCGATGAGCTCATGCATGATGCATGAGGCTTCTAGATCCCTCCCATGTGAATGAATTGAGTCAAGGTTAGGCACCTCCATTGGAATTAAGTCAAGGGTAGGTGGCCAACCCTTTGAAATTGTATGCAGAATTTTCCCTATAAATATGGGACGAATTCTGCCTGAGTAATGCATCAGAGAGACTCCAGAGAGAGTTTAGGTTCCAGAACCAGAGAGTTCTGAGAGTGTGAGAGAGCCAGGAGAGCTCCAGGATTAGTTTAGGGGAGTTTTTGTGTAATTCTTGTATATTAATTTTCTCTGTTAAATACAAGTTAATTTTCTCCCAGAAATCTGTTCTGACTTTGCATCGCATCCCCAACATGAGCCGCATTAAAAGAAATCAATTAATTGCGAATCATGAGATATGAGGAAGCTCAGTAATTGTGCCATGCCCCTCCAAGACAAAATTTATAGAATATATGGTGATTTTGAGGAATTCTTAGTTATAAATACAGGTCCGTATCTGGTATTGCAATTTGGCATCGCAAGAGGCAAAAAGTTATAGAATTTTCTACAAGTTATAACAACTCTGCTTGAGCATTTGATTTTTGGGATCTCAAATCACTATGTAAGAATATTGATTTTTACCCCATATAATTAGCTAGGCAAAACCATTCAATGTTATTATTATTATTATTAATTTTACAAATCATTTGGCTTTTATAATTCTTATGAATAAGTAATTATTATAAGGTTTAAAGTATCAATGTTAAGCTACATCTATACACTTAACCTTTTAGAAAAATAACAAATTTTAACATGGTACAAGAGTTTTAATAACCCAACGGCCACTACTTCGAATTCTCTCTATGTTATTTAACAATTAATTAAGAAAATATTGTTGTTTGACCATTTATATGACTCACTAAAATATGTGAGGCACTCAATCGGGATTTTAGAAGGGGCAAAACTTACAGTAATATTGAAAATTCTTTAATATAAATTATATATGTTTCCATGCTGACATAAACTTACTGATGTTCATGACAGAAACAAGGCATATATGCGAGAATTGATAAAGCCGATGGCGGATAGAGTAATGCTACTCTTACAAACTACTTATACAAACTCACCCATGACGTGGCATAATATGATTTAATAAATATATATTAATAATAAATAACATTAATTAATATGGGTGATGTGACGATCATATAGGGATGCCACATCAGTTTGTATATGTGAGTTTATATAAATAATTTGTATGAGTAGCATTACTCTGACGGATAAAACATGGTAAGTATGAAATAACACTTTTGTAGCGCAGAAAGCTCGGGCTTGTCTCTGATTATCCAGGAAGCCAGCAGCACTGGCAAAGGAGCACATGATGGAGAGCACGAACCCAACATACATATTTTGGTGTCCCTTAAAAGGATCAACTATTTTTCCCTCTTCATCATCAAGTGACAATAAAACACATAAAGCTAGGAGTAGGAGGAAAACACACAACTTAGCTAACAACTTAGTTACGATACCGAAGCATTTCAGTCTGATGGCACTCGGCATTTCTTCGATGGGCGCTTCTTCAACAACCAAATCTCTAGGCCAGAAGAGCTTCAAAAACTCGTGTTTTGTTCTCGAATCCCAGGATGTAATTTGTGCAAATTATGAAAAATAAAGTAAAGATCACAAACTAGTTATTTTCTAGGCTTATCTATGGGTGAGTGAGAGAGAGAGCCCTCACGCGGTTAAGTTATTGACTGATTTAAATTCATTGTCGCAAATTACCCCTTTTCTTCTCCCTTCGTAGGAACTACTGTACTTTAGGTCAGCTGGTTCGTTATCGTTGCATTAATTGCTATTTGGAAAGTGTAATTTTACACGTAGAAGTTTTACGAACAAATACATAAAATCTTATAGGATAAGGATCTTCTCCTCGTGTAAGTTTTATCGATTTTTTTTTAAGATCTAATATCATATATCATTTGTATTATTGAATAATCAAGATTTATTTACTTATTATAAAATAAAAAATATTAGTTTTTGTTTTCATACTATTAGTGTCTTCGAATTTTATTAATCTTTAGTCAACTAATAAAATAGTCCATTTATAAGACTTGAACATTGATATTGAAATCAATTTTACTGACTTTTTCAAAACAAAAATTTATAAAAATTTTATATATACTGCAAAAGATTTTAATTTTATACGTTAAAAAGTTAAAAACCAATACGTGTCTTATACTATTTTTTTTTCTAAAACTTCTTTTGTTTTGTATTAATTTTTGGTCACGTACTTGTTGAGTTAATATGAACAGTGATTAAACAAAGGGAAGTTTTGAAAATGGAAACCAAAATAAATGAAAAAGAAAAATGGTGGCGAATTAAAGAAGGCGTGAAGAAGAGGATGAAGAAGAATTTTGATAATAAATTTACTTATTATAGGCCTAATTTTTTTGGATTTATTATAAGAATGGAAAGAAGGTAGTTGAGATTCTAGTAAAAGAGATTCTTAACTATAAAAAATTGAAATAAACAAATCTTGGCCATTCAATATGCAAAGACACAGCAATAGATTATTAGAAGATTAGGCAAAACTTAGATGAGGAATTGACTCTTTTCTAATATAAGGTAAAATAAATTTATTTGGTAAGTGAAAAATAAAATTAAATTAAAGATCTTTAATGGATAAAGTATAAACCATTCTTCACTTGAGTTTATAACATGCTAGATGGTACAATTAAGTTTGTACAACTTGATTGTATTTTTATTACTATTGATTGTATAGTTAATTTTTAGTTTTAAAAAATTTTCAATCATAGAGCTACTTCAATTTCCTTATTTTTCTCAAGTTAGTTATTCCGTTTTCTTAACTTTTGTGATAATATGTTATAAGTTAATTAAATAAGCTCACCAAATCAATAAGATGCCACAACTTAAACTTGGATGGTTAATAATAAAACTCTAGGTTGTTATCATATATATCAAAGTTTTGGTGTAGAATTAAGGTTGAAGTGTATAAAAGGGGAAGAAGAGTCAAAGGATAAGAAAGTTGAGACATATATAAAACGATTATGTATTTGTTTTTAGGTTTTGTATTTTCTATAAAAATTTCATCTGATGATAAAATGTGCGTTAGTCACAAAAAAAAAAAAGATTTAGATACAAAATTATTGAATTAGAAAAAAATAAAAAATGGGAATCGTGTTTATAAAATCCTTTTATGTATTGAATTAGCTAGCAAGTGCTAATTAATTGGATGGTGTTCGTGTTTATACTAAAATCCTTTTCTGTATTATTGTATATGTTCATGTTTCTACTTCAGCATCTCCTCAGGAGGAAGAACTAAAAATCCACTTCAACTTCAGAATTCCTGAAACCAGATTATGAAGCCGATTCGAAACCATTGTGGATCCAACTTAATCGATGGTGGTTCAGAGATTATAGAGCTAGCTGCATTTTTTGGCTGGAAGCTCATTGCATCAAATTTTCTTACAATGCATTTGCTAATGGAAGGCAAGGCTAGAACAAAGTAAATGAAATCTCTCACATTTGTATTGTAACACTTATTAGAACACGAATAGTAAGCAATAGTAAGCAATAGAAGAGTGATATCAATATTTTTTTTAATTTTTCATATTTTGCACACCCTTTGGGATTATTATATAATACTAAATAAATCAAGTATGTAATGTAAGAGCTTATTAGAGTAGAGTTTATGAAAATAACGTTTTAATTAAAACGTCATTAGTTGTTTGATAGGATAGAAATAAAAGCATTTATTATAATTAAATTATCAAGAAAGAGCTTTATTATAAAGAAATAATTACGTAAAAATTTTAAAATAAATGAAGAGTAAGAGCTTATTGAAAAAACTTCAAATTTGGACTTCTCTTAATAGAATAAAAATTTTTTTAATTACCCATATCTCTTTTTAAATGTAATCAATTGAAAAAATAGAGAAATTAAAAGAGCATTTAGCAATAATTTTTTTTTTTTTACAAATAGAAAAGTCGAAACAAACACGCTTAAAAAAAGAGAGAGAGAAGAAGTAAAGAATGAGAGACATTGTATTTTGCTTCATTTTCTTGAAGATAATCTTTTGATTTGAGGGTTCTTAGATCTGATTGATAAAAGAAAAATGAACAATAAATCATAAATTTAAGGAGTTAAAAAAAGTAAAAAGATTTTTTTTTCTTTTTCAGTCTCACAAAAGGGAAGAGTTTCATCAATGGGTTTAAAATTCTTGACCAAAAATTTAAGTAGGCGGCCATGACATGATCAGAAAAAATATTAAATAATTGCTTTTCTTTATTTAAACTTTCTTCTTATAATATAATTTTATGATCAACAATATTCAAAACGTTTACAGCAATTAAAAATAACTCAATTTTGCTGAAAAAAATTATATGAGTATATTAATCTATGAGGAATCAATCACAGTGAGAGTCGGCTAATTCTGAAGCTTTTTTTTTTTAATTTATAGTTATCGAATCTTAGATTTGATCGAATAGCCGAAGATTGATGTTATTGGGCCTCTTATTGGGCTGTCAGTGGGTTTTCCTTACGGTCTGCTTAGAAAAAATATGGTGGATACAGAGACGATTCGTGTCGCTAGGTTGACTTGTTTAAATATAGTTTATGAATCACTACGTACAATAAGGAAATGGAATGGAATTGTAGCAACAAAAAATCTTTGAATAATTGTAATAAATATTTTTAATAAAAATTATAAAAAAAAGATTTTATTTTTAAGATAAGTTTGTATAAAATTACAAATTTAAAAGTACAGTTTAAATATAACCTATACAAATTAAGATTGTTGGATGAAAAATCAGGATAACCAATGAAATTAATTTTTCAAGCCACATCACCAATGCATACAATTTTTCCTTGTACTTTAATTGGAATAACTGAGTCTTTTATCCTACATAATGGCATAACTCCTGGGATGGTGGATCCTTCATTATTGGTTTGGTCGACAAGGAGTTCGTCATTACTCCTATTATTGAGAATTTCTAGTTGACCAGATAACTATGTAACAAGCGTCTTGTTTGGTCGACAAAGGATACGATCTCCAATTTCATCTTCAAAGATATTGCATGACACAAGTTACTAAATTAGAGCCGTCAATGTCAGAAGAAGTATTTGATAAGAACTGCTCCTCCTGGGTTCAATGATTATTTCCCAAGTTCAATAAAATTTAATAGAATATTAGAGGCACTGGATTCCATAGAAGCCTCTCTCCAGGTGTCTCCATGGCTCCAAGTGTCACTGTCAACTCTCTTGCATGCAGCTTGGTGTCAACTAAGCTCCATGCACCTCGCCACCTGTCAACCATATTGCATGCATCTCGCCACCTATAAGCAAACTCTCCTATAAATATAGTCTTTGGCTGTAAATCAAGGTTTGGGAACAATTTCTCTCTCTAGGAACCCCTCTCTCTCAACCTCGTCTCCCCATGGTCGACCAAAAATTTTCATTCCATAGTTAATCTCTGACTTGAGCGTCGGAGAATTATCGCCGGTAACACTGGTGCCTCTGACCTTTTATTTTCTATTTGTGTGCAGATCATTCAAGCCACTAGAGCCTTGGTTGATCAAAACACAACAGCCATCTTAACGGACACATGACCCAAAATTTTCTACTTTCCCCTCCTTCTCCACACACTCCATCATTGCCTTCTGGTTGAGTCAGGTCCTTCACAACAAATATAAATTTTACTACTGAGCTAGAGGTCGACAGATTTTCAGCATCAACAGTTTGTGCCGTCTGTGGGGACTTTGACAAAAAACCATATATATCGCCATGAATAACCCGCCAGAAGGGAATGTCCTCATTGAGGATCTCCATGGTGACCAAGAGGGGTCAGGAGCGATGAAGGGAAAAAGGTCATGACAACAAGATGCAATGGCTATTCAAGAACAATTAAAGCTTATGAACCAACAAAGTGTTCAGATGCAAACCCAAATACAAGCTCTTGTTGCACAAGTGAGGAATGCTTTACATGTTGATGGTGATGGGGTCTTGGAGAATGATCCAAGTGCGTCTGGTCAACCGCACTGTGCACTGGCGGGTGGAACGAGTGCGAGTAAGCGACGTGGTCGTGGGAAGAAAGGACCATATGATTCCGGTCGACGCACTGGTAAAGCATTGGAAAATCAATCTCATCTTGACCGTAGCCGCTCTGGTAGTTCAAGGACAAGGACCAGGGATGATTTGGATGATGAAGACGTTCGACATTCCTTGGATTCGCGTCGTAAAAGTAAAAGGCGGCATGAGGAGCAAGAAGTGGATAAAACCCAAGAAAAGTTAAGGCTGATGCGCGAAGAGTTGCGCACCTTGAAAAAGGCACAAAGAGATAGAAATTCAATGGAAGAAATCATGGGAGAATTAGAATCTCTTTTTATTCATGTAGTTGCGACTTCCATACTACCCAGGAAATTCTCCATGCCCTAGATGGACATGTACAATGGGCTAGTCAACCCAGTAAGGCATGTGAAGTTATTCAGAGAGAACATGGCACTTCGACATATTTCTGAGGATGCTGTGTGCAGAGTTTTTCCTCTCACATTTACTGGACCAGCCCGATCATGGTATAGATCTCTAAACCCGGGGTCTATAGAGGTGATGAAACTTGGTGCTTTCAATGATCCTGTGGCCTTAGATGGTATGATCAGTGGGATCAGGTCGACCAGGCTATGGTGGGCAATACGAGATAATATGCCAGCTTCATATGCTATGATGTATGAGAAGACTCAGACATACGCTCAAGCTGAAGAAGAATTTGAGGTCTTAAGAGCCAGTCAACGAGGAGAAGGCAGTCGTTCTCGAGAAAGAAATAAAAATAGAAATGACGATTAGAGACCTTCAATAATAGATCGTCGTAGTCGACTGAGGGAAGCACAAAATATTGCCAAGGTGAGTAAAACAGCAGAGGTCCAATATCTTCAATGTACTCCATTAAACGCCATTTGTGGTGAGATCTTTGATACAATCAAGGAGAAGAATTTGCTGACTCATCCTAAGCCTTTAAAATTTTATCTTCGCTTCTATCTCTCCCTGGTCAACCAAAGCAAAGGAAGCATACTAGGTCGACTGAGAGAAAGAGAACAGAGGTTGGTTCCTCCCTGTGAACTCAATAAGTCTTATTATATTGTCAAAAATGAAGATGACATATGTTCATGTATCTTTGTTTTGCACTTCACCAAGTACATCAACCAAGTTTTAATTCTTGAATCATATGTGCCTTATTACATCTATGATGGATATATTTCCTTCAAAAGTTGATGATTCTCATTTGGTGTGTTTGAGTCTCCATAAAATCTCCAATGCCTAGCATAAGATAATAGGTCAACTAGGACCTTGATTTATTTCTCTACTTGAAATGCTAGTGCAATTAAGGGCATGTGATGCCTGAACATAAAGGGCGAACTGGCGCCCGAGGTACTATTACCCAAATTCACTAGGGAAGGCGAACTGGCACCTGAGGTACTCTTACCCGAATTCACCAGGAGCGACGATCCGACGCCTGAGGTACTATTACCTGAATTCACCAGGGGAGGCGGACTGACGCCGGAGGTACTCTTACCCGAATTCACCAGGAGTGGCGATCTGGCGTCTGAGGTACTATTACCCGAATTCACCAGAAAAAATTTTCTAGCACAACGTGTTAGGTCGACTAGGACCTTTACTTATTTTCTTCATTTAAAGTGCTAGACCAATCATGAGCACGTGATGCCTAAACTTAAAAGGCGGACTGACGCCCGAGGTACTCTTACCCAAATTCACCAGGAGTAGCGGTCCGATGCCCGAGGTACTATTACCCGAATTCACCAGGAAAAATTTCTAGCACAATGTGTTAGGTCGACTATGACCTTTACTTATTTTCTCCATTTAAGGTGCTAGAGTAATCATGGGTACATGATGCCTAAACTTAAAAGGCGAAAGGTACTATTACCCGAATTCACCAGAAAAAATTTTTAGCACAACATGTTAGGTCGACCAGGACTTTTACTTATTTTCTCCATTTAAAGTACTAGAGCAATCATGGATACGTGATGCATAAACTTAAAAGGCGAACTGGCGTCCGATATACTATTACCCAAATTCAATAGAAAAAGTGATTCATTGCCTGAGGTATTGTTGCCCAAATTCACCAAGGAAGATTTTTAGCACTACATGATGGGTCAACCAAAATATTGGTTTATTTCTTCATTAGAAATGTTGAAGCATCCACAGGGCATGTGATGCCTAGGATGTAACAGTCATATATGTTCGCCATTGTAAGATTTGTCTAAGGTAAATTTACATTCTATTTGAATGATTCACCATATGAGGTCTTCCATGTCGTGTATCTAGTCGACCAGGACCATTATCTATGATCACTACTTTAAGTGCTAATATGATGGATAAGCATTTGGTGCCTAACGTATAGCTCCCTTATATTTTAAAAATTCACCATCACCATGAGGGATATTTACTCCAATGCATATGGTCGACCGAGACCTTTATTTGTTATCTCCATTGGTAGTCTGATGCAATCATAGGGCATCTGATGCCTAAGGTATAATTGCCTTATATTCTTACCACTCTAATATTTATCTAAGGTGAAGCTACTTTATATATGAACAGCTCGCCATATGAGACTTCCTGTGTAAAGCATCTAGTCGACTAAGGCCGTTATATGTGACCACCACCTAGAATGTTAGCATAATGGATCGTCATTTGGTGCCTACAGTGCAACTATTCAATATGTGAATAAGTTGTTGGAAAAGATATTTAAGTTGGTACACTTGGTCGACGAAAACCCCTTCATTCAAGATCACCGTTTGAGATGGCAACTTAATTAATGGGCGCACAACATCTGAGGTCTATCAAGGCTACACATTCCACTCAATATTGTTGAGCACCATAGCCTCCACAACAGACATTGGCCTCTTCATCAACCTTTTCAAGTGGAAGAAACAATCATAAAAGACATACTCAAATGAGGAGGGACGAGACAAATACAAGTCTTTGTCATCAATTCATGAGAAGAAAGAAATATTAAGCCCTCCATACATTTAATGGTATTAGGTTGGATTTTGTGAAAGCTCCACATATGAAAACTTCATCTAAATCTTGGTTGACTACAAGGATTTTAAGAATAGTGTGTTTGTGCTACTTGTTCGTGCCTTGTAACCAGTCGCATCTTTTCTTCCAAAAGTCACTTCAGCAATTAATGGAAGCTTTGTGTTGAAATTAGAAGGTCTAATGCGGGTTCGGTTGACAAGCCAAAGGGTGAAGCTAGGTCGCCTACACTCTAGTAGATTCAGAGATGTTGACGAAGTCTTCTCCATTTATATTGAGCAACACAATGACAAATTCACTTACAATCTTGTTCTCCTTGCTAAAGAGAAGTTAACACAAGAAGGCAAAGTAAGCATTGTCAAGCAAATAATGAGAGTTACTAGTATTTGAATCGACTTGGAAGAAAAGAACACAATCAAGAGTGTGGTACTAATGCATATGGAGTGTTGCTTAATGTATACTTCAAAGAGTCAAGTCTCAAGTCAAATGCTAATGCTTTGACTTGGAACTTGGGGGGCTAGCTGTTGGATGAAAAATCAGGATGACCAATGAAATTAATTTTTCAAGCCACATCACCAAGGCATACAATTTTTTCTTGTACTTTAATTGGAATAACTGAGTCTTTTATCCTGCATGGTGGCATAACTCCTGGGATGGTGGATCCTTCATTATTGGTTTGGTCGACAAGGAGTTCGTCATTACTCCTATTATTGAGAATTTCTAGTTGACCAGATAACTACGTAACAAGCGTGTTGTTTGGTCGACGAAGGATACGATCTCCAATTTCATCTTCAAAGATATTGCATGACACAAGTTACTAAATTAGAGCCGTCAATGTCAGAAGAAGTATTTGATAAAAACTGCTCCTCCTGGGTTCAATGATTATTTCCCAAGTTCAATAAAATTTAATAGAATATTAGAGGCACTGGATTCCATAGAAGCCTCTCTCCAGGTGTCTCCATGGCATGTTGCACGCACCTCGCCACCTGTCAACCATATTACATGCATCTCGCCATCTGTAAGCAAACTCTCCTATAAATATAGTCTTTGGCTGCAAATCAAGGTTTGGGAATAATTTCTCTCTCTAGGAACCCCTCTCTCTCTCAACCTCGTCTCCCCCTGGTCGATCAAAAATTTTCATTCCATAGTTAATCTCTGACTTGAGCGTCGGAGGTTATCGCCGGTAACACCGGCGCCTCTGACCCTTTATTTTTTATTTGTGTGCTGATCATTCAAGCCACTGGAGCCTTGGTTGATCAAAATACAACAGTCATCTTAACGAACACGTGACCCAAAATTTTCTACTTTCCCCTCCTTCTCCACACACTCCATCATTACCTTCTGGCTGAGTCAGGTCCTTCACAACAAATATAAATTTTACTGTTGAGCTGGAGGTCGACCGATTTTCAGCATTAACAAAGATAAAGCATAAAGTTTATGTGTAATAAATAATTTATAAAATTGTTAGTAAAAAAGAAAAATTATTTAACTTATAATTTTCACTTTATATTATTTTATTATAAATCTCACTTTTACCAAAAAAAAATTCTTGTGTGTGTGTGTGTGTGTATATATATATATATATATATATATATATATATATATATTATAATAATAACATTCGATTATATCATCAAAATTGACCAAAAACTAGGTGTTAGGATAATGATTTTAGTTAAACCATAAAAAATAAAGAAAATTTGAGAAAATAATATAAATTAGGGGCTTCATATTTCTTAAAATTTATATACTATATCCTTATCCGACGTCTAGTGTTCGAGATATTTGATAATGTCTTGCGTTATCCATATTTGTATTCGACAGTATTCAATAGTGTCTAAAACTTGATAAAAGGTTATTACATGTAAATTATCATAAATATGATCATTTTTATAGTTCATGCTTAAATTTAGAATTTTTTTAATTTTTTTAGAAAATTATAATTATGACACTAAATGTGGAGCTGATGAAATGGTTTGTTATGCCTTAAAAATCGTAAACAATGTATCAAACAAAACGGGATAAATGTATAATAAAGTATTGAAAAATGATATCAAATACTTGTCTAACAAAGCATAGAGTTGTACAGCGAAGAGTAAATTGCATATTTCTTCGATTATGCCTCTTAACGTCTTCATCAACTTTGTTATAATAAAATAAAATAGAATTTCTAACAAATTTATATTTATATTACATAATACTATTGCCTGTACGCGGTAGCATTAGAGAGTAACGAACTCGGAAATCGTAGAGTAAAATATCAAAAAACTCCATCTCAATTTATTTTATGTCAGTTGTCTCCCTCGAACAGAAAACCGAACCGAAGCATCTCAGGCATAATGGCGATGATGGCTGTTGAAGGAGGAGGGGGTGGCAGCACCTTATCGGAGATATACCAGAGCGCGAGGAAGCTGCTACTGAAAGCAAGAGATGGAGTGGAGAAGCTTGAGAGACTGGAAAGCTCCACCTCCACCGGCGGCTATGATTCACCGGAACTCTCTTTCGCCGTCAAGAAGGACATCACTCAGATCCAGTCGCTCTGCGTCGAGATGGACCGCCTCTGGCGCTCCGTCTCCGTTAAGTCACAGCGGGATCTCTGGAAAAGGTAAAATCTGGATTCACATTTTACTGAAATTATCGTACAGAAAGGGAATCTTGATATGGACCGGACTTCGTGGTCCCCGTAACGTTACTGGAGCGGCGGATTGTTATAGCTTTTGTTGTAATCGTTCAAAGTCCGCTTCGAGCAGTAATTACAAGTGAGATGATAATCTGTACGGTTCAGATTAGGAAAAAGTTCCGGTATTGTTACCCGTAACCGTAATGTTCCAGGACTGTTACCGGACTGTAACTGTAACGTAGTGTGCATCTGGATGTGATTACGCATTTATGACTGATGAATTGTGTGAGGCATATTGAAATGAATTTTGATTTCTTGAAGTCTTGGGCGAGTTAGGTGCTGCTGTGTTATGTAGGAGTCTTTGAAGAGAATCAAGTCAACTGGTATTGAATTGCGGTAACTTACCGGATGCTTGGCTTTTGCTAATGTAGAATGTCATATTTGTTATGTTAAAAGCTAAATTTGTAACCTAAAATGCGTTTACCAGAATCATCTGGCAAGTAAATTAGTTTGATCTATTTTCTAGTGGATGCGTGTCAAGGTTTATTAATATTATTGGTTTTGATTTAAGTGAGATTTTGACCCTTATAAAGAAGTTGGATAAAGCTGAGTTTGCAAAAGTAGAGTAATGGAAAAATGAGGGAGCAAGAAGAAAATGTTTAAAGGATACACTATCAACAAATTCATGTGTTGCACTAGTTTGTGTGTCTATGCATCTATAAAATTTGTTGATAGTGTATTGATCGGGGTTTGATTGCTTTGATTGTAGGATTTGAAATTGCTTGTTGGGTGATCAGACTGGGAAAACCTGTTTATAAGATTTTGACTTCCACACTATAACTTAAATTGACTTGAGGTCGAAAGGTGATTAATTCTTGAGTTCATCGTCTAAATTAATTATTTGTTATTTGTTTGGAAAGTATATGTAATCCAAGCTTGGATATATCCTGCATGGCTCATAATTAAGACATGCTTTTTCCTTTTATTTGTTCTAGTTCTCCAAGTATGTGGTCCCAAGGAGACTTGAACACTTGATCTCATTTTTAGGTGCTTCTTTGCTTCCGATCATGTCAACTAGGAGGTGGTTTTGGAAGCTTGGTTCTATAGATTAATTCTGGCTGTATAGAGAGGGCTTTTTGAGGCTCATAATAGAGTTTTTTGCTTCTATTTGCTTTTTTCATTTGGTTTTGCTTATCCTGATGCTCTTTGTTTTCACTGTGGATACTGATTGACTTTATACATGTAACTCGTTATATAAATTTGATAGTATACATTCCAAGATTCTTATCTTAAAGATAAATAGATAAATAAAATAAAATATGAGTTTCGTGTTTCTTACATATGTAGGGATGGGATTATAGATTCATGTATGCATCAGGTTTCTCTGAGATACAAGGCATGCTTTAATTTCTAGTTTTTTTCATGTTACATCTGCAACTAGTGGGTTTGGTATGGTTTATTCCTGTTTCATTTTGTGTACATTTACATGATTGTATAAATGAAATTTCTTTAATGTGGAGTTACATCAAACGGCTTTGTATAGTTTCTTAAGATCGCATTAAATTTGCCTTTTTAATTTTGTCAAACCGTAAAAGCTTTTTCAACTCTTTTCCCAAGAAATACTTTTAGATTTTAGTTATAGCGTGTAATTTGTTTTTTGGTATGAGCCATTCCTGTGTGTGGGTGGATAGCGGTAATGAATTTATGATAAAATGCATGGTAATGTTCATGTAGTTTAGAATGTGGATATTTATAATAATGTGTGTTCATTTTTTGGCTTATGGATTGTTTTTCTTTCCTGTCATTGGTCATGAGCTAGGTTATTTTGGTTTGATTTTAAATGAAACTAATGTATATTGTAAGATTGCTTGTATCCTAATGAAAGACCTTTTATATTTTATCATGCAGGAAGGTGGAACAAGTAGCGGAAGAAGCTGAATCTTTGAAAGAAAGTCTTGACAAGTACTCATCAAGAACTCAGAGACGGATGAATGAAGTTAGAGAGAGGGCAGAATTGCTTGGAAGAGCTGTATGTGATGCTGTATTTTTTGTTAAGAGTGGTGAACATGCTGTAGTATTCTCTTGCTCTGGAAGAAGAACGATTTTTCCAATCTAATGACTTTATTTATTTTCTAGAATGGAGAGTCGGCTCATGTTTTGAGAATTTTTGATGAGGAAGCACAAGCAATGCAGTCAGTCCGGAGTTCATCAAGAATGTTACAAGAGTCCTTGGCAACTGGAACAGCCATCCTTACTAAATATGCAGAACAAAGGGAACGCCTGAAGGTCAATATGTTTAGATCTGTACTTATTCACATGCATTTACCCCTGTGCACAGACTCACCATAGGTTGCATTAAACAACAAATGCACTCCAAAAAAAGGTTTCTTAACTTCACATCCTGGTCATGGCTATATTCTTCTAACATGAATAACCAAGGAATTTTTAGGTCGTTGTCGTAGCCATGTCATCATTAATTAGTTTATACCAAGTACAATTACTTATAATTTTTTTCTGTATGCAATTGTTTTTGAGATATTTTGATGGTCTATTGTTATTATTATCGAAGCTGATGGTCCTAACAGTTAAACTAAGATTTAGATTAATGGAGATCACTCAAATTAGTTATTTAAAACATTAATGCTCTACTGATGCATTTACATCACCTTTTTCACCATTATTCGATTATTGCTAAAGAGTTGCTAATATGTTTTGTTCAGAAAGCACAACGCAAAGCTCTTGATGTTCTTAACACAGTTGGGCTCTCCAACTCTGTACTGAGGCTCATTGAGAGGAGGAATCGTGTCGATACATGGATCAAATATGCTGGGATGATTTTGACTGTCGTAGTCATATTTTTCTTTTGGAGGTGGACTCGGTAGTTGATCTGCTCTTGAAACCTTGCTGCACATAAAGCATTACTTACCAACATAACAATATGTTGTTTCTTGATCTACTTCCTGTTAAAGTACTTGCTACTGAGGTTGTACACGACGATTTTTGAGAAAACATGAAAGTACAGAATGAATTTACGAAGAGAGGTATTTGCAATTATGGAAATGTTATGTGCCACACATCCTGGTGATGTTATTGAACAATGTAATTTTTCACCAAAATAGATACTTGGTGCAAGGCAATCATCAAAATACCATTGAAACTATTAGATGAAATTTGTTGCTTGGTAGTAGTCATTTGTGTCCAAAGAAGAGTTATAGGATTTGTCAACAGTTTCTTAAGCTTGAAATGACTTATCTTTTATTTATTTATTGTTTAATACCAGAGCTTTCCGTTGAGCAAAACATTTAACAAATCAGATGGATTGCTTTGGTGAAAAACTAAAAGAAGAAAAAAGAGGGATCATCTCTTTTTGAGGTCAATAATAAACTCTTTCACCCAAGACTTCTTTCTTGCATACCCTTGCTTTAAAGAATTTTAGCACATATGTCATCATTCACTCAGATTCCACTACTGAACTCATTTAAGCACAAGGTTTGAACTGTTTTAAAAGAAAGGCATAATGATTTTGCAGAATCAAGAATCAAACAACGCATGTATAGATGCTTCGAATCACCGATAAGTTAGAGCAGAAATTATATTTTTAGTGCAGGCGTGAGCAGGAAAACAGAAGCTCTGATTGTGAACATTCATCCTCACAATGAAAGACAAAAAAGGTATACAAGCTCTTTCGAGTACAATAGTATTCAGTTATACAGACTAATTGAAAGAGGTAAACATCTATGCACGTATATATCGATCTATTTCGATTCCGATATTAACAGATCCTGTAAGAAACGACCAAATAATCATGACTTTACAAAATACACTCGTGTCCATCCTAACCTCTCCCACTCCTCATTCCTGCATGCGGGGATGGAAAACAGATGCACCTAATCGAACTCAACTTTTGTTTACAGTCAGCGATAACTTATGTGGCTAATAAATGCTAAAGAATATAAAAATTTCCACTATAAAGAATGAAAAAACACAAATTAAGGCAGACATTTGGGTGGGAAAAGAAGAGTGGATATAATTACATACATATATAACTCTAGCATCCAGCTGCTTTCAGGAATTTGTCGTAGGGGCTTGATGGGGGTAATCTAAATGAATATTGTTGTCCAAGGTCACGGGAACAGAGGGCAAGCTGATCCCTTCCTCGAACAGACTCCTTATTTATTGACTTCAGATTTCCTTCTGACAATCCCACATCCTGCAACAAGAACAGATAATTTTACATCTACAATATTCCTGCTAACAATATTTCTATCAAGATTATACACTACAACCATTTTTTGGGATTCTTTAAAAAATATAAGTGTGGGAACTTATTATACATGCGACGCAATTTCAATAAAAGCACTCTCCAAAAGAAAGATGTATCCAAGATTTAGACATAAGTCAACATTGTTCCAGTTTGAAGTAACTTCTATATGAAGTATCCCATCACGTTTTTGAATAATCAGCTACCTTACTCATCACAGACTTTTCAACCAAATAAATTTCGCATACTTCTTTTCCACCACACAAATGACTATTTCAATTAGCATCTATAACTAGAATGGACTTCCCATGGACGGAAAGTGTCCACCTTTATTCTGGAGCAATGAATGATGCTTATAACATCACAGCCCCAGAATGGACAATGATGTTCTATAAGTACCAAAGCATTATTACTAAGAAACTTGATGTTTACTTAAATCTTTTCTGCAGCGAAATAAGAGTATAGAATTATACAAAAATTTGCTTCAAACTATTCAGGTCGGCATCAGCTGTTTAACCAAAAGAAAAAAGCACACTGCGACAGAGTAAAACTTGAAGAAGGAAGTCTTCTTTCAAAGATATTAACCCATTCACGTTGATATTATCAATAAAATGAATCAGGCTTTACCATGTTCGGTAAAGGAGGCCGGTTCTGCCTACTTTCATTAGAGACAACTATTGCCCTGGATTCCTGCTGATGCTTAAAACTGTGAAGCACTGACATCTTCTGCTGTTTGCCTGATACAAGTGCCTCACACTGACTCTTCATTTGGTCATAAGGTATGGGTGTAGAGGAAACAGGGTGGCTTGCAACTTGCCGAGCCGTTTCCAAAACCTATTATTAGCACAAGTCAGCTTAATTTCAAAGAATGTGACAATGAATTTTTACAAAATAAAAATTTCAATTTAAATGTAAAGGCGGGTATCCACATCCAACATATGCAAAGTAATAAAATGAACTTGTCTAACACAATGGTGATATTTAATATTACGCACTAAATTTCCACTGGAAATATCCAGCTTATAAAATTCATATATGAAAGGTAGATTCAATTGGAAATCAGAACATACAACTAAATTTTAGCTAGTACCCTTTTCTTTCTTCTTTCCCCTTTTTTTTGAGCAATAGATGCAATAAAAGCACATTGTCTCATACGATATCAGACCACGTGAAGGTTAAAATCTCAGCTCTTTAGGCATGATGCTTGACATCATCAATTAAAATCACAAACTGTTTAGGCATAAATACTTGTCTTCACTCAAATTCTTATTTACCATCTTATGAATGACGAAAACAATTATAAATGGAAACCAAAGCAGAATAAAAATAAAAAAAAGGGTCCTTCCAAGCAATGAAATCCTTGATCCTTGCTTGGGGACCAATATTCACGTAAAATCAACAATCATGATTCAGATGTAAAAGCAATTAAATGCAGAGCAAACAGAGAAAAGAATATGTAAAGGGACATCAGAATCTTAAAGAAGTTTTGCCAACAAAGAAAATCCTGATTGAGCAATGTCTTTCCTTCCACAAGACATGTAATTGAAGGTAGTATTTCCCCCAAGAAATGTTTAGTCTAATATGGTTGACGTTCAAATTGAATGAAGTTTCATAATTCACTTAAAGGAGAAGGGGGTAAGGGGGAACCATGAAACACTTATTGGGCTTAATTTAGTCCATCTATAAGAAGTTTGGAGTTGAATATCCAATTACAAAAATTTTCTTTTAAAACCAAAATCATGTTTCTTCAGATGTCGGAACTCAGGCATGCAAATTTAGTCATATTCAAACAACTTACGAAACCAAAAGGAAATAAAAATTTAAAAATCTTACTGATTCCAAAAGCTGATTAACACTTAAAACGTCAAGTGTATTAACTGAAAGTGATGTTTTTCTATCTGATTGGTTGCCACTAGGCTCAGGAAAGATCTCTTCATCAGTCAAGGCCCCTAAAGGCAAGACCTGAAAGTAAGCATCATTAAACCAAACTCAGTAATTATATTCTCTACATTCATAATAGATATAATATCTTGGTCCAATTTACCTCATCAAAGGCCTGAAACTCCATTCGGGCAAGAGGAGAACATGGCCTTGGTGTCTCCATAAACAACGGAGCTCCCAATGGATAGGCATCATCAGGAGAAAATCCTTGCAAAAGTTGTTCTTTTATGCCTGACAACTCATCCTGGAGGCAAACACACAAGTTTGTCTAAATCTTGCCAAAAGAAACAAAAATACAGACCATTAAATCACATGATACCCTCTCCAAAGACATCAGAAACACTGTAAAATTTGCCTCACAAAGGGTGAAAACTAAAGAATTCTTAGCTTTGTGAATATCAATTAAACAACAATGATGTAACATAATCGAAAGGACCAGAGAACCCTATTTTCACCTTCTCCTTTAACGTTTTCGGTAAATTTGTCAAAAACCATGAGGGAGCTAAGTGGTACATACACCTTGTTCTCAAAGGGAAAGGTTCAACGACGAAACTTATAACAAAGATTTCTATTTTATATCATTAAATATTATTGTCGAAACAAGGACATAATTAATTGAATAACTGCTATCACTTGCTCAGATCTTTTGGCAAATTCTACATTTGATTCACTAACTACTTGCCAAGTTTACGACCAGAAACTCATCAACCATAAACCTTACAAATAAGAGAATGCAAAAAGACAAATCAGCATATAAATTGATGAATCACCTCAGACAGTTTCCCAAATTTATCCATGAAGAGGGATACCACAGTTTCTTTCAAATGATGGTCATCTACTTCTACTGCAGAGAGAGACTTCTTTGCAGCAACTTCATCTTCCTGTGAACCATATGCCAACTTCACTTTACCAGCTTCTGCGCTTACAGCCTGCAGTCTGATATCTTCAACTAACTCAAGATAAGGATCAACCTGTTGAAACGATGATAAATTGATACAAATATATTAAAACAAGCCCGAAAGATAACTTTTATAAGCCAAGCAAAGCTTAAAGAGGGAAACAGCCTTATTCTGAAGGGTAAGGAGTAAAGACTAACAACTTGTTCAGTTAATGATTGTTTAACAACAGGAATCAACTCTCGGAGATTTCCTGCCCTGGCAGAAAATATAAGCATGTACGAAGCCAATGTGTAAAGTGACCTTCTGCGAGATGGATGGAGGCCTCCTTTAATATGCATAAAAAGAGAAAGACAATCAATCAGTAATGCGTCTCAGCAATTTCCAAGCACAAGTCTCACTTCATCCTAGCAGACTGTAGCTTTAACAAAGTTTTCAATGGACATTTGTGTAGATGTTGGATAGCATAAATTAGTTCAAATTAAAGGCAACCTGCATATCTTTTGAATTATCAACTTTTACAAAATCATATATACCATCAATGTAATTCACTGTACATAACCTGGAAGAGAGAAAGAAACACGCATGACAATTCTGAATATTAAACTCATTTTGAATGGCTGAATCCGAAAAGTAAATAATACCGCTTGATCCTAGGTGCAACTCACCTTCCTGATCCAGAGATATACTCCTAAGTGAGAATGCTAACTGGAAACACCGAGCTAAGGCCACATGACTGGAGGTCTGTCATCAGCAACATCAATAACAACAGATGTTAAGAACAGTTGTCAACTACAAAACCAAAAAAAAAAAAAAATCCATTCTACCGTAGGCAAGCCATAAATTTTGTGAACAAATTGACGAGTCCAAACAAAATATCTGGTTACTTTTCAGAAATTTCTCATAAGAATTGTATAAATCAATTTCCGTGGCAATATCTGGTTACCTTCAGTAGCCACTTAATTCTGATAAAGGTCACTAGTACTATAGGTCAAAACCAAAATGCCACCAATAGTTGGGTGCCCGATCTCATGCATTCTCGTTCTTAATCAGAAATGGTAAATGATTAATACGTTGGAACAGGTCCATGAATGAGGACACACAAATAGTTTAGTTGCATTAATTGCCACAAGTGTTTTCCACTGTGAGAAATAAGAACCACCCTCAAGTGAGCTTGAACTTCATAAAAACCCATGTGCACCAGCTAGATATTCCCATTAGGAGTATAACGTACTTTAGTTAAAAATATTTGAAAAAGACATGGAGGATAAAAGTCAAAAAGGCATAGAATAAGTAGTAAAGAATTAGAATAGAAAAGATGAGAGGGAGAATTGGAATAGAGAAGAAATTTGAGTGAGATAGAAATTTGGTGGATGAATAGAATATAGAAAAAAAGAATAGAATTAAGAAAAAAGAGTTAGGAAGAAAGAAATTAGGAGCAAGAAAAAATCAAGGAAAAATCAAATCATTCATCATATTATTTCTTTCATCAATAGGCATTCCAAATAGAAAATAATAGGCTAATTATAATGGCCAAAGTCCCAACAACTAAGACGATTTCAAAACAACAGCAATAAGAAATAAAAATCAATTTCTTATAGGAAAAAAAAACCTAAATAAGAAATCCTAATGGGAAATAGAACATAATTAAAAAAAAAATCCCACTTAAACTTAAAAATTCCAAAAATAAAATATTTCTTAAAGTAATAATCAGACTCTAATTCTTGATTCTGTGTCAAAAAATGACAGCAAACAATATAAACATGACTCACCTTAGATCGGGTAAACAATAAAGCAACATTAAAAGTATGGGCCATAGCCTCAAAATTTGCAGGATTATTTTCTGGGGATGTTGCCTGAACCCAGATGGATGAAAGCAAAAGACTCACTTGGTGACTACTCAATCGAAATGAAGTTAGCTGCAGGAACAAGATGATACAGTTAAAAATCACTAAAGAATTTGAAAAATGATCCCTTTAAAACTAAATTATAGGAGTTTGAAATTTCATACTGTTTTCCCATCAGTCAGAGCACGCTTGAAGCTATATGAATGACCACGAGAATGTTTCACATCCACATCTGATATCCAACTTCCCTCCACTCCTCCATCCATGACTTCTTTGTCTATACCTTCATCTTTAAAGAAGAAACTTGTATTTCTTATTTTCTGTGATGTACAGACTGGTAAAATACCAGAAACAGGTAAAGTTTCCTTGTTCTGGTCAGAGGAAGGTGAAAGCACTGATGGCATCAGCACAACAGAGAAAATACTGTGTGCTCCAACTCGGGTTTCGTGGTCAGGATGAGCCATTGCTATGAGCAACTGATGGAATAGAGCATCAGGAAACGCCTGAAATATAAATATCCACAAAAGTTAGATCTATAAATTCTAAAATTTCAGCAGTACAGTGCAATTTAGATAAGTACACTTGCCTTCTTGTTGTATGATATGTTAGGGATGGAAGCGATTATCTGAGCTGTCCGATGAACAGCTGAGATTGTTGTCCTAGCAATAACAGTATTATTTGAAATATTCTCTAATACCCCAGACATCATATCAAGAATTGGTCCTGCATCCCCAACCTGCTAATTACAGACAATTTTGTTACTGTTGCATCAATGATACACATACAATCCATACATTGGTGTTCAAAGGAAAGGTAACTTTTAAACAATATCCTTCTAGAATCTGACTCATTCTCAAGTCCGTTTTAAGAGTATAAGCATCTCAGAGAAAATTTAAGTACAGTTGAGAAAGCAAGCATCGATTTACATGTTTCAAGAAAGTTAGATGAATAATGGCAGAAGCAAGGAGAAAGTGATACAACTTTTTTGTTTCTTATATTAAAAGAAGGGAGAAAGCGGTAAAAGTCAAAGACTTGCAAGGATGAGAGGCAGCTCAGATGTATGTGAGTCGGACGATGAAAAGAACTGAACAGATATTTGAGGTTGCAAGCCAGAACAGAGAAAAGAAACTAAAAAATAAAAAGGTTTGATAGCCAGGATATATCCAAGGTGGCAATTTTTTTCCCTGTGGATGTAGATGATGTAGGGATGTTCCACATCGAGTAGAAATGGTGCCTGTGAATGAAGTACAGCTTGAACTAAAACTACCAAAACTTTAGATGTAAACATTGACTAACCTTTTTCGAGAGTTGTGAGATACAATTTTCTAGGGCATATTGAAGATCAGCATTCAATTTAGGTATACCATCCGCAGTGCTAGACAATTCAGCTGCATTTTGCAGGCATTTTCGTAAATGTTTTATCATGTCGGTTATGGCACTGATGATGGCAACAGAGGCCTCCAGCTTTGCCTTTCTTGTAAGTGTTGTGGCAACATTGACAATATTTATCTGCACAAGAGGTTGTTTGGAAACATTCTTATGATCCAAGTGCTTGATCAAGGTAGATAACAAGCAATGCGAGTTTCCTGGTGATTACAACGGGAAAAATGTTATATACACTATATCAACAGAAAAATTATTAAGAGATACAAATGAGGCACAGGGGGGCATTAAGATTCCACGGGTAACCTGATTCCTCCAGAAGCGACTGCATATACAATAAAACAGAACAGGCAACTCCTTTTTCAGTTGACCAATGATTTTCAGCATCAAAATTGTTGAAAAGGGGTTCCAGCACACGCCTCACTGTTGTAGCTTCCTTTGCTAATCTTGCAATATTATCCAAGCAAACTCTAGACCAGTACGAAGGGCACTCGGAAGTATCCCTGTAAAATTGAAAAATATCGCCAAAATACGTTAACTGCATACGAAAAATTCCTTTATATAACAATATATCCTGATAAGTATCAAATGATGCCTTACGTTCTTGAATTCAGGTCAGAACTGTTCATAGGGTTCTGGAGAGAAGAAACCTTCTTGCTCATATCCGGAAAAGATGAGCCATGACCTTCTTCTTTAAGCACTTCTTGAACCCACTGATCCTGAGATCGAGAATGTTGGCTGGCTTCCTTACTATTCTCTGGTTTAATTTGAGTATCAACGTAGTTCTCCAGAATCACTGAAATAATCTATTTCAATATGGAAAATTACTTCAAATTGATATGAAAAAGCAACCACTGGCATGAATCTTTGCAATTGTGTTTTATAGTCCAACTTAAAATATAATGAATAAAAAGTTCCTAAGTTCATGAGATCAATTATATGTATTGCTTAAGTCAAATGCATTAACAAAACAAGCTAAAAGAGGGAAAGGCCGCTCACATTGTCAAAGTCCATTGAGATATGTGATAGCTCACCCATGAACCACACCTAAGGAACGAAATAAATGAAAAAGAAAACATCAGCAACAGTGAAAAGGAGCACATATTAGAAAGTAAACATATTGAAAGAAAAAAAGAGGGTAAATTAAAAAAACAGTAAAAAAAATGTTAGATTGGAAATGATTTACAACTATATTTTTTAATGAAAGCTCTAGGATGTAACCCAAAAAAGTGAGTTTCTTGATATAACAAATTTTTTGAGGTACAAGAAAAACTCAAGAATATATAAAGAAAGAGATGTAATTGACACATCAAACTCCAAGTTGAATAATCTACAACTTGGAAATAATGAAAACTATGGCATTTCCAAAGACTTGTGAAGTAGGGCCATCAGAGACTGCTGGACTCAACATTAGTCAACTCTTTGAACCAAAGTTTCATTTGTTCCTTGTACATCTCTTTGTACTATATGAAAATTATTTCACAGGTAAAAGAAAATTTCCTTAGGTGTCATACAAGAGAATCAATGAACTGATGATCACCATAAATTAAGTTGGTAAAATCTTATCTCCAACCTACTCTAGAGGGAAACATTCATCATATAATTCCTCCTATGCATAATTAAATTGCTATAATGGAATGGATTGGAATTTTAATTGGAATGAATATTAAGGAACAGGAATTACCATTTCGATTGTCTCATCTAGATAAAGCCAAAATTCCTACCAAAAAAGAGCATATATAGATTCTAACATTGGTATGCTGGTAGTGGCAGCAATGGTCCTATTAATGGTGGTAGCAGTGCTGGTGGGACTGGGTTGGATAGACAACTGGCCCGACCATTATCAAATTAGTGAGACCCGTCATTTGATATATGATATGAGACCTTGAATTGGGAACAAAAGTAAACGAGAACCTACTGATATTTGAATATATGAAATATTATCTAATCTACATTGATGTGCCCAACCTTACCAGTTCCTACTTCAGTAATCATGTAGCCTGCTCAACAATTTTCTTGGAAAATTTCAGAAGTACGAAAAAGTAAAAACATTACAAGGTAAATGCACACAACTTAAAAAAGGTTATGTTGCTAAGCATCAAATATAAGCAACAAAAAGCAATCAAGTCAGACAACTCCATGAAAATATAATAACTAACTCTGTGCATCATAATGAAGAAGAAACCAGTACCAGAAAAAAATAATAATAATAAAAATAAAAATCTGCTTGTTGAGACCAACATGTATTAATTATGATCCTCTGCTTATTAGCATGTGCATGCACAAAGTAATAAGCTTGGAAAATAAGCCGTACCAGATTAGCCAAAGTCTGCAGTCCTGCTGAACGTAGGCGAAGAGCTCTTTCATCATCTCCCACTTCTTGAGCCAATTGACAAAATTTAGGAATGAGGCCTTCTAAGTTGAACATGTATGTACTATCCGTCTACTTTGGATTCAATATGTTAGTATTTTCATAAATATAAAAATTATTCATGATATTGGTTTGTGAAACTTAACGGTTACAGATGGATAATTCTACCCTCTCAACCTACCAGATTTATTAAAAATCATTCCTTCCACTCCTTGTCCATATAAGTAAATGCTTCATTGATAGGATGGTAGATCATTTTCAAAGATTTTCTTAGTGTGTGCTCTCTATCTATGCATGTCCATGTTCTACTTAAGTGATCATGCTGAAATTTGTTAAAATTAATCTAATGGCTCATAATTTTAACTTCAAGTCCATTACACACCTGGCTCTTAATAAATTCAACAAGAATACTGCAAGCTAGAATCCGCATTTCGTCCTGTCGAGTTTGCTCCAAAAGAGTCCGAACAATCGCTAATAAACTACTAGAAAATAGAGGCCTGCGAGGACATTGAACTTTGGAATGTCATTACAAACAAGAAATAGTTTGCATGTTCAAAAAGGACAGAAAAATCTCAGGTAAAGAAAAGATAAGACATAACAGTGAATCAAGCATCTAAAGAGAAAACAATGAAACTTGTGAATTAGATAGTGTACATGTGAAAGGTCCTTCTATCTTTAAGGCAAGACTAAAGTCACAGAACAGAAACAAAATACTAAAAGACATTCACTCAATATAACAAAAGGTGGTCTATTTATATAAAGGCTTAATAAGGCAGTAATCACCAATAACTGATTGCATATTGGCACATATCCAAAAAGAAATTTGCAAACAATTACCTAGTAAATGTATGCAACAACAAATTAAAAGTTAAATTTTTGAGGTCATCAATTAGTAAACTGAGTAGTTATCCGATATATAAGATTTTATCCCCCAGCATTAGCTCCAAGACCAGTGAAAGTAAAATGATAGCCAAATATTATGGCCTATCCATTATTAAGTTGTTCTTATAAGCATTATATTCTTTGAGATTCTCCACTAGCCCCCCATCCACAAGAAAGAAGTAATTTGACGAATATTATATCACAAGGCATAAGATGAAAACTCCAAAAATCTACATATTCGAACACAGTTATAGACTTTCATTTTTCAGCTCAACTTACTAAACATGTCTCATCAACCACAATTGACTGCTCATGGGCACCACTTAGCTTAACTTGTAAGTTGTACAAGAAGTCTTGTCTAATAATTTACATTACAATGATGAAAATGTTAAAATGTAAAATTTTCTTGACAACAAAGCAGGCACCCTCAAACTATGCACTTCTAGGCAAATAAAGTAAATTCCTTTACAACTACACAAGGGCACATTAGCACAAGTGACATGTTGTGTCAATTTGTGTCTACAAAACCAATTTTTAATTAAAGTATCCTGCAGGTGATAGATTTAAAAAAAAAAAAAAAAATCAAACTTACATCTGCTCCTTACACGAACATAGCAACTTCTTATAAATGTATGCCACAACTTTTACAGATCCAAAGTTCTCATTCCGTAAATCCTTGTAACATCTCTGCTCTAGCTGCTCCGTAATCTGTGCAGAAAAAATACATACAGATTAAAGAGTAAGAATAAAAATTGAATCATTTAATATATATATATATATAGAGAGAGAGAGAGACAGAGAGACAGAGAGACAGAGAGACAGAGAGACAGACTATAGGAAAAAGAAACCATATAGCATGAGAAGATTTCGGATTCATATCCTTTTTATCTTTTGATTCAAACATATATATATCCAAATTTAAACCACTTCAAATACTTAGAAAAATTACAAGATTTCACAAAAATACTTTCACCCATTTGATGGAAACTGGAGCCACGATCACTTCTGTGAATGAAATTTAAATTCATGACTTCATTATTGTATAGTAGTCATAGAATAGTACAGAAGAGAAATGCATAAAACTACTTTATAATCAGTTAAAGCAAACCTAACTCAAATTTCAGTAAAAGTGGAAGGAGATTGGAGAAAATAGTAGCATATGTACTAACGTAAAGGGCAGTTTAGGTAACCATTTTCCTTTTTCTAAAAATAATTTATGCAAATTGAAAGATAAAATGGCTAATTTGATGACTTTAGAAGTTTTATTTCTGTATCAAACAGCAAAACTATAGCCTGTCAGTCAACCAGAAGACAGAACATACCTTGGGTATTCGTAATGGGTTCTTTGAAGCATATTCACAAAGCTTCCCAATTTTTCTATCATTTGGTTCAGCATCCTGCATAAATTGAAAGAATTAGAAGCCTTAAAGAAACTCTATAAAACAGGACAGTAGTCAGTGGGAAATGATTTAACAAGAAGCTCAAAGTTCCTTGACAAAGTCCTCCTTGTCCCCATTCAAGTTCTCTTCTAAGATGTACAAAATTTCTAACAATAACGAGTAATTACTGGTAATAGCAGAAACAATACTAAGTCTTAACACTTTGTTGAAACCCTTTTATAATCTAAATACAAATTTTACTTGTTTTAAAACACCACTAGGAAAGATACATATCACAGAAAACCAAAATTAAACTGAAAATCAGTAGTACGAATGACATTTCTACACTACTAAATCTTCAACTAAAACATATATACATTAAAAGACCAACCAACCCAACCCAATGTTCATCTGAAGAGACATACATTGATACAAATATTTGTAAAGCTATAAGTTCAAGGGCAGTCACATTATATAAGTTATAAATTCACCTGATTACGGGGGAATAACTCAGCTAGCAACTTCTTATACCGTTTCACAGGCTGTCTTGATCTTGCACGCAACGAAGGACAGAAGAAACAGAGGCTACCGCAGACAGGAACAACCCGCCTAGACATAACCCCCATTTTCTACAAATGTTTAAGCCTCTCCTACACAATTCAAAGCAAAAGTTATCTATGAACAGTTTCTCACTTCACATATTGGATCAGAATCAAAGTTCCATCTCCACTTATCTCTACTTAATGAATCAAAACAGAACCTAGTAAACAATATGGCATTCACTCATAAACCGACAAGCTCAAATCTAAGAATCACAAAACAATCTCAGAAATTACATTCTCATGCTAAACAAAATCCAGTGGCATCCGCTCATTGAATCAAAACAAATTCAGTAAACAATGTGAGTATTTACTCATAAACACAGAACCTCAAATCCACCAAGAATCACAAAACAATTCCAGAAATTACATTCTGATGCTAAACAAAATCCACTAGCATCTACTCGTTGAATAAAATCAGAATTTAGTAAACAATGCGAGCATTGACTAATAACCCAGAAGCTCAAATCCACTAAAAATCACAAAAAAATACCATTATTGAATTCTGTTACTCTAAAAAAAGATTAAAAAAATAAAAACCCATTTCAATTGAGAAGATTTAAAGGTTTTTGCACAAACGAAGATGAATTTTTTATGCTTTTAATGGATTGAAATCATGAAAAACTAAAATTAACAACAACAAAACAGAACCAAAATAATTTTTCAAAACAAAAACATACCCAAAAGATTCTAATCTCAAAAAAATCTACTTCACCATACAATGAAACCAAACAGAGGAGATCACGATCTGGGAAACAAAAATGAAGCAAAGAAGGGTTCCATTCATAATTGTTTGAAAAGCCAGCATTTTTTTTTTGGTTTACATTTTATAAAATTAATGCGAAAATAAGATGAATTTAAAAAAAAAGATTTTTTTTTGGAAGAAAAAAATTACCTAAAAAGATTTAGCCAATGGGGGAATGAATGGACTTTTGAGTTCGATTGATTTCTGTTCTCCCCCAGGCGTGCTTCTGTTATCTCTCAAATCATAAATATTTAGAAATTAAATTAAAATAAAAAAATAAAACAATAATGACAAATTTTGTTAAATAAAAACAAAATTCCATGATAGAGTGACAACGAGGTGTGGACACATATTGCTCACAGACCGTTATTTTTATTTTTATTTATTAATAAAAAAGAGTTTAAGTACTTTAAAAAAAAAAATTGTCCGAGTTGACCAAGTTTTTAAGGGGTCAAAGTATGAAGTATCCAACTCATTTATAAAATTACTTATAAAATATAAATCTTATATAAATTTCATGGAAGGAAAAAAAGTCTTTATTTGATTTAATAAAATATTATTGACATCTCTGTGTTATAATTAAATAAATTAATATATTCATATTAATTTGAAAATAATTTAATTTTTTCATTAATTTGAAACGAAAAACATTAGAAACAGTTTTCAGAATGATTATCAAAATTTCGTCAAAGTATACACAATAATACAAATATAAATAATAATAAAAAAGAATTAGCATTTTACATACTTTTTTTCTTTTATTTATAGAATTGACTTCAGTAACATTTGTTATCCACTATAATAGATAGTAGCTCTTTCATGAAATTTCAAAAAAATCGTTTTGAAAATTTTATAATAATTAGTAATAATAATATAAACATGAAATTTTCAAGTAATAAAACATCATTAAATATGTAAAAGGTAATATAAATGATGCAAAACAAAAAAAAAAGTACCTAAATTTTATAAGGGGATTCAGTTATCTAATACCATTATTTTCTATTAGATTGGGAAAAAGTTATCGGATAGATTAGTTGCATACATAAAAATATTTGAAGCTTAATAAAGTTTATTAATATATATATATATATATATATATATGTTAAATTTTAAATAAATATATCTTAAAGCAATTTAATGGAGTTCGGTGAGAGGTGGCTGTGGGGTTAGAGAAACCGGGGGATTATTATTGTTAAAGATTGCATAAATTAATGAGAAAGGCTCCCGCGATTAAAGGCAAGATTACCTTTTTAAATCAAGAGAGCAAAGAGAAGAGTGTTCCTCAAGGTTTCAAGCTCTTTTTTTTTTTTTTTTTTGGGTCTATCTGATCTTTTTGCACCGATTTTCCGGCTCATGTTCTTATACCCTTAACGGTAACCTTACCACACCATTTATATTCTAGTTACATGTAACAATCTTTTAATGTTTAAAGATCAAACCCGTTTATTAGGGTTATTCTATGATATATTTCGTATAAGAGTACTTTATTATAAAAATTTATATAAAAATAGTAAATGATCGTATAAAAGTTACAAATGAATATATAAATGTTATAAATAAATCGTTTTATAATGTTAGCAATTACAACTTTTATGTTTATCAATAGTATTAGATTTACAAATTAAATTCAATCGAAAGTCCACAAGCTAATGTGATGGCATTCTAAGTGATAAAATCTTATCAGAGATGTAATTTTTCTCATTCATTTTTTTCTTCTTCCAATGCAATTTTGTCGTATATTATCATAACAGGTTTTAGACTTTTAGTTATATTTAAGTTACAAGTCTAGCATATTGTATACTTATTTATAATTTTTATACAAAGTTTTAGAGGGTGTACCACTACATTTTCATGTACCATGGACATATCCTATTTACTAACTATAATAACACTTGATAGGAAATGGCGCATGAATATGATGGAATGCCAATATTATAGCAAGACAATATAACAAATTATTACAACTAATCGATGTTTTATATTAAAATTTTCCTTTTTGAGATCTGATGTTTAATGTTAAAAAAGAAATGATAAGTGAATGCTTAACTTCGTGTAAATTGGGAAAATCAGAGAAATCTTATTGTGCAATAATTGATAGATTACCCTATGAATGCTTATCTGTTAATTAGCATTATTGATTCCAAAGAAAAATAGTCTAAGTATGCGATATTTATTGAATATTACAACTATGATCATATAATCAACAATATGATACAATTATTATTATTATTGTTATTTTTATCATTATTATTATCACTTGTCTATGCAAGGAAGCTACAACATTACTAAAGTTTTTATATGATTAAAGGTGAATTTAGATTTTCATAATATAATTTGTTTCTTAAATATTATTTATCAATAATGACGACATAATTATTTGTTGTCAATTTCATTGTCCTCCAAAATTTATTGACACTCTTTTGATCGATCGATGTCATGACTAGTTTATATTTTTACATGTATAGAATATACTTTGGATTGAAGCAATTTGGTTGAGAGTTAAAAACATTATCGTGAGCACCAAATCCGTGATCATGTGATGACATTAAATGCAATATTATTGTGATATATTTTTTTTTATTATCTATTTTTAAAATTTAATATATTACTAATAGCCATTATAAAATTTAAAATTATAGCCAATTACATGAAGCTCATAAGTGAATTACTTTTCAATTTAGCTAAGCTAACCTGAAAACAAACTAAAACCAATATTTATTATAGATTAATGTTAGGTTATCAAAAATATATCATTTTATGCATTAAGTTAAGTTTGGTTAAAAAAAAACAAATGAATAAGACAATTGTTTTCCAAACTTGAACCGGCATAAGCCGTCCATACTTAAACCTCCAACCCATTGCCAGTTCATTTTACCAATTCTTGGCTAATCTTTATTCTCCTTATAAGGTCTTAATTTTTTTAATCCAATAATTTTATACTAAAATCAATGACAACATGCTTTTAATATAGTTTCATTTATTTATAATTAATTAGGTTGATTTGTTTTCTCTCTTTGTCATAGGTACACTATTGATAGACCTTATTTCTTATGAAATATCGAGAAAATAACCCAAATTAAGTAGCCTCAAGTAACTATTATTCTAAAAATTTGTATGCTATGACTTTGTCCGATGTTTGATAGTATTCAACGAGTGCATTCAACAGTGTCTGAAATTCAATATACAGTGTCTGAAATTCAATATACATAATATCCGATACTCGACAGCGGGTCAAGATATGTAAATTTTTAAAGATATAATCATTTTTATAATCTACACTTAAATTTATGATGTTTTTAAAATTTTGCCTATCTCTTTCTTTTCTAGTTACCCTTCTAGCAAATAATCATAATTATATATAACTCTTAATTATATTTTCTTGATTAATTACTAGCATTTTATTAGTTTTTGTTATTTTGTTAATAGCTAATCAAAAAAATTTATAGATGCTGCGGTAAAAGTCTTTATCTCTATTCAATAATTATTCACCCATGCATAAACATCGCAGTATCATTATCGAACATATAATCATTATTAAACTAAAGCTTATGAATCATTATATAATATTTAAATTATGATATATTAATCAATTACTATTAAAGATAATTATCGATCTAATTATATTACTGTATCGACAACAAGTCAAACCCTTACCCTCCGTCCACAATCATTCTAAATAGGAAATTAATGGATCTCATTTTCAAACCATACATACCCCATTTTCCATCATAGGTAATTTCATAAATTGAGTTTGGTGGGAAGCCACCAAAAATGGACGCATATTAATTTCTCTTGTTTGACTTGATTTCTTTAGCTATAACCTATGCAAGGACCAATATTTATAGCATTTGCTTGTCAATTGTGACAGTTTTTATTTTTATTTTTTATATATACTATATAGTTTATTGACTTCAGTCACTTTAATGATTTGACATGTAGTGATGCCATGTTCATGCCTTAAAAGAAACGCACGTTGTGGCCTACCTTACAAATAATTACAAAACAAAAAGCTTGCTAGCTCATTGAGTAGTAAAGACCAAAGTACAAAGAAAATTGCCCACCAAAAGCAAACAATTAATTAATTAGTTAAACAAACATCCTTGTAATCATTGCTTATAAACCCAGGTTACAAGGGACCTTGTCTTTTTTCTATCTTTTATCTATTTATTTTTTCAAATTTTGTTGTTTTCAATATATAGAAGGTGCTCAAGTGGCCCAATCTCAATAATTTTGTAGCTTTGTAAACCTTATAATTCTTCGGTCTCCCTTTCTATAAAACTTTTAAAAAGTTTTATTTAAATTTGATAAAATAGTGTTAAATAGTCACTTAACCAAAATTTGAAACTATCATGTAAGCAGCAACTTTAATATATGTTTTAGTTTGATAGGTTCCTTCATATAAAATATGAACATGATTTTAATAATATAAAAGAGCTATTATACCAAAATAAGAAATCAAGAGACGCGTGATTTGATTGAGTAGTTAAGCTATCAAATATACACCTAAAAATAACTAATATGAATTATCATATTACTATGCATTTTCAGAAAAATATATCTTATCATTTTTGTTTTGTAATTTTTTTCTTTACTAGAAGATTTTTATTAATTTTGTCTTAGTTTACTAAGGGTAATTATTATCGACCCATTTGTTAGATCTTTCAAATTTCGTCACCAGCTAATATTTTTAAATTAAAAAAATTAAAAGCCTTCTTGTACGGTCTATAAATGTATATATAAAAAAAAACCAATAGAAATTTAAGAATCCCTCAAATAGTGTCTACAATAATAATTATATTTTTTATGAATGCACTTAATTTCATCAAATAGTAAAGCTATAACAATAATGTAGAACTTTAAAGTACTCACATACACTTAGTCATACTGAGACTTCTTTTGATGGGCGGATCGATATATAATTACAACAAAAATTTATCTACAAGAGCACTTCTATAATGATTTCAATAGATCTCCTTTTAATTAATAGTTCTCCATTATTTACTTTTATGAGTAAATAATGGATAATAATATAATAATTAGACTCATATATAGCTGAATCGACATTAGTAGACTATAAGTAAAAACAAATTAAATTCTATATTGAATTATATGTTATTGAAAAAACTTTATAATAGATGTGACATCTCATATTGCTCAGTGAAATTAAGCTTTATAGGTAGACAGAAGGCTTTCAAAATTTACCATAGCAATTCCAAATTGTGGGCTCGAGAACTTGAGGCCCAACTTATGAATCTTGTTTTAATTGGGTGCAAAAGAAATTTGGGATAACTCTCAAAAGTCTTAATTGAGACCCCACCTAATTGCCAAAATAAAAAAGATGAACTAGAAAATAACTAAATTGAAAAGAAATTTTTGAGTGTTTAGCAAAATATATGAATTTCCTTTTATTGGTTAGTAGTTGTTGAATGGGCTGGTTTAATAGCTTGACACCTTTCTGGAAACTTATTTGAATATTTAGAAAATGACATTTTAGGTTAAGTCATCAAATGATGTTTGAGTATAGTGTTAAGCTGTCGAGCACTAATCTTTATGCGTACATTCTACCATATGAAAGTGTATTCATAATTCATGTTAAGCGTCATTTGATCATAAAAATTGACTAAAATTTAAAATAATCTTCTCAACTTAGCTATTGGTTGATATCTCCCGTTAAAAAGTTAATTAAAATTTAAAAAAGCCCCATTTTCCTCATAAATATAGTAATTCATGAAATTGATATTTGTGACATGTAAAAATAAGAGTAATATAAATTTTGGATTAGTAGAAATATCACCTTTGTAATTGATTATGTTAATTATTAAAATTTGCGAAATGCACAACCAATTTTACATGTCTACACAAAACATGACTCGCTTGTATACATGAATTCAATCGGTATATATAACCTATATATATAAATTCAAGCAATATCTTTACATGGTTTTCTACTTGCTTGCATATAATTATGATTATATTATATTAATTAAAATAAATAATTAACTAATCAATAAGACAATAATCCAAAAAAAAATGTAAACTTAGAATGTAGAGTCATTCTTAATTATCTAATTTGTTTCACAATAAGAAACATATTAGAAGGAGTAATGCTACTCTTACAAACTACTTATACAAACTCATCCATACAAACTCATGTGGCATCCTTATATGATCTCTACATTATTTATGTTAATTAATATTATTTATTATTAGTATATATTTATAAAATCACTGTATTTATTTATTATATCATATCATATCACATCAGTTTGTATGAATGAGTTTGTATAAGTAGTTTGTAAGAGTAGCATTACTCTATTATAAGAGTCATAAGTAAAACAATTTATTAAGTCATTTAACATGACATAGATACACATGAGAAATTATTCAAGTTATTATATTATACTATGTCATCTAATACATACATACATATGTACATATATAACCGTTAATATTTGATTCTCAAACAACATAAATTAATAAGGGACCAATAAATTTTAAATATTTCAACTTAAATGGAGGAGTACCACACTCTTTACATTAGAATTATCAAATAATCATGGATTTCAATATTATTTGTTTCAACAATTTCCTTGCTTTTCATTTTTTTTCAATAGAACACCAAAATTTCAAATTAACACACATAAAAATACACGCGCGCGCACGCATACATAAATATATATTAATTTTTATTTTCTACTTCATGGAAATTTCTACTTCATGATATGAAACTAAGCTAGATTCTTTAGATATCTAAATCAAAACTCATATATAGAAATCAAATTTATATGACTAAAACATTTTCAAATGTTTAAATTATGGAAATTTCTACTTCATGATATAAACATTCTTTAGCATTACTAGAGTGGCGTTGGTTAGGTTGATGAAAGAGACAACGGATTCAAAAAGTAGAACATAAAAAATGCAGACTTTGAATTCTACTAATGGAATGACGTTTTAAATGTTGATCGAATTTCTTATTTTAAAACACATGCACTTTACTCTTGTAATAAACACTCATTTTCTCATCCTAAACCTTATCAAAAACAATATCAATAATTCTATCCTTTGCTCTGTTTGTTGTGTGACAGAGCGTGCGATCGGTGCCATGGAGCAACTTGATCATCACAACCCTGCTGATCCATCAGTTGCTTTGATCGTCGGAGTCACAGGCATGGCAGGCTTGAGCTTGGCAGAAGCTCTAAACGATCCAACAACACCAGGACGCCCATCGAAAGTGTATGGCGCTGCCAGGCGCCCTTTGCCAACTTGGTTCCCTCCTTCTCTCCTCCATCACTTCATCACTTTTGATGCCTTGAACTCTGACGATACAATCGAGAAACTCTCCCCAATCGCCCATGAAGTCACCCATGTCTTCTGGGTTGCCCTCCAGGTTGTTGAACACGAAGAAGGCAACATCACCATCAACTCAACCATGCTTAGAAATGTGCTCGACGCTCTAATCAACTCAGCTACAGAAACTTCACCTCTGCGCCATGTCACTTTGCAAACTGGGACAAAGCACTACATGGGTCCGATCTTTGATCCTTCACTTGCAGGCAAACTCGTCGGCCATGAGCCACCCTTCAAGGAAGACTACCCTAGGCTTCCTTATCCAAATTTCTACTATGCACTAGAAGACCTTGTAGCCTCATATTCACCAACCTTAACACATTCCATTCATCGATCATCTATCATAATTGGCGCATCCTCAAGAAGCGTCTACAATACACTGCTCACTTTATCAGTCTATGCCGCCATTTGCAAGCACCAAAAGCTGCCGTTTTTGTATCCAGGTGGCAAGTGCACATGGGAGCATTTCTGTGACATGACTGACGCTCGTGTGCTGGCTGAGCAACAAATATGGGCGGCTACTGATCCTAAGGCGAAGAATCAAGCGTTTAACTGCACCAATGGCGATGTTTTCACATGGAAGAGCTTGTGGAGAGTGCTGTGCGAAGTGTTTGAGGTTGAGTTTGTGGGGTTTGATGAGACGGAAAGGTTTGATTGGGTTGAAATGATGAAGGATAAGGGAAGTGTTTGGGATGAGATTGTGGAGAAACATGGGCTGTACAAGACCAAGATGGAGGAGATCACTTGCTTTGAAGCTGTGATAGCTGTGTTGAATTTTGATTTCCAACATGTTTGTAGCATGAACAAGAGTCGGGCATGTGGGTTCCATGGGTTTGCTGATACGTTGAAGAGTATCAAAATTTGGGTGAAGAGACTGAGGGACATGAAAATTATACCATCCTAAGCTTTCCTAAAGGCTCTCCTCACACATAAAAATGCTTGATCAACTTTACATTATGCTAATAAACAGATCGAGTACAATGTTTTCTTGTCAAATAAGAGTGTATGAATTATATCGAATAATTTGGTTGTTTATGTAATAATATATTTCTTGTTGTGTATTGAGTAACTTGTGTGGGGAAGCTCCACCGGTCACGTTTTCTTCTCTACCCAAAGTCTCCTACAAGTGACAGGTCATTTGCCACGTGAAAGCCACATAACCGAAACAATATGCCACTCAACTTCTTATATTATTCCACACAATTTATTAATTTATAAAGCCAAATATGATTGGCTTATGCGGAAGGCTTATCGGTGGACAATTTCCACAAATGGGCAAGTTTTGCATGGCTTGGGTATGCGGGTTGAAGGCTTTGGAAAGCTAATATGATATTTTTGTGTCAATCGTCAACCATATATATCTCTTTCTTTCAATTTCATCCTTCTAGTAGCATTTTAGTAGTTTCTATAATGTTTCTATGTTTGTTACGTACCTCTCAGGATTTTGCTCTTCTAGTTTTAAGTTTTCTTAAGTAATTAACAGACTTATGATTGTTAGTTAATAAAAATAAATATGATGAAAGAAATAAATCTTTATCTTATATACATTCACATTAATTAGAACAAATTTATCAACATCTTTAACTTAATAATTTCATATAAGAGAAGAGGATTTCGAAGGGAGCGATTGTTTTTTTTTCTGAAATTTTAATAGTTCTGAATATAAAAATTTAAATGGTAAGTTTTTTTTAATATCTGAATTGAAATGTCTGAAAATCCATGGTTGTACAAATATATCCATATTTATATTTTTTTTTAACTTATGATTTTATTTCATATAGTACAATTATTTGCATACCAAAACTTATTATCAATTTAATTTATTTAAATGTATATAAGTGGATAAAGAAGTTTTTTTTTAATAAAAGAAATTGATTATAGATAAGCTAAGTGATACCGTAAAATAAATTTAAAAATATAGAGAATCATAATAAAAAATTAGAAATAAATAATAGAATTCCAAAATTAAAATATTAGGCTATGTATAAATTGATCATAAATGAATTTTTTAAGGGTATTTAAAAAATTAGAGGAGTAATAAATGATTCAGACATTTGCATTTAGATAAAAGCTAAAATTTTTAATTTTTTTCATTAAGACGAAAATGTTTTAAATTAAGTTTTAAGTTAAAAAAGATAAATATCATAAAAAGATCTGAAGCGTGAGAATAAGTTAAATTCAAACTTTAATTAAAAAAAATCAATCCCTAAGCCTTAAATCTGCCGATATAACTAAATCTTATTTTGATTTAACGCCTCGGTGTCTATCTTAACTACATAGCAAGAAATAGTTTTGCTCATAGATATGCTGTAATTACATATCAATAGCCATCAATAACTTAAAGCTCTGAAAAAATCATAAATTAAAAAGTTAATAATAAAATTTAGGATGTGTATCTGTTCTTCATAAAGAAAGTGTATTATTAATCTTTTTTTTGTCACGATCATGTCAAAAATACGATTAACTAATTACGTGAATGGTATCGATCTATTAATTATTAGTAGATTAGGTTGTTTATTATGATTAATATTAGGAGGTTCTTACTTTTTGATGACGTGTGATTGAGAAATGAGTACTCATTAATTATTCAATAAAATGGAATTTTCTTTTTCAGATATTCGACATGGACAAACAAAAGGTCTAACTTGATGATGAACAACACTAGCTTAACTAGCTAAAAGCAATTTCTCTGCTTGGGTAAATAAAAATTTTATCAAATTAAAATGTGGGCTGGACTGAGAATAGTAGCAGATAAAGGAAATGAACGAGTACTTTCAAGGAAAATTCTAGGCTCTAGCTCAACTGGGGAAAGTATCTGTTTATAAAATTTAAGGGCTCAGACCCAATCAACTAGCTGATTCGATTCAGCACCCATCTACCATTTCAGTAGCACCCATTCCTAATTTATTTTGGATAAAACAGTTATTTTGTAGATTTTTAATTAATTAAAAGATTTTAATAAGCAATTATATGAAACTTTATATATGTCTATTAACATATTAATTTACTAAATATTTATTATAAATTAATGTTTATTATGCATTAATCGAACATCAGGAGCAAACCATCTGTAAATTTTATAGATAGCATCTATTCATCAAATTTTGAATATGGAAGAATAGCTTGCAATGTGTCATTATCTGGGAAAGGACTTTATTGCAACCGCCACAATGAAACTTTTATTATTTTTCTTGTTTTCTCAAGTTTCAAATAATCATCTTTGCGCTATGAAAAAAGACTTGCAAATTCTTCAATGACTAACGGAAGCTGAAACTTGATGGGCCAGCAGTGAAATGCATAGACGACGTTAAAAAATAAAAAATTTAGTTGATATAGGATGCGAGATCGTGCAGTGGCTGGAGCTTGCCTCTTCATTTCTTTGTTATATTTTTGTCCTTTCCAAGATTGAAGATGGGCTAACGAGGAAATAAATGGGCCGAATAGCACAACTCAGTAAGTAAATTCTCGTTTGAACTTTTTGTTTTGGAAAAATTGAAAAAATGGACACAATTAAGGACCTTTGATGAAATTTGGACATATCTTAAAAAATTTTCATGCCATAGACATTTTCTTGACAAAAAGACTCAAATACCCTTATGTATTCAATTTATTCCTAAAGCCTTGTTTCCCTCTTCCGAAACCACTCAACTCTTCATTTTCAAAACCCCTCGACTACACTCGAAACGTAAATCGAGACGAGCATCCTCTGAGGATAGAAGCAAGATGATGTAGAGTGATTTATTTGGTTGTTTTCTGTTTCGTTAGATGTGGGTTAGTTTTTAGGGAATTTGAATTAGGAATTTGAATTTCCGTCGGATTTGTGAACTTATTTTGTGTTTTTAAGGATAAATCTAGTGTTATTAGGTGATTTTTGTAGTTTGATCTGTATGAAAACGGTGAAAACCGACGGACTTGGTCGCGAGATAGATGATAGTCAAGTGTCTGATATCCGACACATGCAACTGACATTCGACAAAATTGTTTTCTCTTTCATCCGACATGTCGAGTGTCGGCTATCCGACACATCCCAAGTGTCGGATGAAGAATCTGACACTGTAAACTCTTTGATGATGTATCCAACACTCGAATCCGACACTTGACAAATTGTTTTCTCTTTCATCCGACATGTCGAGTGTCAGCTATCCGATACATCTCGAGTGTCGGATGAAGAATCTGACACTGTAAACTCTTCGGATGATGTATCCGACAATCGAATCCGACACTCGACAAAATTGTTTTCACTTTCATCCTACACTAAATGAAAGTGAAAACAATTTTGTCGAGTGTCGGAGTAGAGTGTCGGATACATCATCCGAAGAGTTTATCGAATCCAACACTCGAATAATCCTCAAATTGTTAAGTTTGACGAATATTCATTGCTTGATTAACTCAAACACATTTTGATTATAAGTTGATATTCACTAGTTGATGATGACTCATCTCTGCTCACCAACATTTTACAAAAATCTTCGGATGATGTATCCGACACTTGAATCCGACACTCGACAAATTATTTTCACTCTCATCTAGTATCGGATGAAAGTGAAAACAATTTGTCGAGTGTCGGATACATCATCGATGAGTTTATAATTCCTCCTATGCATAATTAAATTGCTATAATGGAATGGATTGGAATTTTAATTGGAATGAATATTAAGGAACGGGAATTACCATTTCCATTGTCTCATCTAGATAAAGCCAAAATTCCTACCAAAAAAGAGCATATATAGATTCTAACATTGGTAAGCTGGTAGTGGCAGCAATGGTCCTATTAATGGTGGTAGCAGTGCTGGTGGGACTGGGTTGGATAGATAACTGGCCCGACCATTATCAAATTAGTGAGACACGTCATTTGATATATGATATGAGACTTTGAATTGGGAACAAAAGTAAACGAGAACCTACTGATATTTGAATATATGAAATATTATCTAATCTACATTGATGTGCCCAACCTTACCAGTTCCTACTTCAGTAATCATGTAGCCTGCTCAACAATTTTCTTGGAAAATTTCAGAAGTACGAAAAAGTAAAAACATTACAAGGTAAATGCACACAACTTAAAAAAGGTTATTTTGCTAAGCATCAAATATAAGCAACAAAAAGCAATCAAGTCAGACAACTCCATGAAAATATAATAACTAACTCTGTGCATCATAATGAAGAAGAAACCAGTACCCAAAAAAAAAAAACAAATAATAATAATAATAATAATAATAAAAATCTGCTTGTTGAGACCAACATGTATTAATTATGATCCTCTGCTTATTAGCATGTGCATGCACAAAGTAATAAGCTTGGAAAATAAGCCGTACCAGATTAGCCAGAGTCTGCAGTCCTGCTGAACGTAGGCGAAGAGCTCTTTCATCATCTCCCACTTCTTGAGCCAATTGACAAAATTTAGGAATGAGGCCTTCTAAGTTGAACATGTATGTACTATCCGTCTACTTTGGATTCAATATGTTAGTATTTTCATAAATATAAAAATTATTTATGATATTGGTTTGTGAAACTTAACGGTTACAGATGGATAATTCTACCCTCTCAACCTACCAGATTTATTAAAAATCATTCCTTCCACTCCTTGTCCATATAAGTAAATGCTTCATTGATAGGATGGTAGATTATTTTCAAAGATTTTCTTAGTGTGTGCTCTCTATCTATGCATGTCCATGTTCTACTTAAGTGATCATGCTGAAATTTGTTAAAATTTATCTAATGGCTCATAATTTTAACTTCAAGTCCATTACACACCTGGCTCTTAATAAATTCAACAAGAATACTGCAAGCTAGAATCCGCATTTCGTCCTGTCGAGTTTGCTCCAAAAGAGTCCGAACAATCGCTAATAAACTACTAGAAAATAGAGGCCTGCGAGGACATTGAACTCTGGAACGTCATTACAAACAAGAAATAGTTTGCATGTTCAAAAAGGACAGAAAAATCTCAGGGAAAGAAAAGATAAGACATAACAGTGAATCAAGCATCTAAAGAGAAAACAATGAAACTGTGAATTAGATAGTGTACATGTGAAAGGTCCTTCTATCTTTAAGGCAAGACTAAAGTCACAGAACAGAAACAAAATACTAAAAGACATTCACTCAATATAACAAAAGGTGGTCTACTTATATAAAGGCTTACTAAGGCAGTAATCACCAATAACTGATTGCATATTGGCACACATCCAAAAAGAAATTTGCAAACAATTACCTAGTAAATGTATGCAACAACAAATTAAAAGTTAAATTTTTGAGGTCATCAATTAGTAAACTGAGTAATTATCCGATATATAAGATTTTATCCCCCAGCGTTAGCTCAAAGACCACTGAAAGTAAAATGATAGCCAGATATTATGGCCTATCCATTATTAAGTTATTCTTATAAGCATTATATTCTTTGAGATTCTCCACCAGCCCCCCATCCACAAGAAAGAAGTAATTTGACGAATATTATATCACAAGGCATAAGATGAAAACTCCAAAAATCTAGATATTCGAACACAGTTATAGACTTTCATTTTTCAGCTCAACTTACTAAACATGTCTCATCAACCACAATTGACTGCTCATGGGCACCACTTAGCTTAACTTGTAAGTTGTACAAGTAAGTCTTGTCTAATAATTTACATTACCAGCAACTATGAAACAATGATGAAAATGTTAAAATGTAAAATTTTCTTGACAATAAAGCAGGCACCCTCAAATTATGCACTTCTAGGCAAATAAAGTAATTTCCTTTATAACTACACAAGGGCACATTAGCACAAGTGACATTTTGTGTCAATTTGTGTCTACAAAACCAATTTTTAATTAAAGTATCCTGCAGGTGATAGATTAAAAAAAAAAAAAAAAATCAAACTTACATCTGCTCCTTACACGAACATAGCAACTTCTTATAAATGTATGCCACAACTTTTACAGATCCAAAGTTCTCATTCCGTAAATCCTTGTAACATCTCTGCTCTAGCTGCTCCGTAATCTGTGCAGAAAAAATACATACAGATTAAAGAGTAAGAATAAAAATTGAATCATTTAATATATATATATAGAGAGAGAGAGAGAGAGAGAGACAGAGACAGAGACTATAGAAAAAAAACCATATAGCATGAGAAGATTTCGGATTCATATCCTTTTTATCTTTTGATTCAAACATATATATATCCAAATTTAAACCACTTCAAATACTTAGAAAAATTAACAAGATTTCACAAAAATACTTTCACCCATTTGATGGAAACTGGAGCCACGATCACTTCTGTGAATGAAATTTAAATTCATGACTTCGTTATTGTATAGTAGTCATAGAATAGTACGGAAGAGAAATGCACAAAACTACTTTATAATCAGTTAAAGCAAACCTAACTCAAATTTCAGTAAAAGTGGAAGGAGATTGGAGAAAATAGTAGCATATGCACTAACGTAAAGGGCAGTTTAGGTAACCATTTTCCTTTTTCTAAAAATAATTTATGCAAATTGAAAGATAAAATGGCTAATTTGATGACTTTAGAAGTTTTGTTTGTGTATCAAACAGCAAAACTATAGCCTGTCAGTCAACCAGAAGACAGAACATACCTTGGGTATTCGTAATGGGTTCTTTGAAGCATATTCACAAAGCTTCCCAATTTTTCTATCATTGGGTTCAGCATCCTGCATAAATTGAAAGAATTAGAAGCCTTTAAGAAACTCTATAAAACAGGACAGTAGTCAGTGGGAAACGATTTAACAAGAAGCTCAAAGTTCCTTGACAAAGTCCTCCTTGTCCCCATTCAAGTTCTCTTCTAAGATGTACAAAATTTCTAACAATAACGAGTAATTACTGGTAATAGCAGAAACAATACTAAGTCTTAACACTTTGTCGAAACCCTTTTATGATCTAAATACAAATTTTACATGTTTTAAAACACCACTAGGAAAGATACATATCACAGAAAACCAAAATTAAACTGAAAATCAGTAGTACGAATGACATTTCTACACTACTAAATCTTCAACTAAAACATATATACATTAAAAGACCAACCAACCCAACCCAATGTTCATCTGAAGAGACATACATTGATACAAATATTTGTAAAGCTATAAGTTCAAGGGCAGTCACATTATGTAAGTTATAAATTCACCTGATTACGGGGGAATAACTCAGCTAGCAACTTCTTATATCGTTTCACAGGCTGTCTTGATCTTGCACGCAACGAAGGACAGAAGAAACAGAGGCTACCGCAGACAGGAACAACCCGCCTAGACATAACCCCCATTTTCTACAAATGTTTAAGCCTATCCTACACAATTCAAAGCAAAAGTTATCTATGAACAGTTTCTCACTTCACATATTGAATCAGAATCAAAGTTCCATCTCCACTTATCTCTACTTAATGAATCAACACAGAACCTAGTAAACAATATGGCATTCACTCATAAACCGACAAGCTCAAATCTAAGAATCACAAAACAATCTCAGAAATTACATTCTCATGCTAAACAAAATCCAGTGGCATCCGCTCATTAAATCAAAACAAATTCAGTAAACAATGTGAGTATTTACTCATAAACCCAGAAGCTCAAATCCACCAAGAATCACAAAACAATTCCAGAAATTACATTCTGATGCTAAACAAAATCCACTAGCATCTACTCGTTGAATAAAATCACAATTTAGTAAACAATGCGAGCATTGACTCATAACCCAGAAGCTCAAAATCCACTAAAAATCACAAAAAAATACCATTATTGAATTCTGTTACTCTACAAAAAGATTAAAAAAATAAAAACCCATTTCAATTGAGAAGATTTAAAGGTTTTTGCACAAACCAAGATGAATTTTTTATGCTTTTAGTAGATTGATATCATGAAAAACTAAAATTAACAACAACAAAACAGAACCAAAATAATTTTTCAAAACAAAAACATACCCAAAAGATTCTAATCCCAAAAAAATCTACTTCACCATACAATGAAACCAAGCAGAGGAGATCACGATCCGGGAAACAAGAATGAAGCAAAGAAGGGTTCCATTCATAATTGTTTGAAAAGCCAGCATTTTTTATTGGTTTACATTTTATAAAATTAATGCGAAAATAAAATGAATTTAAAAAAAAAAAGATTTTTTTGGAAGAAAAATATTACCTAAAAAGATTTAGCCAATGGGGGAATGAATGGATTTTTGAGTTCGATTGATTTCTGTTACCCCCCAGGCGTGCTTCTGTTATCTCTCAAATCATAAATATTTAGAAATTAAATTAAAATAAAAAAATAAAACAATAATGACAAATTTTGTTAAATAAAAAAAAAATCCATGATAGAGTGGCAACGAGGTGTGGACACATATTGCTCACAGACCGTTATTTTTATTTTTATTTTTTAAAAAAAAAAAGAGTTTAAGTACTTAAAAAAATTTAAAAAAAAATTGTCCAAGTTGACCAAGTTTTTTAGGGGTCCAAGTGTGAAGTATCCAACTCATTTATAAAATTAGTTATAAAATATAAATCTTATATATATTTCATGGGAGGAAAAAAAAAGTCTTTGTTTGATTTAATAAAATATTATTGACATCTCTATGTTATAATTAAATAAATTAATATATACATATTAATTTCAAAATAATTTAATTTTTTTCATTAATTTGAAACAAAAAACATGAGAAACAGTTTTCAGAATGATTATCAAAATTCGTAAAAGTATACACAATAATGCAAATATAAATAATAAAAAAAAGAATTAGCATTTTACATCCTTTTTTTCTTTTATTTATAGAATTGACTTCAGTAACATTTGTTATCCACTATAATAGATAGTAGCTCTTCCATGAAATTTAAAAAAAAAATTCGTTTTGAAAATTTTATAATAATTAATAATAATAATAATATAAACATAAAATTTTGAAGTAATAAAATATCATTAAATATGTAAAAGGTAATATAAATGATGCAAAACAAAAAAAAAAGTACCCAAATTTTATAAGGGGATTCAGTTATCTAATGCCATTATTTTCAATTAGATTGGAAAAAAGTTATCGGATAAATTAGTTGCACACATAAAAATATTCGAAGCTTAATAAAGTTTATTAACATATATATATATATATATATATATATATGTTAAATTTTAAATAAATATATCTTAAAGGAGTTTAATGGAGTTCGGTGAGAGGCGGCTGTGGGGTTAGAGAAGCCGGGGGGTTATTATTGTTAAAGATAGCATAAATTAGTGAGAAAGGTTTCCGCGATTAAAGGAAAGATTACCTTTTTAAATCAAGAGAGCAAAGAGAAGAGTGTTCCTCAAGGCTTCAAGCTCAATTTTTTTTTCTTTTTCTTTTTTTTTCTTTTTGCTCCGATTTTCCGGCTTATGTTCTTATACCACTTAACGGTAACCTTACCACACCATTTACATTCTAGTTACATGTAACAATCTTTTAATGTTTAAAGATCAAACCCGTTTATTAGGGTTATTCTATGGTATATTTCATGTAAGAGTACTTTATTATAAAAATTTGTATAAAAATAATAAATTAGCATATAAAAGTTACAAATTAGTATATAAAAGTTATAAATAAATCGTTTTATAATATTAGCAACTTTTTGTTTGGTTTACAACTTTTATGCTTATTAATACTATTAGACTTACAAGTTACAACTTAAATTCAATCGAAAGTTCACAAGCTAATGTGGTGGCATTCTAAGTGATAATATCTTATGGAAGATATAATTTTTCTCATTCATTTTTTTTTCTTCCAATGCATTTTTGCCGTACGTTATCATAACAGGTTTTAGACTTTTAGTTATATTTATGTTATAAGTCTAGCATATTGTATACTTATTTATAATTTTTATACAAAGTTTTAGAGGATGTACCACTACATTTTCATGTACCGTGGACATATCCTATTTACTAACTAGAATAACACTTGATAGGAAATGGCGCATGAATGCAATGGAATGCCAATATTATAGCAAGACAATATAACAAGTTATTACATACTAATTGATGTGTTATATTAAAATCTTCCCTTTTGAGATATGATGTTTAATGTTAAAAAAGAAATGATAAGTGAATGCTTAACTTCATTTAAATTGGGAAAATCAGAGAAGTCTTATTGTGCAATAATTGATAGATTACCCTATGAATGCTTATATGTTAATTAGCATTATTGATTCCTAAGAAAAATAGTCTAATTATGCGATATTTATTGAATATTACAACTATGATCACATAATAAACAATATGATGCAATAATTATTATTATTATTGTTATCATTATTATTATCGCTTGTCTATGCAAGGAAGCTACAACATTACTAAAGTTTTTATATGATTAAAGGTGAATTTAGATTTTCATAATATAATTTGTTTCTTAAATATTATTTATCAATAATGACGACATAATTAATTGTTATCAATTTTATTGTCCTCCAAAATTTATTGACGTTTTTGATCAATCAATGTCATGACTAGTTTATATTTTTACATATATAGAATATACTTTGGATTGAAGCAATTTGGTTAAGAGTTAAAAACATTATCGTGAGCACCAAATCCGTGATCATGTGACGACATTAAATGCAATATTATTGTGATTTTTTTTTTGTTGATTATCTATTTTTAAAATTCAATATATTAGTAATAGCCATTATAAAATTCAAAATTATAACCAATTACATCAAACTCAAAAGTAAATTACTTTTAAATTTAGTTGAGTTAACCTAAAAATCAAACTAAAACCAATATTAATTATAGATTAATGTTAGGTCATCAAAAAGATATCACTTTATGCACTAAGTTAAGTTTAGTTAAAAAAAAAAAAAAAACAAATGAATAAGACAATTGTTTACCAAACTTCAACCAGCATAAGCCGTCCGTACGTAAACCTCCAACCCATTGCCAGTTCATTTTACCAATTCTTGGCTAATCTTTATTCTCCTTATAAGGTCTTAATTTTTTTTAATCCAATAATTTTATACTAAAATCAATAACAACATGTTTTTAATATAGTTTCATTTATTTATAATTAATTAGGTTGATTTGTTTTCTCTCTTTGTCATAGGTACACTATTGATAGGCCTTGTTTCTTAAGAAACATCGAGAAAATAACCCAAATTAAGTAGCCTCAAATAATTATTTATCTGAAAATTTACATATTATGACTTTGTTCGATGCTTGATAGTGTTCAATCGGTGCATCTAATCGTGTCTGAAACTCGATATATAGTGTTTGATAATATCCGATACTCGAAAGCAGGCCATCACATATAAATTTTTAAAGATATAATCATCTTTGTAAAACTTAAATTTCTCGTATTTTTAAATTTTTTTCCTATTTCATTCTTACCTAGTCACCTTTCTAGCAAATAATCATAATTATATATAACTCTTCATTATATTATCTTGATTAATTACTATCCTTTTATTAGTTTTTGTTATTTTGTTAATAGCTAATAAAAAAATTTATAGACGCTGCGGTAAAAGTCTTTATCTCTATTCAATCATTCATCCATGCATAAACATCACAATATCATTATCGAACATATAATCATTACTAAACTAAAGTTTATGAATCATTATATAATATTTAAATTATGATATATAATCAATTATTATTAAAGATAATTACCGATCTAACAATATTACTGTATCGATCATAAGTCAAACCCTTACCCTCCGATTACAATCATTCTAAATAGGAAATTAATGGATCTCATTTTCAAACTATACATACCCCAATTTCCATCATAGGTAATTTCATAAATCGAGTTTGGTGGGAAGCCACCAAAAATGCACGCATATTAATGTCTCTTGTTTGACTTGATTTCTTTGGCTATAACCTATGCAAGGACCAAATATTTATAGCATTTGCTTGTCAATTGTGACACTTTTTATTTTTATTTTTTATATATACTATATAGTTTATTGACTTTAGTCATTTTAATGATTTGACATGTAGTGATGGCCATGTTCATGCCTCAAAAGAAACGCACGTTGTGGCCTACATTACAAATAATTACAAAACAAAAAGCTTGCTAGCTCATTGAGTAGTAAAGACCAAAGCACAAAGAAAATTGCCCACCAAAAAGCAAACAATTAATTAATTAGTTAAATAAACATCATTTTAATCATTGCTTATAAACCCAGGTTACAAGGGACCTTGTTTTTTTTCTATCTTTTATCTATTTATTTTTTTCAAATTTTGTTGTTTTCAAAATATAGAAGGTGCTCAAGTGGCCCAATCTCAATAATTTTGTAGCTTTGTAAATCTTATAATTCTTCGGTTCCCCTTTCTATAAAACTTTTAAAAAGTTTTATTTAAATTTGATGAAATAGTGTTAAATAATCACTTAACCAAAATTTCAAACTATCATGTAAGCAGCAACTTTAATATATGTTTTAGTTTAATAGGTTCCTTCGCATCAAATATGAATATGATTTTAATGATATGAAAGAGCTATTAGACCAAAATAAGAAATCAAGAGACCCATGATTTGATTGAGTAGTTAAGCTATCAAATATACACCTAAAAATAACTAATATGAATTATCATATTACTATTCATTTTCAGAAAAATATATCTTATAATTTTTGTTTTGTAGATTTTTTCTTTGTTAGAAGTGTTTTATTAATTTTTTCTTATTTTACTAAGGGTAATTATTATCGACCCATTTGTTATCTTTCAATTTGGTCACCAGCTAATATTTTTAAATTAAAAAAAATTAAAAGCCTTCTTGTACGGTCTATAAATGTATATAAAAAAAACCAATAGAAATTTAAGAATCCCTCAAAGTAGTGTCTATAATAATAATTTTTTTTTTTGAATGTCCTTAATTTCATCGAATAGTAAAGCTATAAAAATAATGTAGAACTTTAAAGTAATCACATACACATAATCATATTGAGACTTCTTTTGATGGGCGGATCGATATATAATTACAACAAAAATTTATCTACAAGAGCACTTCTATAATGATTTCAATAGATCTCCTTTTAATTAATAATTCTCCATTATTTACTTTTATGAGTAAATAATGGATAATAATATAATAATTAGACTCATATATAGCTGAATCTACATTAGTAGACTATAAGTAAAAACAAATTAAATTCTATATTGAATTATATGTTGTTGAAAAAACTTTATAATAGATGCGACATCTCATATTGCTCAGTGAAATTAAGCTCGATAGGTAGACAAAAGGCTTTCAAATTTTACCATAGCAATTCCAAATTGTGGGCTCGACAACTTGAGGCCCAACTTATGAACCTTGTTGTCAATGGGTGCAAAAGAAAATTTGGTAACTCTCAAAAGTCTTAATTAGGACCCCACCTAATTTCTAAAATTAAAAAGATGAACTAGAAAATAAATAAATTTAAAAGAAATTTTTGAGTGTTAAACAAATATATAAATTTTCTTTTATTGGTTAGTAGTTGTTGAATGGGCTGGTTTAATAGCTTGACACCTTTCTGGATACTTATTTAAATATTTACAAAATGACATTTTTGGTTAAGTTATCAAATGATGTTCGAGTATAGTGTTAAGCTGTCCAGTACCTAATCCTTATGCATACATTCTAATAAATGAAAGTACATTTATAATTAATGTTAAACTTGATTTGATTATAAAAAATGAAATAAAAATAGGCTAAAATTTAAATAATCTTCTTAACTTAGCTACAGTTTGATATCTCCCGTTAAGAAGTTAATTAAAATTTAAAAAAGGCCCCTTTTTGACATAAATATAGCCACTATAAGAAAAAAAACTTTTTACGACGGGCCGAAACTGCGATAAAAAGTCGTTTACAACGGGCTTATTACGGTTTTGATCCGCCGTAGTAAGTGGCGACGTAAAAAGTCATAAGACTTTTTACTACGGTTTTGGCCCGCCGTAAAAGACCTTATACTGCGGTTAAGAAGCCCAACATAAATAAGCGTTGTCTGCTTTTATAACAATATTTTTTCTTTTACTGCGGGCTCCAAAACCGCCATAAATAGTTAACCGCGGGCACATAGTTGAGGTAAAAACGCCGTGTGGTGTGGTCTAGCTTGTAGTGTTATTTACCGCAGTTTTGAGTACTGTCGTACAAAAGTATCACACATTTTTGAATCCAGTAATCAATTTTTGTATCCAATTTTTTTGGTTTGTACACATTTCTGATTCTAGGAATCTATTTTTGTATCCAATTTTTTTGGTTTGTACATATTAACCTGGGAACAAGAAACTAAAAGTCTAACATGGAACATGACATTAAATTAACAATTCATAAATTATACAAAAGTTTTAATACACGAGAGTCTAAAATGTCATAAGTTTATAGAAGTTATTTACAAACTAGCACAAATCAAACCAATCTAGAAGTCTCATTTCCTGAAATTATTAACCAGCACAAACCATTCTTCATGTGAGAAAACCTGCACAAATAATTAACAAGGAACAATAGCTTTAGCCCATACACTCTATTTATGATCTGCATAAAAAAAAAAGAGCAAAAACTGTCTACCTCTTAATTTTCCAAGAATGTCTTAGAAAAACACAAAATCCAATTGTCCGATTTATGATCTGCATCAAGATGTCATTGCTTCCACAATAAACATAAAAGAAATGCTCAAATCTCTAAAGAAAGTGTACAAAAGAATAGTAAACCTTGACACATGGCACCCTAAGGATATGAAATAAAAGTCAAGCCAACTTTATGCTACTCATACAAACTACTTATACAAACTCACATATACAAACTGATGTGACATCCCTATATATTCGCCACATCACTCATGTTAATTAATGTCATTTATTATTAATATATATTCATCAAATCAATGCATTTATTTATCAAATCATATCATGCCACGTCAGTTTGTATAGATAAGTTTGTATAAGTAGTTTGTAAGAGTAGCATTACTCTTATTTATGTCCCCATTATTATTTATGTCCCTTGGTGGAGGAATTCACTCATTCACTTTGCACAGTTGCACTCCTGAATCATTTTTTTTTTCCTAATCCAACTAACCAGATTTTTAATTGTGACAAACTAAGATGGTTCTCTATCTCTCAGATTCAATTTTAGTTGCCTATACATAGATACTTGGTAACTCATCTTGCACTAATCAGTCATAAGTTTACTTTCCCAAAAACAGGAGCCACCTATTCTAGTTTGTATATTATCAATTATCAAGCACAAGCATGTGCTTTAGGGGTCCAGCAGCGGCTGCAAACTAAAATGGATAACTTTTTTTATTGGAAATAATTAAGGTGAATTGAAGCTGCAGTGAAGAAGAGATAAAAAATTGCAAATCCCCTCAGGGAAGAAAGATTGAAACATGAAGGCACATGTTTCTTACATTAGAATTTAAATATTGTGACTAGCTCCTTTGACCCCTAACTCTTTTCCTGACTAAAAGGTTCCATTAATATTGTTGAATTCAATCAACAGCTACGACATGGAGTCATAAAGTAGATATTTATGCTATTGTAAACAAAAAATTTCACTAGTTACAAATTCATGCAACCAAAAGTAGTTTACAATTTTTTCAATATCATATAACAAGTTAAATTATATAGGAAGAAAAATAAATGCTGTTAAAGGAAGAAGATTCTGCAACTAAATTTATAAAAGATGTAAGTTGAATAGCCAACTAATTAAGACAAATTTTCAAGATATATACTAGATACTGAGCAACAGAATGAGTTGAGCATGATTGGCAATATGTAAGTTGAAATTTGAATTATTCTAAACTAAAATCAATATTTTAATTCACCTCAATAAATTTGATGATCTTAATGCGGCCAACTCCCCTTATAGAGACTAATGCTCCAACATCTAAACGTTCAACCTACAAATACAGAAACTAATTTACTTCACAAAGATATTCTAACTTTTAATTTCTGAAAGAACTGAAAGATTTTGAAGCTTACATTTTCTATAAGAAACAAACAACCATATCTGGCTGCAAATGATGCTTCTGTAGCTGAATCATTAATGGAAATAGGAGCCAACGCAAAATGTATAAAAAGCTTCTTCTTTCTCAACAAAGACTGCAGCCAATAAAAAATAAGAGATTTGTTGCATATCAAGTAACTTAGGTATTACTTTTGCAACATAGAACACAAGTTCTTGCAAGAACAAATAAATTGCATGAAGAAATGAAATAAATTTAAAAGCATATAATTGCCATGTACAAGCATACATAAAAGCCATGGAGTCTAGATACATCTATGCAGATAAGACTGTATGATGTGTGTTTTGTAGCTCTAAAGATGTAAAGAGCACTGCAATTGCATTATCAGTAGCTAATTATTGTTGTTAAGAGTACGCATTATACATTGTTATCAATTGCAGTGCTATAGCTAATAACATTGTGATCCTGCTCTAGCAAAAAGCCCTCAATGGACACAACAAAGGTTAACAAGAAACGAGAATTTACACTTCCCAAAGAAAATAATAAAAAACAGACTATACAACATGTCAAAGTTGAACTTAATGGCAAATACACATTCCTGACATACCAAAAGCAGCCTAAAGTTAATCTAAGAAACTGAACAAATCTATCAGAACTTAAAAATACTTAAGACTTGTGTTATTACCATGTACATAATAAGAATGAACTAAAATATTCATACATTGAATTAACATAAATTCATATAAAAAAATGTACCTAATTCTAAGCATCAAGTATATGAAGTAAAATAGAAAGAGAGATTTGATAATATGAAGTAAAAATAAAGTTCATTCAACTCTAAAACAAAACCATAGCTGACCTCAAACACAAATCAAATTAGCACTAGGTATCTAGATTTATAAGAAACCATCAATTTCAGTTCATGTGGTCCAAATATATAGACAATCGATTCCTGCACTTTTATTTAAACAAGCCATACTTTAGAAGTTGTAATATTTAATATCGCTAGCTAGAAGAATAATTTAGATGAACATGAGAGCTCCTCTAGTAACAATTTTAATAATGTTAGGCTTTACTTCTAGTACTCGTAATGAATCCTGTAAAAGCATATGTAAACCTTTCATTCTAATAAATACAATGGGTCAAGCATGACATTCTTAACAAGAGATAAGGCCCATGACTAAAAAGTTGAATTAATCTAAGTTAATTAATTATGTTCAAACAAATTCAAATCCAAATGAATTGCAGGCCAAGTTCAAACAATACTTTATTTTTATTTTTGTTCTTCTTTTGAAAACTTAGAAAACCAAATTTCTCAAGCATTTAAATCTTGAGCAATATAAACAAACAACCCATCACACAAACTGCTAACATGGTAGGAATGTTAATACGCTAAAGTCAAGACTATAAATTAAAACATCACTCTAACAATAAAATGCAACTTTACAACTGCATAATGAAATCAAATGGCCTGGACTTGGACTGCCTGTACGTAATAATGCTAGGCTGGGCTTGTTTTTGACGAAGTTTAACAAATGCATTACTAAATTCAAGCAAAGCATTTTAGTCCAACATAAGAAGACAAAAAGGGGCGTAATTATATTCTCTAAATTAAAAGCTGTAATTCATATATCCTTCAACCATTTAGGCTGAAAGTACAAAAAGTGATGCGAAAGTCAAGTTGCCAATGGTAAAGATGGTGGTAATGATCTCTTCAGCTTGAGCTTGTAGAGAATGATGGTCTTAACAGCAACATCGAGACCCACCATCAGAATATGCATTTCATTTTTGGCAAAGAGCCTGCTGAACAACTTGGCGAAAGATAGCCCCGTTATTCTCAACTAAAAAGGCCCATTGTTCATAACTGCAAAGAAACGCCACTAATCCCAAGTCCTTAATTGAAAATTTCTACAAAAACATCAACCAATAATCATCCACACCCAATTATATGAATTTGATTTCAATTCATTCCAATGCAGCAAATCTGAATATAAAACTGAATTATCGTATCAGATCAAACAAGAAAATACACATATAATATCAAATCCTAAACTTAAATCGCCAAATCATAAATAGAAAACTCAGATTGGTCCATAACTATCATGAATTAACCAAAAAGAAAAATCAAATATGAAAGTGGAGATCTGAATCTGGGTGGAATTTGTAGATTTTAGAAAACCAAAAATGTAAATGCAAGAGAGAAGGAGTGAGTAAATTCTGAAAATGGAAACTAAAAAATGATGAAGAAAAAACCAAAACGATCTCGTAGATGGGAATGTGGCCTTTAGGTGACGGATTTGGAGTTAGTAGAGCAGCGGCAAACAGCCTTGTACCTGGGCCGACGCAGACAATAGGGTGGGGAAATGGAGGAGCAAAGGAGGTTGTACAACATAGGAGAAGGAGTGAGTTAAATCTAAAAATGGAAACTAAAAAATGATGAAGAAAAACCCAAAACGATCTCGTAGATGGGAATGTGGCCTTTAGGGGATGGATTTGGAGTTAGCAGAGCAGCAGCAAACAGCCTTGTACCTGGGCTGACGCAGACAGCAGGGTCAGGAAATGGAGGAGCAAAGGAGGTTGTACAACATAGGAGAGGTGGCAAATGAGTTGCTTCATCGCGGCAGCTTGGAAAAGCGTATCATGAGTAAGAGAAGTAAAAAGAAAGGTTGTTTGGATGGAGAGAAAATAAGCGAGGAAATTGTGGCTGAAGAGAGGAGCAGTGGAAATTGAAAAGTTAAAAAAGGGATAATTCTAATTTGCCCCCTGAGGTTAGGCTTAAAGAAAATTGAGGACCTCAATTTTCTGAAATCTAAGATTGCCCCCTGAGGTTACTGTATCACCGTTAGATTTAACGGAAAATGTATTAAATAGTAACTTAACGCTAAGAAACAGTAGTATTAAATCTAACGATTTAATACATTTTCCGTTAAATCTAACGGTGCTACAGTAACTTCAGGGGGCAATTTTAGATTTCAGAAAACTGAGGTCCTCAATTTTTTTTAGCCCTAACCTCAGGGGGCAAATTGGAATTACCCCGTTAAAAAAACCCTCAGGGTCACCTTCTCCTTAGGGTAAGAATAGTGAAATAAAACATGAGGGAGGGTTTGTGCTTATGTCTTGCGAGGCTTACTATGGTTGTGGTTGACCGCCACAGATTTTGGCATTTGCTTTAGTTTCTAAAAACTGCAGTAAAAGCTCGCAGTAAAAGAGGCATTTTCTTGTAGTGAGTAATTCATAAAATTTACATTCGTGACATGTAAAAATAAGAGTAATATAAATTTTGTATTAGTAGAAATACCACCTTTGTAATTAATTATGTTAATTATTAAAGCACAATTATTAAAATTTGCGAAATGCCCAACCAATTTTACATGTCTACACAAAAAATGACTAACTTGTAAATACATGAATTCAATCGGTATATATAACCTATATATACAAATTCAATCAATATCTTTACACGGTTTTCTACTTGCTTGCATATAATTATGATTGTATTAATTAAAAGTAATAATTAACTAATCAATAAGACAATAATCCAAAAAAAAAAAAATGTAAACTTAGAATGTAAAGTCATTCTTATTTAATTTGTTTCAGAATTAGAAACATATTACAAGAGTCATAGGTAAAACAATTTATTAAGTCATTCAACATGACATGAATACACATGAGAAATTATTCAAGTTATTATATTATACTATATCATCTAATACATACATGCATATGTACATATATAAACTTTAACATTTGATTCTCAAACAACATAAATTAATAAGGGACCGATAAATTTCAACTTAAATGGAGGAGTACCACACCATCTACATTAGAATTATCAAAAAATCAAGGATTTAAATATTATTTGTTTCCACAATTTCTTTGCTTTTCATTTTTTTTTAATAGAATTTACCGAAATTTCAAATTAACACGCACACAAAAATACGCGTGCACACACACACATAAATATATATTAATTTTTGTTTTCTACTTCATGGAAATTTCTACTTCATGATATGAAACTAAGCTAGATTCTTTAGATATCTAAATCAAAACTCATATATAGAAATCAAATTTACATAAAGAAAAAATTTTCAAATGTTTATATTATGGAAATTTCGACTTCACGATAAAAACATTCTTTAGCATGTGGCGTTGGTTAGGTTGATGAAAGAGATAACGGGTTCAAAAAGTAAAACATAAAAATGCAGACTTTGAATTTTACCAATGGAATGATGCTTTAAATGTTGACCGAATTTCTTATTTTTCAAACACATGTACTTTACTCTTGCAATAAACACTCATTTTCTCATTCTAAACCTTATCAAAAACAGTATCAATAATTCTATCCTTTGCTCTGTTTCTTGTGTGACACAGCGTGTGATCGGTGCCATGGAGCAACTTGATCATCACAACCCTGCTGATCCATCAGTTGCTTTGATCGTCGGAGTCACAGGCATGGTAGGCTTGAGCTTGGCAGAAGCTCTAAACGATCCAACAACACGAGGACGCCCATGGAAAGTGTATGGCGCTGCCAGGCGCCCTTTGCCAACTTGGTTCCCTCCTCCTCTCCTCCATCACTTCATCAATTTTGATGCCTTGAACTCTGACGATACAATCGAGAAACTCTCCCCAATTGCCCATGAAGTCACCCATGTCTTCTGGGTTGCCCTCCAGGTTGTTGAACACGAAGAAGGCAACATCACCATCAACTCAACCATGCTTAGAAATGTGCTCGACGCTCTAATCAACTCAGCTACAGAAACTTCACCTCTGCGCCATGTCACTTTGCAAACTGGGACAAAGCACTACATGGGTCCGATCTTCGATCCTTCACTTGCAGGCAAACTCGTCGGCCATGAGCCACCCTTCAAGGAAGACTACCCTAGGCTTCCTTATCCAAATTTCTACTATGCACTAGAAGACCTTGTAGCCTCATATTCACCAACCTTAACACATTCCATTCATCGATCATCTATCATAATTGGCGCATCCTCAAGAAGCGTCTACAATACACTGCTCACTTTATCAGTCTATGCCGCCATTTGCAAGCACCAAAAGCTGCCGTTTTTGTATCCAGGTAGCAAGTACACATGGGAGCATTTCTGTGACATGACGGACGCTCGTGTGCTGGCTGAGCAACAAATATGGGCGGCTACTGATCCTAAGGCGAAGAATCAAGCGTTTAACTGCACCAATGGCGATGTTTTCACATGGAAGAGCTTGTGGAGAGTGCTGTGTGAAGTGTTTGAGGTTGAGTTTGTGGGGTTTGATGAGACGGAAAGGTTTGATTGGGTTGAAATGATGAAGGATAAGGGAAGTGTTTGGGATGAGATTGTGGAGAAACATGGGCTGTACAAGACCAAGATGGAGGAGATCACTTGCTTTGAAGCTGTAATAGCTGTGTTGAATTTTGATTTCCAACATGTTTGTAGCATGAACAAGAGTCGGGAATTTGGGTTTCATGGGTTTGCTGATACGTTGAAGAGTATCAAAATTTGGGTGAAGAGATTGAGGAACATGAAAATTATACCATCCTATAAGCTTTCCTAAAGGCTCTCCTCACACATAAAAATGCTTGATCAACTTTACTTTATGCTAATAAACAGATCGAGTACAATGTTTTCTTGTCAAATAAAAGTGTATGAATTATATGGAATAATTTGGTTGTTTATGTAATAATATATTTCTTGTTGTATATTGTAAATTGTGTGGGAAAGCTCCACCAGTCACGTTTTCGTCTCTACTCAAAAGTCTCCTACATGTGACAAGTCATATGCCATGTGAAAGCCACATAACTGAAACAATATACCACTCAACTTCTTATATTATTCCACACAATTTATTAATTTATAAAGCCAAATTTGATTGGCTTAGGCGGAAGGCTTATCAGTGGAGAATTCCTACAAATAGGCAAGTTTTGCAAGGCTTGGGTATTCGGGTTGAAGGCTTTGGAAAGCTTAACAAGATATTTATGCGTCATTATCCTCACCCACATATTTCTTTTTCTTTTAATTTCATCCTTCTAGTAGCATTTCAGTAGTTTATATAAATGTTTCTATATTTGTTACGTAAATCTCAGGATTTTGATCTTCTAGTTTTAAATTTTATTAAGTAATTAACAGACTTATGATTGTTAGTTAATAAAAATAAATATGATGAAAGAAATAAATCTTTATCTTTTATACATTAATTAGAACATATGTATCAACATCTTTAACTCAATAATTTCATATAAGAGAAGAGGATTTCTAAGGGAACGATTGTTTTTTTTGTCGGAAATTTTAATAGTTATGAATATAAAAATTTGAATGGTAAGTTTGTTTTTTTTAATATTTGAATTAAAATGTCTGAAAATCCATGGTTGGACAAATATATCCATATTTATATTTTTTTTTCACTTATGATTTTATTTTATAGTACAATTATTTGCATACCAAAGCTTATTATCAATTTAATTTATTTAAATGTATATAAGTGGACAAAGAATTTTTTTTAATAAAAGAATTTGATTATAGATAAGCTAAGTGATACCATAAAATAAATTTAAAAATATAGAGAACCATAATATAAAATTAGAAATAAATAATAGAATTCCAAAATAAAAATATTAGACTATGTACAAATTGATCATAAATAAATTTTTAAGGGTATTTAAAAAAATTAGAGGAGTAATAAATGATTCAGGCATTTGCATTCAGATAAAAGCTAAAATTTTTAATTTTTTTCATTAAGACGAAAATGTTTTAAATAAAGTTTTAAGTTAAAAAAGATAAATATCATAAAAAGATCTGAAGCGTGAGAATAAGTTAAATTCAAACTTTAATTAAAAAAATCAAACCCTAAGCCTTAAATTTGCCGATATAACTAAATCTTATTTTGATTTAAATGCCTCGGTGTATATCTTAACTACATAACAAGAAATAGTTTTGCTCATAGATATGCTATAATTACATATCAATAGCCATCAATAACTTAAAGCTCTGAAAAAAATCATAAATTTAAAAGTTAATAATAAAATTTAGGATGTGTATCTGTTCTTCATAAATGGAAAGTGTATTATTAATCTTTTTTTTTGTCACAATCATGTCAAAAATACGATTAACTAATTACGTGAATGGTATCGATCTATTAATTATTAGTAGATTAGGTTGTTTATTATGATTAATATTAAGAAGTTCGTACTTTTTTTTGACCTTTTCATCATCACTAAAATGGAATTTTCTTTTTCAGATATTCTACATGAAAAAAAAAGGTCTAACGTGATGATGAACAACACTAGCTTAACTAGCTAAAAGCAATTTCTCTGCTTGGGTAAATAAAAATTTTATCAAATTAAAATGTGGGCTTGACTAAGAATAGCAGCAGATAAAGGAAATTAATGAGAACTTTCAAGGAAAATTCTGGGCTCTAGCTCAACTGGGGGAAGTAACTGTTTATAAAATTTAAGGGCTCAGACCCAATCAACAAGCTGATTCGATTCAGCACCCATCTCCTATTTCACGGCTAGCCCCCATTCCTTATTTATTTTGGATAAAACTGTTATTTTATAGATTTTTAATTCATTAAAAAATTTTAATAAGCAATTATATGAAAATTTTTATATATTAACATATTAATTTACTAAATATTTATTATGAATTAATGTTTATTATGCACTAATCGAACATCAGGAGCAAACAATCTGTAAATTTTATAGATAGCATCTATTCATCAAATTTTAAATATGGAAGAAAATAGCTTGCAATGTGTCATTATCTGGGAAAGGACATTATTGCAACTGCCACAATGAAACTTTTATTATTTTTCTTGTTTTCTTAAGTTTCAAATAATCATCTTTGCACTATTGAAAAGAAGATTTGCAAATTCTTCAATGACTATCGGAAGCTGAAACTTGAAAGGCCAGCAGTGAAATGCATAGAAGACGTTAAAAAATAAAAAATTTAGTTGATATAGGATGCGAGATCGTGCAGTGGCTGGAGCTGGCCTCTTTATTTATTTATTATATTTTTGTCCTTTCCAAGATTGAAGATGGGCTAACGAGGAAATAAATGGGCCGAAGAGCACAACTCAGTAAGTAAATTCTCGTTTGAACTTTCTCTTTTTTGGCTGTCGCACACAAGTAAAGTTTGTGAAAGACAAGTTTGTAAATAATTTAATTAATTAAGAGATTTAAATAGAATTGTAGTAAAGGAAATTCTCAGATAACTTTTAGGTCTTTCAGACTAATATTTTAACAGCTAAATTTAATTAGAATTCGTTTTCCGTTAGTTTTAGAGGTGAAGTAATCTGATATTTACAGCTCATTTATAATCAATTTATTTTACAATCTGAGTTGACAAAATATTAGTGGATGGATAATTATCATGTCATATAATTTAATTTCTTTTATTTATTTTTATTTATAATTTATCTAGTGATATTGCAATTCAAAATAGTAAGAAATATTGATTGTAGATGCATTATACCTGTAAAATTACTCTTTATAAGTGTGAATGTTTGTTTTCACTAAAATATCAGTTTAAAAGTTTATTAAAAATTTATGGGTTTTGGCATTCGTAACCCAAACTTAAATGGTCGGGAAATATCCTTGAGTGTCTGTTAATTATTTCACGCTTTAAGGGTATTAATGTAATTTTTCATAGTTAATTGTGATACTGACCAATATTTTCTTTGATCGTCTGGTCAAATTCAATATTAAGAGACAAAAATACATTTCTAGATAAGATAATAGAAACACTTAAGCACCAGCTGACGAGGTGATGAGGCTAATCAATGCAAACGAGTGTTATTTGTCATCTTTGACAAGCTGCTCTGCATCTAACGAGCAAATAATCATCATCTTAAACGGAGCATGCTTCTGAACTTCGTGCTATCTTTGTAATTTATGTCGATACACCTAATGCGCGTTGTCCATCAACGTATGCAAATATTTTTGTGGAATGATATATTTGTCATTGGAGATTCAACTTGGCTAGCTAGGGAGATTATTGAAAGAAATTATTTATTTTGTAATAAATTTAAAATATGCCTCCAATATTATGATTTTGTCCGCAGTACAGCCGGTGCTTATTTGTTGTGCGGCAGGGTGGTGTTCGGTGTAAGGGAGCAGCAAGATCAGAACCCTGCACATCTACCACCATCAGTTGCTTTGATCATCGGGGTCACAGGCATGGCAGGCTTGAACTTGGCAGAAGCTCTAAACGATCCATCAACACCAGGCCGTCCATGGAAAGTGCATGGAGCTGCAAGGTGGCTATTGCCAACTTGGTTGCCCCATTCTCTCCTCCATCGCTTCATTTCCTTCGATGCCTTGTACTCTGATGATACAATCGAGAACTCTGATGATTACGTTTTATTACTTAATTAAAGCCCTCCCAATTAAAAAAGAATTAATTAATTTCTGAGTTTTCTCTTGTTTGCATTGCAGGCAAACTTGTTAACCATGAGCCACCTTCAAGGAAGACTATCCTGGGCTTCCCTATCCAAATTTCTACTACGCATTAGAAATCTTTTGGCCTCATACTCGCCAGCTTTAACTCATTCCATTCATCGCTCATCTATCATAATTGGCGCATCTTAAAGAAGCCTCCACCATATACTGGTCACTTTAGCTGCGTATGCCAACATTTGCAAGCACCAAAAGCTGCCGTTTCGGTGCCCCGGTAGCAACATGGGAGCACTTTAATTTGTAATACGAGCGACGCTCGTACTTGCTAAGCAACAAATATGGGCGGCTACTGATCGTCCTAAGGCGAAGAAAGAAGCGTTTAACATCACACATTGAGAAAGTATGTTAAAAATGAGAAAGAGAAAAATAATAAAAATTGGAAAATGAGTAAAACAGAAATAATAAGTATTACTCAACACATCATAGTTTAAGAGTTCGAGGACATTCCAGTATTGCATTAAGTGGTATGCAACCCCACCCAATTGTTCCTTTATTTCATTATTCTTTTTAATTTATTAAACTTTATACCAATTGCAAATTAAGCTTACAAAAGAACTAATACATTAGGAGATTATTGAACAAAGCTTAAGGAATAATTTTCATGTCTCTCAATCTCTCCACCCAAATTCTGATACTCTTGGACGTATCAGCATAGCCATGAAATCCAAACTCCCGACTCTTGTTCATGCTACAAACATGTTGAAACTCAAAATTCAGCACAGCTATTAAAGCTTCAAAGCAAGTAATCTCCTCAATCTTTGTCTTTTCCAGCCCATGTTTCTCCACAATCTCATCCCAAACTCTGCCCTTCTCCTTCATTGTCTCAGCCAAATCAAACCGTTCTTCTACCTCATCGTACCCCACAAACTCAAGGTCAAATACTTCACACAACACTCTCCACAAGCTCTTCCATGTGAAAACATCGCCATTGGTGCAGTTAAACGCTTGATTCTTCGCCTTAGGATCAGTAGCCGCCCATATTTGTTGCTCAGCCAGCACACGAGCGTCACTCATGTCACAGAAATGCTCCCATGTGTACTTGCTACCTGGATACAAAAACGGCAGCTTTTGGTGCTTGCAAATGGCGGCATAGACTGATAAAGTGAGCAGTGTATTGTAGACGCTTCTTGAGGATGCGCCAATTATGATAGATGATCGACGAATGGAATGTGTTAAAGTTGGTGAATATGAGGCTACAAGGTCTTCTAGTGCATAGTAGAAATTTGGATAAGGAAGCCTAGGGTAGTCTTCCTTGAAGGGTGGCTCATGGCAGACGAGCTTGCCTGCAAGTGAAGGATCAAAAATCGGACCCATGTAGTGTTTTGTTCCCGTTTGCAACGTGACATGACGCAGACAGGAAGGATGTGGAGCTGAGTTGATGAGAGCGCTGAGCACATTTCTAAGCATGGTGGAGTTGATGGTGATGTTGCCTTCTTCGCTTCCAACGACCTGGAGAGCAACCCAGAAGACATGGGTGACTTCGTGGGCGATTGGCGAGAGTTTGTGGATTGTGTCATCAGAGTTCAAGGCATCGAAAGAGATGAAGCGATCGAGGAGAGAAGGAGGGAACCAAGTTGGCAAAGGGCGCCTGGCAGCTCCATAGACTTTCCATTGACGTCCTGGTTTTGATGGTTTGTTCAGAGCTTCTGCCAAGCTCAAGCCTACCATGCCTGTTACACCAACAATCAGAGCAACCGATGGCGTTCTAGGTTTCTGATCTTTTTCCTCCATGACTCACGAACAGGCTCTGCCACACAAGCAACACGGGAAAAAAAAAAAAAAGAAAAATTCATGACAAGTTCGGACACTCTGCTCATATAATATAAGCACTATTCGAGTTTTGAGAGATTTTGTCATGAATTTCTTATATATTTATTAGTCATTAAGATTTATTAAAGAAGAAGAGAATCCTAATCCTTGGATGATACTGTTCATTTGCTCAAAATGCCAAATCATTATGCTAATATGGTATTTGGCTCGATGATATTCTTAAGTCTTTGGAAATAAATTAACACTCTGATCAAGAAAGTGGAATTGAAAAGAGGAAACATTGAAAATTAAAATATAAATTTTAATTTTAATTACTCTTTAACATATGGTAAAAGACTTATGATCAATTGACTACGTCAGTTTAGTGACAAATGTCTGGTTCATTGAAGTATTTCTCAGTAATATTAGTGTACAAAAGCAAGATGGATAATATCAGCTACCACCCATGATGTTGAAAAAAATGCGCTAACCTCTCTAGGTTTTGAAGATTAATGTCACCCCAACCGATAATGGATTGGCTGCTGCAGAAACCGAATATGGTAACTTCAAAGATGAAGAGGAGGTGAGAAATTATCCCAAAACATTTTCAAAGCTAAATACATAGTAGACGAAGCTTAACTAATTACCTACTCCATAACTTCAAAACTAATAGGAATTCTAGCTAGGCTTCCTCTATAGCATAAAAAATATCCCTTAATTTCGATAATTAGTAATCAGATAATTCATGACAAATCATCTATTTAAATTTTATCTACGAATTGGACAAATTTCTCATCTATAAAGGTAAAAAGGCTGAAAGATTCGACTAATAGAGCAAATAGAATCAGCAAACAAATATATAAAATTACAAAAAGATAAAAAAAGTATTACTGGCTCAAGAAATCAATATTTATTCTCACAAACCAAGTTATATTATTAAAATATTACAATCATCAAAAGATAATAAAATGTAAGCAAACATACTCAAGAAAAAAGTATTCAAGTCATGATTCACAACACTTCAAGATCAAATTATAACAATCAAAATGAAATTCAAGACTTACGTACAGCAATGCTACTTCTTTTCTTCTTTGGCTTAATTGAGCTTCTTCTTCATAACCAGAGATCAGACGTCGTATAGCATTGTCAATTTTGCAAGACGAAAATATAACTATATATATAGCGAAGGAATAATTAATGGGTTTGATTTTAAAACTCTATGTCGCTCTCTCTCTGTTTTAGTCTTAAATTTAATTCCCAAGGCTCTGTCGTTCCCTCTTCATATTGGTATAATGAGATAATATGAAAAGTATAGTTGTATCTCAGCCTCAAGCGTTTATGTCAATTTGGGGATATTGTCTCTGAGGTTCCCAACGAAAAGTCAACATCACGTTGAATAAGAAACTGACAACAAACCCCCAAAATTTAAACGGTCAACATTTGAAGGGCATCATTGTTATTTCATATGATTCTCTTTCTTAGATCGCTTTATATACTTTTCTCTCCATTTTCTTTTATTGGAGTAAAACAAAAACCAAATAGATGTTGAGGATTCTGGCTGAGGTGTGAAAGATTTTCCTTTTTTCTTTTTTAAAAAAAAGTTTGATTACTTGAGGTTAGATTAAATTTAGTTAAACATCAATTTATTGTTGAATCTACATAAATTGTACATGAATTATTGAATTAGAATGAATTATCTTCTCAATTTTAATTTTTAAAAGTACTTTTTAATGTTTAAAATATCATAATTATTTTTTGTAAATTTTTAGCTGCTATGTAAGGGTAAAATTGGTATTTGATTAGTCAGAATGACTATTGAAAGATTAAGTTTTGGGAGGCCAATGTTAGTTTCTCATACAAAGGACGTTGAAAATCGTAAGAGATTTTTTAGGGGTTTCAAGTGATATACCTTTCTATAAATAAGTATACATCTGTAAACTTTGGTTTATTTTTAGGGGTAAAAATAAGTGCATCCTCAGTATACTGCAAACTATACATCTGGACCCCAATTTTTGGTTTAATATTATTCTCCTCGTATCGTTAGTTCCCTGATCACTATTAAATCTAAATATTAACTGATTTTGATGTTATATAATGAATATATTTATCTTTTATTTAGTAAGAAGTACATTTTTTTATTAAAAAAATTAAAATTCATCCTTATGTAAAATTAATTACTTAGAATAATAATATTTTTTATTTTTGAAGATCTTAAAACAATAAAAGATTATGAAAATTTTAGAGTAATTTTTTTGTTTTACATATTTTAATTTTACAAATATGTTAAGTATAAAATTAGTTTTAATTTTGGTCTTCCAGGATTTTTGTTTAAAATGTCAGTTCTACCCTTACTTTGATTAATTTAGCAGGGACATTAAATCCAGCAAAAAGGTACGTCAATACCATTCGACCAAAAAATGGACAGGAAATACAGTTTGCATTTGTCTTAGTTTTATGTATTTTCTCGAAGGGTGGTGGTGGGGTGAAAATACTTTCAATACCCGCTTTCTAAGTACACCGTTAAAAGAAAATTATATTTTTAGATTTTTTTGTTTTTTTGTTTTTTTTTTATGTGTGATGAACTTAAATTGGAAACATTGACGAAGCTTTTTGTGTGTGAGGAGAGTTAACTTCTTCTACGAGAAAACTTATGTAAGAAAGATTCAGTGCTTAATCATTTTATTGATTTGATAAATCTATCCAATTAAATATATCAATATTATCACAAGTGATTGTTAATAAAATTTAAAATTAAATTAAGAAAACAGGTCGAGAAAGATGAGAAATTAAGAGGGAATAAAATTAGAATTGGAAAATGAGAAAACCAGAAATGTATGTAACTACTCTTCAACACATGTACATGACACTGCAAAACATATTGTTAAGTCCACGTGCATGTGTATGACATTATCCTTAACAATCCATTACCTTCAGATCTCACACACATATATATTTATACCACTGCAAGGGATGTGGATGTGGTATGCAAACCTCATAAAATTATTTATTTATTTCATTATTGTATTTCAATTTTTTAACTCTCAATTATGAAGCTCACACAATAACTGATCCATCAGGAGAATATTCAAGAAAGCTTCAAGGAATGATTTTCATATCTCTCAATCTCTCCCTCCATATTCTGATACTCTTCAACGTATCAGCATAGCCATGAAACCCAAATTCCCAACTCTTGTTCATGAATCATGCTACAAACATTTTGAAACTCAAATTTCAACACATTTGTTAAAACGTCAAATCAATTGATCCCCTCCATCTTTGTCTTTTCCAGCCCATGTTCCTCCACGATCTCGTCCCACACTGCCCTTCTCCTTCATTTTTTCAACCAAATCATACCCTTCTTCTGCCTCATCATAACCCACAAACTCAAGGTCAAAAACTTCACACAACATTCTACACATGCTCTTCCACGTGAAAACATCGCCATTTGTGCAGTTAAACGCCTGATTCTTCGCCTTAGGATCAGTAGCTGACCATATTTGCTGCTCAGCCAGCGCATGAGCGTCTGTCATGTCACAGAAATGCTCCCATGCGTATATGCTACCTGCACAGAGTACACGAGCAATATCCAATCATTTTTGTGTACGTAATACCCAAAAACCCCTTAATTAACTTACAAAATTATCATAATTTTAAGGCAAAGTATTGTGGTGTAATTCATTTATTAATGCTACATATACAACTTTCCTACATGTTAAAAAGTGTACAAATTAATTTATGAGTTTTTTAGTGTGTGTTTTTGTAAAAGGTTTTAAATTAATCTTATCATTGTTTAGATTTACCTAACTAAATTTTTGGCCTCGTCCCTACCCGGATACCGAAATGTCAATGCTTCGTGCTTGCAAATGGTGGCATACACAGATAGATTGAGCAGTGCACTGTAGTGGTTTCTTGAAGATGCGCCAATTATGAGAGATAAGCGATGAATGGAATGAGTTAAATTTGGTGAATATGAGGCCATAAGGTCTACTAGTGCGTAGTAGAAATTTGCATATGGAAGCCTAGGGAAGTCTTCCATGAAGGGTGGCTCATGGAAGACGAGTTTGCCTGTAAGTGAAGGATCGAAGATCGGACCCATGTAGTGCTTTCTCCGTGTTTGCAACGTGACATGTCGCAGAGAAGGAGGATGTGTAGCTGAGTTGATGAGAGCGTTTAGCACATTTCTATGCATGCTTGTGCTCTTGATCATATTTTCTTCTTCGCTTTCAACGATCTGGAGTGCAACCCAGAAGACATGGGCGACTTCATGGGCGATTAGGGAGAGTTTCTCGATTGTGTCATCAGAATTCAATTCATCGAAGGAGATGAATTGACGGAGGAGAGAAAGAGGGAAACAAGTTGGCAATGGCCGCCTAGCAGCTCCATAGACTTTCCACGGCTGGCCTAGAGTTGACGGCTTGTTCAGAGCTTCTGCCAAGCTCGAGCCTGCCATCCCTGTTACACCAACAACCACGGCAACTGATGGCTCTGCAGGTTTCTGATCTTGTTGCGCAATTGACACCAAAATGTTAATATATACATACAAGTATGCGTGTGTGTGTGTGTGTGTGTGTGTGTGTGTGTGTGTATATATATATATATATTAAATGAATCTTAATAATTCATTTAATATATACATAAAATGTGCTAAGTTTAGTAGAGGTTCAGATCCTTTTATAGGTTCAAGCAGCTTTAAGTGCAAAGTTAATTAATAATATATATGCTATATTTTAAATCAATAGATGAACTTTATAGTGTAATGAAGACAAAAATAACATTAAGATATAAAGAAAAGTGATCAATTTTGGATATAAAAACTCTACACCTAATACGCTAGCTCTGTGACACAAGAAAATAGAGATAACAGAAATTATTGATAAGGTTATGAAATTATTGTTATGGTAAGGTTAGGAGGAGAAACAGAATTTGCCTATCTTATAAAGAGTAAAGACTGTTTGAAAAGAAGAAATTTGATGAAATTAATTCATTCCATCATAATCAAAAGCCAAAGTCGTAATTGTCCATTTTACTCAATTACTTGGATTGATCTCTTTCATATATCAACCTGACGAAACCATTCTACTACCATTTACGTACAGTATCTGAGACTGCTGTGCTATAGAAAAAAGATAATTGTATTTATATTGAAAATTCTATTAATTGTAATTGTATTATGAGAAGAAAGTTTAAAGCATTTTCTCAAATGAATTTATATATACTTAAAATAAATAAAAATGTTTTTCAATAATTTGATATTCAAAATCTAGTTGTAGGCATAGAAGATACAGTAAACCTTATTTTGTTAAAATATATTAAAATTATAATTAAGGCATGTAAACTTTGTTCATGATTATACATTAAACTTATAATATCAAAGGCGAATAATATAAAATATATTGTATTCGGTAATAATAAATTTCACACTTTAACACCTTGTTAGACACTTATCAAAGTCTTTTATACGTACTATCAAAGCAAACCAACTCCACACTTGATTAAATACTAAAAAAGAAAGAGTTTATTTTTATCAAAATATCTCTTAAGATTTAGTTTTATATATATATATATATATATATATATATATATATATATATGCAAAATTTGTTAGTACTTGGCCTTGAGAATATTACAAGAAGAGAAAAGACTTTCACATAAACAATGAATAGAATTTCTTATATATTGATGAATAATTGATGATAATGAAATTTACGGAGACATTTTTATAATTTATGTTAACAATACGTAGGATTTGGAGGTTAATTTCTAAAAGCAAAGTTTGCTTTCAATCAAGGGTGTTAATTTTAGGACCAAGATGTCAGTTTTTAAAACATACAGATCCAAGTGTGCGAAGAACATAGACCTTTGGGAAAAAAATCACCCTGCAAGGGTTAAAATCACTCCATCAAGCATACACAAAACCAACCGCTCAGTCAAAACGACGTCGGTCTCTACAGAATGATCACCTGTCCTTCTCTTAGGGTTCCGATAGCGAAGTTGATCAGTAACTTACATAGGAGATGGAGAGTGTTGAAGCCTGAAATCTTTCATATTTCTTCTTCTCCTTCTTGTACGGTTAGGGTTGGAGTTAGATCTGTTTTTGAGTTGATAGCCATGGCCATGACCGTGCCAATTGGTTTCTTCTTTCAGAACACCTTCTCGCCGTATATCTTAAGTGTTTGTGCTTAGAGAAAGCCAATGGAAGTTCCTCCTCTGAATGCTTCAGGTAGTGATTTTCCATCAAGAAGGCCTTCTAACTCCACTTCTAACTCCAAAAATTCAATTGAAGATATGTTGATTATAGATCAAATCAAGAGCATTTCGGCAGTGTAAGCAAGAAATTCGTAAGAAGAAATTATTTATTAGTTATTTTGAAGATATTGTTTATTAAAATGAAAATTTTATTCTATAGTAGGAGGGAGAGGATTTACTAGGTCTCTCTATATATAGAATAAGAGAAATCTAGTAGCAATTTAAATGTGGATTTGGATCTGAACATTATTGATAACAACATTTGGTTAGAATTGTAGTGGTGACTTAGTTTGATCTTTTCATAAATGATGAAAAGATACGAGGAAAGAGTGTTGCTTCTTGATTTGATGTGAAGGGAATTATTTGTATTAGTTTTATGAAGGATTTGTGTACCTCATATTATGATTAAAAATCAGTTTGTTCGACTTTGAGAATGATACTGCTGTATGTTGTTCCAAGATTTTCTAGCCTGCCCATTTGGTTGATGCAGAGTTCCCCATCTTGATGGCTCTAATTTAAAATTAAGTGTATGCTGTATGCTATTTTGCTTATCCAAAATTATCTATGTACAGGAATTTTTTTTTTTGAAAATATTATTTCTAATTTTAGCAATGAGATGTATGGAATTTTATGAATTTATCTTGTATGTAGAAATTTAACTTCACATTTGGATCCGTGCCTTATTGACCACTATTTGGTTAGAATTTTATTTGTCACTTGTTTTGACATTTTCCAAAGAGGCTTGTTTCTTGATAAAAAGGGAATTTAATTTTATCAGTTGGATAATGATCTGTCTACCCTAGATTTGTTTGATGAGTAATGCTACTCTTACAAACTACTTATACAAACTCACACATACAAACTGACGTGGCATGATATGATTTGATAAATAAATGCAGTGATTTAATAAATATATATTAATAATAAATGACATTAATTAACATATCAGGATGCCACATCAGTTTGTATGTATGAGTTTATATAAATAGTTTGTATGAGTAGCATTACTCTTTGTTTGATAGGTTGCTGCTTTTTATTTTTCTCTTTTATTAAAACTTTTGTATTTCAGGACTTGCCTTGACTTTGTGGTTTGTTTTCCTTCTTTAGACCGGAATGCCATATTGCTATTTTAGTTGTCCAAATGAGGATCCTAATTGGATTCTAATTTCTTTTTTCTTATCCGTCACTGCAGTCTGCATAATACCTTTTTCATGTTCAGTATAATAACTGTTAAAGTCGTAACCCTTTTTTTCCAATGATTAAAGCTGAATAAGATTGCTTAGAATCTCGCTTGAGATTATGTTCTGCAGGAAGTAGATTACTAAGTTATTTGCAGTATCTTCAACTTGAGAAATTCAAGCTGAAATCTTTGGAACTATTGATGTTTTTTTTATCTGGGCGGTAAATGATTTATCTATTTTGGTCATTTTGTTCATCTCTCTCTCTCTCTCTCTCTCTCTCTCTCTCTCTCTCTCTCTCTCTCTCTCTATATATATATATATATATATATATATATAATTATATGTGTTAAAAGTGTACCATAAGATGCAATTTAAGTAAGACACTGGATACAATCCTAACATTCCATGCATTTTTAGTTCGAACTATGGGGAATGAGTGCCGGCATACTGTGATGCTGCCGCCGTGAGGTGCCATGGTGTGACAGGCAAGCTAGAGTGTGGTGGCAATGAGCCCTTGAATGTGGATTGTAGAGTTGCAGCCATGGGCGAGGAGCTGGGTGGTATGGCTGATAATATACTAATGCTAGTAACTGGAGGCAATGAGCCCAGCAGAGACAAAGATGGCAATGCATTAGGCAGAGGAGGTGAGGGTGTTGTTGGTGCCCGCAGAAGAGTAAGAGTGGCAACAATTGTTTCCATGTTAGCAAGCAAACAAGCTCTGAAGAGAGCTGACACATATGAAGCAATTGATGGAGGTCATCACTTTTAGAACTTGGCTTGGTGTGCAAGCCATGGCTCGATAATGATTATGTGAAATGGGAAAGCTTTTAATATGCCTAATATTTTTTCAAGCCCAATTTCTTGATTTTACAAGAGTACTGAAAAAGCTCTCCAAAATTGAATATTGGTAAAATTTAAGAGTGCATATGTATTCATCAAATTTAAGGGTTAAGAATGTCAAATTTCAAGTACTCTCTATCTACTAACCTGTTTTCTGGTTTTCCCAGTTACAAGCCAAATTGAAACCAGTCAATCTAGCACTAGCATATCTAGAAAGTACGGGTGAGAATTTGTGACACAACACGCGAACACGATATGACTACGATACGAATGTGATACACGATTAATAAATGGGTCGGATTCATATTGAGGGTGGTCAAAACGCCAATCTGTTTAATGATATGAAGAGTTAAACATATTTTGTTTATCTTTAATATGTAAGCTCATTTAATGATGTAAATTGTTACCTACTTACAATATATATATATATATATATTATAAAACTGAAATTTTTATATTATAGAAATAATTAATTTACAAAATAATAAATTATGGTGATTTTAATAATATTTTATACTAACAATGGTTTATATTTTAAAAATAATTTTAATTGATATAAATATATAGAATATAATATATTATGTATAATCAGGTTAAACAATTAAGTAAATTATGTGAATTAAATATGATATGATTACAACACGAAGGTAACATATTTAATAACCGTATCATATCCGTGTTTCATGTCTTGACACGAATAACTAAATAGGTTGACACGCACGATACGAATTTCCACCGTTACTAAAAAGCAATTGTTTCTGCTAGCAGACCAAACCCACCTGCTAAACTCTTTTTTGACGTCTCATATTGTTAAGAAAACTTTTCCTAATTCTGAGTAAATTCTATCTTATCCTATTCATCAAATGTACTTATTTTCTTCATTTCTTGGCTATCGACGCCTCTGAACATTTGGTTTGCAAAAGCTTAACTTGAGGCAATTGATTGATATTTGTTAATAGCCCAATTGCTTCATGTGTGGTAAATTTTTGCAGTTATCGATGAGGTTGTGCTGTTAACATTTCGATTTAAAAGTATAAAAAATTACAATAATGCTAGACTTACAATATTTATACAACATAAACTCTAGAAGATGATCTGACAGCTTAAGTGACACAATCTTATTGGAGATATAACTTCCCTAATCCATTTTCATTTTTTCCTCCTCCAGTAAATTTTCGCCATGTAAGCTGCTAAGTCATATTGTAGAATTTAGGTTGTATGAATGTTGTAAGTCTAGCATTACTAAAAAAATTATTAATATTACTCTTATATTCAATATATGTCAATTATTTCAAAAGAATTAACATTGAATTTATGCTAAAATATAAAACCAAATGTTCAAATTTTTAAGGAATGCCAAAAAAAATTTCTAAAATTTTCGTATTTCTTAAATTCTAATGCAAGATACTTGTGAAATTGAATAAGTAAATCTAATAAAATTTATTAATTGAATTTATTTTGTAATGCACCCTAATTTAAAATAATACATTTAGACTTTTAAAGTCAGTTTTGCTAATATTGATTTAGCTTCGAACATATGATTTATTTGGCCTTTTTCAACTAATATCTATCTTTTTTTTTAAATAACCTTCAAAATATGGTTACTGGCCTTGGAAAATATTAGAAGAGAATTAATTTTCACATAAACACCTTATAGGTTTGGTTAAAAAAAATTATTACCTTAAATAGGACTATACGTTATTCAATTAATAGTTAGATGGTTTAGGATACATCTAAGAGTTCTTTTTAGAGATAATCTCACAAATAACCTTAAGGTTTGTCTGAATGACAGAAATGACCTTGCCTTTTTTAAATAGCCTTGATGTTTATTTTTGTGGTTCAGTTTATAACTACAAGGGTAAATTGGTAAATTCAATCAAAATTTAAAATCATTCCATAAATCCTTATTTTAATTTTTATATATCTAAATTAAAGATTTTCAACAAGCACCCTAAGATATAAAGTTTACAAGAACACCCCAACTAGATCACCTAACACTCCCTCCAATTACATAATTACCCCAAGCACACCACCCATTATAGCTTGCACTGTGCATAATAGCCTTTGCCTGTTCAGTATAATCACTGTTTAAGTTATAGCTTTTCTTTACGTGATTGAAGCTGCATAAAATTGCTTAATTTTCTTGCTCGATTAAGTTCTACTGGGTCATTTTCAAATATCTCTCAAGGACTCTCCATGGTTGCCCTGGTGTTCATGGTTTGCTTAGAGCTTCCGCCAAGCTCAAGCCTACCATGACTGTGACTTTACCGGTCAGAGCAACTGATGGTGGATCTGCAGGTTGTTATGATCTTGTTGCTTCATGATGGCTGACACCAAGCACGCTCTGTCACACAAGAAAACAGAGAAAACAGAGAAATTGATAGACAAAAAGTTAACATTTGTCCAAGCAAAATCGCCCTAACAATAGGGTAAGATCATTAAAAGTGGCTACAATCTTAATTTGAATCCATCATTAGGGCATATAAATATGTGAAATGTAGTCAGTGAAGTGCTATAAAGACGTACTCAGTGAATAATATACTCGTTATTATCTATTAATATATTATTCGATTGGAAAGCAAAGACTTGACGTGATAAACCCAGTTCTATATTATTTGACTCTCTATAAGACTTTGAATGATGTTTTAGAATCAAGGTTGTCAAAATTGAGTTGAGATTCCTGCATGCTCCTGCTGTTTCTCAAAGATCATGATGGACCATGATATTTGTTTTTGGATTGCTATAAAAAATTATACCGGGTGGAAAAAAAACAAGTTTGATTATTTTAGGGTACGAAGACATTTTCAATTAATAAATACCAGCACAATCATTCATAAAAAAGACTCTAAATTAGACTTAATTTGTCACATAAATGATGTTCATTGTATGTCTATTTGTATGTAAGTGTTGAAGATATTCAAGTTTTTGATATTTTAATTTTTTGAAAACGTGATGAATCAAATGCCTTCCTAATTTTGGTTATTTTCGTTATCTTCATATTTGCTTTTTGGATTGCCATAAAAATTAAACCCAGTGGAAACAGATAATGATCTGAAGACCTTGATACAGACTCTAAATTAAACATACTTAATTTATTGCATAAATTATGAACAAATGGTTAAAACTTTAGAAGTTGATTTGGAATTAAAAAAAAAAATCCCAATATTGGTTATTTTGCAAAAAATAACTTTATGATTAAAATGTTAATTTTAACCATCGATGGATTTAGGGAATTGAAAACGTTAGCGGATAAAATATCTTCTCGTAAGGGTGAAAAGCATTCCTCAATGAAAAGAAGGCCAATCCTTAGCCAATGAACTCAAAACCCCAGGCGTTCATTCCTTAAACACCTCTTAAACACCTCTTAATTCCAGCCGAAAACAAAATAAGTCTTTATGAAAACTAATCAGAACACATCTTAAACACCTTAGCCGGAGAATAAAATCATTCCTGAATATTTTTATATATAAAAAATGGTGATACGTTCAATATATCCACTTGAAATAGCTTGAAATGTCAATCTACAATTGCAATGATGAGAAAAGAAGTTAAAATAAACCGTTAAAATAAACCACCATTGATGGTGAAATCAGTGCAATTATAGTTGGGTGAGACAATGCTCTCCACACTCACAATTGGCTTATAATAACCGTTCAATCTCATGAGATCCTTAAATCTTCCAACGTTCAAATCCTTACATGTTCCCTCCTCCAAATCCCAAAGAAGCAATTCGCTTGCATCTAAACTCAACAATAGTTTATTGTTGCCCAAAGAAGACAACTTATAGAACCTTCTATCAGTTGAAATTGAAATTTTAGTCCAAGAGTCTTTGACTCGGTATTCCTTCATCAACCAAACTTCGATCTTTCCACTATGAAAACATGGATAAATTGCGCCAAGACAGTCGCCGAAAACTTCTAGTAAAATAAATTCATATCCTCTACCATGAACACAAGGCTGAGGTAAGGTTAAGTAATTGAACTTCTCTTCCACCAAATCAAATGCTGCTATCATCCTTTGACCGGTATCATGGTTTCTCAATACCCAATGGATAGCTCCATTGAAATAAGTCGACAGACGCCAAACAGGAGAAAGATTAGCATCAAGATCAATCTCAACAGTTTTCCAATAATTGTTTTTCAGGGAGAAGACATGGATGACTCTTTGTTCCCAAAATACTCTAAGAAATTTAGTCATCACAGGCGGGAGCATAACCAAAACCAAATAATATCCTAGGATAGAAACGCATCCAGAATTCTGGTTAGTAGTCTGGAAACTGCTTGGACTCTCGAGTTGAAGGATTATACACGAAAACATCATGATTTGAATACGAAGTAATAGGCCAATTAGGAATAACGCACAACAAGCCATCACAGGAACCTAAAAATCTAACCTGGCTAAGGTTTGGTTTTATGTGCTTATAATCAAGCTCCACCACTTGAAGCTCGTGACCACCGGAAGATGTTTTTTGGAGGTCTGCAATGTGGATTTGAAGAGATGGTGGAGAGAAAAAAAGGAGTTTTCTCCTTTGAGTTTTGAGGTGCATGTTGACAAAGCGACGGTCAGCGATTAATGCCCGGAACGACTTTGATACACATCTGAAGCGCAGCAGAGACTTCACTGGCAACTTTGAGACGATGTCAACGATGAGCTCTGCTGGAAGATTTGGCGTCACCATGGCTAGCTGCTGCGTGCGTAGACCGAGAATAAAGAAAAAAAATTTGATTAAGAATTTAAATACGTTACCAAATAAAGTGCAAATCAATGAAATATAAATACATGAAAAGAAGAATTAATATATAATCGGAGACAAAATCTGATACGAATAGTTAATAGTTATGCAGAACCCACTTTAATTGGGCAATTAAGTCCCATTAGAATTAGGATAACTAACTAGTTGTGTAAAATATAGGAATTTTATTGATGTCAGAATCCTTGTAGAATGGCTTTGGGTTTGTCTTCATTAAAGCATGTTTTGCTATTAACGTGGTGCACCCCACAAATCATGAGTTGTCATTTGGTTTCATCTCATCATCAATTTAATTAAATTTTATTTTTTCTTTCAAATTATCCTGCTCAAATTTTTTAAAACAATTTCTTCGACCCTATAAAATCTTTTGTTCATACAATTTGGGGGAGATCTTAACATAATTTGGGGAAGGTATGGTATTCGCCTTGTAATTTTTTTATTATTCGTTGTGAAATTTCCTTGTCACAAGCAAATGTTGGTCTCACAATGAAATCAAACCTAAGTAAATCCCAACCACAAATTAATTTTACCATTTTGTAACTTTTGGAATCGTAGTGCTATTTACTTTTGGGAGGGGATTTTTTTGATATAAAATTTAACACAATTTATTGAGAAATTTTTAGTCATTGATTTCACTTAATACAATGGTTGAGATTGTTGTTAATATAGCATCATTTAATAACTCTCGAGATTTTTTTTTTTCATTTTTAAATAGGAAAATCCAACAAGTTGAGGTTGTGTGAATGTGTGCGTGTGTGTCCATTTTTTTTATATAATATGTTTTTGTTTTCAAAATAAAGGAAGAATATTTAGTTGATTTTGAATTTTTTTAAATTTTAAAAATGTTCGGTGAATGATATTGATTTGAAATACATAGAAAATATGTGTTTTTATAAATTATTTGTAAAAGCATAAACAAAAACATAAAAAATCATTGGCATTAGAGAATAATTTTAACAACAAACTTTTCGTAATTTTTTTTTAAGAAAAGAAGATGGAATTTAAGAAGGACGTAACATTGCATGTTTAGTTGCAACCACAGGTGAGGAGCTGGGTGGGATGGTGAATCATATGCTAGAAAGTGAAGCATCAGTTGAGAGAACGATGGCAACGAATTAGGCAAAGTACGTGAGTGTAATGTTGGTGTTTGCAGAAGAGTATGAGTTGCATCAATTGTTTCCATGTGTATATATTTAAATTTCAAAACTAAAAATAAACACCTCTTAATGTATATGTGTATGTATATATGTGTGTGTGTGTGTGTGTGTCTTTGATTAAAAGAAAATAGGGGAAAAATATTAATGTATTACGTAATGATAAAGGCTCACACCTTAGCATGGTTTGTAGAGGGCTGTAGACCTTTTATTGGTCTCAATAGATGTCATCTTAAGTGTCCAATGGGAGAGGTGCTATTAGCTGCTATCAGTATCGATGCAAATAACGAAATGTATCATATAGCAATAGGAATTTGTGAAGTAGAATGCAACTATACATGGAATTGGTTTCTTGAGTTGCTAGGTCAACATATAGGAGGAGTTGATGGTTTAGGTCTGCCTATGACTTTCATGAGTGATAGCCAGAAATGTATTCTCAATGCTGTGAATGCACAGTGGCCATATGTATCAAATAGGTACTATGGGAAGCACTTATATGACAATTTCAAGAAGGTTCACCTAGGACCAGGCCTCCAACAGCTGTTTTGGAGGGCATGGAAGGCTGCTAATATCAATACCTTTCATTCTGCAATGGAAGAGGTGAAGGAAGTGAATGCTGTAGCTTATGAGTACCTAGCAAAGTTGGCACCTGATGCCTGGAGCAGGCATGCTTTTGATGCTAGGGTAAAGGTTGACCATGTAACCAATAACATCTCAGAGTTTTTCGCCTCATGGATCAACCGCCATCGTAGCCAAACCTATCTAGGCATGGTGGAGGATATAAGAAGAAAGATAATGAAAAGGATGCAGAAGAAGTAAGTGATATTTCATTTGTTTTTTTTTTAATCTGTTTTATTTATTAATCTTACATACTTACATTTGATATTTGCAACTTAGATTTTACAATTCATTCATTCCATACAGTTTAATTCAATATTTACAGTTTTTTTATTACTTTCACTAACATTTTGTAAGTTCAATTACAGGTTTTCAGAATGTATGAATTGGCATGGTGATTTAGGACCTAGAATTAGGGCAATTATTAAAGAAACAGGAGAGACAAGTAGGTTAATGGAGGTGATGTGGTGTGGAGGATTAGAGTTTGAAGTTGTTTACAAGGGAAGAGTAAGCATTGTGAGGCTTAATGAAGGTTTTTGTTCATGTGGGATGTTTGAGACTTCTGGGTTGCCATGTGTCCATGCAATAGCTTGTGTAAATGACAGAAGGGTGGATGTACACCAATTTGTGGACAAAATCTTTTTAAGAGATAGATATATTGCTGCTTATAACCACCATATAAGACCCATACCTGATCAATCTGAATGGTAAAAAGTTCCTTGTAATGAGCTTCAACCTCCCAAGGTTAGAACCAAAGTAGGGAGGCCAAAGAAGAATAGGAGAAGGGCTCCAAATGAAGGCCATGGCAAAAGGAAGCTGTTTACAATGACATGCACCAATTGTGGGGGTTATAACCACAACAGAAGGAGTTGCAAAGTTGCTCCAGCACCAAAAAAAAAAGGTAATTCATATTAAGTTACAATTTTCAAAATAGTAATTTTCATTTGTAATTAGATATCTGAGCAACTTTATTTTTTGGTACAAGGCTCAAACTGGATCTCAGATAGGGCATGTATCAACATCTCAGCCAACAACAGAAGCAACATCTGAGGCAGCTCCATGAACATCTAAGCAACCTAAACAAAAGTGGGTAAAATTAAATTCATAAATTTTTGTTTTATAGCTGTTATTTTCACTGACATTTCATTCTTTATGTTATAGGTTATAACTACATCTCATGCACATTCACAGGCATGTCAACAACCACATTCCACAACATCTCAGCCACCCCCAGCCCCTAAGAAACAGAAGGTAACTCTTTTTTCTTTGAGAAATGTGATTTTACTTTAGTTGTTAACTTCACTTTGCTTGTCTTAGGTTGGAAGATCTTCTCAGTTACCTGCAACACCATCTCACCCACAGTCATCAGCTTCATTTCAGCCACCTCCACCACCATCTCAGTCACTTCAAACTGCTTCATCTCAACCATCTCAAACTGCTTCTTACTCACTAAAATCACCATCCCAGCCACCTCCAGCAGCATCTCAAGGTCCTCAAATATCATCTCAACAATCAGTTAAGTCACCCACATTTAGGACAAGGATAGGTAGTATTTGAAATTATTTGTTTTGAATTTTAAACATTTGTGGGCTTCAATATGTCTTGCTAATTTATTTTCTTTTTCGTTAATCATGCAGAAGCAAGGTGGCTTCCCAAAACAAAAACGTGAGGGTAACCAAGTTTAGCTAGGATCTTGGTTTTTGGTAGTTTTTGATGTATGCAAACTTTTAAGTGAATGGTGTATAGGGTTTGTTAGGGAAAATATGTGGGGTTGCATGTCTTTTTGTAAAGAAACCTATAAGGTTGCATCTTTTTTTTTTTTTTTTGTAAAGGAAACTGTAACAGCATGCAGACGTTAGGCATATGGCATCTAAATTTTATTTTTTTGTATCACATTCTGAATATTATGTTTTATATGGCACAAGGCATTGACCACATAAGGCATAATATTCAATTCAAACTCAATGCAAAAATGATGAGATATTTTGTTTAAAATAATGCAACAATGTTTAATTTATACAAACTTTTCTTGAACACATTGTTTTTTTTTTATTTCACTGTTAGATACTATTGTGATGACCTGCAGGCCTCACATAACCCCGAATTGTCCGCTTTGGACTGCCCGCATCAGGCCCGGCACACAGGACCGCACAGCTCTTCCCGCTGTATCAGGCCCTCTCATGGCTTTGTCCACTTTGGGCTGTCCGCGTCGGGCCGAAGCCCTTCCCGCTAAATCAAACACCCTCATGGTGTGTCCCCCACTCGAACCCGAGACCTTCTCGAAGGCACCCGCAGTTCATCATGAGTACCATTCGAGCTTGGTGCGGTTCATCATGAGTACCATTCGAGCTACCAAACTTGAATGGTACTCATGAACCGCAGGTGCCTTTGAGGAGGTCTCGGGTTCGAGTGGGGGACGTGCCATGAGGGTGTCTGATTTAGCAGGAAGGGCTTTGGCCCGACGCAGACAGTCCAAAGTGGACAAAGCCGTGAGGGGGCCTGATACAGTGGGAAGGGCTGTGCGGCCCTGTGTGTCGAGCCCGACGCGGGCAGCTCAAAGTGGACAATTTGGGGTTATGTGGGGCCTGCGGGTCATCACAACTACATACATGTCCATCAATGTGCATTTCATTAATCTATTATTACATTACATCATCTTTACAAGACATGCAACTAAAAACAACAAGAAAATGTAGAGTAGGAGCTTATAGACCATTACAGCATTCCTCAATTATTCATTAATTTGTTGGACAGTTTCACTGCTGCTAAGTACTTGTTTCAAATCATCATGCACCTCTCTTATGATAGGATCAGCAGCATCCATCTCTTGTCCTGACCATAAAAGCATTCAACATCATACTCATATTCTTCATTATTAGGCTCCTACCACCTGTAAAAGTTGCATGCTCTATTTCTGCATATGAAATAGAGCTTACCAGGATTCTTTGTTGACTCTGATATCATAACAGCAGCTTTTAGACCACACTTGCATTTCCTATTTTTGAATTTTATTAAGTTACCATTCACCTTTCTACTTGTTGAGTTGTGAGAGTGTGTTGAACTGCTTGACATTGGTTGACTCATTACTTTACATGTGTTGATGTGGATGACTGGTTGTGTGTTGAGAATGATGCTGGTTAAACTTTTTGATTGTGGGATGTGTTCATATGAATAATGCTTTGTGTGAATGGTGATTAAGGAGTCGAATGCTTAGGATTTTAGATGAATTTTGCTGTAGTTGAATGCCAGGAAATGTGAACGAATTTTGTTGTGCAACACAAGTACTTATATTGCACAATTCATGTCCTGCATGGAGTCCAACGGCTATAAAGCAACGGCTACTTAATTTTTTGATTTGTTTAGGGGCAAAAATGTCATCTAGGTCATCGAAAGGGCATATGAAAGTGTATATAAAATTCACTGTTTTAAGGGTAAATTGGTCTTTTAACATTAAGTTGTGTCTTTAGTTTCTGTACATGTTTTTTTTATAATTGCTTAGAGGGGTATTTTAGTAATAGTATTCAAACTAGATGAAAATCTAACGTTAACAGACGTAATTTCTAACGGAAGGGTGGTCCATGATTTTTTTGAAAAAGTAAGGGTAGCGTAAAATAAAAAATGCAAACGACGACTCTGGACGAACTAAGCCAAAACATAGGGGTGGTATATGGTATTAACAAAAAAAAAATTGTCCAAGTGGACCAAGTTTTTTAGGGGTCCAAGTATGAAGTATCCAACTCATTTATAAAATTACATATAAAATATAAATCTTATATACATTTCATGGGAGGAAAAAAAAAGTCTTTGTTTGATTTTAAAAAATATTATTGGCATCTCTATCTTATAATTAAATAAATTAATATATTCATATTAATTTGAAAATAATTTAATTTTTTATTAATTTGAAACAAAAAACACGAGAAACAGTTTTCAGAATGATTACCAAAATTTCGTCAAAGTATACACAATGATACAAATATAAATAATAATAAAAAAAAGAATTAGCATTTTACATACTTTTTTTCTTTTATTTATAGAATTGACTTCAATAACATTTGTTATCCACTATAATAGATAGTAGCTCTTTCATGAAATTAAAAAAAAAAATTCGTTTTGAAAATTTTATAACAATTAATAATAATAATAATAATAATAATAATAATATAAACATAAAATTTTGAAGTAATAAAATATTGATCTTGCACGCAACGAAGGACAGAAGAAACAGAGGCTACCGCAGACAGGAACAACCCGCCTAGACATAACCCCCACTTTCTCCAAATGTTTAAGCCTCTCCTACACAATTCAAAGCAAAAGTTATCTATGAACAGTTTCTCACTTCACGTATTGGATCAGAATCAAAGTTCCATCTCCACTTATCTCTACTTGATGAATCAAAACAGAACCTAGTAAACAATATGGCATTCACTCATAAACCGACAAGCTCAAATCTAAGAATCACAAAACAATCTCATAAATTACATTCTCATGCTAAACAAAATCTAGTGGCATCCGCTCATTGAATCAAATCAAATTCAGTAAACAATGTAAGTATTTACTCATAAACCCAGAAGCTCAAATCCACCAAGAATCACAAAACAATTCCAGAAATTACATTCTGATGCTAAACAAAATCCACTAGCATCTACTCGTTGAATAAAATCAGAATTTAGTAAACAATGCGAGCATTTACTGATAACCCAGAAGCTTAAATCCACTAAAAATTAAAAAAAAAATACCATTATTGAATTCTGTTACTCTACAAAAAGATTAAAAAAATAAAAACCCATTTCAATTGAGAAGATTTAAAGGTTTTGCACAAACCAAGATGAATTTTTTATGCTTTTAATTGATTGAAATAATGAAAAACTAAAATTAACAACAACAAAACAGAACCAAAATAATTTTTCAAAACAAAAACATGACCAAAAGATTCTAATCTCAAAAAAATCTACTTCACCATACAATGAAACCAAGCAGAGGAGATCACGGTCTGGGAAACAAGAATGAAGCAAAGAAGGGTTCCATTCATAATTGTTTGAAAAGCCAGCATTTTTTATTGGTTTACATTTTATAAAATTAATGCGAAAATAAATGAATTAAAAAAAAGATTTTTTTTGGAAGAAAAAAATTACCTAAAAAGATTTAGCCAATGGGGGAATGAATGGATTTTTGAGTTCGATTGATTTCTGTTCTCCCCCAGGCGTGCTTCTGTTATCTCTCAAATCATAAATATTTAGAAATTAAATTAAATTAAAAAAATAAAACAATAATGACAAATTTTGTTAAATAAAAACAATATTCCATGATAGAGTGACAACGAGGTGTGGACACATATTGCTCACAGACTTTTATTTTTATTTTTATTTATTTAATAAAAAAGAGTTTAAGTTCTTAAAAAAAAAAAATTATCCAAGTTGACCAAGTTTTTTAGGGATCCAAGTATGAAGTATCCAACTCATTTATAAGATTACTTATAAAATATAAATCTTATAGACATTTCATGGAAGGAAAAAAAATGTCTTTATTTGATTTAATAAAATATTATTGACATCTCTATGTTATAATTAAATATATATGTATACATATTAATTTGAAAATAATTTAATTTTTTATTAATTTGAAACAAAAAACATGAGAAACAGTTTTCAGAATGATTATCAAAATTCGTAAAAGTATACACAATAATGCAAATATAAATAATAAAAAAAAAGAATTAGCATTTTACATACTTTTGTTCTTTTATTTATAGAATTGACTTCAATAACATTTGTTATCCACTATAATAGATAGTAGCTCTTTCATGAAATTTCAAAAAAAAATCGTTTTTAAAATTTTATAATAATTAATAATAATAATAATAATAATAATATAACATGAAATTTTGAAGTAATAAAATATCATTAAATATGTAAAAGGTAATACAAATGATGCAAAACAAAAAAAAAAAGTACCTAAAATTTATAAAGGGATTCAGTTATCTAATACCATTATTTTCTATTAGATTGGGAAAAAGTTATCGGATAGATTAGTTGCATAAGTAAAAATATTCGAAGCTTAATAAAGTTTATTAATATATATATGTTGAATTTTAAATAAATATATCTTAAAGCAATTTAATGGAGTTCGGTGAGAGGTGGCTGTGGGGTTAGAGAAACCGGGGGATTATTATTGTTAAAGATAGCATAAATTAATGAGAAAGGTTCCCGCGATTAAAGGCAAGAAGATTACCTTTTTAAATCAAGAGAGCAAAGAGAAGAGTGTTCCTCAAGGTTTCAAGCTCAATTATTATTATTTTTTTTTTTTGGTCTATTTGATCTTTTTGCACCGATTTTCCGGCTTATGTTCTTATACCCTTAACGGTAACCTTACCACACCATTTATATTCTAGTTACATGTAACAATCTTTTAATGTTTAAAGATCAAACCCGTTTATTAGGGTTATTCTATGGTATATTTCATATATGAGTACTTTATTATAAAAATTTGTATAAAAATAGTGAATGAGCATATAAAAGTTACAAATGAATATATAAAAGTTGTAAATAAATTATTTTATAATATTAGCAACTTTTTGTTTGGTTTACAACTTTTATGCTTATCAATAATATTAGACTTACAACTTAAATTCAATCGAAAATCCACAAGCTAATGTAGTGACACTCTAAGTGACAAAATCTTATCGGAGATGTAATTTTTCTCATTTGTTTTTGTTTTTTCTTCTTCCAATGTATTTTTGTCGTACGTTATCATAACAGGTTACAGACTTTTAGTTATATTTAAGTTGTAAGTCTAGCAAATTGTATACTTATTTATAATTTTTATACAAAGTTTTAGAGGATGTACCACTACATTTTATGTATATTTCATACAAGAGCACTTTATTATAAAAATTTGTATAAAAATAGTAAATAAGCATATAAAAGTTACAAATGACTATATAAAAGTTGTAAATAAATTGTTTTGTAATATTAGCAACTTTTTGTTTGGTTTACAACTTTTATGCTTATCAATAATATTAAACTTACAACTTAAATTCAATCGAAAGTTCACAATTTAATGTGGTAGCATTCTAAGTGACAAAATCTTATCGGAGATGTAATTTTTTCATTCATTTTTTTCTTCTTCCAATGCATTTTTGTCATACGTTATCATATCAGGTTTTAGATTTTTAGTTATATTTAAGTTGTAAGTCTAGTATATTATATACTTATTTATAAATTTTATACAAAGTTTTAGAGGATGTACCACTACATTTTCATTTTCATGTAATGTGGACATATCATATTTACTAACTATAATAACACTTGATAGGAAATGGCGCATGAATACGATGGAATGCCAATATTATAGCAAGGCAATATAACAAATTGTTACATACTAATTGATGTGTTATATTAAAATCTTCCTTTTTGAGATAGGATGTTTAATGTTAAAAAAGAAATGATAAGTGAATGCTTAACTTCGTGTAAATTGGGAAAATCAGAGAAATCTTATTGTGCAATAATTGATAGATTACCCTATGAATGCTTATATGTTAATTAGCATTATTGATTCCTAAGAAAAATGGTCTAATTATGCTATATTTATTGAATATTACAACTATGATCATATAATCAACAATATGATACAATTATTATTATTGTTGTTGTTATCATTATTATTGTCACTTGTCTATGCAAGGAAGCTACAATATTACTAAAGTTTTTATATGATTAAAGGTGAATTTATATTTTCATAATATAATTTCTTTCTTAAATATTATTTATCAATAATGACGACATAATTATTTGTTGTCAATTTCATTGTCCTCCAAAATTTATTGACACTCTTTTGATCGATCAATGTCATGACTAGTTTATATTTTTACATATATAGAATATACTTTGGATTGAAGCAATTTGGTTAAGAGTTAAAAACATTATCGTGAGCACCAAATCACATGATCATGTGATGACATTAAATGCAATATTATTGTGATATATTTTTTTTATTATCTATTTGTAAATTTCAATATAGTACTAATAGTTATTATAAAATTCAAAATTATAACCAATTATATTATATGAAGTCCAAAAGTAAATTACTTTTAAATTTTTTTGAGTTAACCTAAAATCAAACTGAAACCAATATTAATTATAGATTAATGTTAGTTTATCAAAAAGGTATCATCTTATGTATTAAGTTAAGTTTGGTTCAAAGAAAACAAATGAATAAGACAATTGTTTTCCAAACTTGAACCAGCATAAGCCGTCCATACTTAACCTCCAACCCATTGCCAGTTCATTTTACCAATTCTTGGCTAATCTTTATTCTCCTTATAAGGTCTTAATTTTTTTTAATCCAATAATTTTATACTAAAATCAATAATAACATGTTTTTAATATAGTTTCATTTATTTATAATTAATTAGGTTGATTTGTTTTCTCCCTTTGTCATACGTACACTATTGATAGGCCTTATTTCTCAAGAAACATCGAGAAAATAACCCAAGTTAAATAGCCCCAAATAATTATTTTTATGAAAATTTACATATTATGACTTTGTCCAATGTTCGATAGTGTTCGACGGGTGCATCCAACAATGTTTGAAACTCGATATACAGTATCTGACAATATCCGATACTCGACAGCAGGTCAAGACATGTAAATTTTTAAAGATATAATCATCTTTGTAATCCACACTTAAATTTCTGGTATTTTTAAAATTTTTTCCTATTTCTTTCTTGCCTAGTCACCTTTCTCGCAAATAATCATAATTATATATAACTCTTCATTATATTTTCTTGATTATTTACTACCATTTTATTAGTTTTTGTTATTTTGTTAATAGCTAATCAAAAAATTTATAGATGTTGCGGTAAAAGTCTTTATCTCTATTCAATCATTCATCCATGCATAAACATCACAATATCATTATCGAACATATAATCATTACTAAACTAAAGTTTATGAATCATTATATAATATTTAAATTATGATATATAATCAATTATTATTAAAGATAATTACCGATCTAACAATATTACTGTATCGATCATAAGTCAAACCCTTACCCTCCGTCCACAATCATTCAAACTATACATACCCCATTTTCCATCATAGGTAATTTCATAAATTGAGTTTGGTGGGAAGCCACCAAAAATGCACGCATATTAATTTCTCTTGTTTGACTTCATTTCTTTAGCTGTAACCTATGCAATTACCAAATATTTATAGCATTTGCTTGTCAATTGTGACACTTTTTATTTTTATTTTTTATATATACTATCTAGTTTATTGACTTTAGTCACTTTAATGATTTGACATGCAGTGATGGCCATGTTCATGCCTTAAAAGAAACGCTCGTTGTGGCCTACATTACAAATAATTACAAAACAAAAAGCTTACGAGCTCATTGAGTAGTAAAGACCAAAGCACAAAGAAAATTGCCCACCAAAAGCAAACAATTAATTAATTAGTTAAATAAACATCCTTATAATCATTGCTTATAAACCCAGGTTACGAAGGACCTTGTCTTTTTTCTATCTTTTATCTATTTATTTTTTCAAATTTTGTTGTTTTCAATATATAGAAGGTGCTCAAGTGGCCCAATCTCAATAATTTTGTAGCTTTGTAAACCTTATAATTCTTCGGTCTCCCTTTCTATAAAACTTTTAAAAAGTTTTATTTAAATTTGATGAAATAGTGTTAAATAATCACTTAACCAAAATTTGAAACAATCATGTAAGCAGCAACTTTAATATATGTTTTAGTTTGATGGGTTCCTTCACATAAAATATGAATATGATTTTAATAATATAAAAGAGCTATTAGCCCAAAATAAGAAATCAAGAGACCCATGATTTGATTGAGTAGTTAAGCTATCAAATATACACCTAAAAATAACTAATATGAATCATCATATTACTATACATTTTCAGAAAAATATGTCTTATCATTTTTGTTTTGTAGATTTTTTCTTTGTTAGAAGCGTTTTATTAATTTTTTCTTATTTTACTAAGGGTAATTATTATCGACCCATTTGTTAGATCTTTCAAATTTCGTCACCAGCTAATATTTTTAAATTAAAAAAAATTAAAAGCCTTCTTGTACGGTCTATAAATGTATATATAAAAAAAAACCAATAGAAATTTAAGAATCCGTCAAAGTAGTGTCTACAATAATAATTATATTTGTTATGAATGTACTTAATTTCATCGAATAGTAATGCTATACCAATAATGTAGTACTTTAAAGTACTCACATACACACAGTCATACTGAGACTTCTTTTGATGGGCGGATCGATATATAATTACAACAAAAATTTATCTACAAGAGTACTTCCATAATGATTTCAATATATCTCCTTTCGATTAATAGTTCTCCATTAATTATTTACTTTTATGAGTAAATAATGGATAATAATATAATAATTAGACTCATATATAGCTGAATCTGCTGCATTAGTAGACTATAGGTAAAAACAAATTAAATTCTATATTGAATTATACGTTGTACCCACAATGGGTTGATTTAAGTGGTAAGGGCGGCCCAAGAAAGAGTTGGTAAGGTCAACTGTGAGGTCTTGGGTTCGAATCTCCACAATGGCCTCTCTCCATGAGATAAGCGGGAGATCGTGACAGTGGATTGTGGTCGAGCTAGTCTCCTCCAAGGATTAGTTGTGGTGCGCGTAAGCTGGCCCGAACACCTCGGTTCGGTTACAAAAAAAAAAAAGAATTATACGTTGTTAAAAAAACCTTATACGTTGTTGAAAAAACCTCGATTACAAAAAAAAAAAAAGAATTATACGTTGTTGAAAAAACTTTATAATAGATGTGACATCTCATATTGCTCAGTGAAATTAAGCTCGATAGGTAGACAAAAGGCTTTCAAATTTTACCATAGCAATTCCAAATTGTGGGCTCGACAACTTGAGGCCCAACTTATGAACATTGTTATAATTGGGTACAAAAGAAATTTGCGCTAACTCTCAAAAGTCTTAATTGAGACCCCACCTAATTGCCAAAATAAAAAAGATGAACTAGAAAATAACTAAATTGAAAAGAAATTTTTGAGCGTTAAGCAAAATATATAAATTTTCTTTTATTGGTTAGTGGTTGTTGAATGGGCTGGTTTAATAGCTTGACACCTTTCTGGATACTTATTTAAATATTTACAAAATGAAATTTTAGATTAAGTTATGAAATGATGTTTGAGTATAATGTTAAGCTATCGAGTGCCTAATCCTTATGCATACATTCTAATATATGAAAGTATATTCATAATTCATGTTAAACTTCATTTGATCATAAAAATTGACTAAATTTTAAAATAATCTTCTCAACTTAGCTATTGGTTGATATCTCCTGTGAAAAAGTTAATTAAAATTTAAAGCCCCATTTTCCCTATAAATATAGTAATTCATGAAATTTATATTTGTGACATGTAAAAATGAGAGTAATATAAATTTTGAATTAGTAGAAATACCACCTTTGTAATTAATTATGTCAATGATTAAAAGACAATTATTAAAATTTGCGAAATGCACAACCAATTTTACATGTCTACACAAAACATGATGAACTTGTATACGTGAATTCAATCGGCATATATAACCTATATATACAAGTTCAATCAATATCTTTACATGGTTTTCCACTTTGCTTGCATATAATTATGGTGGTATTAATTAAAACTAATAATTAACTAATCATAAGACAATAATCCAAAAAAAAAATGTAAACTTAGAATATAGAGTCATTCTTATCTAATTTGTTTCACAATAGGAAACATATTATAATAGTCATAGGTAAAACAATTTATTAAGTCATTTAACATGACATAAATACACATGAGAAATTATTCAAGTTATTATATTATACTCTATCATCTAATATATACATATATATGTACATATAGACACGTTAACATTTGATTCTCAAACAACATAAATGAATAAGGTACCAATAAATTTTAAATATTTAACTTAAATGGAGGAGTACCAGACTCTTTACATTAGAATTGTCAAATAATCATGGATTTCAATATTATTTGTTTCCACAATTTCCTTGCTTTTCATTTTTTTTTTCAATAGAATTAACCAAAATTTCAAATTAACACACACAAAAATACGCGCACGCATGCACACACATAAATATATATTAATTTTTATTTTCTACTTCATGGAAATTTCTACTTCATGATATGAAACTAAGCTAGATTCTTTAGATATCTAAATCAAAACTCATATATAAAAATCAAATTTATATAAAGAAAAAATTTTCAAATGTTTATATTATGGAAATTTCTACTTCATGATAAAAACATTCTTTAGCATTACTAGAGTGGCGTTGGTTAGGTTGATGAAAGAGATAACGAATTCAAAAAGTAAAACATAAAAATGCAGACTTTGAATTTTACTAATGGAATGACGATTTTAAATGTTGATCGAATTTCTTATTTTCAAACACATGCACTTTACTCTCATAAAAAACACTCATTTTCTCATCCTAAACATTATAAAAACCAATATCAATAATTCTATCCTTTGCTCTATTTCTTGTATGACAGAGCATGTGATCGGTGCCATGGATCAACTTGATCATCCCAGCCCTGCAGATCCATCAGTTGCTTTGATCGTCGGAGCCACAGGCATGGTGGGCTTGAGCTTGGCAGAAGCCCTAACTGATCCATCAACACCAGGCCGCCTGTGGAAAGTGTATGGCACTGCCAGGTGCCCCTTGCCAACTTGGTTCCCTCCTTCTCTCCTCCATCACCTCATCTCCTTTGATGCCTTGAACTTTGAGGATACAATCGAGAAAGTCTCCCCAATCACCCATGAAGTCAACCATGTCTTTTGGGGTGCCCTCTGGGTTGCTGAACGCGAAGAACGCAACATCACCATCAACTCAACCATGCTTAGAAATGTGCTCAACCCTCTAATCAACTCAGCTACACAAACTTCACCTCTGCGCCATATCACTTTGTAAACTAGGACAAGCACTACATGGGACAGATCTTTGATCCTTCACTTGCTGGCAAACTTACCCACCATGAGCCGCCGTTCCAGGGAGACTACCTCAGGATTCCTTACCCTAACTTCTACTACGCACTAGAAGACGTCGTGGCCTCGTACTCGCCAGCTTTAACTCATTCCATTCATCGTGCATCTATCATAATTGGCGCACTTTCAAGAAGCCTCTATAATGATTTGGTAACTCTAGCTGTGTATGCTAACATTTGCAAGCACCAAGGCTTGATGTTTCAGTACCCCGGCACCAAGTGCACATGGGAGCATTTCTGTGACATGACAGACGCTTGTGTGCTGGCTGAGCAACAAATATGGGCGGTTACTGATCCCAAGGAGAAGAATCAGGCGTTTGACTACACTAACGGTGATGATATTGATTTAAATGTATTAATAAATATACATATTTTAAAAATAATTTTTAAAATATACAAACAAAAAATAGCCATCAACTAATTAAAGCTTTGAAAAGAAATCATAAATTAAAAAAATATTAGGATCTTTATCTTTTGCTCATAAATGGAAAGTATATTATTAATTTTTTGTTCTTACAATCATATCAAAAAATATGACTAATTAATCATATCAACGATGTATCGATCTATTAATTATTATAGTTGTTTATTATGATTAATATTAAGAGATTTGTACCTTTTTATGATGTGTAATAGAGAATTGTGAGATTTGAAAGTATAGATTAGTTATACGTAATATAAGAATAATAATTAATATAAAATTGTACAAGAGGATTTACGTAATTCGGTTAAAATATCTTACATTCATAGGTAGTTTAGAGCTACAATTTATTAAGTTCTCATTTGTATAATTTTTAGATGCATTTATAGTGCTGATTTACTCTCACACACTGACCTAATATTTATAAAATAAAAGCCCAACAAGATCAGAAGCTCTAGTAAAATAAGAAATAATATCCTAATCTAATGAGAGATATTCAATATCATGAAATGCTTTTTAACAAAGATTTTAAAAACAGTAAAATAACAAAGAATATAAATCAATGTTTTAATTACAAGTTTGTCTAAACTAATCATGTGTATGTCATATGCTAAGGTATCACGCTTAACACTAATAGAAAACACAGTAATCGTTAATTATGAACTAAAATTTAATTTTTTTTTATAGATATTCTACATGAAAAAAAAAAGTTCTAACGTGATGATAAACAACACTAAATTTAACTATTTAAAAGCTATTTCGCTGCTTGGGTAAATAAAAGTTTTAGCAAATTAAAATGTGGGCTTGACTGAGAATAGCAATGGAAATTAAAATGTGGTTGATGTATTAATTACTAAATTGAATTAAAATTCATTTGTCGTAGTACTACTACGATAGTTTTAGAGGTGTCAACGTGCGTTCTCACTAAACTACGGGATTAAGAGTTTATTAAAAATTTATGGGTGAAGGTTAGGCAACCCCACAAGGGTCCGGCAATATACTTGCACCTCTGCAAATTGTTCACTCTTTAAGGGTTTTGAGGTAATTTAAGCTTCATATAAAAGACGACAAAGATTTTCTTTCGGCCCATTAATTGCTAGATAGAGATTCTTTTTGGCCCATTACTAGCTGTGCAAAGCTAAGCAGCAGCAACGTACAAGTGGTCCGGGCGTTTGTTTCAGGCGGCAAAACTCGATATCTAAGCGCAAGGTTGCTATTTGTCTCCTCAAATCGGCTTTGGGGCGCAGGGGGTTATCCCCACGGGTTTAGTCAGGGAGGGACTTTGAACCAGGGATCCGCGGTTATTGGAAAAAAGTTAAAAAAAGGGGAAAAAAGACAAAAAAAAAAAAAACAACGTGCAAATGTCTATGCTGTAAAATCAAACATAAATAAAATAGAACAATCATTATAAAATTTTTAGTTAATTTAATTTTTTTCTTTTGCAAGTTTTGAAATGTTAGGTCAATGTATTTTTGCATGAATGGGTCTCTCTAACCCAATTTAAGTAATTAGTCATTTAAAATATATGTGTTACAGACTCACTTAATCATATATAGACAGACACACCCAGACACATATGATATTTTCTGGCAAGATGACAATTTAAATTTGTTTTGAACCCATGAGGATCCCATGCAGATTTCTTGTTACATTGACAATGCGTGCAACTTTAAAAGATAACGAATGTTTGACAGGGTGGCAGCATATCATAGCTGACTGCGAGAGGCTAGGGGCTTCTTATCTCAATCAAATTTACAGTTTAGTACATAATATATATTAGTCCACTCGATGCGGAAGGATTATTGGTTGATAATGCGAAATAATTTAACTAAAATTTTAAAAAGAATTGAAAGCATGCTATTCATGGACACTTTCTTATTATTACTTAATTTGCCTTCCACTTGTAAAGTTTTTATATTGATGTAAATAGCATATTATCAACGTGGTAGATAAGCTGCAGTTTGAATCTACAAATTAAAGGATACTCCAAACCTCGATCCAACATGAGCTAATAACGGGCAGCTCATTCACGTGTGTGTTTATACTTAATTTAGACGGTAGACAATCTTATTATTAATATAACAAACATAGTACAAACAGTAGGTAATGTGGAGTCCTGGGGCCGGCCAACAGGGGCCTATAACAGGCAGCTCACGGATGCATGTGTGAAGCACCAATGACCTAGCAAGTTCCAGGAAAAACATTACTACACAAAGCCCTAACCAGCAAGGATCCACCCAAGCTGATCGAGCTGACTCTCCACTGAACTGGAAGTGGAGGACTTTATTGGCATCAAAGAGATGTGCAGCATCGATCTCTTTATTTATTCGTACGTGGTTGTGCATGCAACCTTATTTACATATTAATTTTTCAGGATGTAAAATTATTCGGCATTAGGAGCAAGTGGAGCAAGTGGCTCATAATGCTCCAATATCCAGCTGCCGTCCTGTTGTTGAACCATCCACTTGTGCTTCACAGGAGCCCACCACTTAATTGGTGTATTGTATTCGGTCCTCAAAAGATCTAGTTCTTTGTTGACGAGTGAATAATCACGAGGAACTACCAAATCTCCATCTCTTAATGCAACTCGATGGAGATAATGCTCCAAATTATTATAGCACTGGTCTGAGTTTTCTGGATGAGTCTTCAGGTATGGTGACCGAGTAGCGTCAATTTTAAGCTCTATTCCCACTTCAACATAATCACTCACTTTTGGAAGAGTCGGAACAACGTCACCATCATATCTAATGCGCAAGAGATGAAGATTTTTGAGTTCATCGAATTCATCCTTGAAGGCCGTGTCTCCAACCTTTTGGCTACCGAAAACGAAGGCTGTGACTAAGCATTTTGTCCTTAAATGACGATCAACGTTGACAACATTGCGAACTATGTCAACTGCGTTCAACGTCGCAAGCGCTGCACCCACGTTGTGACCTGCTACGGTTATGCTAATTTCCTCGCGCGGGAATCTGGCCACCTGTGAACTAACTGCTTGCAGAACCTAAATATTAATTGAATTATTAGATTGCTAATTTAATAATTTGCAGTATGTGTACTTGAAGAAAAGAGGAATGGGTAAAATTTCAGATCAAAGATATTGGGCTAAAAGTTTCTATTACATACATACATACATACATATATATATACATACATACATACATATACATACATACATACATACATACATATACATACATACATACATACATACATACATATATATAATACCTATCCAACAGACTTTGTCCTATCAGCTACGCTTCTTTCTGACAATATTTGCTTACTTGGCATTCTCCAGAATACTCTTTGCCAAATAAAAGAAATTTAGTAATTAATATATTAACCAACATAACGAACTTGTATCAACCACTAATTATAAACTAATGCTGAGACTAGAGAGGTGAACTGTCTCGGCATGTGATCAGTGATTAGAGAAGTTGAATTAATAAAGAAACAAGGTGAAAGCAAATTTAAATTCTCTCTTCAAAAGTGAAAATTCACGTGTGAGCGTCAGATCCTTAGAAATAGAGATAATTAAGGAGAGGACTTGCCCATGCATGCATCCTTTGTGTGTGTGTATAAATTACCTGATCTCTGGCACTGAGCTTATTATATTTGAAATTCCTGTTATGAGTTGTATAGACGGAGTAAATTCCCTTGTGCACCTTCGGATTGTCAACATTGCGGCTCCCGGTCCCAAATATGATTGAAGCTGGGGTTAGTTCTGGCTTAACATCCTTGAACCAATCTGCAGCCGAAAGACTTCCCCTCCAGCAAATCAAAATGTCTCTCCTCTCTGGAATTTTCTTTCCATCATCTGTGGCCACTGCAACGTAGCCTATCCAAGTAGACTTGTCGTTGGGAACCCAGTCATTTGGGAATTCAAATCCTGACGTTGCATACAAATAGTCGGTCACACTGTACTCGTATCGATTGGGTTTTTCTAGGCCAACCTCGGAGAATAAATTTTCTGGTGGAACTCGAGGATATCCATGCATATCAGGAGTAGTATAATCATCGATGCCGTCATATATGGCTTGAACTCTTTCCCCATAGTGAATTAGGTAGCGGCGGAGATCGAGGTTGAGAGGGTCCAGTAGACCCTCCCAGTCATTCTCGCCACTAAGGATCCTCCACGTTGTTGCTATGTTGGAAGCCATCACGCTCTTGCCTTTCTTAATTTCTTGTGAGGAATGACTAATTGTTCCTGCATGCTGCTGCCTATTTATAGGAAACTGCCGGAGGCCACACGCTAACTTTTCTTTTCCTACCAATGGATAATTATTAAATCAAGTAGTTGGCAGGCATGCACAATTTTAGATTTTCTTTTCTTTAATTGACATAGAATGCCCAATTAATATTTCATTTTGGAACATCACAGTCACAGGGCTTATCCTCGAATTAAATAAAAAGAAAGAAGGAAAAATGATCTTAATTTTTGTTGTTAAATCCTTTGGCTACTAACCCAACTTTTGTCCCTTTGTCCCTTGGTATCATGATCACCTTTCTTTTTCCCTTTTTTTTTTTTTCTTGTAATGTATTTTTCATCATTTTTGCTATCTTATAATGACATGTTAAGCTGTTTTCAACATTTAACCTAAGCGAGTGTTTGAGTTTGTGGGAAAAGTTGGGTCAAATTAAAAGACGCGGAGAGGATTCCTCCGTTAACTTGTTCGCGCAATGAACTACTAGATGGAAAGGATAGTTCACAGATCATCAATTAGGCATAAATACCTCCAACATTAAAATATTATTATTGATTAACAAATTTTAATTCATATTTATTTTATAGATAACTAAAACAAATACATTATCTATTACGTTAATAGGACGATGGTTTATATATCAAATAAAAAGAACAAGTAATTAGTTTTCTTTTATAGAAATTAATTTTTTTTTGATTTAAAAAAAGACTAATTTCATTTCTTTTAAATTTTAAACAAATAACAACAAAAAAGTTCTTCAACCAGGATATTGCAACTAGAATAAGTTTTCATGAAGTTAGCAACTGTTATAATTATTATAAACTTAATTTAATAGAATGCTACGAAGCATATGAAAGTTATTAAAAAAGAAAGAAGAGATTTTTATTAATTAAAATTTTAATAAAATGTAGATTTTAATTTTTATATCTTGCTATTACTTATATATTTTTCAATTTCTTTTTATATGCATGATGTACTCTGCTATGAGACGAGGTATATTTCAGCATATCACATGTAATTAATATTATTTTTGAGGTTATCTTTGCATCTAGTAATGAACCAAGTACTTTGAGTTCTATGTTCCCACAATTGTACTAATCCTTTGCCCTTCGTCCCTAGTTAAATATATTGATCATCACAATCAGAACAATCAGCATCCTCACTTTTGCTCAATTCTAATATAATCTTTCTACTAAAATTTAAATACAAATTGTTTTATAGTATTCATACTTGATATTATTAATTAGTAAAACATATGAAACGTTTATTTTACATAAATGTGATTGATAAATTAGACTTACATACAATTGATTTTTTATCGTTAATTAGACTATTAAGTTGAGCGCTTCATTAAAATTGTTAAATATATGTCAGTGTCAATATATATATGTGCTTGATGGTAAGTAAGGTGGTTTCCAAAAAAAAAATATATTTATCCTAAACATAATCCCTCTTGTTTAATAAGATGAATGATGATACATCAATATTATAACAATTCTTTTACAAGAGGAATTTATACCAAGCTAAGCCTTGTCACAAAATAGTAGTATGATAATCATTCATTAGTTTTCAACATCTTATAATATGACTAATTGATCTCTATGGTTGGATCTTCGTTGATACTAAGCAAACCTTTGTCCTACATAGTACCATCATCGTCTTTGTTTTAACGTTGCCTTTCTCAGTACTAATTGCGTTATTTTTGTACTTGCAGTTAGTTAATAAATGTGTTTTGTTGTTTTTATGTTCTTTTTCAGAAAAATAAAAGAATAATGAGTATTTTTTTTTCAAATATTTTATATGCAACCTCTTAACATAATATTTTACTAATCATTTAAATTTTATCCAATAATTCGAACTCATTATAAAGGAAAAAAAAATCTTGTTGGTAATTAATGGTGTAAAACGCACCAACAATTGTCATGATCCAAAAACTAACAAAAGAAAAAAAAAATGTAATCTCATTTATGGCTTGTTGAATTACATCTAAAACAAAACCTAAAATAATAGATCTCTATGGCTACCAACACAAACTTTGTCCCCTAGTAACATCTCCTCCATTTGATGTTTCTTTCATCATTAATTGCTATGTCCCTGCATTAGTTGGATAATAATTGCATTTTGATCGATCCTATAATTTTACGAATTTTTTTTTTTAAATTAACCTAATTATCTTGTTATGGACACCAAACTAAACTTTGTCGTTAAATAATTTTATGATGACAAGCGCATTATGTGAGTGAAAATAATACTTGCAAATACTTCATAGTTTTTTCCCCTAAAAAAAATACCATCTTTTGGTAATTTTGTAAGTTTTTTCTCTTATATTTATCTAAATGCTAGGAATCTACTATAGATAATCGACTAAACTGATCAAACCTTTGTCGTATAATAAAAGAGAGAGAGAGAGAGAGAGAGAGAGAGAGAGAGAGAGAGGAAGGGAGAAGAAATGATCTCACTTTTCGTTGTCAAATTGATCTCTATGGCTACCTGTTCTATTGAGGAATCATGTGTCCAACCATTTCAGTCTTAGATATATTCGAGGTAGATAATTTTATGAGTTTTATGTTTAATTATTTAACATTGTAAAGCTCACCAACCCAACATTTTTCATGATCCAATAACAAACGGAAGAAAAAAAAATATCTCATTGATGGCTTGTTTAATTACATCTAAAACAAAAATTAAACCGAGTGATTGATCTCTATGCCTGCCAACATAAACTTTGTCACCCAGTAACATCGCCTCCATTTGATGTTTCTTTCATTATGAATTGCTACATCCTTGTATTAGTGGGATAATAATTGCATTTTGATCAATCCTATAATTTATAAGTTGTTTTAAATTAACCAATTATCTTGTTATGAATACCAAACTAAACTTTGTGGCCAAGTACTTTTGTGATAATAAGCACATTACATGAGTGAAAATAACACCTGCAAATCCTTTTTTTTCCCCTAGAGAAAAAAACATCTTGTTGGTAATTTTGTGAGTTTTATCTCTTATATTTATCTAAACACTAAGAATCTACTATGGATCATAGACTAAACCGATCTAACCTTTGTCCTGCAATAAAGAAAAAGTTAAAAAATATGTAGAGAAGAAATCACACTTTTAGTAATTAAAATCTTTATAGCTGCCTGCTGAGGAATCAGTTGTCCATACCTTTCAGCCTTATAATTATTCAAAGTGACTAATTTAATGAGTTTTGGTCATGTTTGGCACACAACATTGTATATTATTATTTTTAATAATTGCATTGCATTGTATTAATTAATGCTATGCATAATATAGTGGATGTTTGGTAAAACATTACAATGTACTATTTTTTATATTATACTATACTATATTTATGTTTGGAGTATTTTTAAATTGTATTATATTATCTTTCATTTCAAAAATTAACAACATATTATTAAATAAATTAAATATTATTTTTATACCAAATTAAATAAATTAAATACTAAATAAAATAATTATAACCTACAATTATAAAAATATATAATCTTCCTTATATTTAATTAAATTCATTTTGTCCTAATTAATGTAAAAAAATTATATTATAAAAATAGTTTTCTTGTGTCACAAAGTACAGTCTATAACAAAAAAAAAAAAGACTTGTTCCATTTATATTAAATTCATATTGTCCTAATTAGATCAAAATCAAAAATGTAATTTTTTTATTTTACACAAAATTATTATTGTATATAAGGGTTTTCTTCTATTTTAAAATTAAAGAGAAAATACATAATGATTTATTAATTTAGTGTAGTGCAGGACAATGCGGTGATTTTTCTCTGCATTAGACAATATAATACATGTTATATTAAATTATGCAGTGTATTATTTACGACAATATAAAGTTTGTTCCAAACATAAGTACTGTATAAATTAATATAGTGTAGAGTTTTTATACAGTACAATATAGGCTGCCAAACATACCCCTTTTTATGTCCAATTATTTAACATCGCAAAGCGCATCAACCCAACATTTGTCATGATCCAATAACTAACCAAAAAAAAAAAGAGAGTAATCTCATTTATGGCTTGTTAAATTACAACTAGAACAAAAACAAAACATAAGAGCGTGTTTGGCACGCCGGATTGGATAGCATTAGGCTTGGGCATTTGCCCCATTGGGTCCGGGGCCCCGGTCGGACCCGGTCCAATGGGGCGGGTGACCCGCTCCGAAGCCTCATAGGGGCGGGTCTGGGGCAGAATTTTTTTGCCCCGGCCGGGGCGGGTCCGGGCCCGGGTCCAACGCTTGGACCCGTAGACCCGCCCCGCCCCGCAAGGTTCAAGGGTGTGTTTCTAAAATTTTAAAATTTTAGGACTGTGATGTAATTTTTTAGGTTATATTTGTTAAACTTTTTTTATATATAAATTCTTAATAATTTTACAACCAATGCAAATACTTTAATAAAAATTACATTTTAATTAATAATTAACATCTTTTAATATATTAACATCAATTTAGTCATGTTATAATGACAAAATAAAATATTTGTATTTTATAATAATTGAATTTGTATAATATATACAATCTTAATATAGATTATTAAATCTTAATTAAATTATTATAATATTAACAAGATTATTTTTAAAATATATATCGTTAATATAATCAATATATTATTTCCTAGATATGTAAATAGAAATATGATAAAAATAATCTTAAAACCTTAAATATATGATTTATTATAATTTAAATTAATTAAGTAAATTAGGAATGTTTTATAAATATATAATGTTAATTAATTGATATATACTAATCATATTATTACTATTATTAGATTGAAACTAAATCAACATGCTATTAAAAAATTATTTAGTTGTATTATCAACTATTTGAAAAATTATCAATTAACTAGTTTACAAGTGATAATACACTTTGAACATTATTTTTAATAAAGTATGTAGCATTATTACTAATATAATCAAATGACAATTAATGATAATTAAATATTTGTATTTTATAGTAATTAAATTTGTATAATATATACAATCTTGATATAGATTACTAAGTATTAATTAAATTATTGCAATATTAATAAGATTATTTTAAAAATATATATCTTTAATATAATCAATATATTACTTTCTAAATATGTAAATAGAAATATGATAAAAATAATCTTATAACCTTAAATATATGATTTATCGTAAATTGGTAATTTAAATTAATTAATTAAATTATTAATGTTTCATAAATATATATAATGTTAATTAATTAGTATATACCAATCATATTATTACTATTATTATATTAAATTTAATCAACATACTATTGAAAAATTATTTAATTGTATTATCAACTATTTGAAAAAAATATTAATTAACTATTTTACAAGAATAATACACTTTTAATATTATTTTTAATAAAGTATGTAACATTATTGCTAATAAAATCTAATAGTAATTAAATATTTGTACATAGTAATTAAATTTATATAACATATACAATCTTGATATAGATTACTAAGTACTAATTAAATTATTGTAATATTAATAGGATTATTTTAGAAATGTATATCTTTAATATAATCAATATATTACACTCTAAATATGCAAATAGAAATATGATAAAAATAATCTTATAACTTTAAATATATGTTTATATTAATTTTAATTGATTGATTAAATTATTAATGTTTCATAAATATTTATAATATTAATTAATTAGCATATACCAATCATATTATTACTATTATTAGATTGAAATTAAATCAACATGCCATTAAAAAATTATTTAATTGTATTATCAATTATTTTAAAATTTATCAATTAACTAATTTACAAGCAACAATACACTTTTAACATATTTTTAATAGAGTATGTAACATTATTACTAATAAAATCAAATATTAATATACAATCATTTTAATTTTAGTTTAAAGATTTATTATTTTTATGATTGTTAAAAAATGATAATAGTTATAAATGATATGACGAGAAATTGATAAGGGAGTTATTTGTAAAAATGTAAATGTTACAGGGGATGAAATCGTAAAAATATAAAGATTATAGGGATATTATGTAATAATTTAAATATGGGCGGGGCGGGGCGGGGCGGGTATGGATCCGCTCAAAATTTTTTTGCCCCGCCCCGCCCCGCCCCGCAAAGGGGCAATGGGGCGGGGCGGGGCAAAAAAATTTTGAACGGGGCGGGGCTGGATACTTGCTGCCCCGTACCCGCCCCGCCCCGGTTCCAACCCTAGATAGCATAAAAGCGAGAGATTGCATAAATGTCCTTCGAACTGTGAATGGTGTTAGTTGGAATTTGGGATAGCACAGGAAAAAAGAGCACAAGGCGTGTTTGTTGTAGGTTGGAAAAAGGCCACAAAGGTCTGCATAACCAGGGCCCAAATAATAACGCGCTTGCTTGAACGAGACACATGGACCCAGATATTGCCAGTGGGCTGGAGGGTGGTCCTCTTTATAACCTAAGACTTTTTTTTTTTTTTTTTTTTTTGGTAATAACTATCCAAATGCGAGACTTCTCAAGACTACCAACTTAACGTTTGTCTCTTAGTACCATAGTTTTTAGTTTTTTTTTCTTGTGATGCATCTTTCATAATTTTTTGTTAAAAACTTAATTAATTCCATTATTAAATAGTCATCTTATTGATAGAGTTACGAGTTATTCAGTAACGTAAGTACTTGAACTATTCTAATAAATAGCAAACTATCGTCGCATTTTCTTTTGTCAAATATCATACCTCTAAGGGATGGAGCCAGGTAGTGACCAGTGGGGGCAATTGCTCCCACTAAATTTGCAAAATGTCATACGTTTCTCCCCACTTTGTATTTTAACACAACAAACCCTTTTTACCTTTTAGATAATTTAAATTTATGATCTATCTTATAACTACTTTTACTCCTAACGGCTTCAATAATAGTTATCTGTATTAGCTATTAAACCTTAATATATTGTTAATTAATATCGTAATATATTTTTAATTTACAAGGTCCCATACTAATTTTATCAATTTATTAAACATCCAAGTTAAGAATTAAATTAGAATAACCTAATCTTCTATGATGTTTTTCTTTATGATATATTTTACAGAAGCACCTATAACTAAAAAATATTTTTCAGACAAGAACCTGTATATCAATTTTTTAAGTATTTTTATTGATATTAATTGAACCTTGCAAATAAATATAAAACTCTCTTCAAACTACTACTTTTTATAGTGCATAAATATTTTTCCTTTCAGGCTCTTAATTCTATATTCCTTTTAATATAAGAAAATATTCAAATCTCAAATGAATATGATTTTCTTTATTTTATTTTTTAATAATTTTTCTAATATCTCAATTTGCCCTCACTAAAGCAGACAGCTGGCTCCCTCACGGGTACGTCTATGAGCAATTGTCTACATGTTATACCAAAAAACATGGAACTACATTATCTATATGCATAGCTCTAGACCAAATATTTATAATATCTTAACATCACCACCTGTATGAATGTCGGTGGGCCAAAGGTGAGGCAGGGGATGAGATCATTTCACTAATTTTCACTTTTAAGAGGTTTTTGCTTACCAATCACCTTATTGGACCTGTTACCACCGTGCTTGCATAACATCGTACGTGCTTGCATCAAATATTATAAAGTATAATACAAAGTCTCGCATTTAGTTTTCAAGAAAATTAAGCCAACACCAAAACGATCGATAAATTAATTTTATAAACCATGCATCACATAAATGACCTGAGGTCGCAAATAATAACAAATTTACTCGCCTCGATGGCGTTATATCAAATGCAAGCTAGCAGGTAGCCTCATAATATTTATAGTAATAACAACACCAACAACAACAATAATAATACTGAGAATTACGTTATCAACATCTAATAATATTAAGGAATATTGATCTGTATGGTTGTTTCTAATATAACATCAGTCATTGCTATTTTTAAAAACCGCATTCAAATAATAATTAAGTTTTGTTTTGTTCATTTTATGATCTTAATTATTAATAAAAACAAAAGAATAATAAGTTTTTTTGTCAAATAGTTTATCCAAAACTTTACTTTAACTACATTTAATTAACACTATGACATTTTTGTAAAAGTTAAGAATAAAAATGTAAGAATTATTTTAGAAAGGTAGATTTTTATATAATATTGTTAATAGAAATTTAAAATTAGTCAATTTCAATTCTTAAAAGCTAATATAGTATTTATAAAGATGATAAATAGAACACTATGACATTTAGAAAAAAAAAGTCATCTAGTTTTATGTAATGCAAGCTATATAATCATATATGTATACAAATATGTCTTATAAATTAATTTTTTTAATTGAAGTGGAGTTATTATTGATCACATTATAATATTTTAAATAATATTGATCATAAGATTATGTTAAAAAATTTATAAAAAGAAAAATAATTTTTTAAAATTTAATAGAAAAGATTACAAATACAAAAAAGTTTCAACATAGAATGGCTGACAATGTTTAGTTTATTGTTTCTAATATGGATATATTGATAAAAAAATTTTCTCGCAAATTTTTAAACTTTCTTTGAATCTCTAGTCCACCTCAAAACAAAAATTTGTTGCGTTCAATAATTTTTTTTTTTTAAATCACCGCCCTGATAAAAGTTTTCTTGGTACGCCACTGTTTAAAATGATATCATAATTTAAACATATTGTTATAAGAAAACCATCTTATTGGTGACTTTATGAAGTTTTCACACTAATTATCTAACACCATTATCTGATCAATTATAAAGCACAACCGAACCGTTGTAAATAAAAGAAAAATTGGAATCTCATTTATGGCATGCCAAATTGCATCTAACACAAACCCATCGTGATTGATATCTCTATGGCTACGGACATAAACTTTGTCCCCCCCGTAACATAACGTCCATTTGATGTTTCTTTCATCATTCATTGCTACCATCTATTAGTTGGATAATAAGTGCATTTTGATCGAGCCTATAATTTTATGAGTTGTTTTAATTTAACCCAATTATTTTGTAATGAATACCAAACTATGCTTTCTCGGTAAGTATTTTAAGATAGTAAGTGTATTATGTGATTTAAGTTAAGTGTTTGAAAACACACAATTTCCTTTTTAAGGAAGGACCATCTTGTTAGTAATTTTATGGTCTCTCTTATATTTATCTAACATCACGAATCTCCTATAGATATCATAGAGCAAACCAATAAACCTTTATCTGGTAATTTAATTAGAAAAAAATGATATACACTTGGTTGTCAAATTGATCTCTCTATGACTCAACCCAACCTTTGTCCGTTTGTATCTTAGCGTTTATTACATGTGATGTGTCTCTCATTATTCATTTCTACATCGTAATCTTCAAGTTTTTATACCTATTTTTCACGATTTTAATATTAGTATTACTTAATTAAAGTTTCTGTCACTAAAAAAGAATTTCGGCCCCGTCGATGGCTATAAACGTTGTCAACAATAAAATATTTTCGATAACATAAAATTAAGATATGTAAACTTAGTTCATGATTACACATTAAACTTATAATTTCAAAGGTGAATAATATGAAACATATTGTATTTGGTAATAATAAATTTCACACTTTAACGCCTTGTTAGACACTTATCAAAATCTTTTATACTATCAAGCAAACCAACTCAATACTTGACTAAATACTAAAAAAGAAAGAGCTTATTTTCATCAAAATATCTCTTAGGATTTGTTTATATATATATAGGAAAACAAGGAAATTTGTTAGTACTTGGCCTTGAGAATATTACAAGAGAAGAGACTTTCACATAAACACTGAATAGAATTTCTTATTGATGAATAATTCATGATGATGAAAATTACAGAGGCAATTTTATGATTTTGAGTTAACAATACTTAGGCTTTTGGAGGTTAATTTCTAAAAACAAAGTTTGTTTTGAATCAAGGGTGTCAATTTTAGGACCAAAATGTCAATTTTTAAAAGGATTAATATCACAAACCACCCCTATATTTTAGCTTTATTAATTCAGAGTCATCGTTTGCAATATTTGTCATAGGCTACCCCTAACTTTTGAAAAAAATTATGAACCACCATTTCGTTAATTTGACCGTTAGATGACTTCAGATTTCTGTCCAAAACTATTGCAATTACCAAAATACCCTTCAAAAGAATTTGAAAAAGATTTAATATCATAGACCACCCTATATTTTTCCTTACTAGCACCCAGAGTCATCATTTGTAATTTTGTCATAGGATACCCCTAACTTTTAAAAAAAATCACGTATCACCCTTCTATTGTTTGAGTGAAGCTTGTAATCTTGGACCTCTCTCACTGAAATGTCTTCATTTTCACTCATTAAAAAAAAGTATTATATACTAGAAACTATTTCAAATACTCTTAGTTCAATTTTCAAGTAAAGGACACATAATGCAGAAGAAATCCAGATCAAAAATCTCAAAAAAATACTTTTATTTTGATAATCTTGGAAACAGATAATGGTGGTGAGTTGCTATGCTTAGGGGTAGTGACAAGTTTTTTTTTTTCACTTTATATGTGTTTATATGAAGTGATATTTATTTTCACTTTATATGTATTTACATAAACTACAATAGTTTTGAATGGAAATCTGATTTCATCTTATGGTCAAACTAACAGAAGGGTGCTTCATAATTATTTTTTCAAAAGTTAGGGGTAGGCAATGACAAATATTGCAAACGTTGACTCTAAGTATGATTAAGGCAAAATATAGGGGTGGTCTATGATATTAACCCATTTAGGTATGTTGACTCCCACTTTACATGTTGACTTTTTGTGTCATTTTACTATTTTGACCCTGCTATTTTTTCTTATTTACGAACATCTAACGAAGTTTTTAACAGAAGGGTGGTCAGTGATTTTTTTTCAAAAGTTAGGGGTAACCTGTAATAAAAATTGCAAACAATGACTCTAGGTGTAATTGAGCCAAAACATAGAGGTGGTTTATGATATTAACCCATTTTTAAAACCTATAGATCTAAGGGAAAGAAAGAATGTAGACCTTTGGTAAAAATATCTCCTTACAAGGGTTGAAAACACTCCATCGAGCATATACAAAACCAATCCCTCGGCCAAAACGACGTCACTCTCGACAGAATGACCACCTTTCCTTCTCTTGGGGTTCCGATAGCGAAGTTGATCAGTAACTTACATTGGACGTCGAGAGTGTTGAAGCTTGAAATCTTTCATATTTCTTCTTCTCCTTCTTCTATGGTCTATGGTTAGGGTTGGAGTTAGATCTATTTTTGAGTTAATAGCCATGGTCGTGACTGTGCCAATTGGTTCCTTCTTTCTAAACACCTTCTCGCCATTTATATCTAAGTGTCTGTGCTTAGAGAAAGCTGGCTGAGGTTCCTCCTCTGCATGCTTCAGGCAGTGATTCTCCATCAAGAAGGCTTTCTAACTCAACCTCTAACTCCGAAAATTCAATTGAAGATATGTTGATTATAGATCAAATCAAGAGTATTTCGACAGTGGAAGGAAGAAATTCCTAAGAAGAAATATTTATTAGTTATTTTGAAGATATTGTTTATTATTATGAAAATTTTATTCTATCGAAAGGGAGAAAGAGGATTATATATATATATATATATATATATATATATATATATATATATATATATATATATATATATATATATATATATATGGTGTGGATATTTTAATATAAATTTTTGATATAATTTATTGACACAAATTTATAATCATTAATCTCACAAAATTCAATGATTGAGATTGAAAGTTAACATGATGCATTTAATATTATCAAATCATTGACTATTTCAATAATTAGATTTTGTAAATGGCTAAAAAATTGTGTCTAGCCTTGTGTCAAAAATCATGTGTTAAAATATCCCTTCTTACATATATACATAGAAGAAGAGAAATCTAGCAGCAATTTAACTGTGGATTTGGATCTGAACTTTATTGATAACATTAGGTTAGAATTGTAATGGTGACTTAGTTTGATCTTTTCATAAGTGATGAAAAGATACGAAGGGAAGAGTTTTGCTTCTTGATTTGATGTGAAGGGAATTATATGTATTAGTTTTATGAAGGATTTGTGTACCTCATATTATGATTACAACTCAGTTTGTTCGACTTTGAGACTGATACTGTTGTAAGTTGTTCCAAGATTATCTGGCCTGCCCACTTGGTTGATGCAGAGTTCCCAATCTAGATAGCTCTCATTTAAAATTAAGTGTATTCTGTATGCTATTTTGCTTGTCCAAAATTCAAAACGCATATCCTAATTGGATTCTAGTTTCTTTATTCTTATCAGTCTGCATAATACCCTTTTCATGTTGCTATAACAGTGTTTAAGTTGTAGCCTTCTTTTCGAGATTGAAGCTTCATAAGATTGTTTGGAATCTTGCTTGATTATGTTCTGCTGTGTCATTTCTTATGGCAGAATCCTAAGTTAACATACAGTGCCTTCCTGTTGAGAGTACAAAATCTTTGGAACTCTCAATGTTTTTCATCTGGTTGACGAAACATTTCAAGCTAGGCTTGTGATTCAATTATTTTAGTCGTTCATATATATATCTAGATAGATAATTATATATGTTAGAAATGTATTATAAGACACAATTTAAGAAAGATACTGGATTTAATCTTAACATTGGATGTTTAGTTGGAATTATGTAGTAGGAGGAGGGTCTGGCCTGTGCTGTGATACTGCTGCAATTATTGTGGCTACATGGTGCAGTGGCAAGCTAGAGAGTGGGGGCAATGAGCCCTTGATGAAGATGGTAGAATTGCAGCCATGGGAGAGGAGCTGGGTGGTATGGCTAAGAATGAATTAAGCAGAAAGTGGAGGCAATGTGCCCAACTGGGACAAAGATTGCAATGAATTCGGTAGAGGACACGAGTACAGTGCTGGCTTCTGCAAAAGAGAACGAGTTGAGACAATTGTTTCCATGTTTGCAAGGAAACAAGCTATGAAGAGAGCTGATGTGCCAAGCATATTGTTTTCCTCTGTGATCAAGTCAAAGCAGCAGGCTTTTTATATTAATCATTGGACATTTCTTGGGCAGCAGGCTTGTTATATTAATCATTCGACATTTCGTGGCCTGATATTGTGATCACGCTGAGTTAATTGGCAGTCCCAAATTTTACATTTTGAAAATTTTTCCCAGATATGTTAAAAAAACCTAGTGAGTGAACTTCAATTCATTCAATTAATCTATTTTGCATAGGAAGAGCACTGTTGACAAATTAATTAAATATCATTGATATCCTCTCCTGAATCGTCTGGAGATTAATTTGACCTAAAGATTAATATTGGGTTAATAAATGGTGATTGGTGACCGCTTGGAAAGGGCTGAAAATTAAGTGCTTAATTAATGTTAATTGTTAGGAAGGAAGTTGGTACATGCTTTAATGGTAAATTGATGTAATAATACTAATCAGTATAGAAGTGTGAAATTTAGTGTTACAAGAATGCCTTAAGTGGGGTACTATATATGATACTAGCAATGACGAAGCTTCCCAAGGGAAAAGAAACAAAGTTGCTAACATAGGCAAAATTCTCTCAAATCGTATAAATTCCAATTTCAGCCTGCAATAATTTGGCTGTCAATTATTGTTATTATTGTCTTTTAAAATTCCAGTAACAAGGAGACAACTTGCATATTTCTTCTTCTTCTATGGCTGGTTGGATTTAGATACTTTTTAGACTCACTAGCCATGGAATTGGTTCCTTTCTTCCAAAACACCTTCTCGCCTTTGATCTCTGAGCTTCTATGCTCAAAGGGGAACTTGAGGAGTTCGATCTTGGATAAATTTTGATCATAAATGCATCTAAGAGATCTTCAGTGCCAACAAATATGAGACAACTGGCTCAACCGTGCTTCACAAGCTGCGTCTTTGCCTTCTTATTTGCGCTATTGGGCATAGGAAGAGTTCTGGGTTGACTTGATTGACTGGATTTGGAAATAGGGTCTGTCCCGTCTTCAAAATTCCATGTAGATCTGTACAAGCTGCAGAGGAGTTGGCGAATTGGTTATTTATGTGTTGATTTTGTATTGAAATGACAACATCTAAGTTTTAAAGTGTGAAGTTGGGAAGAGTTTACAGATATATTTCTTCATCTCTTTCATTTTGAAGATACATATTATATTAGCAATCGAAGACGTAAAGAGGTTCTATTAATTATTAATTATGAAATGAAATTCTACCATGGAAATAGAAGGAAAGAGAAATCTATAGCAATTTAAGCAGTGTGCAGTTAAGTCTGTACTCTATTGATCAGGACTATTTGGTTGATGCAGAGTTCTAGCTAGGCCCTTGGCAGTATACATATAAGCTTTTTCTCTTTGCTGTGACTTTATTAGTTATGTTCTCCATTTTGATAGCCCTAATTAAAAATTAACCTATCCTAATGTTAACAAAAATAGCTATGCCTTATCATAAACATGGCTTTGTCTAAATTAATACATATATACATCTAGATGTAGAGATAGTTATACATGTTAAAGTGCATTATAAGATGCAATTTAAGAAAGATATTGGATTCAATCTTAACATTGCATGTTTAGTTGGAACTATGGGCAAGGAGGGAAGGAGGGCCCAGCATGCTGTGATGCTGCTGCATGTTTTAGGTACCTGGTGCGACGGGCAAGCCGGAGAGTGGAGGCAAACGCGCCCTTGAATGCAGATGGAGGAGTTGCAACCATAGGTGATGAGCTGGGTGATATGGGAGATCTCGTGCTAGAAAGTGAAGGCCCAGTTGAGACAGAGATGGCAATGGATTGGGTAGAGAATGAGGAGTGTAATGTTGGTGTTCACAGAGGAGTAAGAGTTGCAACAATTGTTTCCATGTTTATATATTTAAAATTTCAAACCTGAAAATAAACACCTCTTAATGTTTATATATTTAAATTTATTATATTAAAAGTAAATAGGGAAAATATTAATGTACTGGATAATGACAAAGCTCACACCTTGACACATTGTTAGAAACTTTGAGTTTTTTCTTTTCCCCCCTCAAAATAACCTTCAAAATTTGGTTATCTTTAACATTTTCCATGTAAAATTAGAAGCTTAAAAAAAAAACACAAAGTTTTTTCTTCTCAAAATAAACTTCAAAATTTGGTTATCATTAACATTTTTTTTTCGTGAAAAACACCAACAAATCCCTTAATACTAACGTTGGAGAATACAATAAAATGAGAATTAATTTTCCATAAACACTATATAGGTTTAGTCAAACAAATGTTACCTTACATAGGACTATATTATATGCAATGAATAATTAAACAATTTATTACACACTTAAGACTTCTTATTAATGATTAAGAAATTTACGCAAGATATTTTTATGGTTTTGGGTTGACAATACCTGAGTCCAGACCAGAGGTTTCTAAAACTAAATTTTCTTTTTGAAGGGTGTTAATTTAGGGCCAAAATGTCAATTTTAAAAACTTATGGATCTAAGGAGATCCAAAACTTAGACCTTACAAATGTCAATGGAAATATATTCTTATAAGTTTTAAAAATACCTTATCAAGCAAACATTCATGTGAAGAGAATGGAACCAATCCCTAGACTAAAACGACATCACTCTCAACAAAATGACCACCTCCTCATCGCCTAGGGTTACGATAGAGAAATCAATCTATGCTTGAAGTCTTTCATATTTCTTGTCCTCCTTCTTCTAAGGTTATGGTTGGAGTTATATCTGTTTTTAGTCACTAGCCATGGGCATAATTGTGCCGATTGCTTCCTGTTGGAGATAAAAGGTTTAAAACAAACATTTACATCATGAGTTACAAAATTTATTTTGAGATTAATTTCATAGTTACAAATATAATAAAAACATGAGTTAGAACACTTATTATTTGTAACGTTTATGTTTTTATTAAGAACTTATGGCTTGGGAGTAACAAAAATTAATTTGTAAGTTATCTAAGCTATGAAATTACTATATAAAGGAGTACTCTCATGGTTTTAACATTGGAATGAGAACATACTTTTGACTATTTTCTATGTTTTGAGCAACTACAGTATATGGAGATAGGCTATTTCTTCCCGTGATCGTGCTTATCAAGAAAATAGGGTGTAGGCATTGGGTTGTATGTTGGAGCCCTTGAGTACCGATATGACCTATACGAGGAGATGACTATTTGGCTTTAGAAAAATTAATGCCTTTAATATGCCTCCCAAGTGCTTAAACCTTACATTTCTCATCTCTTTTCTACTTTAGATATGTTATTTAATTTTCTATATTATTGTTTTTGATGACATTTTCTATAAATATTCTCAATAATGTAAAGCCAAAGAGTACCTTATATGATTTGTTGGTTATTTATTTCTTGATTGCATATGTTTATGTTTTTATTATTTGATTACTTATGTTGCACGAACTATTTCATAATAGTGTGTAAATTCCACTTCTTATTAGATTCATGTGTATATGCAACTATATAGCTATTAGCTACATCTATATGTTCTTTATATTCTATTGAATATGAAAGATTCACAAGTGTGATAGATTGGGTTAATTATTTTATTTGATTGCTCATCATATAATGTATGCCGTTGATCTTTGCGAGATTTATCATGATTTATATTTTTGTTCATAATTTGAATACAGCTAGCCTTACTATGCTATATATGATTAGTGAATTATTCTATTTTATATTCTGATATATACTTGCATGTATAAAATCCTTTTAATTTTCCTTGCAATGAAGAATTGAAAATGCATATCTAGTTTAGAACATAAAATTAATGTAGTTACTTATATGGGCCAATCTCAATTATTTGATGCTTCTTTGGATATTGAATATATAATGATTGCTATTCTTTTGCCAGATCTAGTCTTCTTGGTAATAGAGAGTTGGTGGCTTCGTTGTGTAACTTGCTTTCTAGTTATTCCTTTATTTTACAATATAAGCAAATAAATATCTTTATTAAGTTGAAGACATGGAGGTAAATGAAGATGCAATTACTTTCTAGGTATGTGATTAGTTATTAAAATTTTCTTTTTATTTTCAAAGAATATGAATGAGTTGTAACATGTAGTGCTTTTATTTTCAAAACCTTTTATGAGTTTTTATTATGGTCTAATAAATATTTCAGTTATGAAAATCCTTATTACTGATATTTATTGCATATTATTTATGATTTAATTAAATTTATATGTTACTAATAAAGTATGTTATTAGTTTGGAGCTAGATAATCATTGATATTTATTGCGTATCATTATGAATTGATTAAGAATTCAATTTGTAAGTCACTTGCATGCATTAAATTTTTATTACACAATGAAGCATGTATTCTTAATGCATTTAGTTAGAAACTCATATGCTTGATGACGTGCTATAAATTCATAATTTATTGTGGTTATCATTCATATTAAATAATAATCTCTAATAATTGATTACTAGATTATGTTAAGAAGATTAATTGTTTATTTTGATAACTTATGTGGTTATTTTGAATAAAATTATGGTATAAATGCTAATAATAATCATTTAATCATGTATGAGTTATTTATTATTTAATCATTCAATAAATATTTTGCTAATGTGGGGTTTTCAGTTTTAAAGAGATTTCAAATTTTTAGTTATTAAACTTTGGATAATAATGATGTGAGTTTTGTTGTTATTTCCATGAGTTAAAAAAAAAACTCAACAAATTAAAGCATTAATATTTTGTGGAGTTATTATTAATGTGTTAAAATGTTTCTTAATGTAGGGGTTTTCTTTATATTATGGTTGTTAATATTTTTATAATATTTTGAGAAAAAAAAGTGATGTTTGGATTATTATTAACTTTTTGTGCATGAATTTAAAAATATTATGTTTTAAGAAATTTTAAGGTTTTTGTTATTGGATATTTCACATTAACATTCTAAGCTTCACTTATATTATTTTTATGCACTCCAACATTGTTTTGTAAGTGTTAATATTATGTAATTAAAAAATTGCTAGTGGAAGCAATTATCAAATATAGAGGACAAGTTCTCAAGGATGAAATCAAGTAGAGTGCAAAATTTATGAAAAATTTTAGCATGCTATTTAATTAATTGATTAAATTGTCGAGGGGGATGTACTTAAGCCCGAAGGGAGTCACCAAGGGTAGTAACCCAACCTCTGTGATTGAAGATTCCATGAAGAAGGTTCAATAAGTAGAAATAATCCGTATTGCGTGACTTGTTGAGCACAACTATATTGACATATCTTAGAGGATATATGATCATGCTCATCCTTGTAGTAAATTGTTTGTTGCATGTGAAGTTAGGAAGGATATTTATCTTGAATGAGTCCAAAGGCTAGATACTCTTGCAAGGCATAGGTCACATATACATTTTAAGGATTCACCTAAGTGAGAGCGTCGTGAGGGCTGCGACCGTAAGAATTGGATTGTTTTATATAACGCTCATGAGAATCAAGATTAAGCGCATGGCCATTAATAGTACTAACCTGCCAAAACCATGTTTTTGTTGATATTATGTGTGATAGTTTGAAGTTTAGTTAAGAAATCGAGTTCAAGACTTTGTTTACTTAGGTTTCTCAAATAGATACTATCAACACTAAGTGTAGGTTTAAACCTGAAAGGTACTTATACCTATTGCATAATAGAAGGTTGCTCTTTATATATAGTTTTTGTTTTATGAGTATTTTTATCTAAATATTTTATTTTATAAAGCTTTAAAGTTTTAAACCTTTTGTGGGGGATTGTTGGAAATAAAAGGTTCAAAATAAGCTTTACGTCATGAATTATAAAATTTATCTTGAGATTAATTTCATAAGTTACAAATATAATAAAAATATGAGTTAGAATAATTATTATTTGTAACGTTCATATTTTTATTAAGAGCTTATGACTTGGGAGTTACAATAATTAATTTGTAAGTTACCTAAGTTATGAAATTAATAAAGGAGTCTCATAGTTCTAACATTGGAATGAGAATATGCTTTGACTCTTTTCTATGTTTTGAGCAACTGCGACATATGGGGATATATTATTTTTTCTGGGTAATTGTACTCATCGAAAAAATGGGGTGTAAGCACTAGATTGTATCTTGAAACCTTTGAATACGAATATGACCCGTCCGAGAGAAGGACTCTTTGGCTTTAGGACAATTAATGCTTTTAATATGTCTTCCAAGTACTTGAACCTTACATTTCTCATCTCTTTTCTACTTTAGATATGCTATTTAATTTTCTATATTATTGTTTTTTATGATATTTTTGTTGTTTTATTTATTATATTTAAATTTATTATAAATATTCCCAACACTTCCTTCTTCCATAATACCTTCTTGTTGTTTGTCTCTAAGCCTCTGTGCTTAGACAAAGCCATTGGGAGAAAATGGTTGTAGATTTATCTGTTTATATTTATAGTATGGATAGTATGGTGGTGATTCTCCATAAAAAAAAATACGATCTCGAATTCTAAGTTCTGACCAAAAGGCCATTGATGCTCCAGGCGCTGATTCTAAAGTCGCGAAACTTACCCGAGAATGAGAGACGAGAGATTGGTCGAATGATGGGTAAGATGGTAGAAATTGAGTAAGCCAAAGAGGGGCCCAGAGGTGGAGGAGGACAGGAAGGCAGAGCCAGAGGAGAAGAACGAGCAGAAAGGGACCAATAAATTTTGCAAATCTTCTTTTTTATAGCGCATAAATTAATAAAGGGACCAATAAATTTTAAATATTTCAACTTAAATAGAGAAGTACCACACTCTTAACATTAGAATTATCAAATAATCATTGATTCAATATTATTTGTTTCCACAATTTCCTTGCTTTTCATTTTTTTTTCAATAGAATTCACCAAAATTTCAAATTAACACACACACACACAAATGCGCGCACACATATATATAGTAATTCTTATTTTCACTTCATGGAAATTTCTTCTTCACGATATGAAACTAAGCTATATTCTTAGATATCTAAATCATAACTCATATATAGAAATCAAATTTATATAAATAAGAAATTTTCAAATGTTTATATTATGGAAATTTCTACTTCATCATGATATAAACATTCTTTGGCATTACTAGAGTGGTGTTGGTTAGGTTAACGAAAGAGATAACGGATTCAAAAAGTAAAACATAAAAATGAAGACTTTGAATTTTACTAATGGAATGACGTTTTAAATGTTGATCGAATTTCTTATTTTGGAACACATGCACTTTACTCTCATAATAAACACTCATTTTCTCATCCTAAACCTTATCAAAAACAGTATCAATAATTCTATCCTTCGATCTGTTTCTTGTGTGACAGAGCGTGTGATCGGTGCCATGGAGCAACTTGATCATCACAACCCTGCAGATCCATCAGTTGCTTTGATCGTCGGAGTCACAGGCATGGTAGGCTTGAGCTTGGCGGAAGCTCTAAACGATCCAACAACACGAGGACGCCCATGGAAAGTGTATGGCGCTGCCAGGCGCCCTTTGCCAACTTGGTTCTCTCCTTCTCTCCTCCATCACTTCATCAATTTTGATGCCTTGAACTCTGACGATACAATTGAGAAACTCTCCCCAATTGCCCATGAAGTCACCCATGTCTTCTGGGTTGCCCTCCAGGTTGTTGAACACGAAGAAGGCAACATCACCATCAACTCAACCATGCTTAGAAATGTGCTCGACGCTCTAATCAACTCAGCTACAGAAACTTCACCTCTGCGCCATGTCACTTTGCAAACCGGGACAAAGCACTACATGGGTCCGATCTTCGATCCTTCACTTGCAGGCAAACTCGTCGGCCATGAGCCACCCTTCAAGGAAGACTACCCTAGGCTTCCTTATCCAAATTTCTACTATGCACTAGAAGACCTTGTAGCCTCATATTCACCAACCTTAACACATTCCATTCATCGATCATCTATCATAATTGGTGTTATGCACAAGCGGAAACGATAACCAACAGAACAACCAAATGCACAACCACAACTATGCCAGATAATTGAATATAATAGCAATTAAAGAGGCAACCAATCAACCACAATGCAGAAATAGAATACACACCAGGATTTAACGAGGTTCGGTATAAGTACCTACGTCCTCGGGCGCCGCTGAAGAAACTTTCCACTATCTTCAAAGAGAATTACAAACTTTTGGGCTACAATACAAATTCCACAACTATTGGGCCAAACTGCAATTACCCAAATAGTTGGGTCAAACTATAATTACCCAAACAATTGGGTAATACTACAAATACTCAAAATAAAAGGGGGAAAAACAAATATTACAAACTTTAAGGTCCTTACGGAAAGGCCCTTAAACTATGAGGTCTTATTTGCGAGACCTTACAACTTTAAGGGGGTAGAGAATATTTTTCTTGGGACACTTAATAATTTTCCATATGGCTTATTTTATAAGAGCCATATGAAACCCACACTTCACAAGTTACCGATGTGGGATCCTAAAATTGCATATGAGCCAAATAATTAACAAATCTCCACCTTGGCGAATATGCCAACCCACCACAAAACTCTTCTTTTTCCCATATTCTCTATCACAACTGCAACGCCTCCAAATGCGCCCAATGGCGCGGTCAAACTCGTACAATGTTGATCAAGTCCAAACAATGACTGAACTTGATCACTGTCACAACCTTAGTCAACATATCTGCGGGATTCTCGGCAGTCTCAATCTTCTGAAGTAAGATTCTTCCTTCATCAATGATCTCCCGCACAAAGTGATACCGAACATCAATATGCTTCGTACGAACTTGGAACACTGGATTCTTCGCTAAATGGATAGCACTCTGACTGTCAGAATAAAGACTAATCTTCTTCTGCCCAATTCCCAATTCATCCAGCAATCCCTGTAACCAAATAGCTTCCTTCACAGCCTCTGTCATTGCATATACTCTGCCTCTGTAGTAGACAAAGCCACTGTAGACTGTAAAGTAGACTTCCAACTCACTGGTGCTCTTGCAAGAGTAAACACATAACCGGTTGTGACCGACGTTTATCCAAATCACCAGCATAATCTGAAATCAACATAACAATAAGCATACTGACCACATGTATCATCCCTCTCAAAGACTAAAGCTAACATCTACGGTTTTCAACAAATACCGTAGAATCCATTTCACTGCTTGCCAATGTCCTTTACCAGGATCATGCATATACTTGCTCACAACTCCAACTGCATGTGAAATGTCGGGTCTGTACACACCATAGCATACATCAGGCTACCAACTGCATTAGCATACGGAACTCGAGACATATACTCTCGTTCCTCATCTGTACTAGGAGATAAAGATGCACTGAGCTTCATATGAGAAGCAAGTGGGGTACTTACAGGTTTAGACTGCTCTGTAATGCCAAACCGCTGTAATACCTTCTTCAGATACTGCTTCTGAGTCAAACAAATCTTGCTTCTTCCTCTATCTCTGCTAATCTCCATGCCAAGAATCTTCTTAGCTTCACCCAAATCTTTCATCTCAAACTCTCGATTCAACTGAGTCTTCAACTTTGCAATTTCTTCGACATTCGTCGAAGCTATCAACATATCATCAACATACAAGAGTAGATAAATGAAAGAACCATCATGTAGCCTATGAAAATACACACAATTATCAAATTTGCTTCTTGTGTACCTCTGACCCATCATAAACCGATCAAATCGCTTATACCACTGTCTGGGAGATTGCTTCAAACCATAAAGCGATCTTTTCAGTTTACAAACCAAGTTTTCCTTACCAGCAACTCTGAATCCCTCTGGCTGAGTCATATAGATTTCCTCTTCCAAGTCACCATGTAAAAATGCAGTTTTTACATCAAGTTGAACTAGTTCCATATTCATCTGAGCTACCAAGGCCAACAAAATTCTAATGAAAGAATGTTTCACAACTGGAGAAAATACCTCATTGTAGTCAATTCTTTCCCTCTGATCGTAGCCTTTAGCTGCCAACCTTGCCTTGTAGCGGACGTCATTCTTGTCAGGAAATCCATCTTTCTTTGCATATACCCATTTGCACCCAATTGCCTTTTTACCCTTCGGTAGTTGAGCTAGCTCCCAAGTTTCATTCTTCTGAAGAGACTGCATCTCTTCTCTCATAGCTGTCTTCCACTCATCAACTTCAGAACATCTGACTGCCTCTCTATAAGTGGAAGGAACATCAGCATCTACAATTGGAAGTGCATAGGCCACAATATCAGCAAATCGAGCAGGACTGTGAATCTCACGTCTTGGCCTATTAACTGCAATAGATTCTTGTTGCTGTAGAGGTTCCTGAGTAGAACCTTCTCCATCATCTCCCAAATCTCCCTCTGTCACAGGAGTACCATCATCTGTCTCAATAGATCTAACTGGGTTCAATGTCGTCGTTTCAAACTCCACCTGCTGCTGAGTATGCTCCACCTGCTGCGGAGTACCATTCACCTTTGTCTGGTTTTTTGATTTCTTCAACATTGAAGACTCATCAAATGTCACATCTCTGCTGGATACAATCTTCCTCGAACTAGGACACCATAGACGATATCCTTTCACTCCCGAAGCAAATCCCAAGAAAATCGCTTTCTTGGCTCTAGGATCCAGCTTAGATTCTTTCACATGATAATATGCAGTGGAACCAAAAATATGTAAAGAATCATAATCAGAAACAGGTTGTCCAGACCATACCTCCAATGGAGTTCTATCACCAATAGCAGCTGATGGTAGACGATTAATGAGATGACACGCATAAGTCACAGCCTCAGCCCAAAACTCTTTGCCCAACCCAGCATTGGACAACATACACCGAACTGTCTCCAGCAATGTCCGGTTCATGCGTTCTGCCACCCCATTCTGCTGTGGTGTACCTCTACAGTAAAATGACGTACAATACCTTCATTTTGACACAATTTCAAAAACTGATCACTACAATACTCACCACCATTATCTGTTTTGAGATGCTTGATCTTCTTACTAGTTTGTGTCTCAATCACCTTTTTCCATTTAAGGAAAGCACTAAGTACATCATCTTTTGATTTCAAACAGTACACCCAAGTTCTTCTGGAAAAGTCATCAACAAAAGTAACAAAGTAGTGCCTACCTCCAATCGATGCTGTTTTGGTAGGTCCCCACACATCTGAGTGAACATAATCAAGAATACCCTTGGTATTGTGAACAGCGGTGCCAAATTTTACTCTCTTCTGCTTTCCCAGAACACAATGCTCACAGAAATCCAGCTTGCAGGTCTTTGCACCTTTCAATAAGTCTCGTTTCACTAAACTGAATAAGGCTTTCTCACCTGCATGTCCCAAACGCATATGCCACAGTCTCGTAATCTCTGAATCTGCATCATTATCAGAAACCGTAGCCGCTGATCCAGTAACTGTACTACCATTATAGTAATATAAGTTGTTCATCCTAGTGCCTTTCAATACCACAAGAGCGCCTGAAGTGACCCTCAAAATACCATCTCGAATAGATATACCACAGCCTTTAGATTCCAAGGCTCCCAAAGAGATGAGAATCTTCTTCAACTTCGGTACATACCGAACATCTGTCAGAACTCTAGTCAGTCCATCATGATTCTTCAATCGGATCGAACCTATCCTAGCAGTATGGCAAATATCATCATTGCCCATATACACAACTCCACAATCAAGCTGTTCAAACTGAAAGAACCAATCTCGATGTGGACACATATGATAAGTACAACCCGAATCCATAATCCACTCATCAGAAGTAGAAGTGGATGGATGACCAACTAGACATATATCTGAATCACTATCATCCTCACGCTCAACAACACATGCATCAGAAACAGCCTTGCCCTTATCTTTCTTTTTCAACTTAGGACAATCTTTCTTCCAATGCCATTTCTCACGACAAAAGGCACACTCATCTTTTCCTAATCTACCCCTCGACAAAGATTTTCCCCTTTTTCCTGGTTTCCTACTATGACTACGCCCTCTCACTGTCAATGCATCTACTGACTCATCCCTATGTTCCCTTTGATCTTTCTTACGAATTTCATAATTCAACAAAGCTGAACAGACTTCTTCAAAAGACAGTTTATCTTTCCCATGGATAAGAGTAATGCATAAATGATCTAATTCATCCGGAAGTGAGCAAATCAATAGCATAGCCTTAATCTCATCTTTGAATGTTTCATCTAAGTTTAACAAATCAGCAATTAACTTATAAAACTCATCAATATGAGAACTGATGCTCGTACCTGGTTTCAACTGGAGACGGAACAATCTCTTCAATAGATACAGCCGATTCTCATTACTTTTCTTCATATATTTGTTCTCCAGCGCCTTCCACAGTTTGCTTGCAGATGTCTCCTTAGTGAACGGATACTTTTGTTCTCTACATAAGCAAGAGCGAATCAACCCACAAGCTTTTATATTAAGCCTGTCCCAATCCTTGCACTGATATCTTCTGGTTTTGTTTCTTCCAGAACAATATCCAAATCCTGCTGATACAACCCGTCCAACACCTCACTCTGCCATAAGCCGAAATTATTTCGGCCATCAAATTTTTCAACATCTATTTTTGCATTTGTCACAGTCACTGTCTTCTCAGATACAGTAGACGATGAAGCCATTACTACCTCTCACAAATAAGCTCGATACACAAATCACCAATAACCAAGCTCCAAACAAACTATTATATTCAATAACTAGCAATCCAAAATCAACAGCCCAGAATAGTAGCAAGTGCTTCAATGAAATAGCCACTAACTACCCAAAACCTTCGGCTCTGATACCAATTGTTATGCACAAGCGGAACGATAACCAACAGAACAACCAAATGCACAACCACAACTATGCCAGATAATTGAATATAATAGCAATTAAAGAGGCAACCAATCAACCACAATGCAGAAATAGAATACACACCAGGATTTAACGAGGTTCGGTATAAGTACCTACGTCCTCGGGCGCCGCTGAAGAAACTTTCCACTATCTTCAAAGAGAATTACAAACTTTTGGGCTACAATACAAATTCCACAACTATTGGGCCAAACTGCAATTACCCAAATAGTTGGGTCAAACTATAATTACCCAAACAATTGGGTAATACTACAAATACCCAAAATAAAAGGGGGAAAAACAAATATTACAAACTTTAAGGTCCTTACGGAAAGGCCCTTAAACTATGAGGTCTTATTTGCGAGACCTTACAACTTTAAGGGGGTAGAGAATATTTTTCTTGGGACACTTAATAATTTTCCATATGGCTTATTTTATAAGAGCCATATGAAACCCACACTTCACAAGTTACCGATGTGGGATCCTAAAATTGCATATGAGCCAAATAATTAACAATTGGCGCATCCTCAAGAAGCGTCTACAATACACTGCTCACTTTATCAGTCTATGCCGCCATTTGCAAGCACCAAAAGCTGCCTTTTTTGTATCCAGGTAGCAAGTACACATGGGAGCATTTCTGTGACATGACGGACGCTCGTGTGCTGGCTGAGCAACAAATATGGGCGGCTACTGATCGTAAGGCGAAGAATCAAGCGTTTAACTGCACCAATGGCGATGTTTTCACATGGAAGAGCTTGTGGAGAGTGCTGTGTGAAGTGTTTGAGGTTGAGTTTGTGGGGTTTGATAAGACGGAAAGGTTTGATTGGGTTGAAATGATGAAGGATAAGGGAAGTGTTTGGGATGAGATTGTGGAGAAACATGGGCTGTACAAGACCAAGATGGAGGAGATCACTTGCTTTGAAGCTGTAATAGCTGTGTTGAATTTTGATTTCCAACATGTTTGTAGCATGAACAAGAGTCGGGAATTTGGGTTTCATGGGTTTGCTGACACGTTGAAGAGTATCAAAATTTGGGTGAAGAGACTGAGGAACATGAAAATTATACCATCCTAATTAAGCTTTCCTAAAGGCTCTCCTCACACATAAAAATGCTTGATCAACTTTACTTTATGCTAATAAACAGATCGAGTACAATGTTTTCTTGTCAAATAAGAGTGTATGAATTATATGGAATAATTTGGTTGTTTATGTAATAATATATTTCTTGTTGTATATTGAGTAAATTGTGTGGGAAAGCTCCACCAGTCACGTTTTCTTCTCTACTCAAGTCTCCTACAAGTGACAAGTCACATGCCACGTGTAAACTACATAACTTAAACAATATACCACTCAACTTCTTATATTATTCCACGCAATTTATTAATTTATAAAGCCAAATTTGATTGGCTTATGCGGAAGGCTTATTCGGTGGAGAATTTCTAAAAATGGGCAAGTTTTGCATGGCTTGGGTATTCGGGTTGAAGGCTTGGGAAAGCTTAACAAGATATTTATGTGTCATTATCCTCACCCACATATTTCTCTTTCTTTCAATTTCATCCTTCTTGTAGCATTTAGGTAGTTTATATAATGTTTCTATATTTGTTACGTACATCTCAGGATTTTGATCTTCTAGTTTTAAATTTTATTAAGTAATTAACAGACTTATGATTGTTAGTTAATAAAAATAAATATGATGAAAGAAATAAATCTTTATCTTTTATACATTAATTAGAACATATGTATCAACATCTTTAACTCAATAATTTCATATAAGAGAAGAGGACTTCTAAGAGTGCGATTGTTTTTTTATCTAAAATTTTAATAGTTCTGAATATAAAAATTTGAATGGTAAGGTTTTTTTTTTTTTTTTCAATATCTGAATTGAAATGTTTGAAAATCCATGGTTGGACAAATATATATATATTTATATATATTTTTTCACTTATGATTTTATTTTATAGTACAATTATTTGCATACCAAAACTTATTATCAATTTAATTTATTTAAATGTATATAAGTGGACAAAGAAGTTTTTTTTAATAAAAGAATTTGATTATAGATAAGCTAAGTGATACCATAAAATAAATTTAAAAATATAGAGAACGATAATATAAAATTAGAAATAAATAATAGAATTTCAAAATTAAAAAATTAGACTATGTATAAATTGATCATAAATGAATTTTTTAAGGGTATTTAAAAAAATTAGAGGAGTAATAAATGATTCAAACATTTGCATTTAGATAAAAGCTAAAATTTTTAATTTTTTTCATTAAGACGAAAATGTTTTAAATTAAGTTTTAAGTTAAAAAAATAAATATCATGAAAAGATCTGAAGTGTCAGAATAAGTTAACTTCAAACTTTAATAAAAAAAAAATAAAACCCTAAGCCTTAAATCTCCCGATACAACTAAATCTCATTTGAATTAATGCCTCGGTGAATATCTTGACTACATAGCAAGAAATAGTTTTGCTTATAGATATGCTGTAATTACATATCAATAGCCATCAATAACTTAAACTCTGAAAAAATCATAAATTAAAAGGTTAATAATAAAATTTAGGATATGTATCTGTTCTTCATAAATAGAAAGTGTATTATTAATCTTTTTGTTGTCACAAGCATGTCAAAAATAAGATTAACTAATTATGTAAATGGTATTGATCTATTAATTATTAGTAGATTAGGTTGTTTATTATGATTAATATTAAGAGGTTCCTACTTTTTTATGACGTGTGGTTGTGAAATGAGTACTCATTAATTATTCACTAAAATGGAATTTTCTTTTTCAGATATTCTACATGGAAAAAAAAAAAAAGATCTAACGTGATGATGAACAACACTAGCTTAACTAGCTAAAAGCAATTTCTCTGCTTGGGTAAATAAAAATTTTATCAAATTAAAATGTGGGCTTGACTAAGAATAGCAGCAGATAAAGGAAATGAATGAGAACTTTCAAGGAAAATTCTGGGCTCTAGCTCAACTGGGGGAAGTAACTGTTTATAAAATTTAAGGGCTCAGACCCAATCAACATTGAACAAGCTGATTCGATTCAGCACCCATCTCCCATTTCACGACTAGCCCCCATTCCTTATTTATTTTGGATAAAACTGTTATTTTATAGATTTTTAATTCATTAAAAAATTTTAATAAGCAATTATATGAAAATTTATATATATTAACATATTAATTTACTAAATATTTATTATGAATTAATGTTTATTATGCACTAATCGAACATCAGGAGCAAACAATCTGTAAATTTTATAGATAGCATCTATTCATCAAATTTTGAATATGGAAGAAAAAAGCTTGCAATGTGTCATTATCTGGGAAAGGACATTATTGCAACTGCCACAATGAAACTTCTATTATTTTTCTTGTTTTCTTAAGTTTCAAATAATCATCTTTGCACTATGAAAAAGAAGATTTGCAAATTCTTCAATGACTATCGGAAGCTGAAACTTGAAAGGCCAGAAGTGAAATGCATAGAAGACGTTAAAAAATAAAAAATTTAGTTGATATAGGATGCGAGATCGTGCTGTGGCTGGACCTTGCCTCTTTATTTCTTTATTATATTTTTGTCCTTTCGAAGATTGAAGATGGGCTAACGAGGAAATAAATAAATAGGCCGAATAGCACAACTCAGTAAATAAATTCTTGTTTGAACTTTCTGTTTTTGGCTGTCGCACACAAGTAAGTTTGTGAAAGAAAAGTTAATAAATAATTTAATTAATTAAGAGATTTAAATAGAATTGTAGTAAAGGAAATTCTCAGATAACTTTTAGGTCTTTAAGACTAATATTTTAACAGCTAAATTTAATTAGCATTCGTTTGCCATTTGTTTTAGAGATGGAGTAATATAATATTTACAGCTCATTTATAATCAATTTATTTTACAATCTAAGTTGATAAATTATTAGTGGATGGATAATTATCATGTTATATAATTTAATTTCTTTTATTTATTTTTATTTTTAATTTATCTAGTGATATTGCAATTTAAATAGTAAAAAATATTGATTATAGATGAGTTATACGTGTAATATTACTCTTTATAAATGTAAATGTTAGTTTTCACTAAAATAACAGATTAAGGTCTATTAAAAATTTCTGGATTTAGGCATTCGTAACCCAAACTTAAATGGTCGGGAAATATCCTTGAGCGTCTGTTAATTATTTCAGGCTTTAAGGGTGTTAATGTAATTTTCCATAGTTAATTTTGATAATGACCAATATTTTCTTTGATCGTCTGCTCAAATTCAATATTAAGAGATAAAAATACGCTTCTAGATAAGATACTAGAAAACACTTAAGCACCAGCCGGCAAGGTGACGAGGCTAATCAATACAAACGAGCCTTATTTATCACCTTTGACAAGCTGCTTTGTATCTAACGAGCAAATAATCATCTTAGACGAAGCATGCTTTTGAACTCGGTGGTATCTTTGTAATTTATTTCGATACACCTAATCAGCGTTGTCCATCAACGTATGCAACTATTTTTGTGGAATGATATAGTTGTCATTGGAGATTCAACTTGGCTACTAGGGAGATTATTATAAGAAATTATTTATTTTGCTAATAAATTTAAAATATGCCTCCAATTTTATGATTTTGTCCGCAGTACCGCCGGCAAGAGTCTCTGATTAGTTACTAGACTGGTTTTGGTTTGATGAAAGAGATGATAATGGATGCAAAAGTAAAATAGATAATTTATAGGTCTTTGACTTAATTATTGGAATGACTTAAAAATGTTTCAGTATCAAATTTCTTTTTTCATAGATAAGCTGGAGCTACTCTTTTCTGTGCTTGTTTGTTGTGTGGCAGGGTGGTGTTCGGTGCAATGGAGCAGCAAGATCAGAACCCTGCATATCTACCACAATCAGTTGCTTCGATCATCGGGGTCACAGGCATGGCACGCTTGAACTTGGCAGAAGCTCTAAACGATCTATCAACACCAGGCCATCCATGGAAAGTGTATGGAGCTGCAAGGTGGATATTGCCAACTTGGTTCCCCCATTCTCTCCTCCATCGCTTCATTTCCTTCGATGCCTTGTACTCTGTGTTGGGGATGCAGTGCAAACTCAGAACAGAATTTGGGAGAAAAATAACTTGTATTAACAGAGAAAATTCAATATACAAGAATTACACAAAAACTCCCCTAAACTAATCCTGAAGCTCTCCTGGCTCTCTCTCACTCTCAAAACTCTCTGGTTCTGGAACCTGGACTCTCTCTGGAATCTCTCTGATGCATAATCAAGGCAGAATTCGTCCCATATTTATAGGGAAATTCTGCATGAAAATTCAACCAAGTTAGGCCACCTAACTTTGACATACAATATGGAAGGTGCCTAACTTTGACAATTAATTTAATCACATGGGAGGGATTCTGGAAGCCTCATGCTGTCATGCATGAGCTCATCAATTCTCCCCCTCCATCCCATGTGAAAGGGAGTAACAACAAAAGTAATTAGATAGCTTCTAATCCAACTATGTCTCTGCATAGTTCTAGCTTGTCTCTGGTGACTACCTTTGTTAACATGTCCGCTGGATTCTCCTTTGTATGAATCTTCACAAGCTTCAACAGTTGCTTGTCCATCACTTCACGTATCCAATGATAGTGAATGTCGATATGCTTCGTTCGAGAATGGTACACTGAATTCTTGCTCAAATCCAGAGCACTTTGACTATCACAGTGTACTTTGTACTCCTTTTGCTCGATCCCAAGTTCTTGGAGAAACCGCTTCAACCACAACATTTCTTTTCTAGCTTCCGCTGCGGCAATGTATTCTGCCTCTGTCGTGGATAGCGCAACACACTTCTGCAGTCTTGACTGCCATGATACAGCTCCCCCTGCAAAAGTGTAAACAAAACCTGATGTAGATTTCCTACTGTCAGGATCTCCGGCCATATCTGAATCTGTATAGCCTTCCAAGATTGGATCAGCTCCCCCGTAACACAAGCATATCTTCGAGGTACCTTTAAGGTATCTGAGAATCCACTTGACTGCCTCTCAATGTTCTTTCCCTGGATTGGAAAGAAATCTGCTCACGACTCCTACAGCATGAGCAATATCTGGCCTTGTACACACTATGATATACATCAAACTTCCTACAGCAGAAGAATAGGGCACCAACGCCATGTCCTTTATCTCTTTCTTGGATGAGGGACATGATCTCTTGCTTAGCTTGAAATGATTAGCCAGTAGTATACTAACTGGCTTAGCACCATCCATGTTGAACCTTTGAATCACCCGTTCAACATATTTCTCCTGAGACAGCCATAATTTCTTTTGTTTCCTGTCTCGACGAATGTGCATCCCCAAGATTTGCTGAGCTGGTCCCAAGTCCTTCATATCGAAGGTTTTTGAAAGTTCCTTCTTCAGCTGCTTTATTTTTGTTGCATCCTTTCCGACGATCAACATATCGTCCACATATAGCATGAGTGTAACAAAGTCTCCACCTGGAAGTTTCTGGAAGTAGACACACTGGTTTGCAGCGGTTCTTTTGTACCCATGACTCACCATGAATGAGTCAAACTTCTTGTACCATTGCCTTGGTGCTTGTTTGAGGCCATACAAGCTCTTTTTGAGCTTGCACACGAGGTGTTCTTTTTCTTGAACCTCGAACCCTTCTGGCTGCTCCATATAGATTTCTTCATGCAAGTCTCCATGAAGAAATGCTGTCTTCACATCCATCTGTTCAAGCTCCAAATCAAGACTTGCTGTCAATCCGAGGATGATGCGGATTGAGGACATTTTTACTACCGGTGAAAAGATTTCATCAAAGTCAATTCTTTTCTGCTGAAGGAATCCTTTTACGACCAATCGGGCTTTGTGCTTCACCTTTCCTGTTCCATCTTTCTTGAGCTTGAATACCCACTTGTTCTTCAGTGCCTTCTTTCCATCTGGGAGCTCGACCAGTTCATAAGTTTTGTTCTTCTCAAGAGAATTCATCTCATCTCGCATTGCATGCAGCCATCATTCTTTGTCTGGATGAGATAAAGCTTCATGAAAGCTTTCTGGCTCCCCCTCATCAGTAAGCAGTGTATACTCTGATTCCGGATATCTCCTTGATGGAATCCGACCTCGCTCAGATCGTCGTAACTGAGGTTCTTCATTTCCAGGAGGTACAGCAGCTTCTATGGGTGATTGTGGCTCCCCCGGCTCAGCAATCTCTTCATTTTCCTCCTTCTGATCTGCTTCTGGAACTTCATTTGGTACCTTGTCATTTCCTGTAGTATTTGGTGTTGGGGTAGAATCTGCAACAATATCTGGGGCACTGCTAGTGGGATTTTTAGATATTGTTGTCTTTTCAGCGTCTTCATATGTTTGGTCTTTGTGAAATACGACATCTCTACTCCGGATGACTTTCTTTTCTTTGGGATCCCATAATCTGTATCCGAATTCTTCATCTCCATAACCGATGAAGATACATGGAACAGTTCTTGCATCGAGCTTCTGTCTGAGCACCTTGGATACATGTACGAGGGCTAAACAACCAAACACTTTTAAATGATTATAGGAGGGCTTTTTATTTGACCATACCTTTTCTGGAATCTCGAAGTTCAGTGGTGCCGATGGTGCTCTGTTGATTAAGTAACAGGCGGTGCGAACTGCCTCCCCCCAGAATGGCTTGGGTAACTTAGCCAATCTGAGCATGCTTCTGACTCGTTCCATGATGGTTCGATTCATCCTCTTGGTCACTCCATTGTGTTGTGGTGTGCGTGGGACCGTTCTTTCATGTCGAATGCCATATCTCCGACAGTAAGCATTGAACTCTCTGGAGGTATACTCGCCTCCGTTATCTGATCGAAGGCATTTTAATTTCTTACCCGTTTCACGTTCTACCATGGCATGAAACTCTTTGAACTTCTCCAGAACTTCATCCTTCGTCCTGAGGAAGTACACCCACACTTTTCGAGATGCATCATCAATAAAGGTTAAGAAATACCTTTTGCCGCCTAAGGACTCGACTTCGAGAGGTCCGCATACATCACTGTTTACTAGCTCCAATAACTTTGATTTTTTCACTGATAAGGAGCTGAATGACACCTTCCGTTGTTTCCCGTACAAACAATAGTCGCAAGGATGAGGCGCTGCATCCTTGGAAACAGTGATCAGCTTCTTTTTCTGAAGAGTTGATAAACCCTTCTCACCCATGTGACCGAGCCTTTTATGCCACAAATCCAGAGGTACCATGTGCTCTACTACATGAAGGCTCTCTCCGTTTATCTTTACATGAGTCCTGTAAAGATTGTCACATAATTTACCTCGAGCAACCACCATGACCCCTTTCAACATCTTTCATGTACCATTAGTGAAGCAGCTCTCATAACCTTGCTGATCAAAGGCTTTTACTGAGAGCAAGTTGAGTCGAAGATCTGGCACATGACGAACGTCCTTCAAAGTTATTTTGCATCCGACGTTTGTTTAGAATTGAATATCACTAATTCCCATGATTTTGGCGGTGCTGTTGTTTCCCATCTTCACTATCCCAAAGTCTCCTGCTTTGTACGTGGTGAAGATTTCTCTGCAAGGAGTGACGTGGTAGGAAGCTGCTGTGTCAATTACCCATTCTACTCCTTGGTCTGCTATGTGGAAGCACGTCTCTTCTGCACAGATGGTCACATCTTCTACCACTGCAACTCGTGGCTCGTCGCTATTTTGTGCTTGTGAACTCTCCTGGTTCTGCTTCTGAAGACTGCGGCAATTTCTCTTCATGTGACCCTCTTTGCCACAGTGATAGCATTTGTAGGTGGGTCTCCGCCCATCTGTCGACCTGCCCCTTCTGTTTGTTGATCTGCCTCTGCTTTTGCTTCTACCTCTTCTCTAGTCTTCACCTCGAGACTGTCTTCCCCGATTCTCCATGATGCAGGCTTCATCTTGATTGGCGCCTGCATCTTTTCTTCTTGCTTCCTCGTTCATTAAGGCATCCTTAATCATTGATAAGGTAAGTTTGCCTCCGGGTGCTGAATTACTGATGGAGACCACTAACGTCTCCCATGAATCTGGAAGGGAACTGAGAAGTAGAAGTGCTTGTTCTTCGTCTCTAAGCTGTAACTCGACTGCTATCAACTGATTCACCAAGTTTTGGAACTCACTTGTATGTTCTGCTACAGGAGTTCCGCTCTGCAACTTCAAGTTCACAAGCCATCTCATCAGGATGGCTTTGTTCCGTGCTGACTTGGCTTGATACGTACTCTCTAATTTTTTTCATAGAGTATATGCGTCTGTTTCTTTGGCTACATGGTGGAAGACACTATGATCGATTTATTGTCTGATCTGATCGATGCATTTTCTGTTAATTTTCTTCCACTCTACCTCTTTTTTTGTCTCAGGTCTCTGCCCTTCAAATTCTATAGGGTCATATAGATCCTTACAACTAAGGAGATCCTCCATCTTGGGTTTCCATAGTGTGTAGTTGGTAGCAGTCAATTTTAGCATGGCTCCGGATGATTCTTCCATTTTAGAATAATTAATTCACTAAAATAGAAATTGAATTTCAAAAATCCGAGCCCACCGTTACGTCCGGAACAGTCAAAAATGGTGGAATAGCCTCTTCCGGGGCTTAAAAATTCTTTTTATGCAATAAATACTAAACTTGGAAATTCTAAGGACTAAACTGAAATATCTTAAGGGCTAAACTGAAATTTCAGAAACTAAAGGGGGCATAATGTCATTCACCAGAACTACAGGGGCCAAACTGATATTCCTTAAGGACTGAAATATAAATTTTAGAAATTCAGGGGTCAAAATGTAATTTCCCGAATATTTGCTAACGTGGCCGATGACGTGGCTCTGACGTGGCGACACGTGGCTAATGACATGGACTTGCTGACGTGGCAGATGATGTGGCAAAAGTGCGTTGACGTGGCTGATGACGTGGTCGTCTTCAACCTCTGGATGGCGCGTGCGGCGCGTGAGGCGAGTGAAGCGCACTCGCGGTTTAGCAGGTCGGCGCGTGAGGCGTCTCTGGACGTCGGATCGATCGCCGAAAAATTACAGAACGGTCAGGACGACGTCACGAACACACTGGACACTTCAAATTCGAAATTCGAATACTTTCCGAAAAATCGAAATTTTCCAGAAACAGGGGACGAATTTTCTCTGAATTTTTCTCTCTGTTCTGACGTTCCAGGAGCTCAACGAGGCTATGATACCACTTATTGGGGATACAGTGCAAACTCAGAACAGAATTTGGGAGAAAAATAACTTGTATTAACAGAGAAAATTCAATATACAAGAATTACACAAAAACTCCCCTAAACTAATCCTGGAGCTCTCCTGGCTCTCTCTCACTCTCAAAACTCTCTGGTTCTGGAATCTGGACTCTCTCTGGAATCTCTCTGATGCATAATCAAGGCAAAATTCGTCCCATATTTATAGGAAAATTCTGCATGAAAATTCAACCAAGTTAGGCCACCTAACTTTGACATACAATATGGGAGGTGCCTAACTTTGACAATTAATTTAATCACATGGGAGGGATTCTGGAAGCCTCATGCTGTCATGCATGAGCTCATCACTCTGATGATACAATCGAGAACTCCGATGATTATGTTTTATTACTTAATTAAAGCCGTCCCATTTCAAAGAGAATTAATTAATTTCTGAGTTTCCTCTTGTTTGCATTGCAGGCAAACTTGTTAACCATGAGCCACCTTCAAGGAAGACTACCCTGGGCTTCCCTATCCAATTTCCTACTACGCATTAGAAGATCTTTTGGCCTCATACTTGCCAGCTTTAACTCATTCCATTCATCGCTCATCTATCATAATTGGCTCATCTTCAAGAAGCCTCCACCATATACTGGTCACTCTAGCTGTGTATGCCAACATTTGCAAGCACCAAAAGCTGCCGTTTCGGTACCCCGGTAGCAAAGACACATGGGAGCGCGTTTGCGATACGAGTGACGCTCGTTTACTTGCTAAGCAACAAATATAGGCGGCTACTGATCGTCCTAAGGCGAAGAAACAAGCGTTTAACTGCATCAATGGCGATGTTTAATTATTTTCACATGTAAAAACCTGTGGAAAGTGTTGTGTGAAGTTTTTGGGGTGGAGTTTGTGGGCTTTGATGAGACAGAAAGGTTTGATTTGGTGGAAATGATGAATGAGAAGGGAGGAGTGTGGGACGAGCCTGTGGAGAAAAATGGGCTGGAGAAGACCAAGATGGAGATCGCTAGCTTCGAAGCTATAAAAGCTGCGTTGAATTTTGAGTTTCAACATGTTTGTAGCATGAACAAGAGTCGAGAGTTTGGGTTTCATGGGATTGTTGATACGTTGAAGAGTATCAGATTTTGGGTGAAGAGATTGAGAGACATGAAAATTTTACCACCCTAAGCTTTCCCAAATGTTCTTCACATATATAAAAAGATTGATTAATTTAATTTATTTTTTACCGATAATAATTTTATAGCACGTTAAATTGTTTGAATTTAGATTATATAACTTAATTACATGTGAGGATTATTCATCTTCTAATCTTAAATTTATTAAGTAAATAAAAACTCGTGATTTGTTATTAATAAAAATACAAATAACGAAAGAAATAGGTAATGATCATACGTAAGTTAAAAGATACACATACACATATATGTCGGTATGTATTCCATGATCTTTAAAATAATAATTCAAAACAACTAATTATAGAAGAGGATTCTAAATCTCGAGACACAATTATAATCCTTTTAAATGGTTAAGTGTGCGTGTGTGTATATATATATATATATATATATATATATATATATATATATATTTCTTAACTTGATATGATTTACCCCAATTATCAGTGCTAGCTATTTGTAAAATCTCGGATGCTTTTACTAAAATGATAAACGAAGCAAGTCCTACAAATTAATATTTCTCTACATTTTTGTTGCGCAAGTCTGATAATGTATTCAAATTAAAAAAAAAAGTATCTAATTTTATACATTTACAAAGTCTTTAAATGAATATCTTAATAAAATATTTTTCTAAACTAATTCTTTTGCTTTCAATATTTATCTAGACTATATTGCATTTAAAACTCTTTAAATTTCAGTTCAATTTGAACTTTTCTTGAGATCCATGCGCCCATCTTAACTCAATCATAACAATAATAAAATAATTAAATAAACCAACAAACCTCTAACTTTTTCAGAAATTTCAGTTCAATTTGAAATTCTCTTGAGATTTATGTACCCATCTCCTGAAATTGGCTAGATATATTAGAAGAAAGAATAATGTTACACATCTATATAATTCATTTATAATCAATCTGTTATAAACCCGAGTTGATTAAATATTATTAAATAAATGATTACCATGTTATGCAATTTAAATTTCATCTCTTATTTTCATTTTTATTCATCCAGCATAAAAGTTGGTTATAATGAGTTGTTAATGTAACCTCCCTTAAAAAATTTCTCTATTTTATTATTATATTTTTCTCAATGTAAAACATTCTCAAAAGAGTTTCTAATTAATAGTACTACTAGAGGGGTTTAATTTGGTTAGGTTCGTGAAAGAGTTCATGGATTCAAAACGTAAAACATACAAATGAAGACTTTGAATTTTACTAATGGAATGACGCCTTAAACGTTTATCAAATTTCTTATTTTCAAACACATGCACTTTGCTCTTATAGATAAACACTCTTTTTCTCATCCTAAACCCTGTAAAAAAAAAAAACAATATCAATAATTCTATCTTTTGCTTTGTTTCTTGTGTGATAGAGCGTGTGATCGTGTCATGAAGCAACATGTTCATCACAACCCGGCGGATCCATCAGTTGCTTTGATAGTCGGAGCCACAGGCTTGGTACGCTTGAGCTTGGCAGAAGCCCTAAACGATCCATCAATACCAGGCCGTCCATGGAAAGTTTATGGAGCTGCCAGGCGGCCTTTGCCAACTTGGTTCCCTCCTTCTCTCCTCCATCACTTCATCTCCTTCGATGCCTTCAACTCTGATGATACAAACGAGGAACTCTCCCCAATTACTGATGAAGTCACCCATGTCTTTTGGGTTGCCCTACAGGTTGTTGAAAACGAAGAACGCAACATTACCATCAACGCAACCATGCTTAGAAACGTGCTCAATGCTCTAATCAACTCAACTACACAGACTTCACCCCTACGCCATGTCACGTTGCAAATGGGGACAAAACACTACTTGGGCCCAGTCTTCGATCCTTCACTTGCAGGCAAACTTACCCACCAGGAGCCATCGTTCCAGGAAAACTACCCCAAGCTTCCATACCCTAACTTCTACAACGCACTAGAAGACCTCGTGGCCTTGTACTTGCCAGCTTTAACTTATTCCATTCATCATCCATCAATCATAATTGGCACATCTGCAGGAAGTTTCCATAATACACTGCTTACACTAGCTGTGTATGCCAACATTTGCGAGCACGAAAGGTTGCCGTTTCGGTACCTGGGTAGCAAATACACATGGGAGCACTTCTGTGACATGAGTGATGCTCGTGTGCTTGCTGAGCAACAAAAATGGGAGGCTATTCATGATAACGCGAAGAATCAAACATTACAAGGAAGAGCATATGGAAAGTTTTGTGTGAAGTAGCATGAGTATGAGTGATTCTGGCCTATCAAGTAACCAACGAAGCCATTGAAGCTTTTGTGTAGTATCAACAATAACACGATATTCAGTCTCAGTACTAGATCATGCTATAACAGTTCGTTTCTTACTTCGCCAGGAAATAAGAGAGTCTCCTAAAAAAAAAGCAGAAGCCTGTAGTTGATCGTCGATCAGAAGGGTTACCAGCCCAATCAGCATCAGAATAGGTAGTCAATTGAGGTTTAGAATGAGCTGAAAAATGAAGTCCATGAAACAAAGTACCCTTGATATATCGAAGAATGTGAACAACAGCTGTGAAATGTGTGGATCGAGGAGCCGATAGAAATTGGCTAACAATGTGGACAGCATAGGCAATATCAGGTCTAGTAACAGTTAGATAGAAAAGACTGCCTACTAGTAGTTGATAAAGAGTTGGATCATCAAGGGGCGTCCCATCCCAAGAATTGAGTTTGGCATTAGGCCCTAAAGGAGTGTAAATCGTTCTATTATCACTTAACCCAACTCGAGCAAGTAGTTCAGAGGCATGTTTGGCTTGAGAGAGATAATACCCGTCATTATCAGAAGTAACCTCTAAACCTAGAAAATAGTTAAGATCACCGAGATCTTTCATCTCAAAGTGTTGACTAAGAAAATTCTTGAGTTTTGAAATACCAGTAATATCATCCCTTGTAATAATCATGTCATCCACATAAAGAAGAAGAAGAATGCTTCCTCTTGAGGTCTTGCGTACAAAAAGGGTAGAATCATGAGAACTAGAAGTAAAGCTAAATTTTCCAATAACAGAACTAAATTTGGCAAACCAAGCTCAGGGTGCTTGTTTGAGACCATATAGAGCACGAAGAAGCTTGCAAACCTTGTTTGAAGTATATGGATATCTTGGAGGTGGCTCCATATAAACATCCCCAGCAAGATCACCATTGAGGAATGCATTTTTAACATCCATCTGAAAAAGACTCCAATGTCGAATAGCAGCAACTGTGAGAAGACTTCGAACAGAGGTAAGTCAAGCAACTGGAGCAAATGTCTCCTCATAATCAATTCCATATTCTTGAGTATACCCTTTAACAACAAGACGAGCTTTGTAACGTTCAATAGAGCCATCAGATTTTGTCTTGATTTTGTAGACTCATTTACAACTAATCATAGATTTGTTAAAAGGAGGATCTACTAAGTCTCATGTATGAGTTTTTTCAAGAGCCTGTAATTCATCTGCCATTGCTTTCTGCCAATCAGGGTTAGTACTAGCTTCACGATAAGATTGGGGTTCATACAAGGAAAGAATGGTAGAAAAGCAATGATAATCTCTAAGTTTGACTGGAATTTCTTTTACCCGAGTGGAACGACAAAGGATAGGAAAAGATTCAAATTGATCAGGTTGTACATCAGATCCATCAGACATAACAGATCCATCAGTAGGCAATGTGGAATTATCAGGTGCATTTGAATGAGGCTCAGAAATCAAACCTTTATCAATGTCAACAGGGAACAATGAAACATAATGATCATTGAAGAAACGAGATTCAGAAATACAAGAGACTTCAAATTTGGACATCGAGGAGAACATTTTATGCTCCCAAAAAAGAACATGACAAGAAATATGAAGACGCTTGGAGACAAGATCCCAACATCTGTAACCTTTATGTTCAATACCATAGCCCAAGAAACAACAAAGATGAGCTCGAGGTTCTAACATGGTGCATTCAGGAGGTTGAAGAGAGACAAAACAAACATAACCAAATACCTTAAAAATATTGTAATAAGGAGGATTACTGAAAAGACGTTCATAGGATGAAACATTACCAATGATAGGAGAAGGTATACGATTGATTGTATAAATAGTTGTTAGTGCAGCTTTACCCCAAAAACGTTCTGGACATGAGGCAGAAGTTAAGAGGGTACGAACAGTTTCTAGTATATGCCTATGTTTCCTTTTGGCTCAACCATTTTGCTGAGATGTATACGGGTAAGAAAAATGAGAAACAATTCCCTTTTCTCGAAGCAACATTTGAAATTTGGAATCCATGTACTCCATGGCATTATCAGCACGAAAAATTTTGATTGATCGAGAAAATTGAGCTTTGACTATATTAACAAAGTCTCGATAGATGGTAGGTAATTCAGAGTTATTTTTCATGAGATATAACCATGTAAAGCGAGAATAGTCATCAACAAAAATAACAAAATATTTTAAACCAACAATAGTAAGATTTGGTGAAGGTCCCCAAATATCAGAATGAATAAGATCAAATGGAGCAACAGAAATAGATTCACTATTATTAAAAGGTAAAGCAGTTTGTTTAGCAAGTTGATATGACAAACAAGCAATATTTTCATCATAAACTATACCTAACAAACCACTAGATTTTAAAAGTTGTAAATGACCAAGGGAGACAGGACCAAGACGTGAATGCCAAAGACTTAAGGATGACTTTATAGTAGTGGATGCTATATTGGATTTATTTATTGATGAAGGAAGATGAAGATTCATGAGCTCAAATACACCACCAACTCTATGGCCTGTCCCAAGAACCTTGCCTGTCTGTGGATCCTGAACACAACAACCAGAAGAAGAAAAAGTAACATTAAGAACAAGTTCACATAATTGATCCACAGATAGAAGATTCAATGTGAGGTTTGGAATGTAGAAAGTATTTGACAGCTCTAAAGTAGAAGTAGAAATATGACTGAAATGGCTAACATGCATTGAAGAACCATCAGCAGTATGAATAACTGACATGTTAGAATAACAATATTTGGAAGAAAATATATTATAATATGAAGTCATATGATTGCAACATGCAAAATCAAAGCATCATGATGGATTACCTGAGTTAGTAGTTAAAACGAAAATTGAGGAATCATCGAACTTGGAAAGAACTTGTTAAAGAATGGACTCAATATCACTAACAGAACAGGTTTAGGAAGAGGAACTAGTACTGGAACCCTGATTATTATCTTCAGCAGCAACAATAGAGAATTATGACTTACTCTTGGGGTTACCTTTCTATTTTAATTGACGACTCTACTTAGGGGGAGCTTTAGGAAAATCTTTGACAAAGTGTCCTGATCCAATCTTACGACAATAGTGACAAATGCGAGTAGGACATTCACGAATAAAATGTCCAGTCACATGATAATATTTGCATTCCTGGGAAACTAAGGATTAAGTAACCATGATAGTGTGTGTATTTTGAGTATGAAGAGTAGTCAAACGAGACTCTTCAGAGAGAAGTTCAGTAACAGCACTGTCAAGAGAAGGTAGAGGTTGGCGATGGAGCAATGATGCACGAATTGGTTCAAACGTGTCATTAAGTGCCATGAGAAATTGTATCAAACGTTGATGATCTTTGTAAGTCGAGAACTTTGTTTCATCTTGAGAACATGACCATGAAGGTTCTGATAGTGTCAATTGATCCCAAAGATACTGCATTTGAGAAAGAAATTCATGGATTGATTGTCCTGAAGATTGACGTAACTGACGAAGATTGCGTAGAAATTGATACTGATGAGCCAAATTTGTTGTGTTGTATCTAGTTGACAAAAAATCCCACAAAGATTTAGCTATATGAAAACGACCAAATTGGAGATTGATGGATGGTATAGATGTATTTCTAAACCATGTAATAATCTGGTGATTTTTTGCATCCCAATCCTTCTGTCGTTCAATGAATTTTTCATCTGGTTCATCTTTTTGTTAGATTGACTCAAGAAACTCTCCAGTGATATAATGCCATAATTTTCGACCTTTAAGAAAGCTACACATAGACTGAGACCATATAGTATAATTATAACCATCAAGAAGAACTTGAATTGGTTGGACAATATCTAACTTCTCCATTAGAAAATAAATAGCAAAAGAGAGATTTTAATGTGAAGAAATAGTTTGACCTGAGATGATAATATGGCCGTGTGGATATTGGACAACACTAGGATATAAAATCATGAAAGGATTTTTGTATGTAATTTAACTTGATGGCTTGCTAACAAACCTGTGAATGAACCATGTGAATGCAACTTGTGCTAATGAATTGACTTTTCTTGAAGACTTTGAACAAATTGGTTGGAGTAAAAAATTAAAGACATGGCTCTGATACCATATTTAATATAATGAAGGAAAATGTATTGATCTGAATGAATTACAAGGTATTATGACAAGCCAATTTAGATACTTGATACAATTACAAATATAGCAGTAAATCATATATACAAGGAAAGAAAATAATCTCAATAATGATGATTGATTGTCTAATTATATGCCTAAACTAAAGGATAATAATATCAATCATATATATGATAGATATATATATATATATATATATATATATATATATATATATATATATATATATATATATATGGTAACTGAAACAATGAAGGAGAAGAGCAGAGTGTGGGATGAGATTGTGGAGAAACATGGGCTAGAAAAGACAAAGATGGAGGACTTCGCTTGCTTTGAAGCTTTAAAAACAGTGTTAAATTTTGAGTTTCAACTTCTTTCTAGCATGAACAAGAGTCGGGAATTTAGGTTTCATGGCTTCGCTGATACATTGAAGAAGATCAGAATTTGGGTGAAGAGATTGAGGGACACGAAAACTATACCATCCTAAGATTTCCTAAAGGTTCTCCTCACGCATAAAAAAGCTTGATCAAACTTTACTTTATGCTAATAAACAGAGTGTAATGTTTTCTTGTCAAATCTGTGTGAATTATATGGAATAATTTGGTTGTTTTTGTAATAATATAATTTCTATATTTGTTATGGACATCTCAAGATTTTGAGCTTCTACTTTTAAATTTTATTAAGTAATTACAAACTTGTGATTTTTAGTTAATAAAAATAAATATGACGAAAGAAATAAATCTTTATGATATATACTTGAGTTAGAACACATATGTATCAACATCTCTAAGATAATAATTTCATATAAGAAAGAAGATTCTAAGTCTCCCATTCCCTATTTATTTTGGATAAAATTATTATTTTATAGATTTTTAATTAATTAAAAGATTTTGATAAGCAGTTCTATGAAATTTTATCTGTACATATTAATTTGCTAAATATTTATTATACATTAATCGAACAACAGGAGCCAACAATCTGTAAATTTTATAGATACTATCTATTCTTCAAACTCTGAATGAGGAAGAGAACGGCTTGCAGTATGCTGTTATCTGGGAAAGAACCTCACTGCAACTGCCACAATGAAACTGATATTATTTTTCTTCCATTGTTTTCTCAAGTTTCAGATAATCATCTTTGCACTGTGAAAAAAATTTTCAATGACTAAGGGGAGTTGAAGCTTGAAAGGCCGGCATTGAAATACATAGAAGACATTAAAAATTAAAAATTTCGTTGATAGAGGGTGAGGGATGGTGCAGATTTCTTTATTACGTTTTTGTCCTTTTTAAAATAAGATGGGGTTGAATAGCACAACTCAGTGGGTAACTTTTTGTTTTGGGCTGTCACTGATTATACATGTTGAGTTTGTGAAAGAAAAGTTGATAAATAATTTAATTAAGAGATTTAAATAGAATTTTAGTAAAAGGAAATTCTCAAATAATATTTAGGTCTTTAAAACTAATATTTTGACACCTAAATTTAATTAACATTCGTCTATCGTAAGGTACTACGATAGTTTTATAGGTGTAAATGTTATCTTTCATTAAAATAATGGAATTAAGAGTTTGTTAAAAATTTATGGATGAATTTAGAAGTTGAGATTGAAGAGGAAAAAATGAGACTGAACAGAATAACTAAAGAAAAAAAAAAAAAGCAACGTGCAAGTGCCCATGCTGCAAAATCAAACATAAACAAATAGAACAATCATCACAAATTTTTTTATTTCAGTTAATTTGTTCTTTTGCAAGTTGGCAAAATGACAATTTAAATTTTTTATGAACCCATGAGTGTCCGATGCAGAATTATTATTATTGTAGCATTGAAAATGCGGTCAACGTTAAAAGATAACGAATATTTGACGGGCCAATTTGGCAGTATCTCATAGTTTATTAAGAGAGGTTAGTGGCTTCTGATACCAATCAAATTAATAATTTAGTACATAATATATATTAGTCCACTAGATGCCGAAAGATTTGTTGAGAATGGTAGATAATTTAATTAAAATTTTAAAAAGAATCGAAAGCCTGCTATTCATGCATACTTTCTTATTAGTATTTTAGTCTTAATTTGACTTCCACTTACATTATAAAGTTTTAAATTGATATAAACAGCATGCTGTCCATGTGGTAGATAAGCTGCACTCTGAACCTATAAATTAAAGGATATTCCACACCTCGATCCACCTATATATCTCTTCTAATCTTAACATAAATTTGATCCATTCAGTTCCCTTCATCTATATTTTTATCAAACAATTAGGTTTTCATGTTATTAGACCTTTAAAAGTTTAAAAGAGGAGCTCAGATAAAGAGAAGATCTTAACTCGGTTATGGGGCAACAAGATCAGAAACCTAGAACGCCATCGGTTGCTCTGATTGTTGGTGTAACAGGCATGGCAGGCTTGAGTTTAGCAGAAGCTCTGAACAAACCATCAACACCAGGACGTCAATGGAAAGTCTATGGAGCTTCCAGGCGGGTTTTGCCAACTTGGTTCCCTCCTCCTCTCCTCGATCGCTTCATCTCCTTCGATGCCTTGAACTCTGATGACACAATCCACAAACTTTCGCCAATCGCCCACGAAGTCACCCATGTCTTCTGGGTTGCTCTCCAGATTGTTGGAAGCGAAGAAGGCAACATCACCATCAATTCAACCATGCTTAGAAATGTGCTTAGCGCTCTCATCAACTCAGCTACACTTCCTTCACCTCTATGTCATGTCACGTTGCAAACGGGAACAAAACACTACATGGGTCCGATTTTTGATCCTTCACTTGCAGGCAAACTCTTCCGCCATGAGCCACCCTTCAAGGAAGACTACCCTAGGCTTCCTTATCCAAATTTCTACTATGCACTTGAAGACCTTGTAGCCTCATATTCACCAACTTTAACACATTCCATTCATCGATCATCTATCATAATTGGCGCATCCTCAAGAAGCATCTACAATACACTGCTCACTTTATCAGTCTATGCCGCCATTTGCAAGAACCAAAAGCTGCCGTTTTTGTATCCAGGGAGCAAGTACACATGGGAGAATTTCTGTGACATGACAGACGCTCGTGTGCTGGCTGAGCAACAAATATGGGCGGCTACTGATCCTAAGGCGAAGAATCAAGCGTTTAACTGCACCAATGGCGATGTTTTCACTTGGAAGAGCTTGTGGAGAGTGCTGTGTGAAGTGTTTGACCTTGAGTTTGTGGGGTATGATGAGGAAGAAGAAGGGTCTGATTTGGTTGAAACAATGAAGGAGAAGGGCAGAGTGTGGGATGAGATTGTGGAGGAACATGGGCTGGAAAAGACAAAGATGGAGGACATCACTTGCTTTGAAGCTTTATCAACTGTGTTGAATTTTGAGTTTCAACATGTTTGTAGCACGAACAAGAGTCGGGAGTTTGGATTTCATGGCTATGCTGATACGTCCAAGAGTATCAGAATTTGGGTGGAGAGATTGAGAGACATGAAAATTATTCCTTAAGCTTTGTTGAACAATCTCCTAATGTATTAGTTCTTCTGTGAGCTTAATTTGCAATTGGTATGAAGTTTAATAAATTAAATATAATAATGAAATAAAGAAACAATTGGGTGGGGTTGCATACCACTTAATGCAATACTGGAATGTCTTCGTACTCTTAAACTATGAGGTGTTGAGTAATACTTATTATTTCTGTTTTACTCATTTTCCAATTTTTATTATTTTTCTCTTTCTTATTTTTAACATACTTTCTCAATGTGTGATGTTAATTTTATTAACTATCCCTCGTGATGATGTGTCAATATTTAGTTGGCTAGGTTCATATTAAATCGGTAAAATTATTACCTATATATAGTGAAGATGCATTAGTATATGTATATAAGCTTTCTCATAAAAACATATGTAACAAAATAATATAATGAAGTACAAAACAATACTGAAGAACAAGCATTTTGAATTTTAAAATATATTATTTTGAATAAAATAATATAATGCATTAGGGTGGAATAATTTTCATGTCTCTCAATCTATTCACCCAAATTCTGATGCTCTTCAAGGTATCAGCAAAGCCATAAAATCCAAATTGCCGACTCTTGTTCATGCTACAAACATGTTGAAACTCAAAATTCAGCACAGCTATTAAAGCTTCAAAGCAAGTGATCTCCTCAATCTTTGTCTTTTCCAGCCCATGTTTCTCCACAATCTCATCCCACACTCTGCCCTTCTCCTTCATTGTCTCAACCAAATCAAACTGTTCTTCTACCTCATCGTACCCCACAAACTCAAGGTCAAATACTTCACACAACACTCTCCACAAGCTCTTCCATGTGAAAACATCGCCATTGGTGCAGTTAAACGCTTGATTCTTCGCCTTAGGATCAGTAGCGGCCCATATTTGTTGCTCAGCAAGCACACGAGCATCACTCATGTCGCAGAAGTGCTCCCATGTGTATTTGCTACCCGGGTACCGAAACGGCAACCTTTCGTGCTTGCAAATGTTGGCATACACAGCTAGAGTGAGCAGTGTATTGTGGAGGCTTCTTGAAGATGCGCCAATTATGATAGATGAGCGATGAATGGAATGAGTTAAAGCTGGCGAGTACGAGGCCACAAGGTCTTCTAGTGCGTAGTAGAAATTTGGGTATGGAAGCCTAGGCGAGCCTTCTTGAAAAGGTGGCTCATGGCAGACGAGTTTGCCTGAAAGTGAAGGATCGAAGATCGGACCCATGTAATGCTTTGTCCCCGTTTGCAACGTGACATGACGCAGACAGGAAGGACGTGGAGCTGAGTTGATGAGAGCGTTTAGCACATTTCTAAGCATAGTTGAGTTCTTGATCACATTGTCTTCTTCACTTTCAAGAAGCTGGAATGCAACCCAGAAGACGTGGGTGACTTCATGGGCCATTGGGGAGAGTTTCTCGATTGTGTCGTCAGAATTCAAGGCATCAAAGGAGATGAAATGATGGAGAAGAGAAGGAGGGAACCAAGTTGGCAAAGGGCGCCTGGCAGCGCCATACACTTTCCACGGGCGGCCTGGTGTTGATGGTTTGTTTAGAGCTTCTGCCAGGCTCAAGCCTACCATGCCTGTGACCCCAACGATTAAAGCAACCGATGGATCTTCAGGTTTCTGATCTTTTTCCTCCATGACTCACGAACAGGCTCTGCCACACAAGCAACACGGAAAAAAAAAGAAAAATTCATGACAAGTTCGGACACTCTGCTCATAAAATATAAGCACTACTCGAGTTTTCAGAGATTTTATCATGAATTTCTTATTTATTAGTGATTAAGATTTATTAAAGAAGAAGAGAATCCTAATCCTTTGATGATACTGTTCATTTGCTCAAAATACCAAATCATTATGCTAATATGGTATCTGGCTCGATGATATTCTAAAGTCTTTGGAAATAAAATAAAACTCTAATCAAGAAAGTGTAATTGAAAAAGATGAGGAGGAAACATTGAAAATTAAAATATAAAATTTAATTTTAATTACTATTTAACATATTGTAAAATACTAATGATCAATTGACTACGTCAGTTTAGTGACAAATGTCTGGTTCATTGAAGTATTTCTCAGTAATAATAGTGTACAAAAGGAAGATGGATAATATCACCTACCACCCATGATGTTGAAAAATATGCACTAACCTCTCTAGGATTTGAAGATTAATGTCACCCCTAACCGATAATGGATTGGCTGCTGCAGAAACCGAAAATGGTAACTTCAAAGATAAAGAGGAGGTGAGTAATTATCCCAAAACATTTTCAATGCTAAATACATGGTAGACTAAGCTTAACCAATTACCTACTCCATAACTTCAAAACTAATAGTAATTCTAGCTAGGCTTCCTCTATAGCATAAACAATATCCCTTTCGATAATTAGTAATCAGATAATTCATGACAAATCATCTATTCAAATTTGATCTACGAATTGGAAAAATTTCTCATCTATAAAGGTAAATTGGCTGAAAAATCCGACTAATAGAACAAATAGAATCAGAAAATAAATATATAAAATTACAAAAAGATAAAAAAAAAGTATTTCTAACTCAAGAAATCGATATTTATTCTCACAAACCAAGTTATATTATTGAAATATTACAATCATCAAAAGTAATAAAAAGAAGAAAATGATATTAACATGTAAAACATACTCAAGAAAAAAGTATTCAAGTCATGATTCATAACACTTCAAGATCAAATTGTAACAATCAAAATTATTTTCAAGACTTACGTACAGCAATGCTACTTCTTTTCTTCTTTGGCTTAATTGAGCTTCTTCTACACCACTAAAGATAAGATGTCGTATAGCATTGTCAATTTTGCAATTCTTTTTCTTTTCAGAGAACCCAGTGATGAGAAAGAAGCGAAGGAGTAATTAATGGGTTGGATTTTACAACTCTGTTTCGCTCTCTCTCCATTTCAGTCATAAATTTAATTCGCAAAGCTTTGTTGTTCTCTGTCCGTATTGGTATGATAAGATAATATGAAATGTATAATTGTATCTCAGCCTCAAACGTTTAATTCCATTTGGGGATATTATTTCTGAGCCCCCTAACGAAAAGTCAACATCCCCCTGAATAAGAAACTAACAACGAACCCCCAAAATTTAAACGGTGAACCATTAAGGTTAATATGTGAAGGGCAAAATTGTTATTTCATATGTTTCACTTTCTTAGACCACTTTGTATACTTTTCTCTCTATGTTCTTTTATTGGAGTAAAACAAAAACCAAATAGATGTTGTTGAGGATTCTGGCTAAGGTGTGAACGATTTTCCCTTTTTTTTTTTTTTTAAGTTTTGATTACTTGAGGTTAGATTAAATTTAGTTAAACATCAATTTATTGTCGAATCCAAATAAATTTTGCATGAATTATTAGAATTAGAATCATTTATCTTCTTAATTTTAAATTTTAAAACTACTTTTTTAATGTTTAAAATATCATAATTATTTTTTTGTAAATTTTTAGCTGCTATGTAAGCGTAAATTTGGTATTTGAATAGTCAGAACGAGTCAATAGTTAAAGTGAATTAAGTTTTGGGACGTCAATGTCAGTTTCTGATTCAAAGGGATGTTGAAATTTTTTAAAGATTCTTTAGGGTTTTCAAGTGATCTACCTTTCTATATGGGTAAAAATTCAGTGCATCCTCTGTTTACTGCAAATTATACATCTGGACCCCAATTTTTGGTTTAATATAATTCTCATCGTACAGTTAGTTCCCTGATCACTATTCAATCTAAATATTAAATGATTTTGATTTTATATAATGAATATATTTATCTTTTATTTAGTCATAAGTATATTTTTTATTAAAAAATAAAATTCATCCTTATGTAAAATTAATTACTTAGAATAATAATATTTTTATTTTTGAAGAGCTTAAAACAATAAAAGACTATGAAAATTTTAGAGTAATTTTTTGTTTTCCATATTTTAATTTTACAAATATGTTGAGTATAAAATTAGTTTTAATTTTGGTTTTTCGGGATTTTCTTAAAATGTCAATTTTACCCTTACTTTGATTAACTTACCAGGGAAATTAAATCTAGCAAAAAGGTATGTAAGTACCATTAAACCAAAAAATGGACAGGAAATACAGTTTGTATCTATTTTATCTATTTTCTCGAGCCGTGGGGTTGGGGGGAAATACTTTCAATACCCGCTTTCTAAGTACACCGTTAAAAGAAAATTATATTTTTATTATTATTTTTAATGTGTGATGAACTTAAATTGGAAACATTGATGAAGCTTTTTATGTGTGAGGAGAGTTAACTTCTTCTACAAGAAAACTTATGTAAGAAAGATTCAGTGCTTAATCATTTTATTGATTTGATAAATCTATCCAATTAAATATATCAATATTATCACAAGTGATTGTTAATAAAATTTAAAATTAAATTAAGAAAACAGGTCGAGAAAGATGAGAAATTAAGAGGGAATAAAATTAGAATTGGAAAATGAGAAAACCAGAAATGTATGTAACTACTCTTCAACACATGTACATGACACTACAAAACATATTGTTGAAGTCCACATGCATATGCATGACGTTATACTTAACAATCCATTACCTTTAGATCTCATACACATATATATTTATACCACTGCATATAAAGGGATGTGGATGTGGTATGCAAACCTTATAAAATTATTTATTTATTTCATTATTGTATTTCAATTTTTTAACTCTCAATTATGAAGCTCACACAATAACTGATCCATCGGGAGAATACTCAAAAAAGCTTCAAGGTATGATTTTCATGCCTCTCAATCTCTCCACCCACATTCTGATTCTCTTCAAAGTATCAGCATAGCCATGAAACCCAAATTCCCGACTCTTGTTCATGCTACAAACATGTTGAAACTCAAATTTCAACACATTTGTTAAAACGTCAAAGAAATTGATCCCCTCCATCTTTGTCTTTTCCAGCCCATGTTCCTCCACGATCTCATCCCACACTATTTCCTTCTCCTTCATTGTTTCAACCAAATCATACCCCTCTTCTGCCTCATCATAACCCACAAACTCAAGGTCAAACACTCCACACAACACTCTCCACATGCTCTTCCACGTGAAAACATCGCCATTTGTGCGTTAAACGCCTGACTCTTCGCCTTAGGATAAGTGGCTGCCCTTATTTGTTGCTTAGCCAGCACATGAGCGTCTGTCATGTCGCAGAAATGCTGCCATGCGTATTTGCTACCTGCATAGAGTACAGCAGCAATATTCAATAATTTTTGTGTGCGTAATACCCAAAAACCCCTTAAATAGTTTACAAAATTATCATAATTTTAAGGTAAAGTATAGTGGTGTAATTCATTTATTAATGCTACATATACAACTTTGCTATATCTTAAAAGGTGTACAAAATTTTATGAGTTTTTTAGTGTGTGTTTTTGTAAAAGGTTTTAAATTACTCTTATCATTGTTTAGATTTACCTAACTAAATTTTTGGCCTCGTCCCTGCCCGGATACCAAAATGGCAATGCTTCGTGCTTGCAAATGGTGGCATACACAGATAGATTGAGCGGTGCACTGTAGTGGTTTCTTGAAGATGCGCCAATTATGAGAGATAAGCGATGAATGGACTGAGTTAAATTTGGTGAATATGAAGCCACAAGGCCTTCTAGTGCGTAGTGGAAACTTGGATACGAGGGAAGTCTTCCATGAAGGGTGGCTCATGGTGAACGAGTTTGCCTGTAAGTGAAGGATCGTAGATCGGACCCATGTAGTGCTTTCTCCTTGTTTGCAACGTGACAAGTGGCAGAGAATTAGAAGGACGTGTAGCTGAGTTGATGAGAGCGTTTAGCACATTTCGATGCATGGTTGTGCTCTTGATCATATTTTCTTCTTCGCTTTCAACGATCTGGAGTGCAACCCAGAAGACATGGGTGACTTCATGGGCGATTAGGAAGAGTTACTCGATTGTGTCATCAGAATTCAACGCATTGGAGGGGATGAACTGATGGAGGAGAGAAAGAGGGAAACAAGTTGGCAATGGCCGCCTTGCAGCGCCATAGAATTTACATGGATGGCCTAGAGTTGACGGCTTGTTCAGAGCTTCTGCCAAGCTCAAGCCTGCCATGCCTGTTACACCAACAACCACGGCAACTGATGGCTCTGCAGGTTTCTGATCTTGTTGCGCAATTGACACCAAAATGTTAATATATATATATATATATATATATATATATATATATATATATATGTATGTATATATATATTAAATGAATCTTAATAATTCGTATGTGCTAAGTTTAGTACTAGAGGTTCAGATTCTTTTATAGGTTCAAGCAGCTTTAAGTGCAAAAGTTAATTAATAATATATATGCTATATTTTAAATCAATAGATAAACTTTATAGTGTAATGAAGACAAAAATAATATTAAGAAATAAAGAAAAGTGATCAATTATGGATATAAAAGCTTTACACCTAATACGCTAGCTCCGTGATACAAGAAAATAGAGAAAACAGAAATTATTGATTAGGTTATGAAATTATTGTTATGGTAACGTTTGGAGGAGAAATAGAGTTTGCTTATCTTATAAAGAGTAAAAAGTGTTTGAAAAGAAGAAATTTGATGAAATTAATTCATTCCATCATAATCAAAAGCCAAAGTCTTAATTGTCCATTTTGCTCAACTATTTGGATTGATCTCTTTCATATATCAACCTGACGAAACCATTCTACTACCATAGTCTCTTTGAGATTGTTGTGCTATAAAAAAAAATTGTAGTTATATTGAAAAATTTTATTAATTGTAATTGCATTATGAGAAAAAGTTTAAAGTATTTTCTCAAATTAATTTATATATAATTTGAAATAAATAAAAATGTGTTTGAATAATTTGATATTCAAAATCTAGTTGTTGGCATAGAAGCTACAGTAAACCTTATTTTGCTAAAATATATTAAAGTTATAATTAAGATATGTAAACTTTGTTCATGATTATACATTAATTAAACTTATAATATCAAAGGTGAATAATATAAAATATATTGTATTTGGTAATAATAAATTTCACAATTTAACACCTTGTTAGACACTTATCAAAATCTTTTATACTATCAAAGCAAACCAACTCAACACTTGATTAAGTACTAAAAACGAAAGAGTTTATTTTTATCAAAATATCTCTTAAGATTTGGTTTTATATATATACGCAAAATTTGTTAGTACTTGGCCTTGAGAATATTACAAGAAGAGAAGAGACTTTCACATAAACAATGAATAGAATTTCTTATCGATGAATAATTGATGATAATGAAATTTACGGAGACATTTTTATAATTTATGTTAACAATACTTAGGCTTTGGAGGTTAATTTCGAAAACCAAAGTTTGCTTTCAATCAAGGGTGTTAAATTTGGGACCAAAATGTCACTTTTTAAAACCTATAGATCTAAGTGAAATAAAGAACATAGACCTTTGGGAAAAATATCTCCCTGCTGCAAGGGTTAAAAACGCTCCATCGAGCATATACAAAACCAATCCCTCGGCCAAAACGACGTCACTCTCGACAGATGATCACCTTTCCTTCTCTTAGGGTTCCGATAGCGAAGTTGATCAGTAACTTACATAGGACATGGAGAGTGTTGAAGACTGAAATCTTTCATATTTCTTCTTCTCCTTCTTCTACGGTTAGGGTTGGAGTTAGATCTGTTTTTGAATTAATAGCCATGGCCATGACTGTGCCAATTGGTTCCTTCTTTCAGAACACCTTCTCGCCGTTTATATCTTAAGTGTTTGTGCTTAGAGAAAGCCAATGGAAGTTCTTCCTCTGCATGCTTGAGGTAGTGATTTTCCATCAATAAGGCCTTCTAACTCCACTTCTAACTCCAAAATTTCAATTGAAGATATGTTGATTATAGATCAAATCAAGAGCATTTCGACAGTGGAAGCAAGAAATTCCTAAGAAGAAATTATTTATTAGTTATTTTGAAGATATTGTTTATTATAATGAAAATTTTATTCTATAGTAGGAGAGAGAGAGAGGATTTACTAGGTCTCTCTATATATAGAATAAGAGAAATCTAGTAGCAATTTAAGTGTGGATTTGGATCTGAACATTATTGATAACGACATTTGGTTAGAATTGTAGTGGTGACTTAGTTTGATCTTTTCATAAATGATGAAAAGATACGAAGGGAAGAGTGTTGCTTCTTGATTTGATGTGAAGGGAATTATATGTATTAGTTTTATGGAGGATTTGTGTGTCTCATATTATGATTACTAATCGGTTTGTTCGACTTTGAGAATGATACTGCTGTAAGTTGTTCCAAGTTTTTCAAGCCTGCCCATTTGGTTGGTGCGGAGTTTCCCATCTGGATGGCTCCAATTTAAAATTAAGTGTATGCTGTATGCTATTTTGCTTATGTAAAATTCCAAATGCATATCCTAATTGGATTCTAGTTTCTTTATTTTTATCAGTCTGCATAATATCCTTTTCATGTTCACTATAATCCCTGTTTAAGTTGTAGACTTTTTTTCCAAGATTTAAGCTTCATAAGATTGCTTGGAATCTTGCTTGATTATGTTCTGCTGTGTCATTTCTTATGGCAGAATCCTAAGTTAACATGCAGTACCTTCCTGTTGAGAGTACAAAATCTTTGGAGCTATCGATGTTTTAGAAACACTATAAATATAGCCTTGTACTCTCATTTGTAATAAGCTCAATTAGAAACAAAAATTGAGAGTTCTGGGTGCTCACATACACTGGTGACCCCCAAGCATTTCGTAGTACTTTCTCAATTATCGATAATATTACTAGTCTTCTATATTCAATTGTCTAGTTTTCTAGCAAGATGGAAGATATGGAGGAATGTTTAACGAATGGGAATGAAGGGGGAATCATCATGGAGGACAGTTCAACAACAAAAGGGAAGAACAACAAGTTGAATTCTGTGCAGACCTAGGGATGGCCAAGTTTTGAAGATTATCTAGCCACTTCAGTCCCACAAAAGCAGTTAAGAAAGATTATGGCTGGATTCTGATTTTCAGGAATATAATCTTGTAGAAATCAAACAAATTATCAATGTACAGGAATTCTTTTTTTTTTTTGTTTTGAAAATATTATTTATTATATTAGATTTATGGAATTTTATGAATTTATCTTGTATGTAGAAATTTAACTTCACATTTAGATCCGTGCCTTATTGAGCACTATTTGGTTAGAATTTTATTTGTCACTTGTTTTGATATTTTCCAAAGAGGGTTGTTTCTTGATAGAAAGGGAATTTAATTTTATCAATTGGATAATGATCTGTCTACCCTAGACTGACAAAGATATTGCTGGAGGTTATTCCAAGATTTTCTGGACGTGCCCATTTGGTTGATAGGCTGCTGCTTTTTATTTTTCTCTTTTATTAAAAATTTTGTGTTTCAGGACTTGCCTTGACTCCGTGGTTTGTTTTCCTTCTTTAGACCGGAATGCCATATTGCCATTTTATTTGTCCAAATGTGGATCCTAATTGGATTCTAATTTCTTTTTTCTTATCCGTCACTGCAGTCTGCATAATACCCTTTTCATGTTCAGTATAATAACTGTTAAAGTCAACGACATAGCACTTGCAGAAGAGAGGGGGAGGGGGGAGAGAGAGTAAATCGGTTAACTTACGCATCACTTTCTTCTCTTCTTTAGATCTGGTGTTTAGTTTAGCTTCAGCTTCTCCTCCCTTTTAAACTTCCTTCGGACACAACCTCACCCTCACCCAAACACAATCACTTTTCACTTTTTCTTTTTAATTCTCAATCCATTTTTACGCCCTTCGATCTTCTATTCTATTCTCTTCACCCCCATTTTTGTGGAGAAAACAAAATATATCTTCTTTTCTCAAACCCAAAAAAAAAAAAAAGATTTTGTTTAAAAAATTTAATTGATAAAATTTTGAGCATGTTCGTGTAATGGGGTCTGGCAAAGGCGCGACTTCCTCATCTCACGATATGGACGTCTCGATCGCAGATCTTCATCAACAGGAACTGGACAATCTAACGCTAACAACTCAACCACTAAAGACATTGAAATATTTCATTTTGGCTGTTATTAAATATCTTAAGCGATCAGCATTGTATCTTTGGAGGGAAGGAGGCTGGCTTCTGCTTTCAACCACTGTGGTGGCAGCTGTTGGAATTTTGCTAGTAACTATTGATGGCCCTCATGAAAAGCATGTTAAGTTTACCACTTTTCTAAAAGCTTAAGCTTTTAGATGTGGGCTTAACATTAATACTTTAAGCTTTTAGAGGGCTTAAAGTATTAATGTTAAGCCCACATCTACAAGCTTAAGCTTTTAGAAAAGTGGTAAACTTAACATGGTATCAGAGCCATAATGACCCAACGGTCGCAGGTTCGAATCCCCTCCGTGTTATTTAAAAAAATTAATTAAAAAGTGTTGTTGTTTGGCCCACCTGTAAGACCCGCTGAGGCATGTGAGGCTTGATCTGGTCCACGTAGCAAGTGCACGGGATCCTTGCACGTGAAGGAGCGTATTAGAGGGCTTAAAGTATTAATGTTAAGCCCACATCTAAAAGCTTAAGCTTTTAGAAAAGTGGTAAACTTAACAGTTGTAGCCTTTTTTTTTTTTTTTTCTATAAGATTGCTTAGAATCTCGCTTGAGATTATGTTCTGCAGGAAGTAGATTACTAAGTTACTTGCAGTATCTTCAACTTGAGAAATTCAAGCTGAAATCTTTGGAACTATTGATTTTATTATTATTATTTTTTTATCTGGGTGGCTAATGATTTATCTATTTTGGTCATTTTGTTCATCTATCTATATCTATATATATATGTGTTAAAAGAGTCCCCTAAGATGCAATTTAAGTAAGACACTGGATACGATCCTAACATTCCATGCATTTTAAGTTGGAACTACGGGGAATAACTGCCTGGCATGCTGTGATGCTGCCAAGGACGGAGCTAGGAAGGGTCAAGGAGGGGCAATTGCCCTCCTCAATTCTTTTGAAAAACTTCAAAATGGTCCTCTGTTTAAAAATTTTCAAGCTTTTCCAAAATCAAATTTAACTTATTTGTATTTCTCTTCCTTGTTTCCTTTTTATATATCATTTTTCAAAGCCAAACTTAATTATTATTCCTTTTATTCTTAATTGCTTGATTCAGTCCATCGAATCTAACATTAAGATTAAAAGTTGGTGTCTATTTGATAGATATAGGTGATATTTTTCTCTTGGATGTTGTACTCTTAAATTTTTCAATCTATATACATTACAAGCTTTCGGGAGAATTTTTTGGTAATAAATTTGGTGATAATTCGTTTATGAAATCAAAAAAAGAATCTATAATTAAATGATAATTCGTCTGATATGGATTTTATCTATGTAATGTTAATAATATGATAAATTTGATATCATATGATACTTGCAAAATATGAATTCATGTGAAAAGAATTTTTTTAATAAATATTAACAATAATCATTTTTATTTCTAAAATTTATTTTTGATGAAATTTGCCCCTTCTAGATAGATTTTTTTGGCTCTGATGCTGCCGCCATGTGTTTCTGGGTACCAGGTGCCATGGTGTGACAGGCAAGCCAGAGCGTGGTGGCAATGAGCCCTTGAATGTGGATTGTAGAGTTGCAGCCATGGGCCAGGAGCTGGGTGGTATGGCTGATAATATGCTAGTAACTGTAGGCAATGAGCCTAGCAGAGACAAAGATGGCAATGCATTAGGCAGAGGAGGTGAGGGTGTTGCTGGTGCCCGCAGAAGAGTAAGAGTGGCAACAATTGTTTCCATGTTAGCAAGCAAACAAGCTCTGAAGAGAGCTGACACATATGAAGCAACTGATAGAGGTCATCACTTTTAGAACTTGGCTTGGTGTGCAAGCCATGGCTCGATAATTATTATGTGAAATGGGAAAGCTTTTAATACGCTTAATATTGTTTCAAGCCCAATTTCTTGATTTCACAAGAGTACTGAAAAAGCTCTCAAAAATTGAATATTGGTAAAATTTAGGAGGGCATATGTATTCATCAAATATAAGGGTTAAGAATGTCAAATTTCAAGTACTATCTATCTACTTCTCTGTTTTCTGGTTTTCCCAGTTAAAAGCGAAATTGAAACCAGTCAATCTAGCATTAGCATATCTAGAAAGTAATTGTTTCCGCAGACCAATCCACTAGCTGGACTCTTTTTTGACTTCTTGTGTTGTTAAGAAAACTTTTCCTAATTCTGAGTAAATTCTATCTTATCCTATTCATCAAATGTAGCTTATTTTCTTCATTTCTTGGCTGTCGGCACCTCAGATCATTTGGTTTGTAAAAGCTGAACTTGAGGCAATTGATTGATATTTATTAATAGCCCAATTGCTTCGTGTGTGGTAAATTTTTGCAGTTATTGATGAGGTTTGTGCTATTAACGTTTCAATTTCAAAGTATAAAAAATTATTAATATTACTCTTATATTCAATATATGTCAATTATTTGAAAAGAATTAACATTGAATTTATGGTAAAATATAAAACCAAATGATAAAAATTTTAAGGAAGTCAAAAAAAATTGTCTAAATTTTTCGTATTTCTTCAATTCTAATACAAGACACTTGTGAAATTGAACAAGTAAACCTAATAAAATTTATTAATTGAATTTATTTGGTAAAGCACCCTAATTTAAAATAATACATTTAAACTTTTAAAGTCAGTTTTGCTAATATTGATTTAGCGTAAAACATATGATTCATTTGGCCTTTTCCAACTAATATCTGTCTTTTTTTTTTTAATAACCTTCAAAATATGGTTACTGGCCTTGGAAAATATTAGAAGAGAATTAATTTTCACATAAACACCTTATAGGTTTGGTAAAAAAAAAATATTACCTTAATTAGGACTATACGTTATTCAATTAATAATTAGATGGTTTAGGACACACCTAAGAGTTCTTTTTAGAGGTAATTTTCTCAAATAACCCTAAGGTTTGACTGAATAACATAAATGATGTTACCTTTTTGGAAATAAACAGAAATAACCTTGATGTTTATTTGTGCCCTTAAGTTTATAGCTGCAAGGGTAAATTGGTAAATTCAATCAAAATTTAAAACCATTCCATAAATGCTTATTTTAACTTCAACATATCTAAATTGAAGATCCTTATTTTAATTTTAATATATCTAAATTAAAGATTTTAATAAACACCCTAAGATATAAAGTTTGCAAGAACACCCCAACTAGGTCACCAAACACTCCCACCAATTACATAATTACCCCAAGCACACTACCCATTATAGCCTTCCCATGTTCAGTATAATCACTGTTTAAGTTATAGCTTTTCTTTACGTGACTGAAGCTGCATAAAATTGCTTAATGTTCTTGCTCGATTAAGTTCTGCTGGGTCATTTTTAAATATCTCTCAAGGACTCTCCATGGTTGCCCTGGTGTTCATGGTTTCCTAAGAGCTTCCGCCAAGCTCAAGCCTACCATGACAGTGACTTTACCGGTCAGAGCAACTGATGGTCTTATGATCTTGTTTCTTCATGATAGCTGACACCAAACACGCTGTGTCACACAAGAAAACAGAGAAACCAGAGAAATTGATGGATAAAAAGTTACCATTTTTCCAATCAAAATCGCCCTAACAATATTGTAAGATCATTAAAAGTGGCTACAATCTTAATTTGAATCCAACATTAGGGCATATAAATATGTGAAATGTAGTCAGTGAAATGTTAGAAAGACGTACTCAGTGAATAATATACTCGTTATTATCTATTAATATATTATTCGATTGGAAAGCAAAGACTTGATATGATAAACCCAGTTCTATATTATTTGACTCTCTATAAGACTTTGAATGATATTTTAGAATTAAGATTGTCAAAATTGAGCTGAGATTCCTGCATGCTCCTGCTGTTTCTCAAAGATCATGATGGACCATGATATTTGGTTTTGGATTGCTATAAAAAATTATACCGAGTGGAAACAAACATGTTTGATTATTTTAGGATACGAAGACCTTTTCAATTAATAAATACAAGCACAATCATTCATAAAAGAGACTCTAAATTAGACTTAATTTGTCACATAAATGATGTTCGTTGTATGTCTATTTGTATGTCAGTGTTCAGGATATTCAAGTTTTTGATATTTTAATTTTTTGAAAACGTGATGAATCAAATGCCTTCCTAATTTTGGTTATTTTAGTTATCTTGATATTTGTTTTTGGATTGCTATAAAAAACTAAACCGAATGGAAACATATAATGATCTGAAGACCTTGATATAGCTAGACTCTAAATTAAACTTAATTTATTGCATAAATTATGTCCAAATGGTTAAAACTTTAGAAGTTGATTTCGAATAAAAAATCCCAATTATACTGGTTATTTTGCGAAAAATAACTTTATGATTAAAATGTTAATTTTAACATTGATAGATCTAAGGAATTGAAAACGTTAGCGGATAAAATATCTTCTTATAAGGGTCAAAAGCGTTCCTCAATATAAAGAAGGCCAAGCCTTAGCCACTGAACTCAAAACCCCAGCGTTTCCAGCCGCAAATTAACAAAATAACTCTCTATGAGAACTAATCAGAACCCATCTCAAACGTCTTAGCCAGAGAATAAAATCATTCCTGAATATTTATGTATATAAAAAATGGCGCTACGTTCAATATATATACACATTTGAAATAGCTTGAATCTACAATTGCAATAATGAGAAAAGAAGTTAAAATAAACCGTTAAAATAAACCACCATTGATGGTGAAATCACTGCAATTATAGTTGGGTGAGACAATGCTCTCCACACTCACAATTGGCTTATAATAACCGTTCAATCTCATGAGATCCTTAAATCTTCCAACGTTCAAATCCTTACATGTTCCCTCCTCCAAATCCCAAAGAAGCAATTCGCTTGCATCTAAACTCAACAATAGTTCATTGTTGCCCAACGAAGACAACTTATAGAACCTTCTATCAGTTGAAATTGAAATTTTAGTCCAAGAGTCTTTGACTCGGTATTCCTTCATCAACCAAACTTCGATCTTTCCACTATTAAAACATGGATAAATTGCGCCAAGACAGTCGCCAAAAACTTCTAGTAAAATAAATTCATATCCTCTACAATGAACACAAGGCTGAGGTAAGGTTAAGTAATTGAACTTCTCTTCCACCAAATCAAATGCTGCTATCATCCTTTGACCGGTATCATGGTTTCTCAATACCCAATGGATAGCTCGATTGAAAAAAATCGACAGACGCCAAACAGGAGAAAGATTAGCATCAAGATCAATCTCAACAGTTTTCCAATAATTGTTTTTCAGGGAGAAGACATGCATGACTCTTTGCTCCCAAAATAGTCTAAGAAATTTGTAGTCATCACAGGCGGGAGCATAACCAAAACCAAATAATATCCTAGGATAGAAACGCATCCAGAATTCTGGTTGATAGTCTGGAAACTGCTTGGACTCTCGAGTTGAAGGATTGTACACGAAAACATCATGATTTGAATACGAAGTAATAGGCCAATTAGGAATAACGCACAACAACCCATCACAGGAACCTAAAAATCTAACCTGGCTAAGGTTTGGTTTTATGTGCTTATAATCAAGCTCCACCACTTGAAGCTCGTGACCACCAGAAGATGTTTTTTTGAGGTCTGCAATGTGGATTTGGAGAGATGGTGGAGAGAAAGAAAGGAGTTTTGTCCTTTGAGTTTTGAGGTGCATGTTGACAAAGCGACGGTCAGCGATTAATGCCCGGAACCACTTTGATACACATCTGAAGCGCAGCAGAGACTTCACTGGCAACTTTGAGACGATGTCAACGATGAGCTCCGGTGGAAGATTTGGCGTCACCATGGCCAGCTCCTGCGTGCGTAGACCAAGAATAAAGAAAAACAATTTGGTTAAGGATTTAACTACGTTACCAAATAAAGTGCAAATCAATGAAATATAAATACAGGAAAAATCTGATACGAATAGTTAATAGTTATGCAGAACCCATTTTAATTGGGAAATTAAGTCCCATTAGAATTAGGATAACTAATTAGTAGTGTAAAATATAGGAATTTTATCCATGTCATAAATCCTTGTAGAACTGGTTTGGGTTTGTCTTAGTAAAAGCATGTTTTGCTATTGCTAATGTGGTGCACCCAACAAATCATGAGTTGCCATATGGTTTAATCTCATCGTCAATTTAATTTAATTTAATTTTTTCTTTCAAATTATCCGGCTCAAATTTTTTTAAAAATCTCTTCATCCCTATAAAATCTTTTGTTCATACAATTTGGGGGGGATCTTCACATAATTTAGGGACAATGCTAAGGAAAGAAAACAGTAATAAGGTATGGTATTCACCTTGTAATTTTTTTATTATTTGTTGTGAAATTTACTTGTCACGAGTAAATGTAGGTCCACATTGAAGCAAACTTGAGTAAATCTCAACCATAAATTAATTTTACTATTTTGTAACTTTTGGAATCATAGTGCTATTTACTTTTGGGAGGGGATTTTTTTGATATAAAATTTAACACAATTTATTGACAAATTTTTAGTCATTTATTTCACCTAATACAATGATTGAGATTGTTGTTAATATAGCATCATTTAATAACTCTTGAGATTTTTTTTTTTCATTTTTAAATAGGAAAATCCAACAAGTTGAGGTTGTATGCATGCGCACGTGTGTATATATATTTTTTATATAATATGTTTTTGTTTTCAAAATTAAGGAAGAATATTTAATTGGTTTTGAATTTTTTTAAATTTTAAAAATGTTATGTGAATGATATTGATTTGAAATACGTAGAAAATATGTGTTTTTATAAATTATTTGTAAAAGCATAAACAAAAACAAAAAAAAAGTCATTGGCATTAGAGAATTAATAATTCAACAAGAAACTTTTGGTAAAATTTTTTAAAAAAAAAGATGGAATTTAAGAAAGACATAACATTTCATGTTTAGTTGCAACCATTGGTGAGGAGCTGGGTGGGATGGTGGATCATATGCTAGAAAGTGAAGAATCTGTTGAGAGAAAGATGGCTACGGATTAGGCAGAGTACGTGAGTGTAATGTTGGCGTTTGCAGAAGAGTATGAGTTGCATCAATTGTTTCCATGTTTATACATTTAAATTTAAAAACTAAAAATAAACACCTCTTAATGTATATGTATATATGTGTGTGCGTGTATTTGATTAAAAGAAAATAGGGAAAAATAATAATGTATTGCGTAATGATAAAGCTCACACCTTAGCACATTGTCACTGGCGAAAGAAGGAGTGGCTTGGCTGGGCTGATATTTTTGAAAGAAAATCAATGATTTGTAATACAAAAAGGAAATTTTATATGAGCATCCTTGAGGTTTGTTTAATTAAATATAAATTCAAAAGTTTCGCAATCTAGCTCTGATATACCTGCATTAGTGTTACATACACAGACTATTAAATAACAACTGATGTGATATTGAATCAATTACAACAAATTCTAAAATAGTTATTATTAAATTGCAAGCCAATAGATTTTTTTTTTTTTTGTGTTTAATTCATGAAAAAGGATAGGAAAACTTTGAAATATTTTACCTTCCAAAGCTCCCCATACTTTATGTATCTCCTAAACTTTAGGTTTCTCTTATTTTATCATATATCAGATATTAATTTTTATTTTATTAATACTAGATTATTTTTACTCTTGAAACATATTAAAATAAATTTTTTATAATCTTTACCTCATTTTTATGTTATATATCCTATTAGAATTAGGATAACTAATTAGAGAAACTAAGTCCTATTAGAATTAGGATAGGATAACTAAATAGTGATGTAACTATAGGAATTTTATTTATGTTAGAAATCCTTGTCGAGTGGGGGTTTGAGTTTGGCTAGTTAAAGCAAGTTTTACAACTAATGTAGTAATTGTTGCATTGTTAATATTCTTGCCAGACCTGGATTTAGAGTGATATGTGGGTAATGCATTAGGCCTTTTATTCACACAATTTGAGAGAGATTTAGACACACTTCAGGGAGAGAGCCTAAGAAAGCTAAAGCAGTAGTGAGATATTTGGTATATATTTGCCTTTTAATATTTTTTTATTTTTCATTGTGAAATTTGTTTGTTTCAATGTAAACGTAGCTCTGATCGCACGGATGGTAAACCAAACCCCTATGTGTTTTTGGCTTGCTTGTTATTTTTATTGTTTTCACATCGAGGGACCTAAATTCCAATGGAATTAAATATAAAATCTAAACCAATTAAATTTACTATTTTGTAACTTCTGGAATATCATAGTGCTATTTAATTTCAGGAGAGATTTTTTGACACAAAATTTTAACACAATTTATTGACACAAATTTTTAGCAATTAATTATGCTTAATCCAATATTTAAGATTGATGATGATTATGTGGCATTATAAATGTAACTTGTTAACTTTAAATATCAATAATTTATTAAATTTATTAAATGGTAAAAAATTTTGTAGGTTGTATTAAAAATTTGTGTCAAAAGATCCATTCCCTTGAATTTTACTAAACTACTACTTAAAGAAAGAAAAATAAAAAAATGAAAGAATTGTCAAAATCAACCTAAAATAAGGGTTGTGTTTAAAAAATAAAAATATTATCACAGCTCATTATGTGGCTGAATAGTAGGTAGCTAGAAATGTAATCTAACGGGGACAAATTTATACCAATATGTTAAAAATGATTATCTCAAATAATTTTTTTTTTCAAAAAAAAACTTTTGACTCTGAAGAATAAAAACTCATTGTTAAAAAAATTACTTTTAATCCATTGAAAAATATAAACCCAATGTAATCTTTTAAAAAAGAGAGAAAAATTGTTTGTATAATTGATTGGAATGGTTAAAATTAAATTTAACAGGAGAGTTTTAGTAAATAGAGTTATAGAGTAGTTGAAAAACATAGCATATATATAAATTTGAGTGTAATGAGTTATTTTTCAAATTAAAAATGGATTTCTGTGACAGTAAAAATAATTTATTTGCTGATCTTTAACGAGATTTCTAAATTCAATGCCCCCGCTCGTGATTAATCGGCTCCACTGCTTTTTCTATACTCCTACAATTATCGCCCCTCAAAATAAAATTATTAAATTCTAAAAAGAATTAAAATTTGGTTTTTCTCAAATTAACCCTCAAGATTTTATTTTTTACATTATTAAAAAAATCCAGCAAATCGCTTTATAGTTGACCTTGAACTTGGAGGATATGTAAAGATGTAAAGATGGAAGGGATTTTCATATGCAACTTATAGTTTGGTCAAACAAATATTAACTCACATATATTAATTTAATGAATAGGTAGATGGTTTATGTGATGTATAATTCACTATATTATAAATAATTAGGAACAAATTAGATATTTCTATTTGATTTTAAGGATATTAATAAATTAATAATTTTGAATTGAAAAAACTTCTATTTAGGTTTATACTAAAAAATTCTAACAGAACTATGTTTTAAGATCTTATAACTATATGCCTTTTAATTATTTTTTAGACTTGATTAATATTAATTTCTGATCTTTTATTAAAAAGATTACTTCTCTTTAATTTCATTCTATTTCTTCTTAAATTTCTTCTATTAATCATAATTATGACAAATGAAGAGTTCTTATCCAGGGTGAGGAAATAATTTAAACAAACGTTACCGTGGTTTGACTTAAGACTTAACAATTTCTAGCCACAAGGTTTCTAAAACTAAAGTTTGTTTTCAAGAGTGCTAATTTTATTTTTGGATTCAAATATTAAATTTAAAAATTTATGGATTTGAAGGAATTGAAAACCCTTAACGTTTCGGTGGAGAAAATTTCCTTTATAAAGGTTAAAAACATTTCAAAACTAATCCCTACAATAAAACGACGTCACTTTCGACAAAATGACTACCTTTCCGGCAAATCCATAGCTCACAAGAAATCTTTCATATTTCTTTTTCTCATTATTGAGTTATGGTTGCAGTTAGATCCCTTTTTCACGTACTACGGTACTAGTGATGGCCATGACTGTGCCGATTTCTCCCTTCTTCCAGAACACCTTCCCACCGTTGATCTCTAAGCTTTTGTGCTTAGATTTCTATATTTATGGGTCGAACTGAGTCTCCCGTGAACTCTCTGGGAACAAAGTACCTACGGTGTCAAAGTCATACCTTCATAGGAGTTGAGAAACAACTTTTATCATGTTGGTCTGTCAGTTCCAGGAAGGAATGAATTTCGAAGCAGCAAGTAGCTTAGTCCAGAAGATGAAAGCTCATGATAGAGAGAAGATGAAAGCTCGTGATGAATTATGTAAGTCGACCAGCAGAAAATTTTCCTCGGCAACAAATCGCCTGAGAATTATAATGGATGAGGAACGGAAAACAAAATACATCATCTCTCAAGTGCGAGTAAAACCTTCAGAAGGGGTTCTTTTATTGAAAAGAGGTTTTGTTTTGAAGATATTATTTGTTATGATAAGAAATTTTATGCTATAAGACTGCAGGATTTTACTAGATCGTAACATTATTACTCTTTAGAACAACGAAATTCTGTGCTATGGACATAGAAGGTAAGAGAAATCTAATAGCAATTTAACTGTGCAAGTTAGGTCTGTACTTCTACGTGATGTCTTGCGTAATTGAGGCTGCGTAAGATTGCGTCGAATCCTGCTTGATTATGTTCTGCAGGGTCATTTCTTGTGGCATATGCCTCAGTTAATTGGCAGCATCTTCCACTTGAGAGTGGAAGCAATTCAAGCTTGGCATATGATTTAATTGTTCGGTCATTTTGCTCATCTCTTATATACATGTAGATTAATTATTATATACGTTAAAAGTGTATTATTATACAAAATTTAAGGAAGAGAAGGTGGTTTAAATCCTCAGATTCGATGTTTAGTTGGAAGTATGAGGATGGAGGGCCTGGTATGCTGTGATGCTGCTGCCATGTTTTGGATACCCTGTGCAGCTGGAAGCCAGAGGGTGGAAGCAACGAGCCTAGCTGAGACAAAACGTGAGAAATTTTGAAAACATGATGAATCAAAAAGCTTCCAAATTTTGGTTATTTTGCAAAAAATCCTATTAACTTTAGGATTAAAATGTTAATTTTAACAATTTATGGATCTAAGGGAATAGGGAATTGAAAACGTTAGGGGATAAAATATCTTCTTGAAAGGACCAAAAGCTGGAGATTTTCATTAGAAAGAAGTCCTAGCCCATGAACACAAAGCCTCGGCTCTTCCAGCCGCAACAAAATAACTCTTTTAAGAAAACTAATCATAACCCAGCTTAAGCTATCTTAAGCATCTTAGCGAGAGCACAAAATCATTCTTGAAGATTTATATTTAAAAAAAAAATGGTGCTACGTTCAATATACATTTGAAATAGCCTGAAATATCAATCAATAATTGCAATGATGACAAAAGAAGTTAAAACAAACCACCATTAATGGTGAAATCAGTGTAATTGTAGTTGGGTGAGACAATGCTCTCCACAATCACAATTGGTTTATACCAATCTTTCAATCTCGCGAGATCCTGCAACCTTGTCTTTACAACGTTACATGTTCCATCGTTCAAATTCTTACCTGTTCCCTCCTTCAAATCCCAAAGAAGCAATTCACTTTCATTTAAACTCAACAATAGTTTATTGTTGCCCAATGAAGACAACCAATAGAACCTTCTATCTGTTGAAAACTTCAAATCCCAAGATTCTTTGACTCCGTATTCCCTCATCAACCAAACTTCAATATTTCCATTACATGAATGTCCGATTATGCCAAGGTAGTCCCCAAAAACTTCTAGAAAAGTAAATACATATCCTCTACCATGAAGCCGAGGTGGTAATGTTAAGTAATTGAACTTCTCTTCCACCAAATCAAATGCTGCTATCATCCTTGAGCCAATAACTTTGTTTCTAAATACCCAATGGATAGCTCCATTGAAATAAGACGACGTCAGACGCAATTCAGGAGAAAGATTAGCATCCAGATCAATCTCAACAGTTTTCCAATAATTGTTTTTCAGGGAGAAGACAATCATGACTCTTTTTTTCCAAAATATTTTAACAAATTTATAGTCATCACAGGCGGGAGCATAACCAAAACCAGATAATGATGTCATGGGATGCGTTTCTGGTTGATAGTCTGGTAGCTGCTTGGACTCTCGGGTTGAAGCATTATACACATAAACATCATGACTTGAATATGAAGTAACAGGCAAAGGAATAACGCACAACATGCCATCACAGGAACCAAAAAATCTAACCCGTCTAAGCTTTGGTTTTATAGGCTTGTAATCAAGCTCCACAACTTGAAGCTCGTGACCACCAGAAGATGTTTCTTTTAGGTCTGCAATGCGGAGTGATGGTCGATAGAAAAAAAGGGGTCTTTCCCTTTGAGTTTTGAGGTGCATTTTGACAAAGCGACGGTCAGCAATTAACGCCCGGAACGACTTTGATACACATTTGAAGCGCATCAGAGACTTCACTGGCAATTTTGAGAGTATGTCAACGATGAGCTCTGGTGGAAGATTTGGCATCACCATGGCTAGCTTGTGCGTGCGTAGACCAAGAATGAAGAAAAGCAATTTGACTAAGAATTCAACTGCAGTACCATATATTATACAAATTAATGAAATATATATACAGGAAAAAAGGAATTAATATATAATCGGAAACTAAATCTGATGCCAATAATTAATAGAGTCATGGGAAACTAAGTTCTATTAGAATTAGGATGATTATATATTGATGTAAATATAGGAATTTTATTAATGTGGGAAATCCTTGTAGAGTGGGGATAACTAATTAGCGACATTGTGATTTTACCAGAGTTGGATTTAGAGTGTTATACATGGTAGTACGTTAGACCTTTTATTCAAACAATTTGAGAGAGAGCCTAAGAAAGCTAGAACAATAGTGAAGTGTGTAGTATTTGGTTAGAATTTTATTGGTAACTTGTTTTTATATTTTCCAAACAGGGTTGTTTCTTGATTGAAAGGAAACTTAATTTTATTAGTTCGATAATTATTTGTTTACCTTAGACTGAGGATGATATTGCTGGAAGCCTGCCCATTTGGTTGATAGGCACTTGGATTTTATTTTTCTCGTTTATTCATTATGTTATCTACATTGATAGCACTAATCGATCATTAAAATTTCCAAGAAAAATTTTGTGTTTCAGGGCTTGAGTCGCTTGACTTTGTGGTTTGTTTTCCTTATTCAGACCCAAATGCCTTATTGTTTTATCAGTTGTCAAAATGTAGATCCTAATAGATTCTATTTTCTTTTTTCTTATCCTTCACTGCAGTCTGCATGGTACCCTTTTCATGTTCAGTATAATCACCGTTAAAGTGGCAACTTTTTTTTTCCCCAATGATTGATGCTGCATAAGATTGCTTAGAATCTTGTTTGAGAACATGTTCTGCAGGAATTACTAAGTTATTTGCAGCATCTTCAACTTGAGAACTTCAAGCTAAAATCTTTGAAAATATTGATTTTTTTTTTTTTTTAAATCTGGGTGGCTTATGATTTATTTATTTTGTTTATTTTATTCGTCTACCATAAGATAATTATATATTGTAAAAGTCTACCATAAGATGCAATTTAAGTAAGACGCTGGGTTCAATCTAACATTCCATGTTTAGTTGGAGCTATGGGAAATTAGTGCCTAGGATGCGGTGATGCTGCTGTCATGTGCCACAGTGTGACAGGCAAGCCAGAGCGTGGACGCAATGAGCCCTTGAATGAAGATAGTAGAGTTGCAGCCATGGGTGAGGACCTGGGTGGTATGGCTGATAATATGCTAGAAACTGAAGGCAATGAGCCCAATTGAAACAAAGATGGCAATGCATTGGGCAGAGGAGGTGAGGATATTGCTGGTGCCTGCAGAAGAGTACGAGTCGCAACAATTGTTTCCATGTTTGCGAGCAAACAAGCCCTGAAGAGACAATCACTTTTAGAACTTGGTTTGGTGTGCAAACCATGGCTTTATAATGATTATGTGAAATGGGAAAGCTTAATATACTTAATATTTTTTCAAGTCTAAGTTCTTGATTTTACAAAATTTTCGAAGAGACTTTCCAAAATTTAATATTGGTAAAATTAAGAATGCACATGTATTTATCAAATTTTTAAGGATTAAGAATGTCAAATTTCAATTACTATATATCTAGCTACTTCTTTGTTTTTTGGACATCCCAATTACAAGTGAAACTGAAACCAGCAGTCAATGTAGCTTCTTCACATATTGACAGTTAGCATCCTTTGATCATTTGTTTAAAAAGGCTGAACTACTTGAGGCAATTGATTGATATTTGTTAATAGCCCAATTGGTTCATCTTCGGTACATTTATATTAACACAGTTATCTATGACGTTTGTGCTGCTAACGTTTAGATTTAGAAGTTTCTAACATTGAATATTACTCTTTTATTTATTATATGTCAATTAGTTTCAAAAGTATTAATATTGAATTTATGCTAAAATATAAATTTGATATAAAACCAAAGTGTTCAAATATTTAAGGACGCCAAAAAAATGTAAATTTTTTTGTGTATTTCTTCAATTCTAGCTAGCACAATATACTTGTGAAATAGAATAAGTAAACCGAATAAAATTTATTAGTTCAAATTATTTGGTAAAGCACCCTAACTTTTTTTTTTTTTTACAAAAAATTACTTAGGGGCCGTCCTTTTTTTTTTTTTACCTGCAATCTGACTGAGTCTGAATTTGACTAAAATCTAAATGGGTCTTAATACGAATGTCTGAATGATGCTAATTTTTTTCTGAAATTTGAATTTAACTTAATTATTTTTTTATTCTCAAGTCTGAATTTAACTTAATTATTTTTTTGGTCTCAAGTCTGAATTTAACTTATTTTCAAACTTCAAATCTCTTTATATGATGCTTTTATTATTATTAATATTATTTACTTAGGACTTAATCTAAAACATTTTTCTCTAAAACAAAAACTAAAATCTTTAGTTTTTATCTTAATGCAAATGTCTGAATAGTTCATATCAACCTTAATTCTCAAAAGTTTCCCTATCTAATTCATTTATTACCTTTTATATGTGACTTTTACAATACAACGATACATATTTACATTGTTAATTAAAATAATTAAAATATAAATCATTATTTTCCTAATTTAGAAAAAATCATCCACAGTACAAAAAAATATTTTAAGTTATAATATTATAAGAATTTAAATACTTCGATATTAATTCAAAATATTAATATTACAAATATTATCAATGTATCAAAAAGCACAATTGAAAACAAAATCAAACAATAAAGATATATGTGTAAAAATATTAACTTCAGATATTTTAATTCAGATGTTTAAATTATAAAAACAAATATTTCATTCAGATTTATATATTTAGATCTATTCATACTCCAGTTTTAATTCAAATACATTCAGATTTCAGATAAAAAAAACAATCGCCTTTTAAGTTGTTTGTTTTTAATGACTAAAAATATCTGCAAGCTAATCATTTGAGATATATGCCCTTATTTAGTATTATATGTATGCATATTGTATAAATTATATAAAAATATGTAAATAATCATTATAACAAAATGGGATAATATCATAAACTACCCTTGAAGTTTAGTCAATTATCATGCGGAAAGCCTCTTATGCGAATATATATCAACGTAATCCCTAACGTTTGCATTTAAGCTTCGTCCAGGTCCAGCTAACTGATTCCATTTGTATAGAAACTAAGAAAAAAATTAAAAATACCAATTTATCCTTACTTTTATAATCATTCTTCTTTCTTTTTTTTTGGCCATCGAAAATCTAATCCTTTTTCACACCCACAACTGTCTCTCTCACCCCAACCTCTCAATCTCCAAACGTAGCACCCAGCCTCCTTTTAGGGATTTGCTACATCAGCAAGCTTCGCAGTGATAAACACTTCAAAATCTTCCTCCATATGCTAGTGCTACTGCTCCTTGTTCCTCTCATTCAGGCTGGCGTGGTTTGCGTTGTAGAGCACAGAGGTCGAGGACCATGCCAAGCTTGCGGCCTGCGAGGGTGGTAGAAGTGGGTGTGGAGGCAGATGCAGTGGAGAGGGTGGTGGATATTGATGGTAGGAAGGGGGGGTTGATCAGAATCGGGTGGGGTTTTGTCTACTACTCCTTGCTCCTTTCATCCGGGCTGGTGTGGTTTGCATCATAGAGCACAGAGGTCGAAGAGCATGCCGAGCTTGCAGCCTCTGAGGGTGGTCGAGGCGGGTGTGGAGGCAGAGGCGGTGGAGGCGCTGGTGGATATTGATGGTGGGAAGGTGGGGTTGATCAAAATTGGGTGGGGTTTTGTTGAGGATTCATAATTTATTCTTCTTTTGTTTTGAGAAAAATGAAGAAGAAATTGAAGAGATTGTTAAGGGTTATTGAGTTGCATTGAAGATGTTTGATTTGCTGCTCTATTGAAATCAATTTGGGTTTGCAATTGATTTAGAAATCATAATGGCCAGCCATTAGTTCTTCATAAAATTTCAGTTTGGGAATTTTTTTCTGTCTTTATTTTTGTTGCTTCATTTCAATACATAGTTCTTGTGAATGTTTTCTTAGATTGAGAAAATTTTTAAAGAAAAAGCTAGTGAGGAGAAAGAAAGAAGAGTGTGCCAGTTTTGGGTTTTAGAGTTTCTGCATATTTTTTTTTAAAAACATAATTGATGAAATAATCTGGATTTAATTTTGAGTATTTGATTCTTTTTTTTTTTAATCGCTTTGTGATTGAGTTGAGATGGTGGGTGTTGATGGTGGAGAAAAATTCGGTGCTGTCATTGTGGAGTCTTATGACATGCACTTTTTTATTTAAATGAATTTGATGGTGGTGATAGTGGCTATGGTAGTTATGGATGGTGATGCTTGTGTGATATGAAATGAAGTTTTTAGAAGAGATAACTCAAGGGTTAGTTTTACATTTACTGATATGAAATTATGTCATTTGACTAAAATACCCCGAAATGTTAATTTGAAAGCTAACGGAATTCGTTAGCTGGATCTGGATGAAGCTAAAACACAAACGTTAGGGACCGTGCTGATATATTTGCATAAGAGACTTTTCGCATGATAATTAGTTAAACTTCAGCGGTGGTTTGTGATAGGTGTCTATTTATGTATTACTTTCATATCAATTCGTCTATGTTTCTTTGCTATATTCCTTGGTATTTTTATGTTTTTGTGTGGTTTTGATGTTTGTAGGAGTTTTGGAGCAACTTGCACAAAAAATGGAGTAAAACCCTTCATTTTCACCTCTGCTAGTCAGTGATCTTCTCGGATTTAATTGTATTGATATACAATGAACCCGACGACATATTATATACCGTTGGAAAGCCTCGAAGTCTATTTTCTGGAGAAATTTACGGTTTATAAATCCATTCAGTGTACCAAAAGTTGTAATCAAAAAAGTGTGAGAAGTATAGAAATGTAATTTCACAAATCACTGTAGCATGTATAATACGGGACACTGTAGCAGGTTACTGTAGCAGAGTATTTAAACACATTTTAGGGTTTTATTTTCATAACTTGAAAGGGGGAGAACGTGGAGGAGGCTGCATTTCTGGATTTCTCTCATCCCTTGGAGTTCTTGAAGGAGAAAGAAGATTTTGAAAGAGGAGGAACTACAATTCCAAGAAGATTCATCTACAAAGAAGATTTTCAAAGAATTTGCTAAGTTCTTTCTTTCCTTTTCAATTCTGGAATTTCTCTGGATTGTATTTGTTATTCTGATTGAATATGTGTAACTAAATCTGAATTGGTTGAGGGTGATTTCAAAGCCCTTGATATGGTTTTTGTGAATTGATTGTGCAAGAATTGTTATCCAATTCTCTAATTGAAGTTGCTTGTATTTTCCCATGTTTAATGCTTATGATTGCTTGCTGGATTGTATTTGGGTGGCCAACTGAATATAATCTGGATATTGTCTATTGCTAGACTAGAAATCTTGATCCGTAATTGTCTTGAATTTCTAATCATTGGTAGCAAAATTGTGATCAGAGATTGCAATTGGAGAATATAACCTAAGTTAAATAATCCGAGCTTGTGTATTTGTTGCTTAGATCAACCTATCTTTCTTATCGTAATGCTTCATATTGAATTAAATTTAGAGAGCTTGTTCTAGGTTGTTTAATGGTTAGAGATTAAATAAAGAGCTTATTTTATTTAACAACAAAGTAAAGAAAGATTGGGATAACAGAGCTTGTTGTTATCTACGGTTGATAATTTCAATGGTGTAACTGGATGACAATTCTATGATTAATTCGCAAATCCATATCTTGTGGTGGAGAATGATCCCTTAACCAGATTTCTATCATTGATTAATTCTCACTTCAATTAAGTTTGCATTGTGTTATTCTTTATTTGCCTTCGTATTCAGTTTTTCATCTAGTTAATCAATCAACAAAACCCCCCATTTATTCTGTTTTTGCTTTCGAATAACAAATTAATTAGAATCAATCCTCGTGGGAACGATATCTTACTCATCACTTTATTACTTGTGCGACTAGTATACTTGCTAGTTTCGAACGCATCAAGTTTTTGGCGCCGTTGCCGGGGATTGATTTTCTGATCGATTTGTTATTCTGTTTTTATTGTTAGTTCTAGATTTTTATTTCTGATTGTTTTGTGTTTAGGCTTTTATGTCCGAGGGAGAAGCGGATCAGCGACTTAAGCGAATTAAAGAGTTTCTCCAATCCTCGAATTTAAGACTAAATCGGTCAATTTCAACTCCACCTCCAGAATTTAAGCTTGCACGACATACTTCCCTTCCATCCTCTTGCAGTTCAATCAAATCTGAATCGGAAGTAATGGTGATGCAAAACAATCAGACTCTTAAGGAGTTAGCGGCTCCAATTATTGATCAACAACCGCTGTGCATAAATCCCAACCTTGAGGTAGAATTTGAGCTTAAATCTGGACTAATTCGTCTCTTGCCTACATTTCATGGTTTTACAGGAGAGGATCCTATCAAATACCTCAGAGAATTTCATGTGGTATGCTCAAGTATGAAGCCAACTGGCGTGTCTGAGTAGCAAATAAAATTGAGAGCTTTCCCATTCTCATTAGCAGATTCGGCGAAAGATTGGCTATACTATCTACCATCGGCTACCATCACCACGTGGAATGAGATAAGTAAACTCTTTTTAGAGAAATACTTTCCCACTTTGAAAGCTATAAACATTAGAAAAGATATTAGTGGCATTCGACAACATAATGGAGAATCACTTCATGAATATTGGGAGAGATTTAAAAGGTTATGTGTTAGCTATCCAAACCACCAAATTAGTGATGAACTCCTAATTCAATACTTCTATGAGGGTCTCCTACCAATGGAAAGTAGTATCATTGATGCTGCTAGTGGTGGAGCACTAGTTAATAAAACACAGGAAGTTGTAAGACATTTGATTAGCGACATGGCAGCGAACTCCCAACAATTTAGCGGCCAATTTGAGCCATAACTACCGAGGAGAGTTAATGAGGTGAGTACCCCGAACATTGAACAACAACTTTTTGAGCTTACCTCTCTTGTAAAAAAAAATGGCTGCAAGACATATGCATCAATCTTATGTATGTGGAGTACGTTCTACCACGAAGCATCCAACCGATATGTGTCCAACTTTGCACGAAGGAGATACGGAACAAGCCAATGCCATGGGTGGATTTCGAAGACAACCAAGCCAAAGTTACAGTAATCATCAACCAATCGCCTCAAATGCCATACCAAATTGGTCACCAGGTTTCAATCAACCAAGAGTGTAGCAACCATTTCAAATGCAACCACAACCAGCACCACAACTAGCTCCACAAAACTCAGGTATGGCTCTCCAGGACATTGTTAAAACACTTGCTACTAACACAATGCAATTTCAGCAGGAAATTAGGGCAAGTATCCAAAACTTGGAAAATCAAATGGGACAATTGGCTACTAACATGAGCAAATTCGAGAGTCAAAGCTTAGGAAAATTACCTTCTCAGACAGTGATCAATCCAAGAGAGAATGCTAGTGCAATAACTTTGAGAAGTGGAAAGCAATTACAAGTCCCACAAAAAAAGTCACAAACTAATGAAGGGGATGACACCACTTCCACCATGAACAAAACATCATCTTCTAAGGTAGATCTTAAAACTCAAATTCCTTCTTATGTTACTCCTCCACCATTTCCTAGCAGATTTTCAAAATCAAAGGAGGAACAAGAATAGGAAATCTTGGAAACTTTTCGCAAGATTGAGGTAAATATACCACTTTTGGATGCTATAAAGCAAGTGCCTCGTTATGCAAAATTTCTCAAGGAGTTATGCATCAACAAGAGAAAGTTGAAGGAAAATGAGAAAGTAAGTGTAGGGGAAAATGTTTCGGCTGTACTACAAAGGAAAATTCCTCCGAAATGCAAAGATCCAGGTACGTTTACCATTCCATGCACCATTGGTAGAACCAAGTTTGAAAGGACTATGTTAGATTTAGGAGCATCTATTAATGTCATGCCATATTCTATTTATGCTTCGTTGAATCTTGGACCCCTTGCGGAAACTGGTATTGTAATTCAACTTGCTGATCGTTCTAATGCATATCCCAAGTGAGTTGTGGAAGATGTGCTTGTGCAGGTGAATCAATTGGTTTTCCCAGCAGACTTCTATGTTATTGAAATGGAGGATGAGAAATCTCCTAATCCAACACCGATTCTTTTAGGGAGACCATTCTTGAAAACTGCTCGAACTAAGATTGATGTTCATGATGGCACTCTCACCATGGAATTTGATGGCGAGGTGATCCGTTTCAATATTTTTGAGGCAATGAGGTACCTTAGTGACTTGCATTCTGTTTTTGCAGTTGATGTTATTGATTCTTTGCCCCAACAACATTTTGAGTTAACTCGCAAGGATGGATTGGAAGTGGCTTTTAGTGAGCACATAGGGACAAAAAATTCCAAGGAATCAAGAAGGTTGATACAAGTGTCCAAAGAAATGGAGGAAGCTGTGGCAAGCTTAGATGAGACCATAGCTATAACCACAAATAGGTATGATGTTTCGTGCATTCAATTTCCTTTATCTAATGTGAAACTTCTGCCTTCTATGATGAAAGCCCTTACCTTGGAGCTTAAGCCTCTTCCAGATCATTTGAAGCATGGATTCTTGGATAAGAATGATCCTTTGCCAGTTAAAATAGAAATGGGCCTTGCACCACTACAAGAAGAGAAGAAACTCGTCCAAGTACTTAGAGGATCACAAAATAGCTATTGGGTGCGATTGAAAAATCCAAGGCCCAGCCAATGCAGCAACAAATTCTTGGTTGGAAAATGATCAAGCCCACTAGAGAAGCCACAGCGGAGATTGGACCCTCCCATGATGGACCAACGTCGAGGCTGAGGACGTTAAACCAAGCGCTTATTGGGAGGCAACCCAATGTTTTTGAAAAATAAATAAAAGAACAGAAAAATAAAATAGGTAATAATGAACGATTTTTGTGTCTCGAGGAGATTCCTTTCGTAGGCCATCAAATTGATCAGGTTTTATCTCTCTTTGCCATCTGTCTTATTTGTTTTTAGATTTTTTTACTTGTTTTTGACTTTTTTTTTTGGTTTTTTTTGGGGGCCTAAAAATTTTTGGGGTTTTTGGTTGTTTTTTTATCTCTTTTATGTGTCTTTAGTTTCGTTTCTGCTCTTTTCTTTTCCTTCCTTTTGTTTAATTTAATTATTCCGTACTTCGAATTCATTTGTGCAACAGCTTGAGGAAACATCCAAACGGGAGCTGAAGTCATTGCTTGAAGGTTTGAAACGTGCATATCTTAGAGAAAAACAAACTCAATCGCATTATCGGTATTAGCTCTTCTTTTCTCCTCTTCAATGGATGCCGATATCTTTCTGTCAAACCTTCGTAAATATTTCCCTTCACTTCCTCAAAATGCTGTGTTCAAAATTTATAAAGTACGGATGACTAGACTTTGGGCGTTGATGCTCCTAAATCTGCCTGCGGATATCCGATGGCTTATCGAAGCCAAGGTAAGATTGACCGGTGAGCCTGATATTAATCTAGCAAAATACATGCCTGATCTAGGAAAGAGCTACTACGCCAAGAGGCGAAGAGCGAAGAGATTACAAGTATGTTATAAATGTGCTAGATGGAATTGTAACCAGACTTGTCGTTCATTAGGTTTTGCGTCCAGGAATAGAGAAGATAAACTATCATTTATTAAGAATGGTCTGAGTATGAGTCGCTGGATAATGTTTTGTTAACTCTCGAGTCACATTCTTGTGGACTTGTTCAGCGCGAATTGCTTAATCTATGGACACAATTTCGTGATGAATTGCAGTGTTATAGTCTAGGGAATCTGACTAAAAACGACCCTGTTTGCCAGTTTATAAGAAAACTGGATGGGAAGCGAATCCCCGACTCATAGAAGGCGTTTCAGCCGTTACTGGACGTAAAACCAGAGGAAGATGTGAGCCACAATCACAACTACTTGTATATTTTAATGTGTGTTGTTATTGTCGAATTTTTTTTTCTTATTTCGTTTGATCTAATTATCAATGTTGTTTTTGTGTTGTTGTTGTTTGTTGATTTTGTTTGTTTTAATTTCAAGTTTTCTTTTTGACAAACCATATGACTACCCCACGTCATAAGCACACGTGGAGACAAGTGTGGAGGTTTCGTCAACCTCCGCCGAAAGTATATCTCCATTTTTCATGCACATGTGGTAAACAAGTATGGAGGTTTTGTCAAACCCCACCGAAAGCATATCTATTTTTTCAAATCTCGAGGCGATAAATCCGCATCGAGCAACCCCACCGAAATTATGTCTCTATGTGTTAAATCTGAGAGTTTTACGTGTGTATATATCCATTCTCCATATTTTCAAATGTCATTCTTATAATCTGTCTTGCCCTTGAAAAGCATAATACCTAACGTGCATCATTGTCTTACACAAGGTTAGAGCAATTGTAGAAATGGAGAAAACACCAATTCGGCGATTCCGAAATATATGCGTATTTTGTAGATCGCAATTTGGTAAAGATGGAGAGTTTACAACAGCAGCTCTTGATCTTGGTAGGACATTAGCTGCGATGGGTATTCATTTGATTTATGGAGGGGGTAGTCTTGGGTTAATGGGGTGTCTGTCGACAGCTGAGTCCTTGGGAGGGAGCAAAGTTCTCGGCATTATCCCAAAACCATTAGTTGTACGAGATATCATAGGCAACACAATAGGGGAAGAGTTATAGGTCTCTAGCATGCATGAGCGTATTGCACATATGGTTGTTAAATCTGATGCATTTATAGCTTTGCCCAGTGGTTATGGTACATTAGAGGAGATATTTCAAATCACCTCTTGGGCACAGCTAAACATCCACCGAAAACCCATTGGTTTGTTAAATGTCAATAATTTTTTTGATGGTTTGTTGTCTTTTCTTGATCAAGTAGTAGAAAAAACTTCATCTCACAGTCGGCGAGGCAAATCCTGGTTACGGCTTCAACTGCAGGGGAGTTAATTGACAAACTGCAAGAATTCGTCTATTCGCCTGATCCAACAATAGCTCGGATAGATTGGTTTGCAGAAGGCAATAAAAGGCGTAAACTGGATTTAGCGCTCCATCTGTAATCTTTATATGCTGGTTTGCTTCACTTTTATTTGCTTTCTTTTTATTGTGTTTATTTGAGATTTTTCATGTTATTTCTTTTGAGATTTGTTTTTCAGGTTACTTCTTTCGCCCCAGGTAATATTTTCTAATCTTAGCTTTTAGAGTGGTGGCTTAAAAAGTTTAAGTCCTCTTGAAACGCATTCTGGATCTCTTTGATCCATAATGGCTGAATAAGGAGGCTAACTTCTAAACTTTTTAGACCCATTCTAACTAACTTGTTTTTGTTTCCTGATTGCTGGACTTTGTTAGTTTATGAGTAGGTTTAGTTTTATGTAATTTAGAGTTGTTATGTGTTTTTTGTCTTTATCAGTTCTGAAAAAAAAAAACAAAATTTGTGGAAAAAACTTGAGAATGGCATAATATGGGATTTCCTTAACCCTTGAAACGCATTCTACTTATATAACTTGGTAGTTTGTTTATTTTTTGTTGTTTGAAGTGTCTTGTTTCTTGTTTTGTTTATTCATAATAAAGGTATATAGCCTGAAAACCTTAAGTCTGCGGGCTACTGGTCCTAAGGATTGTTGAAATATACAATCTTGACTCAGGTGTAACAACGCCACGTACCTCTTTTCTTACATTTTGTGGGTCGATGATAAGATAATGATTGAATTAATTAGAATAGCTCTTGGAAAATGATAAATGATGCATGGATCTATGTGCTTGAAATTTTTATTGGTTTTCGCTTTGCCTTTGATTCCTTGCGCAACATTGAGCACTAAGCCATTATCACTAAGTTATTTGTTTACTTAGAGAAAGTTTATGTAATTTAAGTGTTTCTTTAGATTCCAATGAATTCTAGAACTTGTTTGATGGTCACTCGAGGCGAAATCCTAGACTGTGCAACATTAGAGAAATGATTTAGGCCATCTTTGGACCGTTTGAGCCTTAATAGTCACCCTTCACTGAAATTGATCCCTAGTTACCTTTTGAGCCTTTGTAAGCTTTTTTCCTTGTTAACTCACTAAAAGATTTCCTAACCTCAAATGAATTTTTTTCCAAAACAGTTTATCCCTTACCCATGAGCATGTAGATCATTCACGATTACATTTTGAGCTCTGTTCTGGTTTTGGGAAGTTAGAGGAGGTTTGATTGTGTCATGAGCAATGCAAGTGGGTTCTATTGTGTTTGTAAAAAAAAAAAAAAAGAGAAAAAAAAGAAAAAAAAAACTAATCTACACTTCTTGTCCACGTACTTACACATTGAGGACAATGCGTTGTTTAAGTGTGGGGGAGGGGAAGTGTAATAAAAAAAAAAAGAAAAAGAGATCTATACCCTTGAGTATTCTTAAAAAGAATGAAACAACAAAGTGTGGGAGTGTAGTTTTCTTTTGTTTTCTACAAAAAAAAAAAGATTTGAGTGTTCTAAATAAGTTTGGGGGAGTAACCTGGTGAATTGAAATAAAGTTGTGTTATAGGGTTGAGCTCTACTTTGCCTTGAATGATTTATGTGGTTGTGGGTGATTTGAGCCAAATTATTATCCTTTATCATACCTTCACCCAAGCCAAACGTTACACGCTTAATAAAGCCCTACTTGATCCTTAGTGTTGTGCTTGTCTACATTAGTGGAGAGTGACTTGAAAAGCAAGCCTATGGAGTTCATTTATACGCAAATCTTCACTATTAAATATGATTCATTTTTGTGCATAAACTCATCCAGGTTACAAATGATTAGGTGAGAATGGCTCTACACACAAACACTTGAGGAATTGAAGTAGAGCGAAACTAATCTTTGTAATGAGATTCTTGATCAAATGCATTATTTTGAAGTTTTCCTTGGGTTATAATTAAGTACAATCTTTGAGGCCTATTTGCAAGTTAAAACATTTGTGTGTTTTACTTTTTCTTTGATTCTATTTAGATTTAGTTTTGTTTTCATATCGTTGTGGTTGCTCGAGGACTAGCAAAGTCTAAGTATGGGGGAATTTGATAGGTGTCTATTTATATATTACTTTCATATCAATTCGTCTATGTTTCTTTGCTATATTCCTTGGTATTTTTATGTTTTTGTGTGGTTTTGATGTTTGTAGGAGTTTTGGAGCAACTTGCACAAAAAATGGAGTAAAACCCTTCATTTTCACCTCTGCTAGTCAACCATCTTCTCGGATTTAATTGTATTTATATACAATGAAACCGATGACATGTTATATACCGTTGGAAAGCTCTCGAAGTCTATTTTCTAGAAAAATTTACGGTTCATGAATCCATTTAGTGTACCGAAAGTTATAATCAAAACAGTGTGAGAAGTGTAGAAATATAATTCCACAAATCATTGTAGCATGTATAATACGGGGCACTATAGCAGGTTACTGTAGCAGAGTATATAAACACATTTTAGGGTTTTATTTTCATAACTTGAAAGGGGGAGTTGGAGGCAGCATTTCTGTATTTCTCTCATCCCTTGGAGCCCTTGAAGGAGAAAGAAGGCTTGGAAAGAGGAAGAACTACAATCCTAAGGAGATTCATCTACAAAGGAGATTTTCAAAGGATTTGCTAAGTTTTTCTTTTCCTTTTCAATTCTGAAATTTCTCTATGTTGTATTTATGTTGTGTTTAAACATGTGTAACTGAATCTGAATTGGTTGAGGGTGATTTCAAAGCCCTTGATATGGTTTTTATGAGTTGATTGTGCAAGAAATTGTTATCCAATTCTCTAATTGAAGTTGCTTGTATTCTCCCATATTTAATGCTTAAGATTGCTTGCTGATTGTATTTGGGTGGCCAACTAAATATAATCTGTTTGTTGTCTATTGCTAGAGTAGAAATCTTGATCCGTAATTGTCTTGAATTTCTAATCATTGATAGCAAAATTGTGATCAGAGATTGCAATTGGAGAATATAACCTAAGTTAAATAATCCGAGCTTGTGTGTTTGTTGCTTAGATCAACCTATCTTTCTTATCGTAATGCTTCCATTGAATTAAATTTAGAGAGCTTGTTCTAGGTTGTTTAATGGTTAGAGATTAAATAAAGAGCTTGTTTTATTTAACAACTAAGTAAGGAAAGATTGGGATAACAGAGCTTGTTGTTATCTACGGTTAATAATTTCAATGGTGTAATTGGATGATAATTCTACGATTAATTCGCAAATCCATATCTGGTGGCAGAGAATGATCCCTTAACCAGATTTCTGTCATTGATTAATTCTCACTTCAATTAACTTTACATTGTGTTATTCTTTATTTGCCTTCGTATTCAGTTTTTCATCTAGTTAATCAATCAACAAAACCCCCCATTTATTCTGTTTTTGCTTTCGAATAACAAATTTAATTAGAATCAATCCTCGTGGGAATGATATCTTACTCATCACTTTATTACTTGTGCGACTAGTATATTTGCTAGTTTCGAACGCATCAGTTTGTGATATTATCCTATAACAAAATCAAAATCAAAATCTAGTGCCATTGCCACCAGATTTTCAATCAAAAATCTTGGAAATTTTCAGTACTTCGTTGGGGTTGAAGTGCTTACCATACCATCTGGACTCCTTCTCACACAAGTATATTCGTGATCTACTCCTTTAAGACCAATGTTGTTGGTGCAAAAGAATTCACTATTCCTCTGTCTACATCTCAGCCTCTTTACTTATATGATGGCAAGCCATTATCTGATGCTACTTAATATAGACGTAATTCATAACCTTCAATATCTTGCTCTTACATGTTCAGATATCTCGTTTGCTATCAATCGGCTTGCTCAATTTATGCATTAGCACACAGATACACATTGGTCTATTGCTAAATAACTTCTTTGATATCTCAAGCATACAATTCATCAGGGGCTCTTGCTCAAGCATCATTAACCTTTACAACTCAATGCCTTCTCGGATGCCAGTTGGGCCAGTAATAGAGATTATCGAATGTCTACTACATCTTGCATTATATATATTGGTGCCAATGCTATTTCCTGGAGCTCTCAGGAACAAAAATCAGTTGCTAGTTCCTCTATCGAGGTCTAGTACCGTGCTCTTGCTTCCACTACTGTAGAGGTTCTTTGGCTCAAAAATATGCTAGGTGAACTTGGTATATCTCTTTCCTTTCTACCAAAGATTCATTGTGATAACATTAGTGCCACATATCACTCCATCAATCCTATTTTTCATTAAAAAATTAAGTGCATTGCCATTGATTATCACTTTGTTCATGACCATGTTGCTTCTAGTTCTTTTGGGGTTTCTTACCCATCTACAAAATACCAGCTTGCAGGTATTTTAACCAAATCGTTATCATGACAAGTCTTTACTTCACTGTAGGCCAAGATTGGTCTCTCCAATGGGAATACCATCTTGCGGGGGCATGAGGTCTAGAAGAATTTTCTTTAAGATATCATTCCATCAATCAAGTCAAGTTTTCAACTGTTACTTCAAATCAGGAATTATCGACTTGTTATGATTTGATGTAATCAAATTTGATTACTTAATATTGTATATATTTGTTCATTAGAAATAGATCAATAGAACTTGAATCTTTTTGCCAAACGATTACTTCTTTATAAATTTTATGTATTTTCTCAAAAGGTGGGGTTATAGAAACTCAAAAATACCTTTAATATCCCTTTTCTAAGTACACCGTTAAAAGAAAATTGTACTCCTAGATGTTTTTTATGTGTAATGAACTTGTGGAAAAATTGATGAACCAATTTTTGTGTGAGGATAGCTAACTTTTTTAAGATAAACTTATGGTAAAAAGGTTCATATGTGACTTTTTGTGTAGTGATACGCTTCTGGTTTTCTCATTTTCCAATGCTAATTTTATTTGCTCTTAATTTCTCATCTTTCTCAACTGTTTTCTTAATTTAAATTTTAAATTTTATTAACAATCATTCATGATAATATTGATATATTTAATTATATAGATTTATCAAATCAACAAAATGATTAGCCATGCATAGAGACAGATTGTAAATTATGTCCTTAAAAATAATTTATTGAGACATATAATTATATCAATCACTGTAGGGGTTTAAAAATTTTGGCGCTTAACTTGCCGCCTTAACTTGCCGCCATAATTTTTACTTAATTAAAGACAATTTTCTTTAATTTTCACTAAATCAGTCACAAAAAAAGTCAAAAATCATGAATTTACCTTAATTTTTTATGTTAGACACTTATGAAATCTTGAGTTTTATATTTAACATAGTGTTTTTAAGCCACATATCATTCTTGTTATTATAATTACATGAAATGGAAAAAATAGTGTGTTTATGTTATATGTATTTTACCAATTGATATTAAAATAGGATAGCAATTATTTATTTAGTCACTATTGATAATTAGGTAATAAATAATATTAAGATAAATTTAATAGTCACATTAAATAACTTTGTAACAAAAATATTTGTCACTATAGATAATATAGTGACAAATTTCACTATTTTTACAAGTAAATTGTGACTTTTAATTATTAAATAAAAATATATTTGTGACAAAATTAATAGTCACTAAAGAGATTATTGTGACAAATTTTTAGTCTCTATTTATAGTTTAGGCATATAAATGATAATAATTTCATATAACATTATGACTTATTTAATAGTCACTAAATGTACTTAGTAAAAATTTAAATAGTCACTAAAAATGAATTTGTTATAGTAAAAAATTGTCGCTAACTCTAGATTTTTGACAAAATTAATAGTCACTAGAAGTTATTGGCACTAATTTACTAGTCAGGAAAAATAATTTTGTGACGAATTTAATAGTCTTGATATCTATTTTTGTGACCTATATTACATTCACTACATATTACTTTGTGACAAATCTCATAGTCATATTAATAACTTTATGACAAAATCATTAGTCAGTAATATTGGCTTTATGACAAAAAAAATTGTAAAAATTTGTCACAAAGTGTATTTATAGTGACAATTATATGTCTCTACTACTGATTAATATGTATTTGTCGTTATAAGGAAGCATTAATGACAAATATAAAGACAAATAATGATTGTAACAAAATTGTTGTGATGAATCTAAAATTGTCTCTATACTTTTTTGTGATAGGGGCAAATATGACAAATATATAGTGACATATTGTTAGTCACAAAAATGTATATAGTGACTAATATTAAATTTTATAGTGACAAATTTTGTTTACCACAATAGGCCCTTTTTTTTGGGTAACGTATGTAACTACTCTTCGACACATGTACATGACACTGCAGAACATATTGTTGGATCCATGTGTATGTGTGTTACGTTACGCTTAACAGTCCATTACCTCGCCACTACATAGTAACATAGGGTTGTGATATGCAAGCCTCACTAATTATTGATTTATTTCATAATTGTATTTCAAATTTTTAACTATCAATACGAAGCGCTCACACAATAACTGATCCCTCAGGAGAACATTCTAGAAAGCTTCGAGGAATGATTTTCATATCTCTCAACCTCTCCACCCACATTCTAATACTCTTCAAGGTATCAGCGTAGCCATGAAACCCAAATTCCCCACTCTTGTTCATGCTACAAACATTTTGAAACTCGGATTTCAACACTTTGTTAAAACTTAAAAGCAAGTGATCTCCTCCATCTTTGTCTTTTCCAGCCCATGTTCCTCCACGATCTCATCCCACACTCTGCCCTTCTCTTTCATCGTTTCAACCAAATCATACCCTTCTTCTGCCTCATCATACCCCACAAACTCAAGGTCATACACATCACACAACACTCTCCACATGCTCTTCCATGCAAAAACATCGCCATTTGTGCAGTTAAACGCCTGATTCTTCACCTTGGGATCAGTAGCCGGCCATATTTCTTGCTCAGCCAGCACACGAGCGTCTGTCATGTCACAGAAATGCTCCCATGTGTATTTGCCACCTGCATAGAGTACAGGAACAATATTCAATAATTTTTGTGTACGTAATACCCAAAAGCCCATTAATTAGTTTACGAAAATATCATAATTTTAAGGTATGGTGTTGTAATTCATTTATCATGAAATCCATTGATTAATGCTACATATACAACTTTCCTACATGTTAAAACCTGCGCAGAGTTTTATGCTACATATCATTGTTTAGTTTTACCGGACTGAATTTTTGGCTTCGTCCCTACCTGGATACCGAAACGGCAATGCTTCGTGCTTGCAAATGGTGGCATACACAGCTAGATTATACTGTAGTGGCTTCTTGAAGTTGCGCAAATTATGAGAGATGAACGATGAATGGAATGAGTTAAATTGGTTGAATATGGGGCCGCAAGGTCTTCTAGTGCGTAGTAGGGATTTGGATACGGAAGCCTAGGGAAGTCTTCCATGAAGTGTGGCTCATGGCGGACGAGTTTGCCTGCAAGTGAAGGATCGAAGAACAGACACATGTAGTGCTTTGTCTCTGTTTGCAACGTGACATGTCGCAGAGAAGAAGGATTTGTAGCTGAGTTGGTGAGAGCGTTTAGCACATTTCTAAGCATGGTTGTGTTCTCGATTATATTTTCTTGTTCGCTGAAAACGATCTGGAGTGCAACCCAGAAGACATGGGTGACTTCATGGGCGATTGGAGAGAGTTTCTTGATTGTGTCATCAGAATTCAAGGCATCGAAGGAGATGAACTGATTGAGGAGATAAGGAGGGAGCCAAGTTGGCAATGGCCGCCTTGCACCTCCATAGACTTTCCATGGATGGCCTAGAGTTGATGGCTTGTTCAGAGCTTCTGCCAAGCTCAAGTCTGCCATGCCTGTTACACCAACAACCAGGGCAACTGATGGCGCTGCAGGTTTCTGATCTTGTTGCGCCATTAACACGAAAATGTTAAACCAAAAAAAAAAAAAAAGACATAAAAGGGAAATTAAATGAATGTTAATAATGCGTTTATGTTAAGCTTAGCAGAGTTTCAGATCCTTTTATAGGTTCAAGCAGCTTTAAGTTCAAAAGTTAAATAATAATAATAATATGCTATATTTTAAATCAATAGAAAAACTTTATACTGCAACCACAGACAAAAATAACGTTAAGAAAGAAGTGTTGTTCCATCTACAACTCATTTATAACTAATTCTTATACAACTTAAGTTGGTAAAGCATCATTGAATGGAAAATAAATAAATGAACAACATTAAATTTTTTACATGGAAATTATTCATTCAAAAATATTTTGTTAACTTAAGTTGTAATAAAGAATTAGTTGTAAATAAGTTGTAGGTGTAGTAATGCACTCAAGAAAGAAAGAAAAGTGAACAATTAACTATGGATATATAAACTTTACACCTAATACGCTAGCTTCCTGACACAAGAAAATTGAGAAAACGAAAATTATTGATATATTGTTGGTAAGGTTAATTAGGAAAAAAGAAAAGAGTTTGCTTATCTTATAAAGAGTGTTTGAAAAAAAGAAATTTGATGAAATTGAGTCATTCCATTATAAAGCCAAAGTCTTTATTTAATTGTCCATTTTACTCAATTATTTGGATCCATCTCTTTCATCAACCTAACGGCACCATTCTACTATCATTAGAGTCTTTGCGACTCTAGTTGTAATTATTAATTAGTTGTAGTTATTTTAAAAAATTTATTAATTGTAATTGTATTATGAGCAGCAAGTGTAAAGTATTTTCGCGAATTTTTGTGGAATTCATTTATATATAATTTAAAATAAATAAAAAATGTTTGATAAATTTGACATTCAAAATCTAGTTGTTGACATAGAGACTATGGTAAACCTTATTTTGTCAAAATATATTAAAATTATAATTAAAATATATAAACTTTGTTCATGATTATATAGTTGTAATATCAAAAGTGAATAATATAAAATATTAATATATTTGTTAATAATAAAGCTCACCATTAACACCTTGTCTTTTATACCATTAAGCAAACTAACTCAACAGTCAACACTTGATTAAATACTAAAAAAAGAGTGCATTTTTATCAAAATATCTCTCAAGATTTGGTTACTTTATATTTCTTTAATAAAAAATCTATTAATACTATTGGCCTTGAGAACATTACAAGAAGAGAAGGGACTTTCATAAAAGCACTTAATAGAATTTGGCCATCAAAATACAAATGTAACCTCGTGGGCATGTTTGGTAGGACACATATTGTAGTATAAGAGGGAGGAGTTGAATAACTTTTTAGTTATGTCGAATTTGGTTACAACTATTGTAAGGATGGGATTGTAAACAAGTGCAAGAGAAGCGCATAAGAGCAACAAAAATTAACATGCAGGGACCCTGGGTTATGACTTTATAACACTGTTGGCATTATGCAAAAAAAATCGTCCCTCACCTCCCTCTCGAAAGCTCTCATGTCTCTCTCCTCCGTGAAACCTCCGGTCGCTCTCCTCTCATCTTCCCCGTCGTTCAGACCCAATCTCAAGCTCCTCATCAGACGTCACTGTATCCCCACTCTGAAATTAGATAACTATCGTACTTGCTTTAAGAAGGCCACAGTCACAAAAGAGTAAACTGACGCTGCTTCTCACATCGTTGATGGGAATTTGTGATGGAGATGTTTGGGTCTCGGTTTTGAGTCGATGGAGGGGGTTGATTCGGATGAATTAGGTGATGGGAGAGATAGATCGATGGACTGGACAAAAATGGAAGGAAGAGAGTGAGGTGAGCTCGGGTTGACTTGGACGTGGTTGCTGACTGGAGAGAAGAGATGGAGTTCGCTGTGATGGTGGGCAGACGTGCGCTGGTTGACATGGAGGAGATGCAACACAATGACATACCACCACTTTTTTTAATAATTTATTTTTATTATTCTTAAATTATTTTAATTTAATATAAAAATATTTAATATAATCCAATTTAGATTTGTGTATAAAGGCGTACGGATCAGGTCGGGTCAGGTGTCCCCTAACCTGGCATGACCCGATGAAACCTCAGTCCTTGGGTCGGGTCGAATTTGTAGGTTTGAGTCACTTGACACTTTTGTTGTGTTGGTTAAACTCTATTAAATCATGATTGCCCAAAATTTTATAAGAATTTAGAAATAATTATTTATAAAACAAAGCCAACAGGTTAGAATTTTCGAATAGTTTGGCTCGAAGAGCATCATATTTAAGCCATGACCATGGTAAGAAATAAATATGAATTGTTCGTGGACATGAATGATATGTTTAATAAAAGCTTAAAACAGATTTTACATGGTGATTTAAGTTTAATCACGTAATCATTGGAATTGGAGTTCATAAAAACACTTAAAATTCCGAAAATCCATTTTTTTTGGTAAAAGAAACCACACTAAAATTTCGTTTCCTCCAAACTATTACACAAGAAAAAAAGAGAGTAAATAAGTTGTTCTCAACAGTAAAAAAATATATATATTTGAAATCCTCACCGGAAAACGTTCCAGCGACTGTCGAGTCCAGGAGTCGGAGTCGGAAATCCAATCTTAGCAAATATACTCCTGTAAACAGGTCCGATCGACGGCTATCATCGACGGCTTCCTTCGCCGGCTCCACCTTCACTATGAAAGCGTGCTTTATTCTTTTCCTTTTTGTTTATTTATTGGCTTTGGCTATTTGTCTGAAGGTACGGTTGAATGAGATGAGAGTAAGAATCATGATATGAATATAACAAGTGGTTTGCTGGCCCAATGCTAATGCTAATACTTATGCTATTAGAAGAAGAGTTGAACGGCTTCTGTGAGAAAGAAAGAAAGAGCGTTTGTGCGAGCTGGTTTTGACTTGCAAAGGCGGCTAGCAGTAGCAGTGGGTCCCGCTATTTCTAGTTTGGACAGAACCTTCCTTTTCCTTTTTCTGCGTGTTTTTAAAGTCGAAAGCACACCAAACAGAGGACTAGTGGAAGGCGCCATGATAGAGGAGAGTGGTGGTGGATCGATGGCCGTTAGCGGCTGTGCTTGTGGAGGAAAATGGACGCACGAAGGATCGCCACAAACTGCCAAAGCGCGACTGGAGGAGGCTGGAACTGAGGATTGCGACATCGTACCAATGGGAAGAGAGATGGTGGAGCGATGGCTATCGCTGGAAGTGGCGCCGGAGGCTGCGATTAGAGATGGTTCACAGTTGAAGAAGAAGGAAAATTTTAGGTTTTCCTTGGGAAAAATTACATTTATACGATAGTATTTATTTAATACAATGACAAACTAAATAAAATATATAATTTATTTATTTTTTATATTATACAATTTAATCTAATGCTATTCATGGTCTGATAATTATATTTTCTATGTTATATAATTTAATCCATTGCTATTCACTGTTATGATAATTATATTTTTTACGTTGTATAATTTAATCTAGTGCTATCTATTATTGTAATAATTGTACAATCTTACAAGATGTATCAAATACGACCTAGCCCATATAAGCTGTAGCTAATAGATGGTTTAAGATACATCCAAGATTTATTATTGATGAATAATTGATGTTGACGAAATTTATATTTACACTTTCCAATCCAGGATGTTAATTTTTGGATCAAAATGTCAACTTGTAAAACTTGTAGATCTAAATGATAAAAAAACCTTAACATTTGGTGGAAAAATATTCCTCACAAGGGTTAAAAACACTCCCTCGAGCATATACAAAGCCAATCCCTCGGCCAAAAAAATGTCACTCTTGATAGAATGACCACCTTTTCGTCTCCTAGGGTTCTAATAGCGAAGTCGATCAGTAACTTATATAAGACATGGAGTGAGTTGAAGCCTGAAATCTTTCATGTTTCTTCTTCTCCTTCTTCTACTGTTAGGGTTGGAGTTAGATCTGTTTTCGGGTTACTATCTATGGCCATGACTTTGCCAATTGGTTGCTTCTTTTAGAACACCTAGTCGCCGTTTATCTCCAAGGGTTTGTGCTTAGAGAAAGCCTTCTGGTGTACCTCATCTGCATACTTCAGGTGGTGATTCTCCATCAAGAAGGCTTTCTAGCTCAACTTCGAACTCCAAAAGTACAATTGAAGATATGTGGATTATGGATCAAACCAAGAGCATTTCGGCAGTTGAGGGAAGTTATTCGTAAGAAGAAATTATTTATCAGCAGTAAAAAGGTTTCTATTTTGAAAGATATTGTTTATTATAATAAGTAATTTAATTCTATAGGAGAAGAGAAGAGTATTTTATTGTTTCTTTAAATAAAAAATAAGATAAATCTAGTAGCGATTTAACTGTGTTTGGGGCTGAACTTTATTGATAAGGACATTTAGATAGAATTTTAGTGGTTACTTAGTTTGATCTTTTCATAAATGATGAAACATATGAAGGGAACAGTGTTGCTTCCTGATTTGATGTAAAGGTGACTTTGAGAATGATAATACTGTAAATTGTTCCAAGATTTTCCGGCCTTCCCATTTGGTTGATGCAGAGTTCCCTATCTAGATAGTTCTAATTTAAAATTAATCTATTGCCTACTTGCTATTTGATTATCCAAATGTTGATCCTAATTGGACTCTACTTTCTTTAATCTTATCAGTCTGCATACCCATTTCATGTTCAGTATAATCAGTGCTTAAGTTGTAGCTTCTTTCCCAAGATTGAAGCTGCATAAGATTGCTTGGAATCTTATTTGATTATGTTCTCCTCTGCCATTTCTTATGGCAGAATCCTAAGTTAACATGCAGTACCTTCCACTTGAGAGTCCAAAATCTTTAGAACTAGAGATGTTTCTTGTCTGGTTGACAAAGCATTTCAAGCTAGGCTTATGGTTCAATTATTTTGGTCATTCATGTATACAATTAGATAGATAATTATATATGTTAGAAATGTATAACAACACGCAATTTAAGAAAGACACTGGATGCAATTTAAGAAAGACACTGGATTCAATCTTAACATTATATGTTTATTAGAATTATGGGGTTGTAGGGTCAGGCCTGTGCTGTGATACTGCTGCAAAATTATCGTGGCTATGTGGTGCGGTGGCAAACCAGAGAGTGGGGACAATGAGCCCTTAAATGAAGGTGGTAGAGTTGCAGCCGTCAGAGAGGAGCTGGGTGGTGTGGCTGGGAATGAATTAAGCAGAAAGTGGAGACAATGTGCCCAATTGAGATGAAGATTGCAATGAATTCGCTAGGGGACATAAGCATAGTGCTGGGTTCTGTGGCGAGTTGTAACAATTGTCTTCATGTTTGCAAGGAAACAAGCTATGAAGAGAGTTGATATGTTCAGCATATTGTGTTCCTCTGCGATCCAGTCAAAGCAGCAGGCTTGTTATATTAATCATTCGACATTTCTTTGGGCTGATATTGTATCCACTTGTTCTCATTATTGTCCAATTTTTATTTCACCACATGTATAGGAATACTTTTATCAATGATTGTAGTTTCTTTGTTAACAACCAATAAATTCTTTAAATTAATCTCTAAACAAGTCAAGAAAGCATCTAAATAATTTAAATTTTTCACTGACTCGTGCTCGTCCTATGCAAAATAAGTACATAAAAATGTATGAAATTGATAAATAACTTAGCACAACCAACATTCATGATCAATATAACAAGCCAATGCTTTGACTAGATTAGAGGAAAACAACAATTATTATAATAGCTCTCTTCATAGCCTATTTCTCTGCAAACATGGAAAAATTGCTGCAACTCATTCTCTCCTAGAGGCACCAGTATTATGCTCCTGTCCTCTACCTAATTCATTGCCATCTTTTCTCAACTGGGCTCATTGCCTCCATTCCAATGTGTTCCTCTCCCATGGCTGCAACTCTACCATCTTCGTTCAAGGGTTCATTGCCTCCACTCTCTTGCTTGCCATTGGGCCAAGTATCAATACTACTTGCAGCAGCATCACAACACAGGCCAAACCCTCCTATCCTATAGTTCGACTAAGCAAGCAATGTTATGATTGACTCTGGTGTCTTTCCTAAATTGCATCTTATAATCCGCTTCTAACATACATAATTATCTATCTAGTCTCTAGATGGTACATGAATGAACAAAATAACCAAAATAATTAAGTTATAACCCGAGCTTAAAATACTTTGAGACTCAGATTAAAAAAATCTATAGTGCTAGAGATTTTGCAATTTTGCTTCAATTGTATGTAGAATATACTGCAAATTAACTTAGGAATCTGCAACACGAAATAACCCTTCTAAGAAATCTTTCTTACATAGCTTCAATTATGCAAAAAAAAGCTACAACTTAAACAGAGATTAAAGCAGTGTTGCTAAAAGCTGAATGCGTATGCTATTGGCAGATATGCACATCTTTCTTAATAGAATTCTCGCATCACTCACTGCCTCTGCTAAACTGTTGGAGTTGAACCTCGAGGAGAACCAATTTCAAGCCAAGATACCTAGCTTTCCAAAGACCACGCAACTCATTTCAATCTCTCTAATAACCAATTAGAGGGTCGGATACCATCCAGTTTGACCAAATTCAATTCTTCTCCCTCTGCATGTAAACAAACATTCTTTCAGTCGAAAGAAGATATTATTTATTAGCAATTGCACTTGTAAGGAGGTATAATTTTGAAGATAATATTCATTATAATAAGAAATCGGATTCTATAGGAGAAGTGGATCTAATAGCTATTGAACTGGGTATTTAGGGTTCACTTATGTCTTCAAAAGCCACAAAGGCAGGAAAGAGGGTTGTTTCTTGACACAAAGGGATTTATCTTTTTTGGTTTGATAATGATTTATCTCCCTTGGAGTATGATTACAATGCTGATTTACTTTGAGAATGATAATAATGCTGTTAGTTATTCCAAGATTTTTTGGCCCTTCCCATCTGGTTGTTGCATATTTTCCAACCTTACTGGTATTTTGATTATCCCAATGTAGGCCGTAATCGGGTCTAGTTTCTTTAATTGCTGTTTAAGTTGTAGCCTTTTTTGCATAATTGAAGCTGTGTAAGAAAGATTGCTTGGAAGGGTTATTTCTTGTTGTAGATTTCTAAGTTAATTTGCAGTATCTTCTACATACAATTGAAGCAAAATTGTAAAATCTTTGTTACAGCATATTTTTTAAATCTGAGTGGCAAAGCATTTCAAGCTAGGCTTATAACTTAATTATTTTGGTTATTATGTTCATCCATGTACATCTAGAGACTAACTAGATAATTATGTGTGTTAGAAGTGCATTATAAGATGCAATTTAAGAAAGACAGCAGGGTCAATCATAACGTTGCATGTTTAATCGAACTATAGGGCAGGAGGGTCCGGCTTGTGTTGTGATGCTGCTAAATTATTACAAATACCTGTCCCACTGGCAAGCCAGAGAGTGGAGGCAATGAGCCCTTGAATGAAGATCGTAGAGTTGCAGCCATGGGAGAGGAACATATTACAATGGAGGTAATGAGCCCAGTTGACAAAATATGGCAATGAATTAGGCAAAGGACAAGAGCGTAATGCTGGTACCTGCAGAAGAGAATGAGTTGCAAAAAATTTCTCCTTATTTGCTGGGAAAAAAGCTATAAAGAGAGATGTTATAACAATTGTTGTTTTTCCTCTGATGCAGTCAAAGCAACTGTCTTGTTATATTGATCATGAATGTTGATTATGCTAAGTTATTTAGTAATTTCATACTTTTTCATGTATTTATTTTGCAAAGGATGAGGAAGAGTCAGTGAAAAATTTAAATCGGTTAGATGCTCTCTTGACTTGTTTAGAGATTAATTTAAAGAAATGATTGTTGGTAACAAAGAAGCTACAATCATTGATAAAAGCATTCTTGTACATGTGGTGAAATAGAAATTGGACAATAATGAGAACAAGTGGATAATGTGAAATATGGTTCACGACCTTTGTTTTGGTATCTTAAAGTTTCTTCATTTTTTGTATGTTCGTTGTTATAGGATTCATATTTCCTTCATGTGATGGATTGCGTTTATTGAAATGTTAATCATGTTGCTGGATGTATATTGTAAAAGCATTTCAAAATGCCTAGCTTGGGGCTAAATCAAATTCTAGATGAATAAGTGATTTTTGAATAAATGATTTTTTAATCCAAACAAATGATTAATATTAGATTAGTAAATGTAATAGCTTGGATGGACAGAATTTTATTTCTTAATTAATGTTAATTGTCAGAAATGAGAATAAGTTGTTATATACTTAAATGTTAGATAGATGCAATAATACTGTTTGTCATGAAATTTAATGTTAATTTAATATTTTTTGAATGTTACAAAAAATAGAACTATAGGTGGGGAATTATATATACGAAATTATGAAGAAACTTACCAACAGGAATTGAAAAAAATTGTTCACATGGTCAAATTAAATTATCTAAATTCGTATAAATTTTAAATCCAACCGGTAATGGTTTTGCTATCAACCATCATCATCATCATCAGTTTTATTATTATTAGTAATTCCAGTAATAAGGAATCATCTCTATACATATGATGGATCTTTTAACGCAAATTTTTTATTTGATTTCATCAAATCCAATAGTTGAGATTAAAAGTCAAAAAGTTTAATTTAATACTACTGTCAACTCATCAATCTTCTCAACTATTAAATTTTATGGATCAATGGCTAAAAAATTACATTTAGTTTTTATCAAAAGTCTTTTACACATATAAATATGTGTGTGTGTGCGCGCTCGCGCACTTTAACCAAATTTTTATTAAAATACTAAAATTAGCCTAAATTCTTTGAATTTAAGCATTATACTCTAATAAATGTATACGGTATTCGAGAAGCATCTAACTTCAAATATAACAATTCTATACCTTAACACTTTGTTAGGCGCTTATTAAGTTGTCTAAAATTGTCAAATGAACATGCTTAATACTTTAATAGACAGTAATATTGTTCTTACAAACTTCATATATAAACTATATATATATATATATATATATATATATATATATATATATATATATATATATATATATATATATATATAAATTGATGTAGCTTACTCATCTATTCACACGTTATTACCCCTTATTAAATAAATAGATTTTATATATTTATTAGTCCTATCACCTTATGATACATTAATTTGTATGCAAGAGTTTGTACAAAAGTTTGTAAAACTAACATTATTTAAGTAAATATTATAAGAAAATTAAGAGTTTAGTTTTTGGTCGAAATAACCCTGAAGACTCAAGTCATATTTTACAATTTTTTTTTTCATTAGAACAAGCAAAATCCCGTATTACTTGGCCTTGGAGAAGATTAGAAGAAGCTAAAGATTTTTTACTTACATCCACTCCATCTTATTCAATTGGGATTTGAGTTAACATTAAGTTACTAAAACAAAATTTTGTTTTCAAGGGTGATAATTTAAGGACCAAAATGTTAATTTTAAAAGCTTATGGACCCAAGGGACTTAAAATCCCTAATCCTGAAATGTCAATAGAAAATACCTCCTTACAAGGATTGATAATGTTCCATTTGAGCAGGTTTCCACTGTCAATATGATAAAATTTGAGGACGACCTCTGATAATTTGCCTTTTAGCACTAAGCTTATATGCTTAGAGGATGACTTGGTCCTGTTTTCCAACCAGAATAATTTGGTCCTGCTTTCCTACCAGAACGGGAATAAGTAACATATGTTCACACTTTCATGCTTCCTGCACCAAGTTGTTCTTGACCTCTCCCTAAGGCATCTCAAAAGAGAGAAGGAAAAAGTAACATGTTCTTCATTCTTCCTGCAAACTCTCCCTTCTCCGTGAAGCATCTCAAAAGAGAGAAGTAGAGGTCAAGACTCTTACTGACCTGTTTGAAATGGAAGTTATGGATGGGTCTCCTGGTCTTGAAATTGGAATTTACGAAGGGGTAATCATCAAGAAGAGAGTTCAACAACAAAGGGGAAGGGAACGGGGTCAGGGAAACAGGAAGAACAGGGCAAGTTGAATTCTGCACAGAGCGGGGTTAGGGATGGTCAAGTTTTGAAGATTATCTAGCCGCTTGAGTCCCAAAAGATTACAGCTAGATTCAGCTGCGGCTAACCTAGCTAGGATTTCGGTTTTGCGAGGCCGAAATATTAAACTATATTATAAATTTAGATATGAGATATACCTTAATTAATTAACTTTTAAGGTTACTAATGTTGATCAAATATGAACTCATATATTTTAAGAAAGATATAATAATATATAATAATATATATATATCGACAAATCTAAATCAACAAAACAAATATAAATAAATACGTTACTTAAATAGCATATATGAAAATAATTTAAAAAAAATTAATTATAATCTTAAAATACAGTTTTTAAGAATTTATCATAACTTTTCTAATTTTGATGAAAAATTCATAGACTTTTAACATAATTTATATATTAAAAAGCATAAGTCATGATAAAAGAGAGAGAGAGAGAAAATAAAAGATAGATTTTCTTTTTGTCATTAAAAATTTTATGAATTCGAAAAAAGAAAGGAAAAAAATAGTTTTACTTTAGAGTGAGACAACAATAATAATAAAGAAATAAATGAATAAAAAATAACTATAATATCAATAATAAATATAGTAATTAATAATTTATTAATTATTTATGTAAAGAACCGAAATTTAGAAGATTTATATGGAGAATCATAACTTATTTATATTAAAATTAAATTATATTTTGCCTTTCTTTGCCTAGAGAGCCAACATGCAGAATTTTAACATATTTATTACTAACCGAAAAAATTTTCTATAGCATTCAAGGATTACTGTTTACATTAAAGGGGCCCAAGCCCTCTCAAGCCCAAAAGTAGGTCTGTCACTGGTTGGATTCCGATTTTTAAGAATATAATATCGTAGAAATCAAACAAATTATGCTAAGAACATAATCTTGTAGAAATCAAACAAATTATCTATGTACGGGAATTTTTTTTTGTTTTGAAAATATTATTTATTATATTAGCAACAAAATGTGTGGATTTTTATGAATTCATCTTGCATGGATAAGAGAAATCTAATAGAAATGTAACTTTGCATTTAGATCCGTGCCTTATTTAGTTATAATTTTATTGGTTACCTGGTTGTGATATTTTCCAAAGAGGGTTGTTCCTTGATAGAAAGGGAATTTAATTTATGGGTTCAATAATTATTTGTCTACCTTAGACTGAGGATGATATTGCTGGAGATTATTCCAAGATTATGTGGTCCTGCCCACTTGGTTCATAGGCCCTTGCTTTTTATTTTTTCCGTTTATTAAAAACATTGTGTTTCAGGACTTGTCTTGACTTTGTGGTAGGGGTGATAATTTGGGTCATAACACGCAAACACGATATGAATACGACACGAACACGATACACGATTAATAAATGGATCAGACTCGTATTGAAGGTATTCAACACGCCAATCCGTTTAATGACACGAATATTTAAATATATTTTGTTTATCATTAACATGTAAGCTTATTTAATGATATAAATTGTTTACCTACTTGCAACATATATATTATAAAATTGAAAATTGTATATTATAAAGTAAATTAATTTACAAAATAATAAATTATGATGATTTTAACAATTTTTTATACTTACAATTATTTATATTCTAAAAATAATTTTAATTGATATAAATACATAGAATATAATATATTATGCATAACTAAGTTGAAAAATTAAGTAAATTATGTAAATTAAATATGACACGATTATAACACGTAGGTAACACGTTTAATAACCGTGTCGGATCCGTGCTTCATGTCTTGACACGAATAATTAAATAGGTCAATACGAATGACACGAATTGTTATCCATACTTTGTGATTTGTTTTCCCTATTCAGACTGGAATGCCATATTGCTATTTTAATTGTCCAAAGGTGGACATGCTAACTGGATTCTATTTTCTTTTTTGTTATCTGTCACTGCAGTCTGCATAATGCCCTTTTCATGGTCAGTATAACAACTGTTAAAGTTGCAGCCTTTTTTTTTATTTATTTATTTTTTTGTCATGATTAAAGCAGCGTGGGATTGCTCAGAATCTCGCTTGAGATTATGCGCTGCAGGAAGTAGATTACTAAGTTATACATTTGCAGTATCTTAAACTTGAGAAATTCAAGCTAAAACTTTGGAATTAATGATTTTTTAAATCTGAGTGGCTTATGATTTATTTATTTTGGTCATTTTGTTCATCTGTATAGATACATGTAGATAGATAATTATTTATGTTAAAAGAGTACCACAAGATGCAATTTAAGTAAGACACTGGATACATCCCAACATTCCATGCATGTTTAGCTGGAACTATGGGGAGTGAGTGTCTGGCATGCTGTGATTCTGCCGCCATGTGTTTTTGGGTACCAGGTGCCACGGTGCGACAGGTAAGCCAGAGCTTGGAGGCAACGAGCCCTCAAATGAATATAGTAGAGTTGCAGCCATGGGTAAGGAGCTGGGTAGTATATATGGCTGACAATATGCTAGAAACTGGAGGCAATTAGCCCAGCTGAGACAAAGATGGTAATGCTTTAGGCAGAGGAGCTGAGGGTACTTCTGGGGTCTGCAGAAGAGTAAGAGTGGCAACAATTATTTCCATGTTTCCAAGTAAACAAGCTCTGGAGAGAGCTGATATATATGAAGCAACTGATAGACGCCATCACTTTTAGGACTTGGCTTTTCTCCGAGTGGATCTCTCCGATCTAAGGAGCATCCGGCTTTTCTCCGAGTGGATGGGAAATGGAAAACAAAACAAGTCATCTCTCAAGTGCAAGTAATACCCTCGGAAGGAGTTCTCACGGAAATCTGTCCTTGGCAACCCATCATCTTTGAGTGGATGAGAAACGGAAGATAATAATAATAATAAAATCATCTCTCATGTGGGAGTAAGATTTGCGGAAAGTTTAGGCGATAGGACAGGAGGATTTTAGTAGATAAAAACATTATTATATTTGTTATAAAAAACGAAATTCTATGCTATGGACATAGAATGTAAGAGAAATCTAGTAGCAATTTAACTGTGCATTTAGATCTGTTCTGTTGTGCAATCTTTTCATAAATGGCGAAAAGATAGGAAGGATAAAAAGGGCTGTTTCCGATGTGGAGGGACTTATTTTCTGGCGCTGCCCATTTGGTTGATACAGAGTTCTAGCCAGTCCCTTGGCCGTGTATAAGCTTTTCCTTTTTGTTGTGACTTTGTTTATTACCTTCTCTATCTAAAATTTAATCTGTCTTGCGAACAATAGCAATGCCTTATTGTTATGTTAATTATCAAAATGTAGATCCTAATTAGATTCTAATACCCTTTTTCTTATCCTTCATTCACTGCACATAATACCCTTTTCATGCTCAGCATAATCACTGTTTAAGTTATGGTTTTTTTTTGTGGTGATTGAAGCTGCAGAAGATTGCTTAACGCTAGCTCTTGCTTGACTATGTTCTGCAGGGTTGTTTTTAAATAACTAATAGCTCTCATAGGATTTCCATCGTTGCCCTGGTGTTCATCGTTTGCTTTGAGCTTCTGCCAAGCTCAAGCATGCCATGACTGCGCTGCTTCTCCATGGTTGTCCTGATTTTCATGATAGATGACACCAAACACTCTCTGTCACACGAAAAAAGAGAAAACAGAAAAATTGATAGACAAAAAGTTACTGCTTGTCCAAGCAAAATTGCTTGAACAATACTGTTAGATCATTACGATTGACTACAATCTTAATTTGACTTCTACATTTAGGCCAGAAGTTAAGTTCATAATATATTTTCTTTCTATTATTATCATCTATTATTTGATTGGAAAGTAAAGACTTGATATTATAAATCCAGTTCTATATTATTCGATTCTCTATAAGACTTTGAATGATGTTATAGAAATAAGTTTGTCAAAATCGAGTTGAGATTCCCGCATGCTTCTGCTGTTTCTCACAGAGAATGATTGACCATGATATTTGTTTTTGGATTGCTATAAAAAAATTATATTGAGTGGAAACAAAATGTTTGATTATTTTAGGATGTGAAGACCTTTTCAATTAATAGATGCAAGCCCAATCATTCATCGAAAACACTCTAAAATAAACTTAATTTATCACATAAATGATGTGCCTATGTCAAATAGTTAAAAGTTTAGAAGTTAGATTTTGATTAAAAAAACAATTGCATGTCTTTTAGCATGTATGCGGTCAAGATATTTAAGTTTTTTGGATATACAAATTTTTTGAATACGTGATGAATCAAATGCCTTCCAAATTTTGGTTATTTTGCAAAAAGATCCTATTAACTTTAGGATTAAAATGTTAGTTTTAACAATTTATGGATCCAAGGGAATCGAAAACGTTAGTGGATAAAATATCTTCTTGTAAGGGTCAAAAGCATTCCTCTGGAGATTTTCATTAGAAAAGGAGGCCGAGCCTTAACCTCTATGAACTCAAAACCCTAGCTTTTCCAGCCACAACAAAATAACTCTTTAAGAAAAACTAATCATAACCCATCTTAACATCTTATCGAGAGAACAAAATCATCTCTGAAGATTTTTTTTAATATATATATAGAAAAAGGTGCTATGTTTAATCAGTAATTGCAACGATGAGAAAAGAAGATTGTAATTGGGTGAGACAATGCTCTCCATAGTCACAATTTGTTTATGAAAATGGATCAATCTCACGAGATCCCGCATCCTTGTCTTTACATCCTTACAGGTTCCATCGTTCAAATCCTTACCTCTTCCCTCCTTCAAATCCCAAAGAAGTAATTCATCACTTCCATCTGATCGCAGCAATAGTTTATTGTTGCCCAACGAAGACCACCTATGGAAGCTTCTATTTATTGAAATTTTAGTCCAAGATTCTTTGACTCCGTATTCCTTCATCAGCCAAACTTCATTTCCTGTATCCAAAATAATTGAATGTTCAATCATGCCAAGGCAGTCCTCGAAAGCTTCTAAGAAAATTAAATATTCATATCCTCTACGTTGAGGTAAGGTTAACCAATTCAACTTCTCTTCCACCAAATCAAATGCTGCTATCATCCTTGAACCAATATCATAATTGTTTCTAAATACCCAATGGATGGCTCCATTGAAATAAGTCGGCAGACGAAATTCAGGAGAAAGATTAGCATCAAGATCAATCCCAACAGTTTTCCAATAATTGTTTTTCAGGGAGAAGACATGCATGACTCTTTTTCTCCAAAATATTTTAACAAATTTATAGTCATCACAGGCGGGAGCATAACCAAAACCAAATAATATCATGGAATGCCTTTCTGGTTGATAGTATGGTAACTGCTTGGACTCTCGGGTTGAAGGATTATACACATAAACATCATCACTTGAATATGAAGTAATGGGTGAAGCACTAACGCGCAACATTCCATGACACGAGCCTAAAAATCTAACCCGGCTAAGGTCTGGTTTTATGGGCTTGCAATCAAGCTCCACAACTTGAAGCTCGTGACCACCGGAAGACGTTTCTTTCAGGTCTGCAATGTGGAGTGATGATGGAGATAAAAAAAAAAAAGGGTCTTTCCCTTTGAGTTTTGAGGTGCATTTTGACAAAGCGACGGTCAGCAATTAATGCCTGGAACGACTTTGATAAACATCTGAAGCGCATCAGAGACTTCACTGGCAATTTTGAGAGGATGTCAACGATGAGCTCTGGTGGAAGAGTAGGCGTCACCATGGCTAGCTTCTGCGTGCGTAGACGAAGAATGAAGAAAAACAATTTGATTAAGAATTTAACTGCGGTACTAGAAAGATACAAATTAATGAAATATATATACAGGAAAAAAGGAATTAATATACAATCGGAAACTAAATCTGATACCAATAATTAATAGAGTTATGGGAAACCCAATTTAATTGGAAACTGAGTCCAATTAGAATTAGGATGACTAGATATTGATGTAACTATAGGAATTGTTTTAATGTGAGAAATCCTTGTAGAGTGGGGATAACTAATTAGTGGCATTGTGATTCTACTAGAGTTGGATTTAGAGTGTTTTACATGCGTAGTGCATTAGACCTTTTATTCACACAATTTGAGAGAAAGCCTAAGAAGCCGAAGCTATAGTAAAGTGTGTAGTATTTGGTTAGAATTTTATTGGTGACTTGTGTTTTATACTTTCCAAAGAGGTTTGTTTCTTCATGGAAAGGAAACTTAATTTTATCAGTTTGATAATTATTTGTCCACCTTAGACCGAGGATGATATTGCGGGGGCTCGGCCCATTTGGTTGATGGGCATTTGCTTTTAATTTTTGTCGTTTATTCATCGTGTTATCTATATTAATAGCACTAATTGATTATTGAAATTTCCAAGAAAAAATTTGTGCTGCAGGACTTGACTTAGTGGTTTGTTTTCCTTATTCAGACCGGAATGCCTTATTCTTATATCAATTGTCAAAATGTAGATCCTAATTATGTTCTTTTTTTCTTTTATCTTATCCTTCACTGCAGTCTGCATAGTACCCTTTTCATGTTCAGTTATAATCACCGTTAAAGTGGTAGCTTTTTCCCCCCCAAAGGATTGCTTAGAATCTTGTTTTGAGATTATATTTTGCATGAAGTATGTTACTAAGTTATTTGCGGTATCTTCAACTTGAGAAATTCAAGCTAAAATCTTTAGAACTATTGATGTTTTCTATCATTTGGATGGCTTATGATTTACTTATTTTAGTCAGTTTGTTCATCTATATAGATACATGTAGATAGATAATTATATATATTAAAAGTGTACCATAAGATGCAATTTAAGTAAGACGCTCGGTTCAATCATAACATTCTATGTTTAGTTGGAATCATGGGAAATTGCCAGGGATGCCGCGATGTTGCTGCTGTTAGAGTTTTGGCTCTTTAGCCATTTGTATGTGTGCAAGGATCTCACATGGAGTGGGAGTAATTTTGTAAGAGAGGCTTGGGCCTATAAATTAAAGCCAAGTCTTCTCATTTAGAGGTCCCTTGATAATTCTGCTTCACCCTCCCACATTTGTAAGGTCTCATATACAAAATTTTATACTTTAAGGCTTTTCATTAAGGACCTTAAAGTTTGTATAATTTGTTTTTTCTCCCTTTGTTTTGGGTATTTGTAGTATTACCTAATTGTTTGGGTAATTACGGTTTCACCCAGCTATTTAGGTATTTTTTATTTGGCCCAATAGTTTGAAAATTTTATTGTAGCCCAAAAAGTTTGTAATTCTCTTTGAAGATAGTGAAAGTATTTTCAGTGGCGCCCGAGGATGTAGGTAACAATACCAAACCTTATTAAATATTAGTGTTCTTTATATTTTGTATTATTGGTTGATTAATTGCCTTCTTTTGTTGCTATTATATTCAATTATCTAGCATCATTGTGGCTGTGTGCATTTTGTTGTTTTGTGGTATCGCTTCTGTATTACGCTCAACAACTGGTATTAAAGCTTGAATTAGCTTCTGGTGCGTAACAATTGGTATCAGAACCTAAGGTTTTGGGTAATGAGTGACTATTTCATTCTAGTACTTGCTACTACTCTAGGTTTTTGAATTTGGATTGCTAGTTATTGAATATAATAGTTTGTTGGAGCTTGGTTATTGGTGATTTGTGTATCAAGCTTATTTATGAGAGGCAGTGATGGCATCATCATCAACTATACTAGAGAAGACAATGACTATGATAAATACAAAAATAGATGTTGAAAATTTTGATGGTTGAAATAATTTCGGCTTATGATAGAGTGAGGTGTTGAACAGGTTGTATCAGCAAGATTTAGATATTGTTCTAGAAGAAACAAAACCAAAAGACATCAGTGATAGAGAATGGGGCAGATTGAATATAAAAGCTTATGGGTTGATCCATTCTTGCCTATGTAGAAAACAGAAGCATCCATTCACAAAAGAGACATCTGCAAGTAAATTGTGGAACGCGCTGGAAAACAATTATATGAAGAAAAGCAATGAGAATGTGTTGTATTTGTTGAAGAGATTGTTTCGTCTTCAATTGAAGCTAGATACGAGCATCAATTCTCATATTGATGAGTTTAATAAGTTAATTGCTGATTTGACAAACTTAGATCAAACCTTCAAAGATGAATGTAAGGCTATGCTATTGATTGGCTCACTTTCAGATGAATTAGATCATTTGTTCATTATTTTTATTCATGAAAAGATAAATTATATTTTGAAGAAGTTGTTCTACTTTGTTGAATTATGAAATTTGTAAGAAAAACCAAAGAGAACACAGGGATGAGTCAGTAGATGCATTGATAGTGAGAGGGTGTAGTCAAAGTAGAAAATCAGGAAAAATGGAAAAATCTTGGTCGAGGGATAGACTAGGAAAAGATGAGTGTGCTTTTTATCATGAGAAAGGACATTGGAAGAAAGATTATCCTAAGTTGAAAAAGAAAGAGAAGAGTAAGGCTATTTTTGATGCATTTGTGGTTGAGTGTGAGGATGATAGTGATTTAGATATATGTCTGGCTAGTCATCTATCCACTTCTTGTTCTGATGAGTGGATTATGGATTCAGGTTATACTTATCATATGTGTCTACATAAGGAATGGTTCTTTCATTTTGAAGAGCTTGATTGTGGAGTTGTGTATATGGGCAATGATGATGTTTGCCACACTATTGAGATAGGTTTAATCCGGTTAAGGAGTCATGATAGACTGACTAGAATTTTGATAGATGATCTGCCGAAGATCAAGAAGAATCTCATCTCTTTGGAAGCTTTGGAATCTAAAAGCTGTTCAGTATCTATTCAAGATGGAATTCTAAGGGTCACTTCAAGCATTCTCGTAGTATTAAAAGGCAAAAGAAGGAACAACTTGTATTACTACAATGATAGTACAGTGATTGGATCAGTAGCCACAATTTCTAAAAATGATGCAGATTCAGAATTACTAGATTGTGGAATATGTGATTGGGACATAAGGTGAGAAAGTCTTACTCAATTTGGTGAAACAAGGCTTATTGAAAGGTGCAAAGACCTGTAAGCTGGATTTTTATGAGCATTATGCTCTGAAAAAGAAAAAAAGAGTGAAATTTGGCACCGCTATTCATAATACCAAGGGTAATCTTGATAATGTTCACTCAGATATGTGGGGACCTACCAAGACTACATCTATGGGAGGTAGGCACTACTGTGTTTCTTTTGTTGATCACTTTTCCAGAAGAACTTGGGTGTACTGCTTGAAATATAAAGATGATGTACCTAATGTTTTTCTTAAGTGGAAAAAAAATGATTGAGACACAAACTGGCAAGAAGATCAAGCATCTCAAAACAATAATGGTGGTGAGTATTATAGTGACTGGTTTTTTGAAATTATATCAAGATGAAGGTATTATATGTCACTTTACTGTTAGAAGTACACCACAATAGAATGGGTTGGTAGAATGCATGAACTGAACATTGTTGGAGTTCGATGTGTGTTGTCCAATGCTAGGTTGGGCAAGGAATTTCGGGCTCAAGCTGTAACTTATGCATATCATCTCATTAATCTTCTACCTCCAACTGTTATTGATGACAAAACTCCATTGGAGATATGGTCTAAACAACATGTTTTTTTTAGTATGATTCTTTATATGTTTTTTATTCCACTATTTTTATCATGCGAAAGAATTTAAGCTGGATCGTAGAGCCAAGAAAGCAATTTTCTTGGATTTGCTTCAGGGGTGAAAGGATATCATTTATGGTGTCCTAGTTCAAGGAAGATTGTATCTACCTGAGATATGACATTTGATAAGTCTTCAATGTTGAAGAAACCAGAAAACTAGACAAAGATAAATGTTACTCCGCAATAGATGGAGCACACTCAGTAGCAGGTAGAGTTTAAAACAACAACATTGAACCTAGTTAGATCTGTTGAGATAGATGATGGTACTCTTATGACAGAAGAGGATTTGGGAGATGATGGAGAGGATTCTACTCAAGAACCTCAACAGTAACAAGAATCTATTACAGTTAATAAGCCAAGACGTGAAATTCGCAAACCTGCTCGATTTACTGATATGGTGGCCCATGCGCTTTCAATTATAGAAGATGATGTTCCTTCCACTTATAAAGAGGCTGTAAGATGTTCTAAAGTTGGTCAATGAAAGATAGTTGTCGGTGGGTGAAGAGGTGCAGTCTCTTCTGAAGAATAAAACTTGGGAGCTAGCTTAACTACAGAAAGGTAAAAAGGCAATTAGCTGCAAATGGATATTTATAAAGAAAGATGGATTTCCTAACAAGAATGATGTCTATTACAAGATCAGGTTGGTGGCAAAAGGCTACGCTTAGAGGAAAAGAATTGATTACAATAAGGTATTTTCTCTAGTTGTGGAACATTCTTCCATTAGAATTTTATTAGCCTTGGTAGCTCAGATGAATATGAAACTAGTTCAACTTGATATAAAAACTACATTTTTAAATGATAACTTGGAAGAGAAAATTTATATGACTCAGCCCGAGGGATTCAAAGTTACTACTAAGGAAAATTTGTTGTGCAACTAAAAAGATCGGTTTGCACTTTGAAACTATCGCCGAGGTAATGATACAAGTAATTTGATCGGTTTATGATGGGTCAGAGGTACATAAGAAGTAAATTTAATAATTGTGTGTATTTTCGAAGGCTACGTGATGGTTCTTTTATTTATCTACTCTTGTATGTTGATGATAGTTAATAGCTTCGACGAATGTCGAAGAAATTGAAAATTTGAAGATTCAATTGAATAAAGAGTTTGAGATGAAAGATGTGGGTGAAGCTAGAAAGATACTAGGTATGGAGATTAATAGAGATAGAGGGAGAAGCAAGATTTGTTTGACTCAAAAGTAGTATTCGAAGAAAGTATTACAACGGTTTGATATTTTAAAGCAGTCAAAACCTGTAAGTACTTCACTTGCTCCTCATATGAAGTTCAGTGTATCTTTATCTCCTAATATAGATGAGGAAAGAGCATATATGTATCGACTTCCATGTGCTAACACAATTGGTAGTCTGATGTATGCTATGGTATGTACGAGAGCCAACATTTCATCTACAGTTGGAGTTGTGAGCAAGCATATCTGTGATCCTAGTAAAGGGCATTGGCAAGAAGTGAAATGGATTCTACGGTATTCGTTGAAAACCGTAGATGTTGGTTTAGTCTTTGAGAAAGATGATACGTGTGATCAATATGTTGTTGCTTATGTTGATTCTGATTATGCTGACGATTTGGATAAACGTTGATCGATAACTGATTATGTATTTACTCTTGCAAAAACACTAGTGAGTTAGAAGTCTACTTTACAGTCTATGATGGTTTTGTCTACTACAGAGACAAAGTAAATGACAGTGACAAAGGCTATAAAGGAAGCTATTTGATTACATGGATTGTTGGATGAATTAGGAATCAGTCAGAAGAATATCACTCTTTATTTTGATAGTCAAAGTGCTATTCATTTAGCAAAGAATCCAGTGTTTCATGTTCGTACAAAGCATATTGATGTTCGGTGTTATATTATGCAGGAGATAATTGATGAAAGAAGAATCTAACTTTAGAAGATTGGGACTACTAAGAATCTCGTAGATATGTTGATTGAGGTTGTGATAGCGATCAAGTTCAGTCATTGTTTGGACTTGATCAATATTGTGCGAGTCTAAAATTCCTATTGGGTGTATTTGGAGGCGTTGCAGCTTTGATAGAGAATATGAAAAAAAGAAGAATTTTGTGGTGGATTGGCTAATTCACCAAGGTGGAGAATTGTTGGAGTTTTAGCTCTTTAGCCATTTGTATGTGTGCAAGGATCCCATATGGAGTGGGATTCATTTTATATAAGAGGCTTGACTTATAAATTAAAACCAAATTTTCTCATTTAGGGGTCCCTTGATAATTCCTTTCAACCCCTCAACACCACACCCCCCCACACCCCCCCCCCCCCCCCAAATTTGTAAGGTCAATATTAATTAAGTATCTTAAAATTTGTATAATTTGTTTTTCTCCCTTTATTTTGGGTATTTGTAGTATTACCTAATTGTTTGGGTAATGACGGTTTCACCCAACTATTTGGATATTTGTGATTTGGCCCAATAGTTTGGGAAATTTGTGTTATAGCCTAAAGAGTTTGTAATTTTCTTTGAAGATAGTGCAATTATTTTCAGAAGCGCTCGAGGATGCAGGTAACAATACCGAACCTCGTTAATTCTTTCTATTTTGCATTATTGGTTGATCGGTTGACTTATTTGGTTGCTATTATATTCAATTATCTTGCATCATTGTGGTTATGTGTATCTGGTTGTTTTGTCGTATCGCTTTCATATTGCGTGTAACAACAGGTATCAGACCTTGAATGGAGCTTTTGGTACATAACAACTGCCATGTGCCACGGTGTGACAAGCAAGATAGAGCATGGAGGCAATGGGCCCTTAAATGAAGATAGCAGAGTTACAGCCATGGGTGAGGAGTTAGGTGGTATGGTTGATAATATGCTAGAAACTAGAGGCAATGAGCCTCGCTGAGACAAAGATGGCAATGCATTAGTCAAAGAAGGTGAGGATATTGCTCGTCCCTGTAGGAGAGTAAGAGTCATAACAATTGTTTCCATGTTACAAGCAAACAATCTCTAAAAAGATAGTCACTTTTAGAACTTGGCTCGATGTGCGAACCATGGCTTTATAATGATCATGTGAAATGGAAAGCTTTTAATATGCTTAATATTGTTTGAAGTCTAAGTTCTTGATTTTACAAGAGTTTCGAAGAAACTTTCCAAAACTGAATATTGTTAAAATTAAGAGTGCACGTGTATTCATCAAATTTAAGGGTTAAGAATGTCAAATTAAGTATTATCTTACTACTTCTTTGTTTTTCGAACATCCCAATTACAATTGAAACTAAAACCAGTCAATGTAGCTTATATTCATCCCTTCTTGACAGTTGGCACCCTTTGATCATTTGTTTTGTAAAGGCTGATGTGACATCCTAATTTGTAAGTGTGTGTGCCTAACCTTGTTTGCATTATTATATGTGTGTTATTAGTATTATTAATTATGTATATGCATAGGAGTGAGGTGTTAATAGGTAAGAGATTAGAGGACTATATAGGAATCTTTAGAAACTTAAGGCACTAAATTGAAATTTTTGCTTGTTTGGATAAGCACAAAAGAGAAGGGGCTAGAGATTTTTAGATTATTTTGTTTATTTGATTCTTAGCTCTAAACCTCAACTATCATCCCTTTCCCATAATTTTGCTATCAAATTAAAGAAGAAGAAGGAAGAGTGAGGCAAGATAAAGATAAGGCTTAACTTCTTCCTCAATTTTTTGTATTATTTCATTAATTTTTGAAAAATTAATGTTATATAGCATGAATAATGGGATATTTGTGCTATGCATGTTCTGAAATCTATTGGAAAACATGATTTTATAGGAGTTGTGAAAGATTTAATAAGGTTAGATGATGATAGGACGCTTGAAGTGATGATAGAGTTTAATTCCTGCAAGGCTTCTATATTGAGCAGTGTTGAGTTCAAAAATTCCTATAAATTGTAAGATTATTTTCTAACTTTGAAATTTTTATATGATAAACTAGACAAGATAAGGATTTCATATAATTTTGAATGATTAAAAAACTCGTAGTTTGTGATTTATGGTGAATTTTTGAATTTGCTAAAATGGAATTAGACTTCTCCTATTTTTAAATATGGTAGGGGGAACGAATTTTAATTGAGTGACCAATCTTGATAAAAACTCTTGATTTTTGGTATGCAAGACCTTGAACATGTTTTCTTTTAAAATAAAAATTTTCATGGATTTTGATGCTTTGTACGAATTGTTGGGATTTTTCAAATTTGGACTTATAAAATTAAGAATTTTAACTTTTAGAACAGACTATATAAAATTAATTGATTTTGACTGATTTAAACTCACTATAAATTGTGATTTTTGGTGATAAGACTTTTATATATGTCTATTACTAGACTAAAAAATTTTGTGAATATTTGATTATTGTATAATTTTATAAAATTCTTCAAAGTCGTACTGCTTGGTTAAGAAGTCTGTATATAGGATTCCTATGCGAAAAAAACTAAGGGGTTTCAAGGTGTATATGGCCTCATTTTGATCCCATAAATTTTATGGGATATTATAAATGTGTTTACTTGATTTCTGTGAAATTTGGTGAGAATTTGGATAAGTAACCCCCACTACAATTACTCAACCACTATGTATAAAGTGTTGAATTGCTAGTGAAGTTATTTTGGTGGTTGAATGTTTTCTATCTCTTAAGGAATGTGTGCTATCTCTTAAGGAATGTGATGATTTCTAGGTAGGAATCAAGATTTCACGGTGAAGTGAAGCAAATAAGTAAGTTAAACATTTTTGAGGATATTATATGCAGTGTTTGTGCAATGAATTTTGCTAAATGGCAGTGTCGTGATAAACACATTGTTGTGTTTGTAATGGATGGAAAATTTGACTTTGAGCTTGTGTTATGGTATTGGGCATGTGAACTATGAATTGAATATGATGTGTTGTGATCAATGAGAAGCCTAACTTAGAGCTTCTTTTATGAGATTAGGATGTGAATCTTGATACATGAAGGCATGCACTGAAAGGTGTTGTGTTATGAAAATTGAATTGCATGCCAAAACCTTAGGAAGACATTGAATGTTATTTTGTAACTCATGCATGGGGGCCACCTCTTGAAATTATCTAAGTGCCACCTCTTGAAGGTAATGGATATCACAAAGTACCACACACAATACAAAATACCACATGCGTTATGATTGATTGAATGAATGAGGGAAGGTCCAAATCTTGTGCTTCCTTGTATAGGATTCCGTGGCACTGGCCTGATATCACCTATATATTTGGACTCGCCTCAAATTTGTGACAGTGTGTGCTACATGCATCCCTAAGGTCTCATGTGAATTGTAAATAGATTTAAGATCTTGTGATTGTTAGAATAAGGGGAGCTCCAAACCATGTGTTTCCTTGTGAAGGATTCGCTGGCATGGGCCCGATATCACTCTGATTGTTGGACTAGCCTCAACCTTGTGATTTGTGTGTAATTAAGGTTATATGGAAATGAATTATAAGCCTATATGTATGAGTGTTGAGAAAGGCACAGATGAAATGATATGAGAGTATACGTGTGTATTTAAAATATAGAAAATAGCCTGAGAAAGGATTATGTGAATGGAGTTAGTGGACAAGTTGGCGTGTAAGAATGAAAATGAACAAAGAATGACAGGCCACAACAGAGAGTTAGCATAGGAGCGCAACTCCTTTGACTTAGGAACACCAATTTGAATTTTTGAAAACTTTATAAATCTGAGACTTCACGACGTCGCGCAGGTCCTCTTGCGAAAGAGTGCAACTTCTGTAGTCTGAATAATATATTATTACTTTTGTAACAAAAAACTGGTTACTTATACGATGAGAAATGAACAGTAACTAGTTTCCGTGCTTGGTTAACAATTAATTGATTGTTACTCAAGCTCTCATTTGGCTTACTTATTGGGTTTATGCCCATTAATTTATTGTGTGCCTCAGGTGACTGCTAGTTCTGTTGACTTATGGAGGATTTTGGCAGGTTGATGGCAGAGTTCCCATGGCAATCATGGGCCACTGCAACATTATTTTGTGACCGTCTTTTGTATGCTTATTTTTTAATATTGTGTATAAAATGTATTATTGTGGTTGTGATTAAGAACTCTGATTTTGAAATAAAATCTATATTTTGTCATCAATAATGGGGTTCATTGTTTGAAATGATTGTTTGTAGTTGCATTCTGTACTCTCATGCAAAGAATGGGGTGTGCCAGTTGAACTTGAGGTAGTTGATAGATATTTGTTAATAGCCTAATTGCTTCATGTTTGGTACATTTAAATTTACACAGTTATCTATGAGATTTGTGCTGCTAACATTTAGAATTAGCAGTTTCTAACATTAAATATTAGTCTTTTATTTATTATATGTCAATTAATTTCAAAATTGTTAATATTGAATTTATGTTGAAATATAAATTTGATATAAAACCAAATTGCTCAAATATTTAAGGACGTCAAAAATTATAATTTATCTTTTTTGTATTTCTTCAATTCTAGCACAATATACTTGTGAAATAGAAAAAGTAAACCAAATAAATTTATTAGTTCAATTTATTTGGTAAAGTAGCCTAATTTAACTTCAAAAAAGATTACTTGGGGGAGATTTTTTTGTTTCAAGTCTGAAAGGGTTTAAATTTGATGAAAATTTGAATGAGTCTGAATGCAAATATCTGAATGACATTAATTATCTTTTAGTCTGAAGTTTATATTTAACTTATTCTCAAACTTTAAATCTTTTTATATGATTTTTTTAACTTAAGACTTAATTTAAGACATTTTTATCTAAATAAAAAAAAAACTAAGATTTTTAATTTTTATCTAAATACAAATGTCTTCATAATTTATATCACTCGTAATTCTCAAAAATATCCCTATCTAATTCATTTAGTACTTTTTATATTTAACTTTTATGGTACAACAATACATATTTATATTATTATTTGAAATAATTAAAATATAAATTCTTATTTTACTAATTTAAAAAATAATTTACCATATAAAATATATATTTTAAGTTATAAAATTATAAGAATTTAAATACTTCAATATTAATGTTTTCAAAATATTAATATTACAAATATTATTAATATGAAAAAACAATTGGAAATAACATCAAACAATAAAGATATATGCAAGAGAACAATTACCACTTAAGTTGTTTGTTTTTATTGACTAAAAAAATTTGAAAGCTAATAATTTGATATATATAACCCAATCTAGTATTATATTTATTGCACATTGTATATATTATATAAACATTTATAAATAATTAATTTAACAAAATCAAAATTAGAACACGTAGTACCGTAAAATTTTATATTGTTAATTAATGTGTCTCCATTATAATATGAATGTAAGATTTGACGTAACTCATCATCCTATACTTATCAACTCATCACCTCCTATGTGGCGTAAGATTTGAAGAAATTTTGTGCTACAGTATAGAAGGATTTTACTCGATAGAAACATTATTACATTTGTTGTAACAACAAAATTCTGTGTTATGGACGTAGAATGTAAGAGAAACCCAGTAGAAATTTAACTGTTTATTTAGGTCTTTACTTTTGTGCAATCTTTTCATAAATGATGAAAGATATCAAGGAAAGGGGAATGTTTCTTGATGTGAATGGAATTGTTTTCTGGCCCTGCCCGTTTTATCGATGCAGAATTCTATCCCTTGGCAGTGCATAAGCTTTTCAAAATTGAATCTATCTTGATGTCAATTATATATAATAGCAATGCCTTGTTGTTATTTTAACTATCCCAATGTAGATCGTAATTGGATTCTAATATCTTTTTTCTTTTCCTACACCGCATTCTGCATAATAGTCTTCTCATGTTCAGTATAATCACTGTTTAAGTTCTAGCTTCTTTTATTTATTTTTATTTTTTAAAATTTTTAAAGGTGATTGAAGCTGCATCAGATTGCTTAATGTTGTTGCCTGAATATGTTCTGTTGGGTCATTTTTAAGATAACGAATAGCTCTTATAGACTCTCCATGGTTGCCCTGGCGTTCATGCTCAGAGCTTCTACCAAGCTCAAGCCTATCACGACCGTGACTTCAACGATCAGAATAGAACAAAAATTTACTATTTGTCCAAGCAAAAGTGCTTTAGCAATACTGTTAGTTCAACATTAGCCACAATCTAAAATTCGAATTCAACATTGACTGCAAGAAAATGCCTCTTTTACTGCGAGCTTTCACTACGGTTTTTAGAAACTGAAGAAAATGCCAAAATCTGTGGCGGTCAACTACAACCGCAGTAAACCTCACAATACATAACCACGAACCCTCCCTCATGTTTTATTTTCACTATTCTTACCCTAAGGAGAAGGTGAAGGTTTTTTTAACTTTTCAATTTCCACTGCTCCTCTCTTCAGCCACAATTTTCTCACTTATTTTCTCTCCATCCAAACAGCCTTTCTTTTTACTTTTCTTACTCACAATATGCTTTTCCAAGCTGCTGCGATGAAGCAACTCCTCTACCACCTCTCCTATGTTGTACAACCTCCTTTGCTCCTCCATTTCCCCACCCTGTTGTCTGCGTCAGCCCAGGTACAAGGCTGTTTGCTGCTGCTCTGCTAACTCCAAATCCGTCCCCTAGAGGCCACAGTCCCATCTACGAGATCGTTTTGGGTTTTTCTTTATCATTTTATAGTTTCCATTTTCAGAATTAACTCACTCTTTCTCTCTTACATTTACATTTTTGGTTTTCTAAAATCTACAAATTCCACCCAGATTTAGATCTCCACTTTCATATTTGATTTTTCTTTTTGGTTAATTCATGATAGTTATGGACCAATCTCGGTTTTTTTATTTATGATCTGGCGATTTAGGTTTAGGATTTAATATTATATGTGTATTTTCTTGTTTGATCTGATATGATAATTCAGTTTTATATTGAGATTTGCTGCATTGGATTGAATTAAAATCAAATTCATATAATTGGGTGTGGATGATCATTGGTTGATGTTTTAGTAGAAATTTTCAATTAAGCATTTGGGATTAGTGGTGTTTTGCTGCAGTTGTGAACAATGGGCCTTTTCAGTTGCGAAAAATAGGGCTATCTTTTGCCAAGTTATTCAGCAGGCTCTTTGCCAAGAATGAAATGCATATTTTGATGGTGGGTCTCGATGTTGCTAGTAAGACCATCATTCTCTACAAGTGCAAGCTGAAGAGATCATTACCATCATCTTTACCATTGGCAACTTGACTTTCGCGTCACTTTTTGTACTTTCAGCCTAAATGGTTGCAAGATAAATGAATTGCAGCTTTTAATTTAGAGAATATAATTAGGCCCCTTTTTGTCTTCTTATGTTGGACTGAAATGCTTTGCTTGAATTTAATAATGCATTTGTTAAAATTCGTCAAAAACAAGCCCAGCCTAGCATTATTATGTACTGGCAGTCCAAGTCCAAGCCATTTGATTTCATTATGCAGTTGTAAAGTTGCATTTTACTGTTAGAGTGATGTTTAAATTTATAGTCTTGACTTTAGCGTATTAACATTCCTACCATGGTAGTAGTTTGTGTGATGGGCTGTTTGATTATATTGCTCAAGATTTAAATGCTTGAGAAATTTGGTTTTCTAAGTTTTCAAAAGAAGAACAAAAATACAAATAAAGTATTGTTTGAACTTGGCCTACAATTCATTTGGATCTGAATTTGTTTGACCATAATTAATTAACTTAGATTAATTCAACTTTTTAGTCATGGGCCTTATCTCTTGTTAAGAATCTTATGCTTGACCAATTATATTTATGAGAATGAAAGGTTTACATATGCTTTTACAGGATTCATTACGAGTACTAGAAGTAAAGCCTAACATTATTAAAATTGTTACTAGAGGAGCTCTCATGTTCTTCTAAATTATTCTTCTAGCTAGCGATATTAAATATTACAACTTCTAAAGTATGGCTTGTTTAAATAAAAGTGCAGGAATTGAATTGTATATATATTTGAACCACATGAACTGAAATTGATGGTTTCTTATAAATCTAGATACCTAGTGCTAATTTGATTTGTGTTTGAGGTCAGCTATGGTTTTGTTTTAGAGAGTTTGTTGAATGAACTTCATTTTTACTTCATATTATCGAATCTCTCTTTCTATTTTACTTCATATACTTGATGCTTAGAATTAGGTACATTTTTTTATATGAATTTATGTAAATTCAATATATGAATATTTTAGTTCATTCTTACTATGTACATGGTGATAACACAAGTCTTAAGTATTTTTAAGTTTTGATAGATTTGTTCAGTTTCTTAGATTAATTTTAGGCTGCTTTTGGTACGTCAGGAATGTGTATTTGCCATTAAGTTCAACTTTGACATGTTTAGTCTGTTTTTTATTATTTTCTTTGGGAAGTGTAAATTCTTGTTTCATTTGTTAACCTTTGTTGTGTCCATTGAGGGCTTTTTGCTGGAGCAAGATCACAATGTTATTAGCTATAGCACTGCAATTGATAACAATGTAAAATGCGTACTCTTAACAACAATAATTAAGACTTGTGTAAAATTAGCTACTGATAATGCAATTGTAGTGCTCTTTACATCTTTAGAGCTATAGAACACACATCATACAGTCTTATCTGCATAGATATATCTAGACTCCATGGCTCTTTATGTATGCTTGTACATGGCAATTATATGCTTTTAAATTTATTTCATTTCTTCATGCAATTTATTTGTTCTTGCAAGAACTTGTGTTCTATGTTGCAAAAGTAATACCTAAAGTTACTTATATGCAACAAATTCTTATTTTTTATTGGCTGCAGTCTTTGTTGAGAAAGAAGAAGCTTTTTATACATTTTGCGTTGGATCCTATTTCCATTAATGATTCAGCTACAGAAGCATCATTTGCTGCCAGATATGGTTGTTTTGTTCTTATAGAAAATGTAAGCTTCAAAATCTTTCAGTTCTTTCAGAAATTAAAAGTTAGAATATCTTTGTGAAGTAAATTAGTTTCTGTATTTGCAGGTTGAACGTTTAGATGTTGAAGCATTAGCCTCTATAACGGGAGTTGGCCGCGTTCTGTTCATCAAATTTATTGAGGTGAATTAAAATATTGATTTTAGTTTAGAATTCAAATTTCAGCTTACATATTGCCAATCATGCTCAACTCATTCTGTTGCTCAGTATCTAGTATATATGTTGAAAATTTTTCTTAATTAGTTGGCTATTCAACTTAGGTCTTTTATAAATTTAGTTGCAGAATCTTCTTCCTTTAATCACTGGGGAGAAATCATCCCTGTCAAAATCCGTCAAGATGCTAATTAACGGTTAGTAGAATTGTTATGTGTATAGGGTCATAGAATACATAGCACACTGCATTAGTTTTACAGATGAAATTCTAGTTTTTTGTTACTGATTATGATTTGTTTGTCATGTTTTAGTAGCCAGTCTGCAGCTGCGGAGCCACAAACTGCACAAATGACCATATTTTATGGTGGACAAGTGTTGGTGTTCGATGATTTTCCAGTTGACAAAGCAAACGAAATCATGCTCTTAGCGAGCAAAGGAAGCTCCCAGGGTCGTGCTACCACTTTTCCTCCAGTCCCTGCTGCCACGAGTGTTAAAGCCTATACCAAAAATCCAACTGAATCGACCATTCCACTTACACCTAGCTTGGTGAAAAGTCCAGCTGAACCAACTTCTCCGGTTCCTTCCAGCTGTGGCAACAATTTAGTTCCAGAGCATGTTCAGCCTCAACCCAGACCAACTACAGGGTCTGTTAGCTGATGGTACTATAATTGCAGTAAAGCAGCTCTCTGCGAAATCAAGACAGGGAAATCGTGAATTCTTGAATGAATTGGGCATGATCTCGTGTTTGCAACACCCGAACCTTGTCAAACTTCATGGCTGTTGTATTGAAGGGGATGAACTTTATAGCGTCAATTCCAGTTCCTATTTTAAATATAATTAAGCCAGGAAAATGCAAATATTGGGCTAAAATTTCAAATAAATTACTATAAACTTCCAATTCGTTTTTGTAAATTTGGGAATTCGGAACGGCTCCTGTGTACATTCTATGTTTTTTTTATCAGTTTTACGGATTTTTTTTTTTAATTTGTCTTTTGTGTGTTCAATGAATCAAATTACAGTCTTTTCAGTAACTTGCGAACATTACTTCAAGTGGTAGCCCAGTTAACTATTTACAGCGGGCTTGGAGCCGACAGTAAAAGAAAAAATAATTTTGTTAAATCAGACAACAGTTATTTACGTCAAGTATTTTGATCGCAGTATAAAGACTTTTATGGCGGGTTAAAACCGCGGTAAAAAATCTTGTGATTTTTTACGTCGTCACTTACTACGGTTTTGGCCCGCCGTAAAAGTCTTTTTTTCTTATAGTGATTTAGGCCAGCAGATAATTTAAGATATATTTTGTTTCTATTATTATTCGATTGGCAAATAAAGACTTGATTTTATGAACCCGGTTCTATATTGTTTGATTCTCTACAAGACTTTAATGATGTTATAGAAATAAGGTTGTCAAAATTGAGTTTATATTCATGCATCCTCCTGCTGTTTCTCACAATTGGTTTATAACAACCGTGCAATCTCGTGAGATCCTGCACCAAACTTGTCTTCACGTCCTCACATGTTCCCTCTTTCAAATCCTTCTCTGTTCCCTCCTTCAAATCCCAAAGAAGCAATTCACTTCCATCTAAACTGAAGAAATAGTTTATTGTTGCCCAACGAAAGCAACTGATAGAACCGTCTACCTACTGAAATTTTACCGTCTACCTACTGAAATTTTAGTCCAAGATTCTTTGACTCTTGTTCCTTCATCAACCACACTTCAATATTTCCATTATATGAATATTCAATTATGACAAGGCAGTCCCCGAAAACTTCTACTAAAATTAATTTATGATATCCTCTAAAATGGACGTGAGGTTGAGGTAAGGTAAAGTCACTGAACTTCTCTTCCACTGAATCAAATGCTGTTATCATCCCTGAATCAATATCATTGTTTCCCCTTCCTAGCAAGTTCCTGTAGACATCTATAGGACCCATGTCTGCCACTCATCATTTATATAAATGAAGTAAACAGAATTGAGTAATGTGATCATGCGTGAAAGATTTATATGATTAATAAATATGATAATTAAAATTTCAAATTCCATAACAACAAATATAATGGGATTGGGGTTATGGAATGTATTGATATAATATTTAATTATATGTATATGCACATCAGAAGAAAAATCACTACCATATATATATTCCCTTGTCAAATAGGGCAGTACATAAAACAAGTTTTATTTGTTAAACCGAAGCTCTAAATGTTAAAAACTAATTAGAAGGCATTTGTTTTTGTATCCCGTCCCAAATTTTGTGCTAATCATATAATTTCAAACCATAAATTATACAATGGGAATCTCTCCGTGGCCTATCTGAAACACTTCGTAGCCCACTGCCCACGCTGCCTGTAAGGGGACACTCTATAAAGATGGCCTTGGGCTTTGATTGCTCAACCACCTTAATGCCTCCCACTCATATTGCAAGGCCAGCTTTGCATTGTGCGGCCCAGAGGTGGAACAGGCTGCAATGCTTTTTACATCTTGATATTATGCTTTTAATCTCACATTTAAATTTTTAGATGGAGTGAATTTCTTTCTTAACATAATTTTATAATCAAAATAACTAAAGACCAGAGTCTTGGGGTTTTTTTAATCTAAAATCTAAATAAGTTTGAATTAAATTAAAATTTGAATAGATGTGAATATAAAAATTTGAATAATATATTGGTTTTCTTTTTAATATCTGAATTAAAATTTCTAAAAACTAATAATTTTACATATATATCTCTATTCATATGTATTATTTTCACTTGTAATGTATTTAATTTATTTATATGCGTAAAGAAATTATATCTTTTTAAAGAATTTGATATATAAATAAGCTGAATAATCATAAAATAATTTTAAAAATGTAAAGAGAATCACAATATAAAATTAGAAATAAATAATAATATTTCAAAAGTAAAATATTAGGTTGTGTATTGCAAATTAGTTATAAATAAATTTTATAATGATATTTAATAGAATTAAAGGAGTAATAAATGATTCAGACATTTGTATTTAGATAAAAGCTAGCTATAACTTTTAGTTTTTATCATTCATATGAAAATATCTTAACTTAAGTAAAAAAAATATAAAAAATCTAAGCCTAAGAATAAGTTAAATTCATATTTTAGACCCAAAAACAGTCAATACATAATCTATGTGAAATTAGACACTTACATATTAAATTCAAGCTTACGCCAACAAACTTTAAAAAAAATAATTAAAAAAAAGATATGAGGCATGTAAGTCTTGGTATATGTGCAATCAGATGCTTAAGTAGTAAATTAAAATGACATTTACAAACTTTAGCATTTGGGTGAAGTGGTTTCAATTATTTGAAGGAAGAAAAAGTTTTTTGGTGGCTTTGGAGCAAGAAATAACCAAAGCTATGTATGATCATTCAACAAGACTACAAGACTCTAGCCTTGCTAAATAATTAATTTGATGCTGATTTCTCGTAGGGGAAAAAAAATTAGGAAGAAGAGTTAATTTAGGTGAAACAGATGACTTCGGGTTGGAATATATGTTGGAAGTCAAGTTTGGCTTCCAATTGTTACAGTGGATGGAGTATGCTCTTTTACTCCTTTTGAAATTATTAATTGCAACAGAGTATACACATATGGAGATTAGTAGAGGCATGAACACCAAAATTATCCTGCTATTTTGAGTCACAGTCTAATAAGTATCATAAGAGGTAGAATGTGTACATGATACCATTTGTTAAATGTGCATGTCAGATTAATGCTAATTCGATTTATTTTTACTTCAAAAAGACTTGAAACGTTAGCATTTTTGACATCTATGTATACCCCAATAGATTTTAAGTTACATATATTTCATATGTTATAGATATTTTAAAAATCAAAATCTTTAATACTTAAAAAGAAATCCAGTAATAAGTATTTCTAGGAAAACAAAGTAAAATGTTTAGAGTGACTGAAGTTTACTTACACCCCTAAAATCGAGTTAATGCACCGCAGGGCTACGGGCAACAACGATTTTTTCTATATCTAACAACATCGGTCACTGCAGTACGACGAGTTGCTGAATCCCAATTAGCATATGTTAGTTTAAGATTTTTGTGATATGATTTTAGTTGTGGAAAAAATTGATAACTTCACCATTTCATTCTATAAACTTGAGAGAACAGAGTGGATATTGCATAGGTACATGTATAAGAAAGTAAATACTTCAGACACTAATATTTTTGTACAAACAGTGACTTTATTTTACAGAAATTTCTTTTCTAGGCTTAAAGACATTCTGCTCACAATTTATTTGCACAAGTCTGACAGTGTGAAGAAATCTAGAAAAATGTCGCTCAAGCTGATAACATCTGAGAAATCATGCTCATGGCTGGCCTTGACTGTGGATTGACAAATAAGCAAGAAGTTGCAAGATTTATGTTTGTTATCAATTCATTTTGAATAGTTGGTGAAGCAATTGGAATGCGTTGGTCCAAAACATCATTTGGCAACATATTCTCCTTCGTCAAAGGATGAGAGGATAAATTAGGGATGACATCGCCTGGATGCTTTCCTATAATCACTTTTACTGCTAATACCCCGAAGCTATGCACGTCAAATTTTTTCAGTCAGCTTCATCATCGTGTAAGCAAGCTTTGCAAAATTGAAAGATAAAATGAGAGCATTTAGTGGTTCAGCATCTTAATTTAAGCTTAATAAACAATTTTAATTCTCTGACCCCTCAAATACTCACAACTAAAAGAAGGGCCGAAGATAGAAATGCTACTTTACGACTTCCAAATTCAAAATAATAAAAAATAATAATATCAGAAATAATCCCTTTAAATGGCTCCTTGTTTCAATTTTTGAAATTAGATTGATTAACGGCGCAAAACAAATCAATCAGTGATAGAGGTATAGGTAGAAGCTGGAAAAATAAATATACAATGATTTATTAGAGAGAGGAACAAAACTACAAATAAAATAAAAGAAAAATAAAATATGAATGTAAAGTGAAAATAGGATAACGCTAAATTTACAACTTATTTACAGTCATTTTTTATATAACTTGAGTTGACAAGCAATACTGAATAAGTAAAAAATAAAAATAAATAAATGATGTTAACTTAAATGACATGATAATTATTCATCAAATAATATATTACTAATTCAAGTTGTATAAAATCTAGGTTGTAAATGGGTCTAGCGTCGTGAAATTATTATAGTTCTAAATTCAAGGATGGGTGATCAAAGGATAATTTTTTAGTACAAATAGTCCCGTTAAAAAATAGTAGAGGAATTTGTTTTAGAATTGATTTCCAAATTAATCTTCAAAAATAATAATAAAGAAAAAAAGATTTAACCATTTAAAAAATCGCCAAGGTGTAGATAATTTTCATGGCATGTGTAGAAAACGGAGATATAACATCGCACTTCGTAATTCTCTAACTAGTCTTCATGCCTCTTAAATAATCAATACAACTCGGTGCAAGGACTAGCAAAGAGCACTTGCAACGGAGCATCAATATGACTTTATTTATAATTTTTTAAAAAGAAAATCACACATACCGGTTATTGCTTTTGATTATAAATCTAATCAACTAAAAATTAATGTAAGAAAAAGTGTAAACATTTGAATTATATATAGATATAAAACCCATTTATTTTTTTAATTCATTAACATAGTCAAGATGTAAATGTGTAATTATGATTTAAATTTCTAAACTAATTAAAATAGATTAGAATTAAATCTCAGTTGTTTGCATATTTTCTTCTAATAACGGTAATTAGATTAAAATAGAATCAAGATTTTTTGTGTCTCGGTTTAAGTAAACAAGAATCAAATAATAAGAGAAAAAAACAAAACAAACAAAAAAGCAAGGTAATAAAGTTCACTGGTAATACATGAGTTTTCTTAGGTAATTGTATTTTACAGTTTTACGTCAATTAAAAGAAATGAGTAATTGTATTTATAGATTTTAATAAGGGCCATGATTCCCTTACCTTCTCGTATATAAGACTTTAAAAAATTGAAAAATAAATTATAAAAAATTAAAAAATTAATAAAACGGGATTGCACATAATGATGAAATTAATCTAGTTAATAATGGTATATATCTACACGTGGTTTAAAGGTTTTTATTAGGTTGGTCTTGTGGGCTTTTTACTGGGCTAGCTGCTTGGCCCAGCACAGTGAAGCAGCCTCGATGCGAATGTCTTTTATTTCTTGGTGATGGAATTATATATGCTTCTAGTTATAGTAATTATTGATTGTCATGATCAACAATGAATAGGTATATAGTTTACCATTAAGGAAACAAGTAATTGTTGCTACAGATTTTAATAAGACCATGAATTCTTCTATAATTTAATTTATAAGATCAACTTACATGACACGACTCACTCCTTGTTAAAACAAGTGAATTATGTCTGAGACTATGTTAAGAAAATATCTTATTAAAATATATAATTTTTAAAAAAATTTGACATAATCACCCTTATATTTTGGGCTAAACCCCCTGTAAACACACAAAAGTCAACATTTTTAAAATATTCACATCACTATTAACTTCCTTTTCTTCGGTCATGTAATGAAATATTTGTTTTCCAAACAGCTAACATGGCAAACCATGGCCTCTAGTGGCCTCAAATATAATTAATTTATAACCAGGATTTTAATGCAAGTTTCCTAAAAAAACTTATGCATTATAAGTAAGCAAAAAGTTTAAGAGAAAACTAAAAGAAAATCCTTGGCATATTTACAATATAAAAAAAAATACATATACAAAAGATGATTCAAAATTATGCAATAAAATATCAAAAGAAATACTATCAAAATATCATCAAGTGGTCAACCTCAAGTAGCTTGTAGCACTTCAATTGAACACTGCAATCATTTGAGGGGAAAAAAGGGTTTTTAAAAAAAAAAAAAAAAGAAGAAGAAGAAAAAGGGGTGCGTACCTGATTGAATAGGGTAGGGTTATTAAAATAATTTAAATTTGCATAAAATAAAATTATATATCATAATAATTAATAACTAAAATTTTGCTTTATTAAAATTGTTTAAGAAACTATTTAGAAAGAATGCAAAATAAGGAAACAAGTCTTTAAATCATTTTTATGCCTTTCATATATCTAAATTTTAATATAAAAATCTTCTAAAATATTTCTGTTTGCATTTAATATTCAAATCTGATAATGAGTTAAACTTCTAAATCTCATGAAAACTATTTCACATTTTTATTTCTAAATCATCATAATTTCACTAATCAAGTACCTAAACTAATCTGGCTAATCATGACCTAACGGGGCTAGGATCACTCAGGCCTAGTTAATCATTATAATGGCTATACGCATGTGTAAAGCTGTCTCCAAAGCACTAAGCATCCAAAGCACTAAGCACCCAAATCACATAGCCCAAAGCTTTTATGTATATTAAAACGAGTCCCAAAGACTTCTATCTGTCTACTAACTGAATGAATTTGGTATTAGTTTAATAAAACATAAAATCAATTCTTTACTTTAGAGTCGTATAATTATTTAAGAGATAATTTAAGAAACTTGCTTTACTTTTAAGTCTTTAATATACTAAACCATTCTTTCTAATAAACAAAATAGACAACATTTAGTAAATTTATAAAATATGCTTCACAAATAAATAAAAGAAAATGGCTTACTAAACACAATAAAGCTTTGCTAAGATGTATAAAAATAGAAATTTAAATTTTATAATTCAAATTTTTGTAAAAATATATTTTTCCTGCTCACATTCCTAGAGATCAACTTGTTGACAACTCTTTCCTTGATCAGATTTAGATCCGAATTTGAAACCGCAGTCTCACCTAAGGAAAAAGCGAAATAATATTTTCTAATAGCCTTAAACCACATAATTATACAAAACCCCCACTTTTAGAAACCTTAGAGAAATAGACTAAAAATTTAATAATCTCTCAAATAATGCTTCCATGAGTTATAATTGGCTACAATAATCACAAATATTCTAAAAACACCAAATCTAAGGATAAATTTCTAAAAATCTAATTTAGAGTAAAAATTGAATAAATGGCTATAAATCAAAATACCTCAATACTCATTAATTATTCCAATCAAATGAGAAAGAATCTAATTTCCATCAAAATATAAGAAAAACAAGCCTAATCATGCATAGAAATCTCCTTTCTCTCTCTAAAAAAATTTCTCAAATGTCAATAACTTCTCTCTAATGTGTATTTATGGGTACAAGTCATAATATTTAATTTAATTTAGCTTAAAAATGAAAAAAACTACCTTAAAAGCTCTCCAAAAATCCTAGAAAAACATGCATGTTTTGCCTCTCTCTCCGTTCTCTCTAGGCTTCTCCTTCTCTGTCTCCCTTTCTCTAATTATTTCTAATTTAATTATTATTATAATGCAAGAAATAATGAAAATAATGGGCTAGTCTAATATGGTGGGCTACTTTATAACATTCAATTAGGCCAAGCTCTAAATTAGTTTAATAGGTCATGGGCTTTACAACACTATCCATCTAAAAGAAATTTTGTCCTCGCAATTACTAACCTGAGAGAAAGAGATGAGGGTACTGAGCTTGGATAACATCCTCTCGCTCCCAAGTGACTTCTTCCTTCGAGTGATTTCACCACAAGACCTTAACTAATGAAATTTTCTTAATGCAAAGCACTTGTTGTTTCCATTCTATAATCTTTAATGGCCTTCTTCATAAATCAAGTCTTCTTTTAATTGAACTGGCCGTTGTTATATGGCTTAGATCATATATGTACTTATGGAGCATAAAGATATGGAACATATTATGTATCTTTAACAACTCCAGAGGTAAAACTAAATGATAAGCAATTGTGCCCACACGTTCCATAATCTCATAAGGCCCAATGTAGCGTGGGTTTAGTTTCCCACGTTTACCGAAATGAAGTATACCCTTCCAAGGAGATATCTTCAAAAACACCTTATCTTCTATTTGAAATTCTAGATCTCTCCTACGCTTATCAGCATAGCTTTTTGTCGGTCCTGAGCTACCTTAATCTTGTTTCTAATGATAATTATCTTTTCATTTATATCCTGCACAAGTTCTGGTCACAACAATCCCCTCACACCTACTTCATTCTGGCATAATGGTGTTCTACACTTTCTCTCATGTAAAGCTCATAAAGTGCCATTTCAATATTAGACTGATAACTATTATCATAAGCAAACTCTATTAGAGGCAAAAAAACATCCTAATTGTCTTTAAACTCTAATACACAAACTCTAAGTATGTCTTCAAGAGTTTAAATAGTACGCTTAGATTGACCATCTGTTTATGGGTGAAAAGCTACGCTAAAATTCAATTTTGTGCCTAAAACCTTTTGCAAGCTAGGCCAAAATCTGAAAGTGAAACGTGGATCTCTATCTGATGTTATTGAAACAGGTGCACCATAAAGACATACTATCTCTGCCACATAGATACTAGCTAACCTATTCAATGAATAAGTAGCTTTAATAGGTAAAAAGTGTGTAGATTTTGTAATTCAATTTACAACCACCTAGATACTATCATGACTCATCACAATACATGGAATTCTTGCCATAAAATTCATATTAATGTGTTCCCATTTTCACTCAGGTATATGAATTGGTTGAGAGAGTTCCGCAAATTTCTGGTGCGCAGCCTTAATTTGTTGACAAACAAAACACTGAGATACAAATTCTGTAATTTCTTGTTTCATACCTTGCCATCATTAATATTCTCTCAAAGTGTAACATATCTTAGTACTTTTTAGATGCATTGCATAGGTTGAAAATTGAGCTTCCTCCATAATCTCCTTCTTTAATTCCTTAATATTGGGCACACAAAATCTATTTACCATAGCTAATGCTTTATCATCTCTAAGCACAAAGTCTGTTTTTCTTCACCTCTTCTATCAATTTCATCAATTGAGGATCTTGTGTTTGTGCATCTCTAACTTTATCAATTAAAGTAAGTTTAACATGGAAATTGGCTAGTAGCAGACTTGATTCATTAACTACTAACTCAATTCCCAAAGACCTCAACTCAATCAATAAAGGTATATATGTTACTCTTAAATGGGCTATAGAGCTCAAAGATTTTCAACCGAGTGCATTTGCTACCATATTTACTTTACCTGGGCGATAGTCAATTATGCAGACATAATTCTTGATTAGTTCAATCCACCTCCTCTACCTAAGATTCAATTCTTTTTTTGGTGAATAAATACTTAAGCTCTTGTGATCTGTGTAAATTTGACATGTTGCCCCATACAAGTAATGTTACCAAGTCTTGAGTGCAAATACAATTGCTACCAACTCTAAGTCATAGGTGGGATAATTTTGTTCATGCTTCTTTAGTTGTCTTGAAGCATTCGCTGTCACCTTCCTGTGTTACATCATAACACAACTCAACCCCTATCTAGAGGCATCACTATAAATTATAAACCCTTCATTGCTTGATGGGAGAGTAAGTATGGGTGTAGAAGTTAATCGTGCTTTGAGCTCTTGAAAACACTGCTCACAGGCATCTGTCCATTCAAACTTCATCTCCTTACGAGTCAATTATATTAATGGTACAATAATTTTGAAAAAAACCCTCAATGAATCTCCTATAGTAACCTGCCAAGCCAAGGAAACTTATAACTTCTATGACATTAGTAGATCGCTCCCAAATGCATTACAAGAAATTTATAGTGCCCATAATGAGTTCTGAAAGTAGTCTTAGGTATATCAGCTTCTCTAATCTTGAGTTAATGGTAGCTTGAGCGTAAATCTATTTGAGAGAAAACATTTGCACTTTGCAATTGATCAAACAAATTATCAATACGAGGGAGAGGATACTTGTTGTGGATGGTCACCTTGTTCAACTATCGATAATCTATGCATAACCACATTATTCCATCTTTCTTTTTTAATAAACAAGACTAGTGCTCCCTATGGTGAAATATTAGGTCTGATAAACCCCTTATCAACCAACTCTTGCAACTAAGCTTTTAACTTTTTTAATTCTATTGGAGCCATTCTGTAAGATGCCATGGAAATAGGATGGTGCCCGAAGCTAAGTCTATAGTGAATTCAACCTCCCTACCTAGCGATAATTTAGGTAAGTCTTCTGGAAACACATAATAGAAATCTTGTATTATAGGAATATCTTCTATTTTTGCTTCCCTCATTGAAAAATGCTTAGCATTTAAGGCAAATATTACACAAGTAAGAAGGATGCATTGATCTCCATATAAAGTAAATTTAGGTGTTTCAGGTTTTCTAAACATCGCCTCCTTCCTAAAGCAATCTACAGATGCATGGTGGGTTGCAAGCTAATCCATTCCTAATATCACATCAAAATTTTAGATATTTAATGGAATTAAGTTTGCTGGCAAATCATGATTACTCACTTTCACAATGCAATCCCTAAGAACATTTCCTACCAAGATAGTCCCCATAGGTATGGCTACTGCTAAAGTACACTCCAAAGATTTCAAATCTCTATCAGCATACATAGAAAACATACAGGAAACAAAGGAATGTGTAAAGATCAATCAAAATATGAACCTTACAACCAAAGATAGTCACCATACTAGTAACCATCTTTGATGTGGCCTATGCTTGTTGCCGAGTCATTGTAAGAACTCCTGCCTACTGAGTTCGCTTACTACCTTGTTGATTGTTACTGTTTCTTGGAGTATTAGTCTAGTTTCTGGTTGAAGAAATAGATATCCCTATTGGAAGCCTCATAGGTCCACCAATCTTTCTAAATAAAACTCCTATCTGAGTTAAAGTAGGACAAAATTTCTCGATATGCCTTTTTTTTACCACAATGATAACACCCATGTTTACTGAATCTACACTATCCCTCATGAAGCTTGCCACAAGTCTCACATAATGGATATGGAGTTGTTTTGGATTAGTCATCATGTTGTCTATTCCCTTTTCTACCAAACCACTAATTTCTAGAATTAGTTCCCATAGATTGTTGCATAGATCCCTAATCGAAACTCTGTCTTTGAGCCCTAATGGACCCCATCTCTGAGTGCTTTTGTAACTATCAGAATAAGATGAATAACTCCTCTTATCTTGTTTGTTCAATGGCTACCATTATCAACTGGCCAACTCTGATGATGTTTGTGGCTTGAGTTGCCTCGATTAGCATCTCCCAAATGACTCTTAACTTTCACAGTAGCTTGTACTAACTCGCCAAACTTACCATAACTATTAACAACAATTACAACTTTGATTCTCTCTTCAAACTTTTTGCACATTTCCTCCTCATCAGCCACAATAGAAGGGGCAAACTTGGAGAGCTTTAGAAATTTCTTCTTTTACTCTTCCACTGATCTAGACCGTTGAACTAGCCTTCAGAGCTCGTTACGCTTGATGTATTTGTATACAGTAGGAAAGTAGTGATCAAAGAACTCCATTTTGAACATAGTCTAGGTAATAACTTCATGTGATGGATAACAGCGATGAATAACACCGATCAGTGACATGTTCCACCCTCAAACAAAAATTTAGCGAAAAATAACTTCTAGTCATCAGGGCACCTTATAACCCAAAGATACGCTCCATCTTGCTTAATCAAGCCTCTGACCAGGAGGATCAACATTACCATCAAAGCTTTGACCACCTAACATCCTAAATAGTGTTCTCTTCTCTAACACGGCCTTGATTTTGAGCAACAAGTTGTGCAAGTGCATCTAATGAGTGTATAATGATAAAAGGATCACAGTGGTTCCTATTCTTATTCCCCCTCACATTTGACAGTCCTTCATTTTTATGGTTATATTCATCTTCCCCTCACCTTTAAATGGTGGTGGTGGTGGAGGATTTGCAATTTCGTTCAGTCCACCCATGGCTCTAGTACGAGGCTTGCCTGTATGTCGGCTCGTGATAATGCCTACAAAATGTAATGCTTCTTTCATCATTACAAAACCATGCATAGCAAACTAAAAAAGAGTTAACGAAATCTTAAAAACCATGCTCTAATACTAAGTTGACACGATCTATCCCTGGCTAACACGAGAGAATCGTGCCTAAGATTGTGCTAATAAAATTATGAATTAAAATATACATTTTCTAAAAAAATTTGGCAGAATCTCTCATATATTTAAGGCCAAAACCGCCTATCAAGCACACAACATTCAACATTTCCAAAATAGTCATATAACTATTAACTTTATTTTTGGGACCTTGGGTCCTGCAATAAAACATTTGTTTTCCAAACAACCAATAGATAATATAATTAATTTACAATTAAAAAATTTGTAACCAGTATTTTAATGCAAGTTTCCTCAAAAACTTATACATGATAAGTAAGCAAAAAGTTTTAATAGGAAACTAAAAGAAAATCTTTGGTGTATATACAGTACCAAAAATACATATACAAAAGATGATCCAAAATAATGAAACAAAATATCAATAGAAATGCTATCAGAACATCATTAAGTGGTCAACCTCAAGCAGCTGATGACGCTCCAACTGAACACTACAATCTCCTAGGGGAAAAGAGGTTAAAAAAGAAAAAAGAAAAAGAAAAAGGGCCAGTATAATCTCAGTAAGTGGGATAGGATTATTAAAATAATTTTTTTTTGCATAAAATAAAGTAATACATCATAACAATTAATAACTAAAATTTTACTTTATTAATATTGTTTAAGAAACTATTTAGAAAGGATATAAAACAAGGAAATAAGTCTTTAAATCATTTTTTTTCCTTTTGCATACTCTAAATGTAACTATAAAAATCTTCTAAAACATTTTTGCTTACATTTAACATTCAAATCTGATAAATAAGTTAAGCTTCTAAATCTCATGAAAACCATTTCACTGTTTTATTTCTAAATCATCATAGTTTCACTAATCAAGTATCCAAACTAATTTGGCTAATCATGACCTGGGGAGGCTAGGATCGCTCAGGCCAAACTAATCACTACAATGACCATATGCATTCGTGGAGCTACCCCAAATAGCTAAGCGCCCAGATCATATGGCCCAAAGCCTTTATGTCTGTTTGAATGGGTTCTAAAGACATTTATTTGTCAACTAACTGAATAAATTGTGTACTAGCTTAGTAAAACATAAAATCAATTTATTACTTTAGAGTAGTATCATTATTTTAGAGATAATTTAGGAAACTTGCTTTACTTTTAAATCTCTACAATATTAAACTATTCTTTCTAATAAACTAAATAGGCAACATTTAGTAAATTTATAAAATATGCTTCACAAATAAATAAAAGAAAATGACTTACTAAACATAATAAATCTTTGCTAACATGTATAAAAATAGAAATTTAAATTTTATAATTCAAATTTTTGTAAAAGTATATTTTTTCTACTCACAATCTTGGGGATTAACTTGTATGACAACCCTTTCTGATCAGATTTAAATCCAAATTTGAAATCGCAGTCTTACCTAAGGGAAAAGCGAAATAATATTTTCTAATAGCCCCAAACCATATAATTAGACAAAAACCCCACTTGTAGGAACCCAAAGAAATATACTAAAAATTTAGTAATCTCTTAAATGATGCTTCCGAGAGTTATAATTGGCTACAATAATCACAAATATTCTAAAAACGCCAAATCTAAGAAAAAGTCTCTAAAAATCTAATTTAGGGTAAAAATTGAATAAATGGGTATAAATCAAAATGTTCCAACACTCACTAATTATTCCAATTGAATAAGAAAGAATCTAATTTTCATCAAAATATAAGAAAAACAAGCCTATTTAATCATGCATAAAAATCTCCCTTCTCTCTTCAATTTCTCTCTCTAAAAAAATTTCTCAAATGTCAATAACTTCTGTCTAATGCGTATTTGTGGGTAGAAGTTATAATATTTCATTGAATTTAGCTCAAAATTGAAGAAATTACCTCAAAAGCTCTCAAAAATACTAGAAAAGCATGGATTAATTTTGCCTCTCTCCTCTTTCCCTATCGGCTCCCCGCCTTCTCTGCCCCTTCCTCTAATTATTTCTATTTTAATTGTTGATACAATGCAGAAAAGAAAAGGGCTGGGGTGGCCCAATATGGTGGGCTACTCTATAACATGGAATTGGGCCAGGCTCTAAATTAATTTAATAGGTCATGGGCTTTACATTATATGATTAATAAACCCATACTTAAACTTACAAATAATGTTCTACCTATATGACAAAATCTAATTAAAATTCTGAGATAAGATTAATTAAGTTCTTGGATTGGATTGGGTTATATATGGAATTATTAACTATTATATGCATTAATCCATTTTAAAAAGAATGATTATTCAATTCGTTTGTTATAACAATTTACAAGATTTGATCCCATAGTATATAGGGTAAAAGCCTTCTATATAAAAGAATATTCATATATACGATAACAATGACCATCCGTAGATGTGTTGATTTTATATTTTTATATGCATTTTAAAAAAATTTGTGTTGGAGCCTCTTAGAATGAGGCTGCAGGTTAATTATATTTTCAAATTAGTTTTCATAAGGTGGAAAGAGAAAAGGAAGGAATATATATGTTAATGTTTCAACCTATGGTTCGTCTACTTTGAGAGTCGTAGTCTTCTAGTTAAAACAACACTGAAAGTAAGAAGTCATTATTCGAAAGAGAAAATGTGTATGAGAATGCCCACTTTACCGACATCAGAGGATTGATTTTTTATTTCTGACTTTTTGCTTTAAATTAAATTAGATTAAACTAAATTAAATTGCAATGAAGTTTGTGGTTGTCTTTTTTTCATCATTATTCCTTGAATTTTACGTTTGAATCGACTCTTGAAGCCAATAAATTAAAATTAGATACATTTATCATCTTTCCAAGCCCCACTGTCAGAACTGCCGTAGCTGCATGCAGCTGACCTCCGGGTGGACCATCCGGTGCTTGTCAATCTACATCTTCTTCACTTTACTCCCTACCTATGCAATTTTCAATTTTATGTTTTCTAGAGGAAGAACATGAGATTAAACAATAATGTTTTGTAAATTTATTAGACAGTAAAAATTAAATAAATCGAATTAGCTATATTAAATTTGGTAACGAAGATTAAAAAATAATATATGAAGTTATTTATTGATAAAAGGATATTTCATTATAGTCAATATTCATTTAATCCCAAATATATATTAGTTTGCTTTTAATTTTGATTAATTTTGTTGTTACAACCATTCGCAGATATATATATATATATATATATATATATATATATATATTTATATATATATATATATATATGTATGTATGTATGTATGTATGTATATGAATGTATGTATGTGTATATATACACATATATATATATATATATATTTATGTACATATACCAAAATAATATAGAAAACCCACATTTATAATTAAATTCTTATTTGTTAACATGAAATTCAACATATACATAACATATACACACATAAGATAACCTAAATCACATATGAATAAACCACTAAGTTGATTTCTATTTAGACATGAAAAAGACTTCAAGTTCCCTATCTCCTCAGGTATTGAGCCAGAAAGATTTGTTGGTATTAAGATGCAAAAATTTCAAGTTGGTCAAATTACCAATGGAAGGAGGAATAAAACCGCTAAGTTGATTTGTGCTTTAGATTTGAGAGAGAATTCAAGTTCCCTATCTCTTCAGATATAAAGCCAGAAAGATTGTTGGTATCAAGATACAAAACTTTTAAGTTGGTCAAATTATTGATGGAAGGAGGACTAAAACCACTAAATTGATCAATGCTCAGTTCTAGATCTAAGAGAGACTTCAAGTTCCCTATCTTCTCAGGTATGGAGTCACAATGATTGTTGGTATAAGAAACAAAAATTTTAATTTGGTCAAATTACCAATGCAAGAAGGAATAAAACCACTGAGTTGATTTGTGCTCAGTGCTAGATCTTAGACAGACTTTAACTTTCCTATCTCCTCAAGTATGGAGCCAAAAAGATTGTTGGTATCCATGTACAATGTTTTTAAGTTGGTAAAATTACCAATGAAAGGAGGAATAAAACCATTGAGTTGACTTGTGTCTAATTCTAAATTTATGATAGACTTCTACGTCCTTATGTATGGAGCCAAAAAGATTGCTGCAATAAAAAAATCAAAACTATTAATTTGGTCAAATTACCAATGGAAGGAGGAATAAAACCACTAAATTGATTTGTTCTCAGTTTTAGCTATGAGAGAGACTTCAAGTTCCCTGTCTCCTTAGGTATGGAGCTACAAAGATTGTTGGTATGAAGATGCAAAACTTTTAAGTTAGTCAAATTACCAACAGAAGGAGGAATAAAACTGCTGAGTTGATTTGTACATAGTGGTACATGTTAGAGAGGCTTCAAGTTCCCTATCTCTTCAGGTATAGAGCTAGAAAGATTGTTGGTGTGGAGATGCAAAACTTCTAAGTTGATTAAATTACTAATGGAAGGAGGAATAAAACCATTGAGTTGATTTGTGCTTAGCTCTAGATCTAATAGAGACTTCAAGTTCCCTATCTCCTCAGGTATGGAGCCAAAAAGATTGTTGGTACGGAGATTCAATACTTTTAAGTTACTCAAATTACCAATGGAAGGAGGAATAAAACTGCTGAGTTGATTTGTGCTCAGTGCTAGATCTGAGAGAGACTTCAAGTTTCCTATCTCCTCAGGTACGGAGCCAGAAAGATTGTTGGTATGAAAATGCAAAACTTTTACGTTAGTCAAATTACTAATAGAAGGAGGAATAAAACCACTAAGTTGCTTTGTGCTCAATTTTAGATCTAAGATAGACTTCAAATTCCCTATCTCCTCAGGCATGGAGCCAGAAAGATTATTAGCATGGAGATGCAAAACTTTTAAGTTGGTCAAACTACCAATGGAAGGAGGAATAAAACTATTGAGTTAATTTGTGCTCAGTGTTAAAATTGAGAGAGACTTTATGTTCCCTATCTCCTCGGGTATAGAGCTAGAAAGATTATTGGTAGAGAGATACAAAATGTTTAAGTTGGTTAAATTACTAATGGAAGAAGGAATAAAAACTCCTAGTTGATTTATGTCCACTTCTAGATCTAAAGAGTCTTCAAATTCCCTATCTCATTAGGCATAGAGTAAGAAAATAGATTAGAGTAAAGACGAAGCACTTGAAGATGGTTTAGGAGGGTAATTTTTGGGGGTATTTTCCAACTCAACTGATTATTTGACAAATCAAGATACTTGAGTTTGGAAAGATGACCAATTTGTGGTGGGATGGAACCAAAGAGTTGATTCTTGCTAAGATCAAGATAAGCAAACTTGGGAAACAATGATGAGGACAATTCATGAAGTGTACCTTTTAAACTTAGACTGGTCAGGTTAATACCGCTAATACTTCCAGCATGGTTGCAACAAATTCCAAACCAAATACACGAGCTTATTTGGGGTTCGAGGTGCACATGGATGGAGCCAGAAATTATTTTCAGAGGGCAAAATTGAACAAATAAAATATAGTTGTAAATTTAGAAAGTTCATAATATTTTTAGTCAACATTATTGGTATATAAATAAATATTTATCATATCAATTTTAAGTTCTAATTACAAGAGAAATGATAAAATAAAGTAATCAATAATATAACTAAATAAAAATTTAAACTTATTAATTCAAAAGGATATTATCTTTTTAAAAATAAAAATAATAGAGGCAAAACAGATTAATGAGTGATAATGAAGAAAATAAAAAATTATTTGATAAATAAAATATAAATAGAAATATATATACGTATATATATTTATAACAATATATATTTTTAATAATTAAAAAAAAATAATATTTTAATTTTTTTTCTTTGGCCCAGGAGGGGCAATTGCCCCTGCTAGGCCTATGCTGGCTCCGTCGTGTGTATTAGAGACATTGGTGACATTAAGAAGACAATTAGGTGTCCACGAAGGTAGGAGAGAGGTTCTGGTTGCAAAGGCTGGCTTTCCAATTCAGAAGAGCCTGCGTTTCTTTAATAAAATCAGCAGCAACATGATCAAGCCGAGAATATGACATAAAAAACAAGATTAGGAAAACAGGTGAGAGTTTTCTCTTCAAGTTTGGCAAGGCCATTGTCTAAATTGTCTAGGTATAAATATTTCATAACTCTAATGCCTGCGTGTGTGTACGAACACACACGTGCAACCTCCAATACCCATATCTCTCATTCCAACTGGTTTGTTTATTGAGATATTTATTGAATGCATAAATAATTTTTTGGAAAACTTACTTCCTTGATGTGGAAACTAATTAGGAATATAAAAAGTAAAACAAAATAAAATAACATGCGTCTATCGATCCTTCAAAATGTTGTTATAATAACTGGACCTATAATATCTTAGATTCACGCCTTTATTTCTGGATTTTACTTACAAGCATCTTATCTTGGATTCATTCTGGAAACAATTTAAGATTGTATTCATTGACCTACAAGCTCTGTGACTGGTGCTTTAGGAGGAGTTTTCCACGGAAATTAAGAGTTGGACCACTACATGCAACTGCGTCTTCTGTTTAAGATTGCAGCTCTAATTACCAATTAATTTAATGGTTGAATATCCTCTTTACCATAATTAGGTTCTCTTTAGAATAATTATGTTAAAGCTGGCATGTAAGAAATATGTAATTTCCCAATATTTCCAAACTAGTTTCAAATAATATTTTCTGGCTCCTAAACAACTTTTGCTAATATAATTTGATATTATACCGGGCCTTCGTTTGCCTTTTTTCGATTTGTCATATTTAAAAGGGTAGTAGAAAAGGAAAAACTAGTTTTGGGATTCCTCTACTCCGTACATTGCGCATGGGTCAAGTCCCTTATATAGAAATAATACTAATTTTGGGAGCGACAACTCCATTTTTGTCTATTTGTCTTACTGGCATCAACTGCAGCTCACAAATTTGAAAATTCTTCCAGATAGTGGAGGATTGTTGTTTCCAATCAACTCATATTTGGTGGAAACTTTGACCTTATGCCGGGCCGTGCGTTTTAGTTGGCAATCTCTGGACTGCAATGGCAATCATCACTTTTGACCAAATAGAATATTCAAGGGCGCCCGAAGGCCCCATGTTCATTGGTTTTTAGTGCTCAAATGCATTATTGTTTTTGAGGACTTGACTTCAAAGAGTCTCGTCTTAGATTCATTTTCATGAAATCAAACAATAATTGCATTAATTCTTGGACCTCAAAAATATTATAGGAAAATAATTGTTCATAAAAATAATTTTGAAATGAATTTAAAATTTAAATTTATTAGATGCTTAATAATTATTATTTAAAATTTTAATATTGAGAGGCATTTTTGGATTTTTATTATTTGATAATGACAATTTTGGTATTTTGATATATCAAAATATTTGCTTTACAAAATCAATTTTTAAAAGTTATCTCATACTTGTTTTGGCTAAGGGTGCACACGGGTCGGGTCGGGTCGGATTTCACCCGATCTGACTCAACCCGATGATGCATCGGGTTAAAATAATTTCACCCGAGATCGGAATTTTACATAATAAAATCCGATACATAACCCGTTACTTCGGATCGGATCGGGTTCATCGGGTTGTCGGGTTGAAGATTATAATCATATTTTATTTCTAAAAATTTAAATTTATCTTATTAATATTTTAAATTAAAAAAATACAAAACCTAAAAACTAAGCAAATGTTGGCCGCATTCTCAAATGTCTAGCAGTTTATCTCCTTCACAGCCCAGCATCCTATCATCGCCAAAGAGATCAACAACCTCCAACGCCACCATAGAAGCCTCTACGATTTTGTTTTATATTCTCTTCTCTTGCACAAATTTGTTACATTGTCTCCTCTTTTCTCACATAGACAGACAGACCAAACAATACAGCGTAGAGATTATGAGGTGGTGTTGGGTTGCCATTGGTTTCCTTTCATGAAGCATAGCTTGTAGACTATTGGTAGTGGCTTGTCTCAATAGGTTGTTCTAAAGTGTCGTTTTGCTATTTTTGCTCTATTGTGTTATGCTTTGGATTGTATGGGGGGATGAAGGCAAAACAGATGAGAAAAAATTGTAAAAGAAGATGGGAGAAGAGGAAGAAATCGGATGAAGGAGAGAGGAAGAGAAGGAAAGATTAGAGGCGGCTAGGTTAGATATGGGAAAAAGGTTAGAAAGTTAGCTTTTATATTTGTTATAAGATGTGCTAAGGTCTATTCTAATAGTATATAACAACTAATGAAATAATGACACGTGGCATTATTTAATTTTTTCTATAATATATGTCGGGTCGGGTTTTAGCAGGTTACATTATGAAAATCCGATTATAACCCGATTTAGCTTAAACCTGAATATTCCAACCCGATTTCGGGGTTTCTTTTAATACAATCCGAACATAACATTATCAACCCGATCAAACCCGATCGGGTCGGATCAGATCGGATTTTGCACACCCCTAGTTTTTGCAATGAAATACAAAAATAAATTCTCAGAGCAGCAGTTTCTTATATAATTAGTTTTGAAAAAGTACTTTACTAAACAGTAAAATAGTGATGATTAGTAACATGAAATAGACATATAATAATTTAGACATGACAACGGATCATGTTAGAACGATTTTGTATCGTATTAAATTATGATAATTTAAATTCAATCAATTACTTTATTAGGTATAAATCTTGAAATCTAAATCTAACTGTTAACTTTATGATAAAGATACCTTAGTCAAATTGTCATTTAAATATCAAATTTATCCGCAAAGTCTTAAATATAGGCTTAATACTCTTAACAACTCGGCACATTATTCAACAAGCGTTTAATATTATGCTCTACAACGTGTCAACCTAACCTCTGTATACTTCAAAAACAAATAGATCACCATCTGTTAAATGATAAAATATCATCTTACATATATTATCCTAATCGATGAATAATGGCTGGTATAAGACACATCCAAGAGTTCTTATAAAACTAAAGTTAATTTAACGATCAAAACGATCAAAATGTTAATTTTCACAATTTATGGATCTAAGGGAATTGCAAAAAAAAAAAAAAAAACAAAACAAAACAAAACAAAAACAAAAAAAGCAAAAACCCCTTTAGAGCTCGAAAGCGTCGGTGGCAAATACCTCCTTACAATGGTTAAAATACGTTTCATCAGGCAGATCTAAGCACAAGCCGCGACAAACAACCAATCACTCGGCCGAAAACGACGTCGCTCCTGTGAAGACGCCGACCTCGGAAATGACCTCCTCTCCGCCGCCTAGGGTTCTGATAGCGAAGTCGATTTCTAATTTACATACGACAAGGCGAGAGTTGAAGCCGGAAGTCTTGCATCTTTCTTCTCTGGTTATGGTGGGCGTTAGATTTCATTTTGACGTACTAGCCATGGCCGTGACAGTGCCGATTGGTTCCTTCTCCCAGAACACCTTCTCACCATTGATCTTTAAGGCTTTGTGCTTAGACGAACCTTTTGTTCGAAATCCCTTCTAAATTTATCAGATTTTAGGGTTTTTCTTGGTATAATTTGTCATATCGGTCCGAGTTAGCTGGTGTGATCACGAGAAGTCTTGTGCTTCCAGCTTCTCGTGTAATCACGAGAAATCCTCTGCCCGCATCCAAGTAAAGTTGGAAATTGGTATTATTTGAGTGGATTGATATATAGGAGTGGATAGCTAGCGTCTGGTATCTGATCAGAATAATCTGATAGAAATCATTGCCTTGACAACAAGTCATCTCTGAGATGAGAAACGGAAAACAAACAGATCATTTCTCAAGCAGGAGTAAGACTACTCCTTCCGTAGTAAGTTGTTGTCTTTTATTTAGAAGATATTATACATTAGGAATCAAAGTGGTGGTAAATAATGAAACGTTTAAAAAGGTTTAATTTTGAACAAATTATTTATGAGTGATACTAGGTTTTCAAATGCTGTTCTAAGCTATGGACATGGAAGCTAAGAGAAATCTAATACCAGGTCTGTACTTTCTTGTGGGATTTCATAAATGATGAACAAATACGAAAAAAAAAAAGAAGGTTTTTTTCTTGATGTTCTTGGAATTATTTTCTGGCCCTGCCCATTTGGTCGATGCAGAGTTCTAGCTAGGCCCTTGCCAATTTTTGTGCTTTGCATTTTTCTTCCTACTAAGTTCATCAGCACTTCTCAGACCTATTCATTGGATTGTTAATTGCTTTAATCAAAAACATAAATTTACAATGTGTGTGTTTTAGGATTTTCCTTGACTTTGTGGTTCGTTTTCCTTATTGCGATCGCAATGCCTTGTTTTTTATTATCCAATTGTAGACATAATTGGATTCTAGTTTCTTTTCTCTTATCCTTCGCTGCAGTCTGCATAATTCCCTTGCCATGTTCAGTATAATGACTGTTTCAGTTGTAGCCTTTTTTGCATAATTGAAGCTGCATATGATTGCTCAGAATCTTGCTTGATTATGTCCTGTAGGGTCATTTCTTGAGGTAGATTACTAAGTTAATATGCAATTTCTTTCACTTGAGCAGTTCAAGCTAAAATCTACGGAACTATGGATTTTAATTTTTATCTGGGCAGCGAAGCAATTCAAGCTAGTTTATGATTTGACTTAATTATTTTGGTAATTTTGTTTATCTATATGCAGGCAGACAAAGAATTATTCATGCAAAAAGGTGAATTGTAAAGCCCATTAATTTTTACCTAAGCCTAGCCCATTTTGTTTTGTTAGCAATCCAACCTAATGTTTTATTTTATCCCAGCCACAAGCCTTTTTTTTTCATTCTTTTATGCAATTATATTAGGAATTAAATAAAGAAATAATTGGAAGGAAAAATTAAAAGAGAAGGCAGAGGGGGAGACGTGAGAAAGGGGAAGAAAGGCAAAAGAGGGGTTTTGGATTTTATAAGGAATTTGAAGATTTTGAGGTAATTCTTTCATCTCTTAGCTTAATTAGACTATATAACTTCAATTCTACCTCTAGACATATATTAGAAGGTTCTTATTTGATATTTAGAGATGTTATAGAGAGAGAAATTAGAGAGAGAAATGAGATTTCCATGCTTATTTAGGCTTCAATTTCTTGTCTTTTGAAGGAATTAAAGTTTTGATGATAATTATAGAAATCCAGGGTTCTGTAAACAGTATATATTTCAAAAATTTCTGTAATTTGTTGGCTTTGAATCTGATTTTGAAATTTATATATGTTAAAATAGACATTCTAAGGATTTGTTTAAAGTTGGATTCACTGAAAAATGCTGAGTATGCAATTTATTATGAATTTTCGAAGTTTACTGTTCACCACTGGAAATTCAGTTTTTCTTCAAAAAATCAGTTTTGGGTAAGTTATTTGAGGCATCTAGAGGTCTTAAAAAATTATGAAATTTGGGATACGAGTTTGTATGTATGTCTAGTTTAAATCTGGAGAGTTTTGTAATTTTACGAATTTATTACAAATTATCATGTATTCTGGAATAGGGAGAGGTCAGTTCTGGAAATGAATTTACAGAATTTGTGTATCTAAAAAAATGAAGCATTTGAGGTATCTAATGAACATAGAATGCAATGAAATTTTATATGGTATTAGATATGTATGTGTAGAAAATCTTTATAAAATATTAGACCATTTGGATGAGCCAATTATTTATTAAAAATCGGAGAACAAGAATTGCTCGATTTAAAAAGTTTGGAAATAGAGTTAATTAGGAGAATTAATATGTTATTGGTGTTAATTTATCAATTTTCTCACTAATGAGAAGTTGGGGCTTTTATCTAAATATGTGGTTTTGTGCTATTAAAGAATTTTATTTGGCTTTTCCCTTATGTGAGACTGCGGTTCCTAATCCATATCTGAATCCGATCGAGGAAGGGGTTGCCACACAAGTTGATCCACGAGATAGTGAGTAGAAAAAATACATTTTTATCAATAATTGGACTATAAATTATAAATTTCTATTTTTTATAATTGTTAGTGAAACTTTATTATGTTAGTAAATATATATTCCTTTATTCTTGTATGAAGCACATTTCATAGTTTATCAAATCTTGTCTATGTAGTTATTAGAAATAATTGTTTAATGTTTTAGAGATTTAAAAGTAAAGAATTGAATTTTTATATTTTACTAAGCTAGTACCCAATTCAGTCAGATAGTGGAATTATAGAGGTCTTTGGGACCTATTCAGGCACACATAGAGGCTTTGAGCCGTGTGATCTAGATGTTTAGCGCTTTAGGGGCAGCTCTGCGGATGCGTAGGACCAGTATAATGATATCTTGATTTGAGCGATCCTAGCTCCGCCAGGTCATGATTAGTCAGATAAATTTGGGTACTTGATTAGTGAAACTATAATGATTTAGAAATTTAAAATGTGAAATGAGTTTTATGAGATTTAGAACCTTAATACATCTATCAGATTGAATTTTGAATGCAAGTAGAAATGCCTTAGAATATCTTTTATATTATAATTTTGATTATGTGAAAGGCATATAAATTATTTAAAGATTTGCTTCCTTGTTTTTGTATCTTTTCTAAGTAGTTTTCTAATCAATGTTAGTAAAGCAGAATTTTAATTAATTAATTGTTATGATATATTATTTTATCTTATGCAAATTTTTATCTATTTTAATGACTCTATCTCAATCACTGAGGTTATACTCACCCTTTTTTTTTAAAAAACCCATTTTTTTCTCAGAATATTGCAGTGTTCAGTCGGAACGCCAGTAGCTGCTTGAGGTTGGCTATTTGATGATGCTCTGAGAGCCTTCTTTTTTTATATCTGGTTTCACTTTTGTAGATGATTTTTGTTACATGTGTATTTTTTTTATTCTGTATATACATCAAGGATTTTGTTTTGGTTTCCTTTAAAAACTTTTGCCTACTCATCATGCATGAGTTTTTTAGGAAATTTATATTAAAATCCTAATTATAAACTTTTTGAATTGTAATTAATTATATTTGAGGTCGGAGGTCATATTTTCTCTTAAAGATTATTTTGGAGATACAATTGTTTTAATAGAGGACTTAAGGTCCCAAAAAGGAAGTTAGTAGTTATATAAATATTTTGGAAGTGTTGAATTTTGTGTACTTGGCAGGGGGATTAGTTTAAAATACAGGAGAGACTTTGCCAAATTTTTTTAAAGTAGCATATTTTAAAATTTTAAATTTTCTTAGCACCGATTTAGGCATGATTCGCTCGTATTAGCTAGGGGGGGGGGGTCGTGTCAATTTGGAATCAGAGCATGATTTTTAAAATTTTGTTAACTCTCTCATTTTTGCATATACATGGTTTTGTAATGATAAAAGAAGCGTTATATTTTGTAAGCGTCATCATGAGCCAACATACAGGCAGGCCTCGCACTAGAGCTAGGGGCGGACTGAACCAAACTGCAAATTCTCCACCACCACCTGAAGGTGAGGGGGAAAATGAACATAATCGTAGAGAGGAAGAACAGTCAAATGTGAGAGGGAATGAGAATAGGAACCATCGTGATCCTCTTATCATTATTCACTCAGATGCATTTGCCCAGCTTGTTGCTGTTGTTACTCAAAATCAAGGGCGTGTTAGGGAAGAGAGCACTATTGAGCGGGTTTGGATGTTGGGTGGTTAAAGCTTTGATAGTAATGTTGATCCTCCTGGTGCAGAGGCTTGGTTAAGCAAGTTAGAGCGTATCTTTGGAGTTATGAGGTGTATTGATGAGTAGAAGTTGCTTTTTGTTACATTTTTATTGGAGGGTGGAGCATACCACTAGTGGGAGTCAGTTTAACGCCGTTATCCGTCACATGAAGTTATTACTTGGGTTATGTTCAAAAAGGAGTTCTTTGATCACTACTTCCCTGCTGTGTACAAAGATATCAAGCGTAGTGAGTTCTTGAAGCTGGTTCAAGGGTCCAGATCAGTGGAGGAGTATGAGAAGAAATTTTTAGAGCTCTCCAGGTTTGCTCCTTCTATTGTGGCTGATGAGGAGGAAAGGTGTAAAAAGTTTGAAGAAGGATTACGTAGAGAAATTAGAGTTGTACTGGCTGACAACAATTATGGTGACTTTGGTAAGTTAGTCCAAGCTGCTATGAAAGGTGAGAGAAATTTGGGGGATGCTAACCGAGCTGATTCAAGCCATAAACGTCATCAGAGTTAGCCAATTGAGAGTTGTAGCCACCGACCAAGCAAGAGAGGGGGTAGTTATTCAGCTTATTCTGATAGTTATAAGAGTACTCAGAGACAGGGTTCACTAGAGGGGTAGAAACTGAGTTTTGGACAAGGAGCTATGCAACAATATGTGGGAAGTAATTCTAGAGATCAGCGGGTTAGTAGAAAGGGGAGCAGACAACATGATGACCAATCCAGAATGACTCTATACCCATTATGTGAGACTTGTGGCAAGCTTCATGAGGGAGTGTCAGTTTGGTAGACCTGGTTGTTATCATTGTGGCCAGAAAAGGCATATCAAGAAATTCTTCCTACTTTAACTCAAGGTAGCAGCTTTGTTCAGAAAGATAGAGGACCTAGAAGGCTTCAAACAGGAACATCTACTTCTTCAACTAGAAACCAGACAAATACCTCAAGAAATTGTAACAATCAACATGGTAGTCAGCCAGTTCGACAGGCATGAGTCTTTGCCATGACTCAGTAGCAGGCACAGGTTACGCCAGAGGTAGTTACTGGTACGTTGACTATCTTTGGTGGTGAGGCCCGCATTTGGTGGTAAGCCGGGTAAATCAATTGTGAATTCACGTACCATGTTCAATTGCAAGAGTTGGTTGATAAGGGGTTTATTAGATCTAGTGTTTCACCATGGGGAGCACCGGTCTTGTTTGTTAAAAAGAAGGATGGAACGATGCGGTTATGCATAGACAACTGACAGTTGAATGAGGTGATAATCCGCAACAAGTATCATCTCCCTCGTATTGATGATTTGTTTGATCAGTTGCAAGGTGCAAGGATTTTCTCTAAGATAGATTTGCGCTCAGGTTACTATCAACTCAAGATTAGAGAGGCCAATGCACCTAAGACTGCTTTCAGAACTCGTTATGGGCACTATGAATTTCTTGTAATGCCATTTGGGTTGACCAATGCTCCAGCAGCTTTTATAGACCTCATGAATCAAGTATTTCATCCTTATTTGGATCGTTTTGTTATCGTGTTTATTGATGACATATTGGTGTATTCGCAAGACAAGGAGGAGCATGCAGAACATTTGAAGATAGTTTTGTAGACCTTGAGGGAGAAACAACTTTATGCCAAATTCAGCAAGTGTTAGTTTTGGCTGGACAAGGTTGTGTTTTTGGGACATGTGATATCAGCTGAAGGGGTATATGTAGATCCTCAAAAGATAGAAGCTATTGTTAAATGGGAGAGACTTACTAATGTAACATATGTCAGAAGTTTTCTTGGCTTGGCAGGTTATTATAGGAGATTCATTGAGGAATTTTTCAAAATTGTTGTCCCATTAACACGGTTGACTCATAAGGAGGTGAAGTTTGAGTGGACTGATGCTTGTGAGCTGTGTTTTCAAGAGCTCAAAACACAATTAACTTCTACATCCATATTTACTCTTCCATCCGGTAATGAAGGGTTCGTGATTTATAGTGATGCCTCTAGACAGGGGTTAGGTTGTGTTTGATGCAATACGAGAAGGTGATAGCTTATGCTTCAAGACAACTAAAGAAGCATGAACAAAATTATCCCACCCATGAATTAGAATTGGCAGCAATTGTATTTGCACTCAAGACTTGGCGACATTACTTCTATGGGGCAATATGTCAAATTTACACAGACCACAAGAGCCTTAAGTATCTGTTCACTCAAAAAGAATTGAATCTTAGGCAGAGGAGGTGGATTGAGCTTATCAAGGATTATGACTGCACAACTGACTATCACCCAAGTAAAGCAAATATGGTAGCAGATGAACTTAGCCGAAAATCCTCGAGCTCTATAGCCTATTAGAAGGTGATATATCTACCTTTATTGATTGAATTGAGGTCTTTGGGAATTGAGTTAACAATAAATGACTCAAGTGTGCTAGTAGCCAATTTTCATGTTAGACCTACTTTAATTAATAAAGTTAAAGGTGCACAAGTACAATATCCTCAATTAATGAAACTGATAGAAAAGGTGAAGAAAGGCTTACGATCAGACTTTGTGGTTAGAGATGATGGAGCATTAGTTATGGGAAATAGACTTTGTGTGTCCAACATTGAAGAATTAAAGAAAGAGATTATGGAAGAAGCTCACTTTCTAGCCTATGTAATGCATCCAGAAAGTACTAAGATGTATCGTAATTTTAGAGAATATTATTGGTGGCAAGGTATGAAGCGGGATATTGTAGAAATTTTTGGAATATATACTGTTCACAGAACCCTGGATTTCCATAATTATCATCAAAACTTTAATTCCTTCAAAATACAAGAAATTGAAGCCTAAATAAGCATGGAAATCTCATCTCTCTCTATAACATCTCCAAATATCAAATAAGATCCTCCTAATATATATCTATAGGTAGAATTGAAGTTATATAGTCTAATTAAGCTAAGAGATGAAAGAATTACCTCAAAATCTTCAAATTCCCTGGAAAATCTAAAACAACTCTTGTGCCTTTCTTCCCCTTTCTCATGTCTCCCCCTCTACCTTCTCTTTTAAATTTTCCTTCTAATTATTTTCTTATTTAATTTCTAATATAATTGTACAAAAAAAATAAAAAAAAGGCTTATGGCTAGGCTAAAATAAAACATTGGGCTGGGTTGCTAACATAACAAAATTGGCTAGGCTTAGGTAAAAATTAATGGGCTTTACAATACTACCTCCAAAAAAAAAAAATTCCGTCCTCAAAATTACGAACCTGAGAGAAAGAGATGTGGGTACTGAGTTCTCATAACGTCCTCTCGCTCCCAAGTAGCTTCTTTCTTCGAGTTATTTTGCCACCACACCTTAACCAATGAGATCGTCTTGGCACGAAGTACTTGCTGTTTCTATTCTATAATCTTAAATGGTTCTTTTTCAAAAGTCAAGTCTTCTTTCAGTTGAATTGGCTACTGTTGAAAGATATGCCTTGGATCATACACGTACTTACGGAGCATAGAGACATGAAACACATTATGTATCTTTGACAACTCTGGAGGCAAAGCTAAACGGTAAGCAACTGTGCCCACACGCTCTATAATCTCGTAAGGCCCAATGTAACGCGGACTTAGTTTCCCACGTTTACCAAAACGAAGCATACCGTTCCAAGAAGATATCTTCAAGAACACTTTATCTCCTACCTGAAACTCCAGATCTCTTCTGCGCTTATCAGCATAACTCTTCTGTCGATCTTATGCTGCCTTCATCCTGTTTCTAATAATAACTATCTTTTCATTTGTATCCTGTACAAGTTCTGGTCCTAATAGTCTTCTCTCACTCACTTCATCCCAACATATTGGTGTTCTACATTTCCTCCCATATAGAGCCTCATAAGGTGCTATTTCAATAATGGATTGGTAACTGTTATTATAAGCAAACTCCATTAAAGGCAAATAAACATCCCAATTACCTTTAAACTCCAATACACAAGCTCTAAGCATGTCTTCAAGAGTTTGAATGGTACGCTAAGATTGACCATCTGTTTGTGGGTGAAAAGCTGTGCTGAAATTCAATCTTGTGCCTAAAGCTTTTTGCAAGCTAGGCCAAAATCTGGAAGTGAAACGTGGGTCTCTATCTGATATTATTGAAACAGGTGCACCATGAAGATGGACTATCTCTGCTACATAAATACTAGCTAGCCTATTCAATGAATAAGTAACCTTGACAGGTAAAAAGTGTGTAGATTTTGTAAGGCGATCTACCACTACCCAAATACCATCATGACCAGCCATAGTACGTGGAAGTCCTATCACAAAATCCATAGTATGTGTTCCTATTTCCACTTAGGAATAGGAAGTGGTTGAGAGAGTCCCGCAGGTTTCTGGTGCTTAGCTTTGATTTGTTGGCAAACTAAATACCAAAACACAAATTCCTTAATTCCTTTAGATATCTGAGACTTCGATGTGATATTGAGAATGGATTGTCTTGCAACTCACCATGCATCGGTAGATTGCTTCAAGAAGGAGGTGGTGTTTAGAAAACCTGAAACACCTGAATTTATTTTCTGTGGAGATCGACGAATCCTCCCTACTTGCATAATATCTGCCCTTGAAGCTAAACTATTATTTGAAAAGGGGTGTTCAGCCTATTTAGCTCATGTGATTGACATTTCAATGGGTGAAGCAAAGATAGAAGATATTCCTATTGTACAAGATTTCCCGAATGTGTTTCCAGAAGATTTACCCGGCTTACCACCAAATAGGGAAGTTGAATTCACAATTGACTTAGCTCCGGGCACAACTCCTATTTTCACGGCACCATACAGAATGGCTTCAGCAGAGTTAAATGAGTTAAAAGTTCAATTGCACGAGTTGGTTGATAAGGGGTTTATTAGACTTAGTGTTTCACCATGGGAAGCACTGGTCTTATTTGTTAAAAAGAAGGATGGAACGATGCGGTTATGCATAGACTACCGACAGTTGAATAAGGTGACAATCCGCAACAAGTATCCTCTCCCTCGTATTGATGATTTGTTTGATCAGTTGCAAGGTGCAAGGGTTTTCTCTTAGATAGATTTGCACTCAGGTTACCATAAACTCAAGATTAGAGAGGCTGATGTACCTAAGACTGCTTTCAGAACTCGTTATGGGCACTATGAATTTCTTGTAATGCCAATTAGGTCGACTAATGCTCCAGCAGCTTTTATGGATCTCATGAATCGAGTATTTCATCCTTATTTGGATTGCTTTGTTATCGTGTTTATTGATGACATATTGGTGTATTCGCGAGATAAGGAGGAGCATGCAGAACATTTGAAGATAGTTTTGCAGACCTTAAGGGAGAAACAACTTTATGCCAAATTCAACAAGTGTCAGTTTTGGCTGGACAAGGTTGTGTTTGGACATGTGATATCAGCTGAAGGGGTATATATAGATCCTCAGAAGGTAGAAGCTATTGTTAAATGGGAGAGACCCACTAATGTAACAGAAGTCAGAAGTTTTCTTGGCTTGGCAGGTTATTATAGGAGATTCATTGAGGATTTTTTCAAAATTGTTGTCCCATTAACATGGTTGACTCGTAAGGAGGTGAAGTTTGAGTGGACTGATGCTTGTGAGCAATGTTTTCACGAGCTCAAAACACGATTAACTTCTACACCCATACTTACTCTTCCATCCGGTAATGAAGGGTTCGTGATTTATAGTGATGCCTCTAGACAGGGGTTAGGTTGTGTTTTAATGCAATACGGGAAGGTGATAGTTTATGCTTCAAGACAACTAAAGAAGCATGAACAAAATTATCCCACCTATGACTTAGAATTGGCAGCAATTGTATTTGCACTCAAGACTTGGCGACATTACTTCTATGGGGCAACATGTCAAATTTACACAGACCACAAAAGTCTTAAGTATTTGTTCACTTAAAAAGAATTGAATCTTAGGCAGAAGAGATGGATTGAGCTTATTAAGGATTATGACTGCACAATTGACTATCACCCAGGTAAAGCAAATATGGTAGTAGATGCACTTAGCCGAAAATCCTCGAGCTTATAGCCTATTTGAAGGTGACATATTTACCTTTATTGATTGAATTGAGGTCTTTGGGAATTGAGTTAACGATAAATGACTCAAGTGTGCTACTAACCAATTTTCATGTTAGACCTACTTTAATTAATAAAGTTAGAGATGCACAAGTAAAAGATCCTCAATTAATGAAATTGATAAAAGAGGTGAAGAAAGGCTTACGATCAGACTTCGTGGTTAGAGATGATTGAGCATTAGTTATGGGAAATAGACTTTGTGTGCTCAATATTGAAGAATTAAAGAAAGAGATTATGGAAGAAGCTCATTTTCCAGCCTATGTAATGCATCCAGGAAGTACTAAGATGTATCGTAATTTGAGAGAATATTATTGGTGGCAATGAATGAAGCAGGATATTGCAGAATTTGTATCTCGGTGTTTAGTTTGTCAACAAATCAAAGCTGAGCACCAAAAACCTGCGGGACTCTCTCAACCACTTCCTATTCTTGAGTGGAAATGGGAACACATTACTCTGGATTTTGTGGTAGGACTTCCACGTACTATGGCTGCTCATGATGGTGTTTGGGTAGTGGTAGATCACCTTACAAAATCTGAACACTTTTTACTTGTCAAGGCTACTTATTCATTGAATAGGCTAGCTAGTATTTATGTAGCAGAGACAATCCGTCTTTATGGTGCACCTGTTTCAATAATATCAGATAGAGACCCACGTTTCACTTCCAGATTTTGGCCTAGCTTGCAAAAAGTTTTAGGCACAAGATTGAATTTCAGTACAGCTTTTCACCCACAAACAGATGGTCAATCTGAGCGTATCAGTCAAACTCTTGAAGACATGCTTAGAGCTTGTGTATTGGAGTTTAAAGGTAATTGGGATGTTTATTTGCCTTTATTGAAGTTTGCTTATAATAACAGTTACTAATCCAGTATTGAAATGGCACCTTATGAGGCTCTATATGGGAGGAAATGTAGAACACCAATATGTTGGGATGAAGTGGGTGAGAGAAGACTATTGAGACTAGAACTTGTGCAGGATTAAAATGAAAAGATAGTTATTATTAGAAACAAGATGAAGGCAACACAAGATCGACAGAAGAGTTATGCTGATAAGCGCAGAAGAGATCTGGAGTTTCAGGTAGGAGATAAAGTGTTCTTGAAGATATCTCCTTGGAAAGGTGTGCTTCGTTTTGGTAAATGTGGGAAACTAAGTCCGCGTTACATTGGGCTTTACGAGATTATAGAGTGTGTGGGCACAGTTGCTTGTCGTTTAGCTTTGCCTCCAGAGTTGTCAAAGATACATAATGTGTTTCATGTCTCTATGCTCCGTAAGTACGTATATAATCCAAGGCATATCTTTCAACAGCAGCCAATTCAACTAAAGGAGGACTTGACTTTTGAAGAAGAACCATTTAAGATTATGGAATGGAAACAACAAGTACTTCGTGTCAAGACGATCCCATTGGTTTAGGTGTGGTGGCGAAATCACTCGAAAGAAGAAGCTACTTGGGAGCGAGAGGACGTTATACGAACTCAGTACCCACATCTCTCTCTCAGGTTAGTAATTTCGAGGACGAAATTTTTTTTTTTTGGTATTATTGTAAAGCCCATTAATTTTTACGTAAGCCTAGCCTATTTTGTTTTGTTAGCAACCCAGTCCAATGTTTTATTTTAGCCCAGCCACAAGCCTTTTTTTTATTTTTTTATGCAATTATATTAGGAATTAAATAAGGAAATAATTAGAAGGAAAAATTAAAAGAGAAGGCAGAGGGGGAGACGTGAGAAAGGGGAAGAAAGGCAAAAGAGGGGTTTTGGATTTTCTAAGGAATTTGAAGATTTTGAGGTAATTCTTTCATCTCTTAGCTTAATTAGAGTATATAACTTCAATTTTATCTCTAGATATATATTAGGAGGATCTTATTTAATATTTGAAGATGTTATAGAGAGAGAAATTAGAGAGCGAAATGAGATTTTCATGCTTATTTAGGCTTCAATTTCTTGTCTTTTGAAGGAATTAAAGTTTTGATGATAATTATGGAAATCTAGGGTTCTGTGAACAGTATATATTCTAAAAATTTCTGTAATTTGTTGGCTTTGAATCTGATTCTGAAATTTATATATGTTAAATTAAACATCCTAAGGATTTATTTGAAGTTGGATTCACTGAAAAATGCTGAGTATGCAATTTATTATGAATTTTTGAAGTTTATTGTTCACCATTGAAAATTCAGTTTTTCTGCAGAAAATCAGTTTTGGGTAAGTTATTTGAGGCATCTAGAGGTCTTCAAAAATTATGAAATTTGGGATACGAGTTTGTATGTATGTGTAGTTTAAATCTGGAGAGTTTTGTGATTTTACGAATTTATTACAAATTATTATGTATTTTGGATAGGGAGAGGTCTGTTTTGAAAATAAATTTATAGAATTTGTGTATCTGAAAAAATGAAGGATTTGAGGTATCTAATGAACATAGAATGCTATGAAATTTTATATGGTATTAGATATGTATGTGTGAAATTTTTTTATAAAATATTAGACCATTTGGATGAGCCAATTATTTATTAAAAATCGGAGAACAAGAATTGCTCGGTTTAAGAAGTTTGGAAATAGAGTTAATTAGGAGAATTAATATGTTATTGGTGTTAATTTATCAATTTTTCCACTAATAAGAAGTTGGGGCTTTTATCTAAATATGTGGTTTTGTGCTATTAAAGAATTTATTTGGCTTTTCACTTAGGTAAGACTGCGGTTCCTAATCCATATCTGAATCCGATCGAGGAAGGGGTTGCCACACAAATTGACCCACGAGATAGTGAGTGGGAAAAATACATTTTTACCAATAATTGAGCTATAAATTATAAATTTCTACTTTTTATAATTGTTAGCGAAACTTTATTATGTTAGTAAATATATATTCCTTTATTCTTGTATGAAGCATATTTCATAGTTTATCAAATCTTGTCTATGTAGTTATTGGAAAGAATTGTTTAATATTTTAGAGATTTAAAAGTAAAGAATTGAATTTTTATGTTTTACTAAGCTAGTATCCAATTCAGTCATATAGTGGAATTATAGGTCTTTGGGACCCATTCAGGTACACATAGAGGCTTTGGGCCGTGTGATCTATATGTTTAGCCCTTTGGAGGCAGCTCTGCACATGCGTAGGACCAGTATAGTGATATCTTGGCATGAGCGATCCTAACCCCGCCAGGTCATGATCAGTCAGATTAGTTTGGGTACCTGATTAGTGAAACTATAATGATTTAGAAATTTAAAATGTGAAATGAGTTTTATGAGATTTAGAACCTTAATACATCTATCAGATCGAATTTTGAATGCAAGTGGAATTGCCTTAGAATATCTTTTATATTATAATTTTGATTATGTGAAAGGCATATAAATTATTTAAAGATTTGTTTCTTTATTTTTGTATCTTTTTTAAGTAGTTTTCTAATAAATGTTAGTAAAGCAGAATTTTAATTAATTAATTGTTATGATATATTATTTTATCTTATGCAAATTTTTATCTATTTTAATGACTCTATCCCACTCACTGAGGTTATACTCACCCTTTTTTTTTTAAATCCATTTTTTTTCCAGAAGATTGCAGTGTTCAGTCGGAACGTCAGTAGCTGCTTGAGGTTGGCTATTTGATGATGTTCTGAGAGCCTTCTTTTTTGATATCTGGTTTCACTTTTGTAGATGATTTTTGTTACATGTGTATTTTTTTGATTCTGTATATACATCAAGGATTTTGTTTTTGTTTCCTTTAAAAACTTTTACCTACTCATCATGCATGAGTTTTTGAGGAAACTTATATTAAAATCCTAATTATAAACTTTTTGAATTGTAATTAATTATATTTGAGGTCGGAGGTCATATTTTCTCTTAAAGACTATTTTGGAGATATAATTGTTTTAATAGAGGACTTAAGGTCCCAAAAAGGAAGTTAGTAGTTATATAAATATTTTGGAAGTGTTGAATTTTGTGTACTTGGCAGGGAGATTAGTCTAAAATACAGGAGAGATTCTGTGAAATTTTTTTAAAGTAGCATATTTTAAAAATTTAAATTTTTTTAGCACCGTTTTAGGCACGATTCGCTCGTATTAGTTAGGGGTGGGTCGTGTCATGAATCGTAAGATGCAATTTTAAGGAAGACATTGGAGTCAATCTTACCATTCCATGTTTAGTTGGAGTGCCTTTATTAGAGTACCCGGCAAGAGTGGAGACAAGGAGCCCTTGAATGAAGATGATAGAATTGCAGCCATGGGTAAGGAGGTGGGCGGTATGTGCAGATAATGTGCTGGGAAGTGGAGTCAATGAGCCCAGCTCAGACAAAGATGGCATTGAATTAGGCAAAGGATTGTGGGGATGGAGAGCCTGGCCTATAATGATGCTGCTGCGATGTTCTGGATTTCCAGCAGGGCAGGAAACAGGGGAGGTAATTAGCCTTTTAACGAAAATAGTAGAATTGCAGTTATGAAAAAGGAGCTAGAAAGCTAAGACAACAAGCTCAGATGAGACGAAGATGGCAATGAATTAGGCAGAGGACTTAAAGGTAATGCCTGGGGTTTTTGCAGATGAGTTCATGTTGCAGAATGTAAAGGAAACCCACTAATCCAGCAAAACTTCCATCTCAGCAACAATTCATGTCCAGCAGAGCAGCTTTACTCCAGGATGGCAGAGCAGATTTATTTAGCTAAACACTTAATTAGCTGCAGATAGTTAGCTGTGAAGTGTATTAGAATGTGCTTAATCGTAACTAAAATTACTCTAGAAGAAGTACATTTCACCTGATTTTATATGCTGCCAGCTATCATGTTCTAGAGTAGTCTCTTGGTTGCAGCTGTCAAAGTTCTGCAGGCTTGCGTCATAATTTACATTAAGTAAATTAATGAATTCGATTTCTTTGAGCTGAAAAAATCAATTGTTCCCCATGTCTTCAATCAAACAATCTATGAACTATGAAGAGAGCTGATCGCCTGAATTGAAGCAAGTGATAGATTGGAGGCCATTACAATTAGAACTTGACTTGGTGTGCAAACCATGGCTTGATATTGGTATTTTATACGTGCATATTTGACTCTGTGAAATGGGAATGTTGTAGTAATATGAGTTTCTTTGAAGTCCAACTTTATGATTTCACCTAATCATGTTGAAGAAACGTTCTAAAGTTTAATCTTCAACTAAAATGAAACTCATCAACTACATCGATCGATCAATAATGAATAGTAGTCAAATTCTTAAGCACTAGCTAGCCGCTTCAATGTTTTTGATCATTGCAGTTATAACTGTAATTGAAGCTAATCAATGTAGCATATCAGGGCTGAAATTGTTTCTGCTACTAAACCAAGGCCACTACCTAGGCTTCTTTTCGATTTCTCATGTTGTTAAGAAAACTTTTCTAGTAGTTCATTTACAGACCATGACTTTTAACTTATAATCCGCATTTTCAGATATATAACTAATATCAATTAAGATTAATTTAAAATATACAAATTGGAGAATTTTTTATAAACGAATTAAATTTTTGAAAGTTTACATGTCTGATTGGAGGCCGTGTTTCTAAGTGTTTTTAAGTGTCAGATAGAATTATAATATTCAAATTTTCAACGTCTAAACTATTTTTGCAATCCATCGCTAAAATTTGATTGCTTTTCAAAATTTTTTCTATTAATTTCTATCCGATGATGGAATTTATATTTGTTGTGTCCAAACCAATATTAATTCAATAACCAACAAAACCACCTTTTACAAATAAGGCATCTGGCTAACTAACAATGAACTTAAACAAAATAAAATAATCAAAAATTTAAAAAATATCGAGATTATTAATAAATATAAATCCAATCAAAAACCAAAAAATTATTAAAAAATTTTATACCCAAAAAAGAATAATTAATTATTAAAAAAATAATAACATTATTACAACTCATCCAAGTTTCTCAACTCTTACAGTTAACACGCCCTCAAAAGTATCAAGTGCTAAAAAAAAAATTAACTGAAAAATGAACGATCCGAAAAGAGATCTTAACTGTCCATTTTATCCGAACCCAAACCCGAGACCGGCCCGATCTCTCCCAACTTCTCAGCTCCATCAACGATGACGCCGGCGCGGCGCACCGAATCAAACAGGGGGAAGACCATGATCTTCTGGTGAGAGGGGCGGGAGAGCTCTTCGGCGAGGTCGATGGCGACGCTATTGACTCCGATTTCCTTGAGCTGGAAGGCGAGTTTGTGGCCGACGCGGGAGGCGGTCTTGGAGTCCCAGAAGCGGTGGGATCGGGGGAAGCGGGTGAGCTTGGAGTGGTAGCGCGAGAGGAAGTCGTGTTGGGAGGAGGAGGCCATGGCGACGATGGTGGAGGTGGAGGTGTTGGAGACCTGGGCCGTGATCTTCCGGCAGGAAAGAATCAGGCGGAGGAGGTGTTGGCGTTGGTTTGGGATTGAAGACATTCATGAATCGAATTCCAGAGAGAGCCACTGACTTTGAAGAGGATTAGTGGTGATGGGAGTTCCGAGATGTTAATGTTCTATTCGGCATTTAGATGTTTATTTATTTATATAAATATTGTGTAATTTTTTTAATAAAAAATGTTTGGATTAAAAAAAAAAAAAAAAAAAGGCAGCAACCACTATACAACCCCCTATCATTTGCAAATCAACGGTCCCCCAGCCTTCTAAAAAATATGCAGTCGACCCCCAACCGCAACTCTCGGTCTAGCCTAGAGTCCTAGGGTTGGCACTGGGGCAGGGTAAGTCTCCGGCGGCAGGTAATCATCCATGTTCAACTAAATTTTTTTTTATCCTGTTACTCGAAAATTGGATGAGATGGACGGGACAAAATGTCAGAGAAAAGTCTTAAACCTACGTCGCCTAATTTTAATTTTATTAAATTACTATATCTAAAATATAAATATATTTATAATTATTATTTATAAATTATAAAAAATTTATTTTCAATCTCCTCTATTAAAAAAAAATATAATCTATAAATTTTTAAAACATCATAAATATAATTTATTTGTAATCTAAAATAAAATACATATACACATGATATATATCTTAAAATTTTTCCTAACAAAGCTAATTATTTAACAGTTATTAGTCATTAAAAGTAAAAAAAATAATTTATATTAGATAAAAAATTTTATATAAATTTTTATTTATGTTTACATTGTACAAGTTAAATAATAATTGTACTTAAACTTAAAAGAACTAAAGTTAATTTATATTATATAAAAAAATCCACTACCCATAAAGTTTATGTAAGTTTTCATTTTTTATTACCATTATGCAAGTTAAATAGTAATTATATAAATTAATTATATCATGTACAAAAATAGTGACCACTAATTACCATTAGATTTTATTAATAATAATATTATATACTCTATCAGAAATAATGTTTAAAGTGTATTATTACTTATAAACTAGTTAATTGACAATTTTTAAAATACTTAATAATACAATTAAATAATTTTTTAATGACATTTCAATTTAATTTCAATCTAATAATAATAATAATATAATTGACATATACCAATTAATTAATATTATATATATATATATAACACATTAATAATTTAATTAATTAATTTAAATTACGATAAATCATATATTTAAGGTTATAAGATTGTTCTTATCATATTTCTATTTATATATTTAAAAAATAATATATTAATTATATTAAAGGTATACATTTTGGAAATGATCTTATTAATATTACAATAATTTAATTAGTACTTAATAATTTATATTAAGATTATTTATACTATACAAATTTAATTACTATAAAATACAAATATTTTATTTCGTCATTATAACATGACTAAATTGATGTTAATATACTAAAAGATTCATAATTATTAATTAAAATGTGATTTTGCCTAAGTATTTGTTTGTAAAATTATGAGAAATTTACATATATAAAAAGTTTAACAAATATAACCTAATAAATTATGAGATAGTCACGAAATTTTAAAACTTTAAAAGACACCCCTATATCTTGCGAGATGAGGTGGGGCAACGAGTCCAGGAGTACTCAGACCTGTCCCATTTTTTACAGGACACACCGAAACCCCCAGACCGGTGGGTCAAATTAACATTCCTAACTTAGACCCTAAAAGTACGGATAGTAATATAATTTTGTATTATGTGCAAAATATCTCAATTAACATGCAATATTAAGCAAAAATTTCAAGGCAGGCCCCAATTTAGGGGCTGTCCAAAAGAACCCCCGTGGCCTCAAAACTCTCGACACGTGGCCTCCAGTGCAAAAATGATCATAATATCCTTTTGCAATAACTTTGTCTAACTAAATTCACTACTCTTTCACTAACTCTTCCATTTAAGGATGGCAAAATCTAAATGCAAATGCGGATTTTGCATTTTCACTCTTGGATTGGATGATTTATTATTATCCCCAGACATCAAATTTCTCCGGATTTTTCTTGTATAATACGGATGCGATTTTTCATTGATGTATAATTTTTCTCCCCATCCGTACATTTCACCGGGATAAAAAACCTAGAAATAACTGGTTTTCAGTAGTTCATGGTTGTTTTTACAGTTTTCATCATTATAAAAGCACACTACTAATACGCAAGCATAATTTTCGAAAGAGAAGAGCCAAATTTTTTTGAAGATTCTCAGTTTCACCCCTCATGATCACCAAATCAAATGGCAATTTCCTTCACTTCTCTCATCCAATGTTTTTGTCGACATTCAACTTATAGCATTCAAGGCACTATTACAGGTGAAAAATCAGAAACCCAGCGACTAACTAACCAAGATATGTTACAAGAGATATCACGCAACAAGAAGCCAACAACTTTGCATCAAAAAATAAAATTTAAACAATCAAACAATCAATCATAAAAACAAAATCAGAAAACACTACTATAGATGCAAAACGAACAATTTGCAATTTGCATGTAATGCCAAACAATTAGAAAATAAAAACAGAAGCCGAAGAAGAGAGAAAAGAGCAGAGGGAGGGACAGAGACTGGCGGCTACCGAATGAACGGGTGAGGTAGTGATGACAGATGAGTGAGAAGGTCACAAGAGCGTGGCTGGTTATGAGAGCAGATGATTTAGAGAACCAGATTACTATATGATCCGCTGGTTGTGGTGGCTAACCAGCGAGAGGAGAACGGCCACGGTGGGATGAGATTGATAGAGAACGAAAATGAGATGATAGCTTATTAGGTTAGGTTATATTAGGGCTTTCGACACATTAATAGTATTAATATTATAATATATTATACATATAATTTTAATATTTGAAAACAAAATAATATATAGTTCTATTCGGATGGGAGGCTGGGAGGGTATGTACAACTCCGGACAGCACGTGGATGTAAAACTACAACATTGCACCTGTCTCCGAACTCAAACCCTGCAAATTCATGGAATATTGCACTCGAAAAATTAGGATAAAAACAGGGTACCCGAACAAACCCCTTTTTTTGCCATCCTTACTTCCAATGGCTAATCAAATTCCAACAAAACACTCAAGATACAATAGTTTAAATAGCATATAAAACCAAGAGAAATCAGTTTGCAAGCTTTCAAAGGTTGTTGAATCGTTGCGAAGGTAATGTTAATCTCTAATTCATGTCCACAACCTCCTCATAAATTTTAGCATGATTTGAACATTTAATTTCCATAAAAATGTATAGCATTACATGAATAAATGTTGGAAGAGATGTTAGATTGATAAATTTAGCAATTTGTTGAGCAAAAATTTCGTTTTCTGCATTGAAAGTCGAAGACCAATAGCGTTCCAAAAATTCGACAGTTTGACAAGGATTCTACAGGTAGATGATTAAACAGTCGAATCATCAACTTCGAATTAATTTCAAATTGTCAAGTTGCATAACAAAAAAAAAAAAAAAAACCAGTCAAGGAGCAAGTTCGAGGTCCCTGCATTTGAAATCCAAAACTCAAGCTAGGTGGTTAATTAGTCAGGAGACAAGAATTTAAGGACAGCGAGGTCCAAAACCAAAGGCTTGTTTTTATGATTTTATAGAGGTTTTCAGAGAATACATGAGCTTGCATGCATGAAAATGGTCGTCACATGTCTTTAAAGAAAGAAAATGTACAAGGAAGGAGAATAAGGCTGCCTAGGGTTGCTAAAAAATGGTAACATGCTTATTCAAGATAAAAATTGAAGTTTTATATTTAGGGTTCCACAAGGTGGCTTCTTGGAGTTGGGCCACTTGTTTTCATTGGTGGTTTGGCTCTCCTAAACCACCACTAGAAGTAGTGAACATTAGTGTATTGTCTGACATGCTATTAGTGATGGCAATAATCCAAGCTGAGATGGGAATTACCATCTCCATCTTGATCCCTAATTTGAAAGTTGTTCTGCATCCGTAATTCGTTTTCAATTTTAAATAGTCTTATATTATACCAAGGGAAAAAAATATTTATTATTTGAAAAAATGAAAGTCTCCAACTATTGGATCCTTTTAACATATAAATCATGAGAATAAGAAGAAAAATAAGTAAAATTTTATTGAGAAGGTAGAAAAATCGTGCAAGACAAAGGAAAGGGATGGTTCTTCAATACAAGTGTCCTGTTATGACTTTTTGTTGTTATACAATGTGGTATACAGAGCATATCCTAGCTAGAAGTTATAGGGTATATTTGGTGGAAAGATGATAATCTTAATGTTATTTAGAGCTAAAATCAGTTTTCAGTTCATATTAATACATTAGATTTTAATGAATAAATATAAGGTTAGAATAATTATTCATTGTATGTTAATAATTATAATAATAAAATAAAAAAATATCTTAAATATATGGGCCTGCGTTAATTCAGGAATATCAAGTTCGATATCAGGTCTTGGCATCTTTTTAACCTCCATTTTGGGATTAAGAATTCAGGATGAATCGCCAGGGACCTCTGTTGTCTGTATAACCTCTATTGTAGAGATTAAGAATAATTTTTTATGCACATTCAAATTCATGCAACCTAATTAGATATAAAATCATTGGATAAATCCAACTTTATTTATTAAAAATTTTTTTAATTTTGTTGTTATTTTTATCCACACCATGAATTTGCACCCCATGTTATGTAGATTTGCTTGTTTGGTTGATTGTGTACCTGGAACTAGTATTGGGATTAAATATCTCCGATTTATTTACTTTTTCTTATTTACTTTTAAGGACTTACTTAAAATTGGCACCAACACTAACCATGGCATTTTCCTCGTTCACTTACTATTCACACATCAGATTCTTTCCTCAGAATATGGAAGAAAACGAATATTTAATACTATCGGAAAGAATGGACAAAGCGATCAAACAAAAACTTTAGGACACCTTTTTTCATGCATGGTGAAATTTGATTAACGGACTTGTCGTTCTGGATCCAAACCGCCCATAGAAACACAAACTCCAATTACAAAGCATGAGCAAGAAAATTTGGAACCCAGACTTTCATGCGCTTGCCAATCTGCCGCAACACAACATCCACCTGAGCTATTCTACCTAAAAGTATCTCCGGGGCTCCAGACAATATAAATTGAGACTTTCACACTCTATCCACCGGGCAGTTTCTAAGGAATTCTCAGATCCATGCTCGAAGCAACGCAATTGATGCAAATTACACCAATGCTTCTGGTATCTTGTCAGGGCAAAATTCATGGGATTGAGATGCCTGCAATTTCATAGAGCAGTTTCTTAAAACTGTAATGAAATGAAAGGTAGTAATCATCTTAATTCATAGGCAACTTTAAGATACTAATCAAATACAACCAACTACATGTGCCATAAATACAATTATCTCATTTTATTGTTACTTGTTATATAGAGAAGGTTAAGAGTACATTTTTACTCCTTAAATTTCACTAGCATGTCAACTGGTATAATAAATTTGAACCTAGCTATTTAATTTTAATTATAAAGCAAAATCTGAGGGAAAAAAAAAAGCAATAACAATATATAAAAGCAGCTTAGTTACCTGGAGCAGTTAATGGAGTATTGTTCAACTTCTTCTTGCACCTCAACGCCATTATAAAGAATTTGATCAACACTTACTATTCATTTTCTTCACCTTGCCATACTAGTTATCAGCAAACCAGGAATACTTGACCTGACCCAATGGAATTTTCAATCTCATCATCCCTTTGGACATTGCAGATGTATAGCTTCAAAATCTTTTCTAACAATGTATCCTGAAAATAACTATAAATTTTGAAAATTAAGGTTAAGCACATCAAAATAGAACATGAAACTTATGATGGTGGAGCTATTTGTATCTAAAAAATTCCTCTTTACATCCATCATTAAAATTTCAAAAATTAATCTTTTATGAATTTATTTCAAAAATTAATCTTTTATGAATTTATCTCCATGATTTTGATAATGGCATCAATTAACCAGTAAGTCTTTAATTCAATAAAGAATACACTAAACAATCTTTTCAAAAGTTTTTTTTACAGAATCATTAATTAGAAAATATATTCAAATTAATCTCTCAAACAATTTGCTGAATTCTTATTTATTTTTTGTTGCAGTCTTTTGTTGAATTAAGTTTCAATTTATTGAATTTTTTTTTTTTTGCTGGGGACATAAAAATATATTTGAAAAAATTAAAATGAGTTAGAAAAAATTTATTTTTAATATACGTAATTTATAGACTAAGAAGATGGGTGTTCAAAGTAAAAGTTTGAGTGCAAATAGCCTTACCATATAATTCTTTTTGCTATGCTCATGCTTCCTTTAAATATTCAAAGCAACACTATATTTGAATATACTATAATAACTATGGAATTCAAAAAGCAAATAATTTAAAAAAGAAAAGAAATAATTTTATTAAAAATATAGCTAGATAAGAAGTTAATAATCAATTTCAACTTTTAAGATTTGAGAAACTAAATATATCCAATTAACAGAATAAAGGACCTTATTAGTTCATGAGGAGTCAAAGGCAAATTCCTAAAAGCTCGATCTTACCTAATGGCCATATACTATGCTAGATCTCAAATATCCATAAGATCATACTGAAAGTTAATGTTCTGAATCTTACCGAATTTCTTCAATATACATTGTAGATTACATAAGCCGTGAACCACGTTTGATTTCTTCCATAACAATCAGCCTTCCCATTTCTTCAAGCAAACTATGCATTGTTATAATGAAGTTGTCTGATATAGTTATAAGAGACCTATCAACGAGATTCTGTAGTATATTTTGGGCAGAAGAACCATTGCGGCCAAGGATACTTTTCACAACAAATCCATGGAACCCCTTATAAGTTAATGCAATAGCAAAAAATAATTTCTTCTCTTCAACATCTAAGTCTTTGCAAACTACTTCCAATACCCCCTTGATGTCTAGATGAAAATCCTTTGGCAAATTATCCAATGTCTTCTCCCAATCTTTGATTCTCTTGCCATATAGACTAGAACTTAAAACTTCAATACATAATGGATTACCGGCGAGACAACATGAAAATTTTGCTGATAGCTCCTCATAACCTTCAGTGGGATGATCTTGTCTAAAGGCACACTTATTGAACAGTTTAAGAGAATCAACTGCAGATAATCCCTTAACGTGATATATAAATGCTTCATCCACTCCACAATTTCTAAGAAGTTGTTTATCCCTTGTTGTTATGATTATCCGACTTCCTGACCTCAAGTATTTAGAATATGTCATTAATATTTCTACTTGATCTAGAGATATCACATCATCAAAAACAAAAAGAACTCTCTTGCGGCTTAGCCAAAATTCATTAGTGGTATGTTCATCACCAACTAATATTTTGAGGAGAAATTCATATTCCAAGTATACTCCTTTGCAATAACAGAAGTAAGAACTTTCAAATTTAGTCAAGATTTTGTCAAACAAAACTTGAGCAATTGTTGTCTTGCCTATACCACCCGTGCCCCAAATGCCTACTACCGTGCAAAATTCATCTGACCCAATGCGCAATAAAGATTCAATCCTTGGGATGACAAATTCTAATCCAACTAGGCCATTGTTCTTACTTGAAATATCCTCGGCAGTTTCCTCTATTCGTACAAATTCGGCCCTAACAAGTCATGAGATAAAAAAAAAAAAAAAAGGTTTTCAGTCAACTAGTAACAAATGGGAAGGATACAAAGACAAAATCGAATACGAAATTTAAAGATAAATCATAGATAATATAACGCACTTTTCTAGAGACACAAATATAGACTTTAATGATATGCAAATAATAATAATAATAACAAAATTAATAACTGAAAGTCAACTTTATTACCTTGAGCTGGAGCGTTGCTTATCTTCCTCTTCCATTACTTCCCTATCACCGGTCATGAAACTGTTACCGGAGTCTGGTTCCCAACTATCATCATGGTCGTACCACAAATGAACCCCACACTTTTTCACCTCCCCCCTCTTTTTTACGCTAAAACTACCATCGTAATTATGAGGATAGAATGAGACCAACACTCCACTCTTAGACTCATAAAAGACCTCATCTTGTGGAACCCAAGATCTGATGGTCTTATTCATGTTATAAACAAAGCCCAAGATTACGTGATGTGACCGCCGAATAAGATCAGGTCCAGGCACACAATCTTGTTGCCAAGGTGTCAAGGAGCATGAATAAACTTCAGACTTATACTTGCTTTTGAAACCCCACAAGCAGGAAACTTTGAAGTCATTTTCATTACGGAAGTGTTCTGGAAACTCCACGACAACACATATATGAAAACCTAGAAAGCTTTTATTAGTCCAATCTGCTGGCAGCTCAAAGGTTAAAGAAGATCCGGAGTTTTGAAACTCAAACCACTCTGGAATTTCATTCCCAGGGTAACAGACTCCATTATAGTTTTCTCGAGGAGATTCCTGTACAAATGGAAATCATCATATGCAACCTAGTTTTAACTTTAAATTAAAAAATAATTATAACAATAAAATAACTAACGTCATCTGAAAGGACGAGAGTTGAAAGAGAGACCTTATGAAGATATTCAGATAGATTCAGCTTGAAACAATTGGACAAATTTACTCTTTGTGCCGAAAAAAGAGGTGAGGATAGAAACGCTAAATTTGATATTGATTCCAATGATGAGCAATTATCTGCTTCCACGTTTATACCCCTTGGAAGCTCTGGTAAAGAAATAAGCCCCTCACAATAGCTTATATTCAAGAAACGCAAATTAGAAAGGTCCTTGATGCTTGCTGGCATGCTCTGAAAATTACATCTCGATAGAGTTAGCTCTTTGAGAAAGGAAAATTCACCAAGATTGTTGGGTAACTCCATGATCATAAGAGACCCTGATGAAGAATTCCGTTCCCTATTCACCAATTCTCCAGATCTACCTCGTTTTCGAAATGATGGAGAAAGAATGGGTTGGGGTACAGTGGACGATGTTTCGTTCCATGAAAATTTTGAGAGGTTCAACGTAACTAATTTTGATGGCTGCTCGATGAAGGGCATTTCTGTAATTGCAGTTCCACTTAAATCTAAATGTTCCACCTTCGACGAGATCTTTGGAGTCATCATGAGACTTGTACAACCCTCAAGAGTAATTAATTTTGATTGAATGGCATGGTCTGGAACACTGATAAGGCTTGTACAATCTATCAGAATCAACTCCTCAAGATTCTTGGCTTTGGAAAGATTTGGAATGTGGGTTAGACGTCTAGAGTGACTGAGATCAATATATTTCAGTTTTTCAAGATTCTGTAAGAAAAGGAAAAAAAAAAAAACCAACTGAAATTACCACCTCGAATATCATATTTTGCAACATAAACCAACTGAAGAGTCAAGATATATATACCTGGACGCCATCCCAAAGTCGTATAACTTTGCTGTAAGGCATATGAAGTCTAACAAGATTTTCCGTATGAAATTTGAATGGCAATGATTTGAATGAGTATCCTTCCCAACTGAAGTGTGTCAGCTCCATAGAAAAAGATTTAAGATCTTCAAAACCAAGCAACTTATTTTGATAATCATCTAGGTAATGTAATACTTCCAAAAATCTCAAGTTATGCATCTTCGCAAATGCATGACTTAAGTTTATGTCTTTTATTTTAGATATATCCAAAGATAAACCTTGTACAGTTTCAATCCCCTATAAATCAATAAAATAAAATAAGTTAGCATAAAAAATTCAAAAGCATAAAGCAATTGTTAACACTAAATAACTCTAAAAAGGTTTTGTCCATTTATTTACTTTACATTTAAAAGCATAAAGTAATTGTTAATGGTAAATAACACTAAAAAATTGTTTCTATTTATTTACTTTTCTTTTAACAAAATTTCTTTTCTTAATATTTAAGTACAAGACACCTAACAGATCTATTCAAGTTCTCTTCATGATTTAATAATGCTTAATTTTGTTCTAATTAATGATATTCTATAAGCTAAACTTTTACTAACTAGTTTGTATCAATCAACTTTTACGCCTCTTAGGTGAAATTCTTTGATTTGGCTTCTTATAATTGATTAAAAACATATATCAATTAAATTATTTAATAAATATGTTATTATCTAAAATAAATTGATAAAAATCACAAGTAATTAACTCTTTTAAATAGCACATGAAGACAACAAATATATTAACTATGTAAAAGCTGATGAATATAAACTATATAAATATAGAACTTTCAATTTTATAAAGAATCCAATATCTAATTTGATAATAAGTAAGATCTAATTAAATCTCATATATTAAATAGAAAAGGAAACTTAATGTCTTTGTTTCTCACCATATTTTTTGTCAGTACTTTGGAGACATCCTCATGATCCCACAATCGAGTGTATTTACCTTGATCATAATGATCTTCCCGAACAATTGTTCTACCCATTTTTTGTAGCAAATCATGCATTGTTATTGTGTCATCATTTGATATACTGATGAGACATCTATCAACTAGTGTACATAATCCAATTTGTGTGAAGAAGCCGCTAGCATTCAAGATGTTTTTTACGAGATTACTTTTCCACCCTTTGAAGAAACATGCAATATCTAGAAAGATGTATCTTTCTTCATTATCTAATCCATCATAGCTGATCTTTAGCACCCCATGGATACCGCGATGAAGAGATTTATTTAACTTATCCATTGCACTTTCCCAATCTTGCTTTGTTTTTCCCCTTACAAAGGAGCCTAAAATTTTAAGAGCCAAGGGAACGCCATCAGAATATGATACCATATTGTTTGATAGCTCCACATAATCTTCAGGGGGAGACAACTTTCCAAAGGCATGCTTACAAAAAAGTTGAAGACCATCACCACCACATAATCCCTCGACCTCATATGTGTTACTGACATCCCTTCCGTAACATTCAACCATCTGTTTATTTCTTGTTGTTACGATGATTCTACTTCCAGAATATAAGTTATTATGATGTCCAATTAAGTTATTTACTTGTTCAATATCAGTCACATCATCAAAAACTATGAGGACCTTCCTACGAGAAAGCCTTTCTTGTGTATCCAATAGTCCAATATTGAGATGTTCATCTCCTAAAACTGCAGAAAACAGTTCCTTTTCTAATGAGTCACTGTTTTTCTCTGATCGTTCCGAAACATTTTTAGCAAAGTAATAGCCTTCAAACTGGCTCCGAATTTTCTTGAATATGGCATTACTTATTGCTGTTTTACCTATACCACCAATTCCATAAATTCCTAAAACACGTACACCCTCTGCCTCCATTTGCAATAAAGATAAAATTTCTTTGATTTTATATTGTACTCCAACCAGGTCGTCATGATAATTACTTGGAGACAACTTTATCAGTTTAATTGAAATATCACCGACAATATCCTTGATAAGTTCATTTTCAGGCCTAACAGGTAGGGGGAAAATTGTTAGTATATATAATTAAGAGACAAATTAACAAGGCAACACCGTTTTCAAGCCAAAGCTAAATAATGAAGAATGTTACTAATATTTTATGGAAGAAAAATGTCACGTTAAATTCCTCTGTATCCACACTCATTACTTTGTCAATAATTCAATTTTGTTATGATTAATGAGACCTTGTTGTATCAGAAAACAAATTACCTGTAATTTATCAAATCCGGAAAGAGTAAACTATAGAAAGCCTAAATTACGGTAGGAGAATTAAAACTTACTTTTCGTCATCTATGACGTGTCCAGATAAATTGGTTGTTTCAGATAAAGCAGCCTTCCATCTTTCCAGCTGGTCTAATTTTTCTTTAAAACGATCCTGGAGCTTTTCAAAACCAGCCCCGAACTCTTCCTTCTGATTCCTTACATGCGATGGATCAACGCGATAGAAAACTGGTATTACAATCTGGTTACTGGTTTTCCTGCAATCAAGGATAGCTTCAAGTTCTTGTAGGCACCATCTGGACCCCGCATAATTTGTAGAAAAAATGACAACCGAAATCTTTGATGCTTTAATTGTATCCAAAAGAGCGGACGGAATCTCTTCCCCTCTGGGCAGTTGGTAATCGATGAAAGTTTTAATCGTTTTACGATTACGCAAAGCTTCATAGAGGTGGCTGGTGAAATTGTTGCGAGTGTCTTCGCCGCGGAAACTAAGGAAAACATCATAGTTCACTTGAAGAGCCATGAACATCCACTGATGAGAGACTTTCAGAACTCTACTAAACATAAGCCAACAGCATTCAAAGTTAGTAGACAAAATAGATATACAAGACGACGAGCATTAGGTCCGCTAAGTTTCCAGCTACGACTGCTTAGTAATATCGTCAATTAGAAAAGTCTTCATTATCAAAATATATAAATGAAAAAAAAGAGAAAAACATGAATAAAAAAATTAATGAGCAAAGGAGATGTTTACACAGACACAGGAGGTAGAGCTAGATCAGGCACTTGCTCTTTGGCTGACGAGAAAGTGAAGATCGACACCGATTTTTAGAGACTCTTCAGATGTAGATCAGCAGAGGCACCCAGATCTAGATGTTTACCAACTTGTTTGACAGGTTTCTTATAGCTCTGCTTTGCTTTCGACTCTAAACCTCTTTCGGATATTTTTATATAATTGACTGACTTCAAAAAAACACGGCAAATTCTGAGTAAGAGGAATGCTAGTGCACTGACGAATGCATCACTCTCCACTCCCCCCTGTGACACATCACCCACTGATGCATGACACATCTTACTCAGTGTGACACATCACCCACTGATGCATGACACATCACTCTGCACTCCCATTGATAACGGGTGATGTGTCATACAGGGAAGTGAAGAGTGACGCATCGCGAGTGCATTTAGAATTTCCCTTCTAAATAATTAATTTATCTTATTTCCCGGAAATTTCGGATAAAGAAGGTGGAGATAGCTTTGTTGGAATAATTGAACATAATGAAGGGTCGGTCAAGCTCTCGCTTTATTTCCATCCCTGATCCATCCACGTCAAAAATGCCCCTTTTTCTAAAGTATTTCCTGGAGTATATCAACTTATCATAGACTAACTGTGTACGCGCATTACACAAAGTACAATGATTATAATACCATGAGATAGCTTTAGAGTTTATTTAAGGATAGTCTCAATTTACGTTCTTTAAAGTTTTTATATTTTAATAATAGAAATGATTAAAAAATTCAAAAAATTTATTATAAAATTCATTAAATTCAGTAAAATAATTAATGTAACATAATCTTTAAAATAACTTATGATTGTTTTGTCGAAATTATACAAACTCCCAGGACTACCCTTTAATTAATTGTAGGGAACTATTAGACTTATGGTCGTGATCAAATAATGATATTAGATGCATAAAAATCGTTGAATCTCTACATTGTTCACATACTCTGATGGAGGATAAAGATATCATATACTTAACGTGAAAATTCTTTCCTTCCATGAATTTTACGCTAATTTCCCTCCAAGTTATTTCTCACAAACCGCGTCGGAAAATGATGGTTTGTCTATTGTCTTGACCTTTGAAAAAAAAAAAAAAAAGTTTTGTACCATGTCTTTTTCTCAATAATTTCCACAAATTTATGTCCTCCCCTCCCATGAATTCTACGCTAATTTTCCTCTAAATGATTTCTCACTTACCGGGTTGGAGAATGACGATTTGCCTATGGTCTTGACTTAAAAAGAAGTGCTATACCGTGTCTTTTTCTCTTAATAATTTCCACAAATCTGTGTCCTGCCCTTCCATGAATTTCATAGTAATTTCCCTGTAAATGATTTCTCACGTGCCGCGCTGAAGAAGTATGATTTGTATATTGTATTGACTTAAAAAGAAGTGATATATCATGTCATTTTTCTCTTAATAATTTCCACAAATCTAAGTTGAAAAAGCTCAAGCAGTTGTTCTGGTATAAAGCTAATTAAGGAGACAGAGATATAAAATGCAGAGCTCAGGAAAACAGAGTTTCTCAAAAATTAGTTTCACTCCAAAACTTTACAATGATAGAACTATTCTTTTTATACAAGGTGCATAGAAAGCTCTAGACTAATAGCCGGTAAGATCCTAGACGTAGACATGATCAATGGTGTTAATATTTATAGTTGTCCTTTGCTGAGTCAATACAAGAACTTTACAGCTACATTCTTATCAAAAGAGACACATAGGACTGCTGACTTGTTTCATCTTGTAGTTGATGTGTATTTGTTAAATCCAAATCAGCATCAATTAATTTATCAATTTCCTTTTCATCTTCCCTTAAGCTTAACTGTCTCCCTGTGACATTGAGCTTACTTCTCAGATATTGATATCTATCAGCCGTAAGAGCCTTGGTGAAGATGTCTACAACTTGATCTGATGTTGGAACATATTTGATCTCCAGTTCCTTATTTGTCACTTTGTCTCTTATAAAATGAACATCTAACTCTACATGCTTGGTTCTCGAATGGAAAACTGGATTTGTTGCTAATGAAGCAGCACTTTGATTGTCAAACCATATGGCAGGTGTCTTCATCAACTTTAGATTTAGCTCATCAAATAGTGATTTCAACCAAGAAATTTCAGCTCCAGTTTGTGCCAATGACCTATACTCACTTTCAATACTGCACCTGGGTATCACTCTTTGCTTTCTTGAAGACCAAGAAACTAAACTATTTCCAAGGAATACACAATATCCTCCAACAAATTTTCCATCATCAAATCTGTTGCGCAATCTGCATCAGAGAATCCTATCAGCTCTATTTTCCCATCTGATCTGATTGTAATTCCTTAATTCTTTGTTCCTTGTAACTACCTGAGAATTCGTTTGCACCCTTGCCAATGTTGTTGTGAAGGACTTTACATAAATTAACTCATTTTGTTAACAGAGAAAGCAATTTCTGGTTTAGTTAAGGTGGCATATTGCAAGCCTCCAATGATGCTTCTGTATAGAGTGGGATTGGGAAAATCTTCTCCTTGTTGCTTTGAATATTTCACTCCAGTGCTAATTGGTGTTGGACAAGGTCTACATCCACCCATGTTTGCTTTCTTCAATAACTCATCTATGTATTTGGCTTGAGAGAAATGAATACCTTCTCTTGTTCTTTTGACCTCAACTCCCTTGAAGTATTCAATGGAACCAAGGCCTTTGAGTGCAAACTTATGATTCATCTGTTTAATCACATCTTCAATTGTCTCATCACAATTTTCAGTGACTACAATATCATCAACATAGACAACAAGAGGTATTATCTTAGAGTTATTTATAAGAATAAACAAGAATCTGACCTTGAATTCTTAAACCCTTAGCTAATCAAGAAATCTCTAAGCTTTTCATACCAGGCTCTAGGGGCCTATTTCAAGCCATAGAGAGCCTTCTCCAATTTACAAACAAAATCAGGTTTAGAATTATCATCAAAACCTTCAGGCTAATACATATATACATCTTCTATTAGGATTCCATTCAAAAAGGGCATTGTTCACATCCACTTGCCTTATTTGCCAATTTTCCATAGCTGCAATACTCATAATCACTCTTATAGTTGTTGACTTAGCAACTGGACTGAAAGTCTCACTGAAATCAATTCTAGCTGTTTGGTCATACCCCTTTGCAACTAACCTTGCTTTGAGCCTCTCTATAGTTCCATCTAATTTTTGTTTCACCTTGTACACCCATTTATGCCAATCAACTTCATACCAAATTGTTTAGGCACAATAGTCCATGTTCTGTTCTTGAGAAGAGCATTATACTCTTCCTGCTACTAATACTCAAAAGCAAACCAATCATGATCGCAAGCATAATTTTCGAAAGAGAAGAGCCAAATTTTTTTCAAGATTATCAATTTCACTTCTCATGATCACCAAATCAAATGGCAATTTCCTTCACTTCTCTCATCCAATGTTTTTTTTCAACATCCAACTTATAGCATTCAAAGCACTATCACAGGTGAAAAATCAGAAACCCAGCAAGCAATTAACCAAGATATGTCACAAGAGATATCACGCAACAAGAAGCCAACAACTTCGCATCAAAAAATAAAATTTAAACAATAAAAAAAAATCAGAAAACACTATTATAGATGAAAAACGAACAATTTGCAATTTGCATGTCATGCCAAACAATTAGGAAAAAAAAACAGAAGCCAAAGAAGAGAGGTGAAGAGAGCAGAGGGAGGGACAGAGACTGGCGGCTACCGGATGAATGGGTGTGGTAGTCATGACAGATGAGTGAAACGGTGATGAGAGCGTGGCTGATTGTGAGAGCAGATGTTTGGAGAACCAGAATACCATATGATACGATGGTGATGGTGGCTAACTAACGAGAGGAGAGCAGCCACGGTGGAATGAGATTGACAGAGAAAGAAAATGAGATGAGAGCTTATTAGGTTACAGTATATTAGGGCTTTGAAATTTTTTAATTTTTACACATTAATAGTATTATAATATATTATATATATATAATTTTAATATTTGAAAACAAAATAATATATCAGTTCAGAGCGAGGCTGGGAGGGTACATACAACCCCGGACCACGCCTGGATGGAAAACTACAACATTGCACCCGTCTTTAAACACAAACCCGCAAATTCATGGAAAATTGCACTCAAAAACTTAGGTTAAAAACCAGGTACCCAAACAAACCGGTATTTTTGCCATCCTTACCTCCAATGGCTAATCAAATTCCAACAAAACACTCAAGACACAATAGTTTAAATAGCATAAAAACCGAGAGAAATCAGTCTGGTAGCTTTCAAAGGTTGTTGAATAATTGTGAAGGTAATGTTCCTAATTCAGGCCGCAACCTCCTCATACCTTTTAGCATGATTTGAACATTTAATTTCAAAAAAAATGTATAGCATTACATGAATAAATGTTGGAAGAATGTTAGATTGATAAATTTAGCAATTTGTTGAGCAAAAATTGCATTTTCTGCACTGAAAGTAGAAGACCAACCTGCATTTCCAAAAATTCGACAATTCAACAAGGATTCTACGGGTAGATGATTAAATAGTCGAATTGTGGACTTCGAATTAATTTCAAATTGTCAAGTTGCATAAGAAAGAAAACAGTCAAGGAGCAAGTTCGAGGTCCCCGCATTTGCACTCCAACACTCAAGCTATTTGGTTAGTTAGAAGACAAGAATTTATGGATAGCGAGGTCCAAAACCAAAGGCTTGTTTTTATGATTTTATAGAGGTTTTTAGAGAATACATGAGCTTGCATACATGAAAATGGTCGTTACATGTCTTTAAAGAAAGAAAATGTACGAGGAAGGAGAATAAGGCTGCCTAGGGTTGCTAAAAAATGGTAACATGCTTATTCAAGATAAAAATTGAAGTTTTATATTTAGGGTTCCACAAGGTGGCTTCTTGGAGTTGGGCCACTTGTTTTCATTGGTGGTTTGGCTCTCCTAAACCACCACTAGAAGTAGTGAACATTAGTGTATTGTCTGACATGCTAGTAGCGATGGCATTAATCCAAGCTGAGATGGGAATTACCATCTCCATCTTGATCCCTAACTTGAAAGTTGTTCTGCATCCCTAATTCGTTTTCAATCTTAAATAGTCTTATATTATATCAAGGGAAAAAAATTTATTATTTAAAAAAATGAAAGTTTCCAACTATTAGATCCTTTTAACATATAAATCATGAGAATAAGAAGAAAAATAAGTAAAATTTTATTGTGAAGGTAGGAAAATCGTGCAAGACAAAGAGGGATAGTTCTTCAATCCTGTTATGACTTTTTGTTGTTATTCAATGTGGTATACAGAGCATCCTAGCTAGAAGTTATAGGGTATATTTGGTGGAAAGATGATAATCTTAATGTTATTTAAAGCTAAAATTAGTTTTCAGTTCAAATTGATACATTAGATTTTAATGAAAAAATATAAGGTTAGAATAATTATTCATTGTATGTTAATAATTATAATAATAAAATAAAAAATATCTTAAATATATGGAGTTGCGTTCAGGAATATCAAGTTCAATATCAGGTCTTGGCATCTTTTTAACCCCCATTTTGGGATTAAGAATTCAGGTTGAATCGCCAGAGACCTCTGTTGTCTGTATAACCTCTATTGTAGAGATTAAGAATAATTTTTTATGCACATTCAAATTCATGCAACCTAATTAGATATAAAATCATTGGATAAATCCAACTTTATTTATTAAAAAAATTTTAATTTTGTTTTTATTTTTATCCACGCCATGAATTTGCACACCATGTTATGTAGATTTGCTTGTTTGGTTGATTGTGTACCTAGAACTAGTATATTGGGATTAAATATCTCCGATTTATTTACTTTTTCTTATTTACTTTTAAACTTACTTAAAATAGGCACCAAAACTAACCACAGCATTTTCCTCGTTCACTTACTATTCACACATCAGATTCTTTCTTCAGAATATGGAAGAAAACGAATATTTAATACTATTGGAAAGAATGGATAAAGCGATCGATCAACCAAAAACTTTAGTACACCTTTTTTCATGCATGGTGAAATTTGATTAACAGACTTGTCGTTCTAGATCCAAACCGCCCATAGAAACACAAAGTCCAATTACAAAGCATGAGCAAGAAAATTTGGAACCCAGACTTTCATGCACTTGCCAATCTGTCGCAACACAACATCCACCTCAGCTATTTCACAAGAAAACCGCCCATGAATGTTGTCAGGGCAAAATTCATGGGATTGAGATGCCTGCAATTTCATAGAGCAGTTTCTGAAAACTGTAATGAAATGAAAGGTAGTAATCATCTTAATTCATAGGCAACTTTAAGATACTAATCAAATACAACCGACTACATGTTTCATAAATACAATTATCTCATTTTATTGTTACTTGTTATATAGGGAAGGTTAAGAGTACATTTTTACTCCTTAAATTTCACTAGTATGTCAACTGGTGTAATAAATTTGAACCTATTTAATTTTAATTATAAAGCAAAATCTGTTGAAAAAAAAAAAACAATAACAATAAAAGCAGCTTAGTTACCTCGAGCAGTTAATGGAGTATTGTTCAACTTCTTCTTGCACCTCAACCCCATTATAAAGAATTTGATCAACACTTATTATTCATTTTCTTCACCTTGCCATACTAGTTATCAGCAAACCAGGAATGCTTGACCTGACCCAATGGAATCTTCAATCTCGTCATCCCTTTGGACATTGCAGATGTATAGCTTCAAAATCTTTTCCAACAATGTATCCTGAAAATAACTATAAATTTTGAAAAATTAAGGTTAAGCACATCAAAATAGAACATGAAACTTATGATGGTGGAGCTATTTGTATCCAAAAAATTCCTCTCTACATCCATCATTAAAATTTCAAAAATTAATCTTTTATGAATTTATTTCAAAAATTAATCTTTTATGAATTTATCTCCATGATTTTGATAATGGCATCAATTAACCAGTAAGTCTTTAATTCAATAAAGAATACACTAAACAATCTTTTCAAAAGTTTTTTTACAAAATCATTAATTAGAAAATATATTCAAATTAATCTCTCAAACAATTTGCTGAATTCTTATTTATTTTTTTGTTGCAGTCTTTTGTTGAATTAAGTTTCAATTTATTGAATTTTTTTTCGCTGGCAACATAAAAATAAATTTGAAAAAATGAAAATGAGTTAGAAAAAAAATTATTTTTAATATACGTAATTTATAGACTAAGAAGATGGGTGTTCAAAGTAAAAGTTTGAGTGCAAATAGCCTTACCATATAATTCTTTTTTGCAATACTCATGCTTCCTTTAAATATTCAAAGCAACACTATATTTGAATATACTATCTTAACTATGGAATTCAAAAAGCAATTAATTTAAAAAAGAAAAGAAATAATTTTATTAAAAATATAGCTAGATAAGAAGTTAATAATCAATTTCAACTTTTAAGATTTGAGAAACTAAATATATCCAATTAACAGAATAAAGGACCTTATTAGTTCATGAGGAGTCAAAGGCAAATTCCTAAAAGCTCGATCTTACCTAATGGCCATATACTATGCTAGATCTCAAATATCCATAAGATCATACTGAAAGTTAATGTTCTGAATCTTACCGAATTTCTTCAATATACATTGTAGATTACATAAGCCGTGAACCACGTTTGATTTCTTCCATAACAATCAGCCTTCCCATTTCTTCAAGCAAACTATGCATTGTTATAATGAAGTTGTCTGATATAGTTATAAGAGACCTATCAACGAGATTCTGTAGTATATTTTGGGCAGAAGAACCATTGCGGCCAAGGATACTTTTCACAACAAATCCATGGAACCCCTTATAAGTTAATGCAATAGCAAAAAATAATTTCTTCTCTTCAACATCTAAGTCTTTGCAAACTACTTCCAATACCCCCTTGATGTCTAGATGAAAATCCTTTGGCAAATTATCCAATGTCTTCTCCCAATCTTTGATTCTCTTGCCATATAGACTAGAACTTAAAACTTCAATACATAATGGATTACCGGCGAGACAACATGAAAATTTTGCTGATAGCTCCTCATAACCTTCAGTGGGATGATCTTGTCTAAAGGCACACTTATTGAACAGTTTAAGAGAATCAACTGCAGATAATCCCTTAACGTGATATATAAATGCTTCATCCACTCCACAATTTCTAAGAAGTTGTTTATCCCTTGTTGTTATGATTATCCGACTTCCTGACCTCAAGTATTTAGAATATGTCATTAATATTTCTACTTGATCTAGAGATATCACATCATCAAAAACAAAAAGAACTCTCTTGCGGCTTAGCCAAAATTCATTAGTGGTATGTTCATCACCAACTAATATTTTGAGGAGAAATTCATATTCCAAGTATACTCCTTTGCAATAACAGAAGTAAGAACTTTCAAATTTAGTCAAGATTTTGTCAAACAAAACTTGAGCAATTGTTGTCTTGCCTATACCACCCGTGCCCCAAATGCCTACTACCGTGCAAAATTCATCTGACCCAATGCGCAATAAAGATTCAATCCTTGGGATGACAAATTCTAATCCAACTAGGCCATTGTTCTTACTTGAAATATCCTCGGCAGTTTCCTCTATTCGTACAAATTCGGCCCTAACAAGTCATGAGAGAAAAAAAAAAAAAAAAAAAAGGTTTTCAGTCAACTAGTAACAAATGGGAAGGATACAAAGACAAAATCGAATACGAAATTTAAAGATAAATCATAGATAATATAACGCACTTTTCTAGAGACACAAATATAGACTTTAATGATATGCAAATAATAATAATAATAACAAAATTAATAACTGAAAGTCAACTTTATTACCTTGAGCTGGAGCGTTGCTTATCTTCCTCTTCCATTACTTCCCTATCACCGGTCATGAAACTGTTACCGGAGTCTGGTTCCCAACTATCATCATGGTCGTACCACAAATGAACCCCACACTTTTTCACCTCCCCCCTCTTTTTTACGCTAAAACTACCATCGTAATTATGAGGATAGAATGAGACCAACACTCCACTCTTAGACTCATAAAAGACCTCATCTTGTGGAACCCAAGATCTGATGGTCTTATTCATGTTATAAACAAAGCCCAAGATTACGTGATGTGACCGCCGAATAAGATCAGGTCCAGGCACACAATCTTGTTGCCAAGGTGTCAAGGAGCATGAATAAACTTCAGACTTATACTTGCTTTTGAAACCCCACAAGCAGGAAACTTTGAAGTCATTTTCATTACGGAAGTGTTCTGGAAACTCCACGACAACACATATATGAAAACCTAGAAAGCTTTTATTAGTCCAATCTGCTGGCAGCTCAAAGGTTAAAGAAGATCCGGAGTTTTGAAACTCAAACCACTCTGGAATTTCATTCCCAGGGTAACAGACTCCATTATAGTTTTCTCGAGGAGATTCCTGTACAAATGGAAATCATCATATGCAACCTAGTTTTAACTTTAAATTAAAAAATAATTATAACAATAAAATAACTAACGTCATCTGAAAGGACGAGAGTTGAAAGAGAGACCTTATGAAGATATTCAGATAGATTCAGCTTGAAACAATTGGACAAATTTACTCTTTGTGCCGAAAAAAGAGGTGAGGATAGAAACGCTAAATTTGATATTGATTCCAATGATGAGCAATTATCTGCTTCCACGTTTATACCCCTTGGAAGCTCTGGTAAAGAAATAAGCCCCTCACAATAGCTTATATTCAAGAAACGCAAATTAGAAAGGTCCTTGATGCTTGCTGGCATGCTCTGAAAATTACATCTCGATAGAGTTAGCTCTTTGAGAAAGGAAAATTCACCAAGATTGTTGGGTAACTCCATGATCATAAGAGACCCTGATGAAGAATTCCGTTCCCTATTCACCAATTCTCCAGATCTACCTCGTTTTCGAAATGATGGAGAAAGAATGGGTTGGGGTACAGTGGACGATGTTTCGTTCCATGAAAATTTTGAGAGGTTCAACGTAACTAATTTTGATGGCTGCTCGATGAAGGGCATTTCTGTAATTGCAGTTCCACTTAAATCTAAATGTTCCACCTTCGACGAGATCTTTGGAGTCATCATGAGACTTGTACAACCCTCAAGAGTAATTAATTTTGATTGAATGGCATGGTCTGGAACACTGATAAGGCTTGTACAATCTATCAGAATCAACTCCTCAAGATTCTTGGCTTTGGAAAGATTTGGAATGTGGGTTAGACGTCTAGAGTGACTGAGATCAATATATTTCAGTTTTTCAAGATTCTGTAAGAAAAGGAAAAAAAAAAAAACCAACTGAAATTACCACCTCGAATATCATATTTTGCAACATAAACCAACTGAAGAGTCAAGATATATATACCTGGACGCCATCCCAAAGTCGTATAACTTTGCTGTAAGGCATATGAAGTCTAACAAGATTTTCCGTATGAAATTTGAATGGCAATGATTTGAATGAGTATCCTTCCCAACTGAAGTGTGTCAGCTCCATAGAAAAAGATTTAAGATCTTCAAAACCAAGCAACTTATTTTGATAATCATCTAGGTAATGTAATACTTCCAAAAATCTCAAGTTATGCATCTTCGCAAATGCATGACTTAAGTTTATGTCTTTTATTTTAGATATATCCAAAGATAAACCTTGTACAGTTTCAATCCCCTATAAATCAATAAAATAAAATAAGTTAGCATAAAAAATTCAAAAGCATAAAGCAATTGTTAACACTAAATAACTCTAAAAAGGTTTTGTCCATTTATTTACTTTACATTTAAAAGCATAAAGTAATTGTTAATGGTAAATAACACTAAAAAATTGTTTCTATTTATTTACTTTTCTTTTAACAAAATTTCTTTTCTTAATATTTAAGTACAAGACACCTAACAGATCTATTCAAGTTCTCTTCATGATTTAATAATGCTTAATTTTGTTCTAATTAATGATATTCTATAAGCTAAACTTTTACTAACTAGTTTGTATCAATCAACTTTTACGCCTCTTAGGTGAAATTCTTTGATTTGGCTTCTTATAATTGATTAAAAACATATATCAATTAAATTATTTAATAAATATGTTATTATCTAAAATAAATTGATAAAAATCACAAGTAATTAACTCTTTTAAATAGCACATGAAGACAACAAATATATTAACTATGTAAAAGCTGATGAATATAAACTATATAAATATAGAACTTTCAATTTTATAAAGAATCCAATATCTAATTTGATAATAAGTAAGATCTAATTAAATCTCATATATTAAATAGAAAAGGAAACTTAATGTCTTTGTTTCTCACCATATTTTTTGTCAGTACTTTGGAGACATCCTCATGATCCCACAATCGAGTGTATTTACCTTGATCATAATGATCTTCCCGAACAATTGTTCTACCCATTTTTTGTAGCAAATCATGCATTGTTATTGTGTCATCATTTGATATACTGATGAGACATCTATCAACTAGTGTACATAATCCAATTTGTGTGAAGAAGCCGCTAGCATTCAAGATGTTTTTTACGAGATTACTTTTCCACCCTTTGAAGAAACATGCAATATCTAGAAAGATGTATCTTTCTTCATTATCTAATCCATCATAGCTGATCTTTAGCACCCCATGGATACCGCGATGAAGAGATTTATTTAACTTATCCATTGCACTTTCCCAATCTTGCTTTGTTTTTCCCCTTACAAAGGAGCCTAAAATTTTAAGAGCCAAGGGAACGCCATCAGAATATGATACCATATTGTTTGATAGCTCCACATAATCTTCAGGGGGAGACAACTTTCCAAAGGCATGCTTACAAAAAAGTTGAAGACCATCACCACCACATAATCCCTCGACCTCATATGTGTTACTGACATCCCTTCCGTAACATTCAACCATCTGTTTATTTCTTGTTGTTACGATGATTCTACTTCCAGAATATAAGTTATTAGGATGTCCAATTAAGTTATTTACTTGTTCAATATCAGTCACATCATCAAAAACTATGAGGACCTTCCTACGATAAAGCCTTTCTTGTGTATCCAATAGTCCAATATTGAGATGTTCATCTCCTAAAACTGCAGAAAACAGTTCCTTTTCTAATGAGTCACTGTTTTTCTCTGATCGTTCCGAAACATTTTTAGCAAAGTAATAGCCTTCAAACTGGCTCCGAATTTTCTTGAATATGGCATTACTTATTGCTGTTTTACCTATACCACCAATTCCATAAATTCCTAAAACACGTACACCCTCTGCCTCCATTTGCAATAAAGATAAAATTTCTTTGATTTTATATTGTACTCCAACCAGGTCGTCATGATAATTACTTGGAGACAACTTTATCAGTTTAATTGAGATATCACCGACAATATCCTTGATAAGTTCATTTTCAGGCCTAACACGTAGGGGGAAAATTGTTAGTATATATAATTAAGAGACAAATTAACAAGGCAACACCGTTTTCAAGCCAAAGCTAAATAATGAAGAATGTTACTAATATTTTATGGAAGAAAAATGTCACGTTAAATTCCTCTGTATCCACACTCATTACTTTGTCAATAATTCAATTTTGTTATGATTAATGAGACCTTGTTGTATCAGAAAACAAATTACCTGTAATTTATCGAATCCGGAAAGAGTAAACTATAGAAAGCCTAAATTATGGTAGGAGAATTAAAACTTACTTTTCGTCATCTATGACGTGTCCAGATAAATTGGCTGTTTCAGATAAAGCAGCCTTCCATCTTTCCAGCTGGTCTAATTTTTCTTTAAAACGATCCTGGAGCTTTTCAAAACCAGCCCCGAACTCTTCCTTCTGATTCCTTACATGCGATGGATCAACGTGATAGAAAACTGGTATTACAATCTGGTTACTGGTTTTCCTGCAATCAAGGATAGCTTCAAGTTCTTGTAGGCACCATCTGGACCCCGCATAATTTGCAGATAAAATGACAACCGAAATCTTTGATGCTTTGATTGTATCCAAAAGAGTGGACGGAATCTCTTCCCCTCTAGGCAGTTGGTAATCGATGAAAGTTTTAATCGTTTTACGATTACGCAAAGCTTCATAGAGGTGGCTGGTGAAATTGTTGCGGGTGTCTTCGCCTCGGAAACTGAGGAAAACATCGTACTTCACTTGAAGATTGGCGGAAGCCATGAACATCCACTGATGAGAGATTTTCAGAACTATAAAGATACGCTAATAAACATCAACCAACAGACAACAGTAGTAAAAGTTAGTCGACAAAATAGATAAACAAGAGCAAGAGAATTAGATCCACCAAGTTTCCTCCTACGACCAGGTAGTAAAATCATCAGTTAGCAAAATAAATGAAAAAAAAAAAAAGAGCAAAAAATGACTAAGTATTTAATGAGCAAAGGAGATTTTCACACAGACCAAAGAGAGAGCTAGCTCCGATCCAGATCAGGCACTTGTACTTGGCCGACGAGAAGCTGAAGATCGATACCGATTTTTGGAGACTCTTCAGTTTGCAGATCAGTAGCGAGGCACTGAGAGCACTGAATCAACAACCCTTGGTCACCTACTTTGCGAAGTTTCAGTTTGCCAACCAGTTTGATAGGTTTCTTAGAGCTCTGCTTTTGATGATAAGATGTTAAACTTCTTTCCGTTATTTTAATATAATTGACTTGACTGACTTAAAAGTATCATGTGATGTGTAAGAGTTCTAAATAATTAATTTATCCCATTTCCTGGAAATTTCGGAGAAAGAAGATGAAAATAGCTTTGTTAAAATAATTAAACATACAATAAAGAGTCGGTGACGGTGACGTCTCTTGCTTTATTTGCATCCATGATCCGTACGTAAAAAATTTGTCCCTTTTCTAAACGTTTCCTGGAGCAAGAACTTATCATTCGCCCACTATGTATATGCATTATATAACTACAATTACTATACTATTATTAGATAGTTTAATTTAGAGTGTATTTAAGGGTTGTCTCAAAGAATATCCTGAGAACCTTATAAATCTTAACCAGAGAAATCATTAAAATATCTCAAAAAATTAATTACAAATTTCATTAAATTCAGTGAAATAATTAAAATAACATAATTTCTAAGGTAATTTAATGATTGTTTTGTTGGAATTGCACAAACTCCTAAGACTACCCTTTAAACAAAACTTGTGATTAATTAACCCAAAAAAAAAAAAGAGACTTGTTAAGTAAATATAGCTTTTTAAGTAAACATCTATAACAGACGTAACAACCATTTAAAATTTATATATATAAGTTTATAATTTTTTATATATTCATAACCTTTATAATTAATGTACTTGTTCATAATTTTATATAATCATTTATATTTTTTATATGAAGTAATGTATTCTTTCAACTATTTAATGGTAGCATGACCACAACCATAAGATAGGTTGGGGAGTATTAAACCCCGCCCTAATCAATCCCTAACTAAATTCATTCTAACCCCTCGCTTGATTTCAAAGAGAATAAGATTACAATTACAAAGTTCATGTACAAAGTTTATTTATAAAGTTAATATAGCATCAAGTAAATGAAATAATAAATTAAAAAAATCAAGTTATGTAGTTGAATGAGTAATGAAAAATTAACTATATATATATAAACTTTAAAAGTAATGCATGCTAGTCTTACAAACTTTATATACAAACTCTTGTGCATAAACTGATATATCATAAAGTGATTGGAACTTAAGATATGCAAAATAAATTCATTTAATGAAGAGCGATGATATATGAATCTTCTAGTAGTGTCACATCAGTTTGTATACATAAATTTGAATAAAGAATTTGTAAGATAATATTACTAAAGCTTCAATTTGTATACATCTTTATAAGTGTAGAATGACTCTTTAAAGAGTATTATTTATAATATATTTTTAATTAAAAAGTAAATGTGTGCACGGTATTCCATTAAATTGTTCAAAATTTGAGTTTTTTTTACATTCAACATTTAGGTATTTTTATATTATAAATGGTAAGCCATGAAGCGTTATAATATTCTTTTATACTTTGGAAAAGTTCAATGTATTTAACTATGCAATTGCGTAACAACTGTATGATCACTTATTTAATGTATATTAAAGTCTCTTTATAATTATAGCATTAATTATTGAAATAGTGGACAGTTTCATCATAATTTTTATGCACGAATTATTTAATTGTAAGAGTAATGTTACTCATACAAACTACTTATACAAACTCACATATATAAACTGATGTGGCATCTATATGACTGTAAACTTCATCCACCCTTTTCAATTAATATGTTCATGTTCACCTACTTAATTAACCGAAACTTTTTTAACACTTGCGGAGATTTTTATTTTATTTTTAAATGAAATAGTATCAAACATACCTCTAAAATTTGTCTTAGTGTCAAGCAGAAAGTCTTCATTGCATTTGTATCCCCCTAAACTTGCAAATTTTATTACCTAAACCCAACTAATGGATTCTATTTAATTAGTGACCAACGAAAAATTGAAAGAACTATTTAAAAGGGCACACTTTTGACTTCCCGAAAAGACAAAAAGGGGAAAAGAACAAACTTCGTAGAAGAATGCCGATGACAAACATTAAAAGGTAGTCAATAAATACATGAATTTATGAAGTTATTCCATGTTGGAATTCTATTGACCTAACGTATCTTGTATTCAATTTAAAATTTACTATAAAATTATTTAATAAATTTAAAGCAAATCTTATTGACAACTCATTTTTTGTTGCTCATGTTTTTTCAGCCTATTCTGCAATCATGGACTCTTAAGTTTTTTTTTTTGTCTTTTTTTGGGCAAATTTTGCAAATTTTTCACTCAAACAACTTAATTAATAATGTTAACGTATTTTTTTCTAATTTTTATCATGATCTTCGCAAATGAACTTCCAGCTCCTAATACGAAAAAAAATTAAAAAAATTAAAAATTACAAGAATAAGCTTATCAACAGAACTTTATATATGTTGAAAACACAGGTTTTGTAGTTGGAATTTTTTGTCAATTGTTGGTTGATGTTGTAGAGAGTGAATGAAATGAGAAATTTGAGAATCAGAGAATGAATTTGGGTTTAAAAGATGTAGAAGCTATGGTGGCATTTGAGTTTAAGTGATATAAGGTTGACTAAATAATAAAAAAAATACATGAAGTAGTTATTTTTCAAACGAGACTTTCTTGTTTGGTAATTATTAGTATCTTTTATTTTTCAATCTTATAGTATTGTATAGTATTGTATTGAACCATCTTGAAGAGCAGTTTTACGTGGAATATAAAAAATTAACGTGATATTACTCATTTAATGCTACATTATTCATAAGTATTTATTATATTGATTTTTTATATTTATATTCTAATTTTTGAATAATGGTAGTTGGCTCATATGTTGCTTGGTGAGTGAAAAAGCTTAATTTGATCCCATAACATATTCAAATATGAAAGCAACTGATTAATAATTTATGATAATATTTATTTTTTTAAAAAATCAGTCACCCTAACCAGCCACTAAATTGCTGACAAGAGATTTTAAATATATTTTTTTAAAAAAGTAATTACATAATTCACAACGTTAGACTTCAAGCCTTTCTACTTTTACATATTAGAAAAAATTTAAAAAAATACCTTAAATTAAAGGCTTCTTTGATAAATAAATAATAATTTTTAAAAAAATTTATATTATAATTTTATTCCACTGAAAATATTTGATATTATTTTATATTTAATAGAAAATCATAATATATAAATTTTAAGAGGCGCAATTATCTCTGTATCACACTATAATTTTTTAGGAATTTTAAAATTTTTTCGTTATTTTGTCGTAGGGTAGACTCAATAGATAAAAGAGTTGTATTTAAATAAGCACATCACCGATCCAAAAGCTTTAACCCGCTCCATTTACGATTGGGTCACAAAACTTCAGCGATGTATCAATAGCGACGAAGCCAGCTAACGAACCCTAAATTTCAAGTAAGAAATCCAAGACGGCAATGTCGAAATCTCGATTCGATCTATCTTTTATATTTTTCCAATTACTTCTCCGATTTTCATCCACCATTTCAGCCGTCAGGTAAACCCCTCTTTCCCCCTCGCTCTCTCTCTCTCTCTCTCTCTCTCTCAACAGATGATCTTGATTTCGTATAATTTCTTCTCAATTTTGCATTACAGGAAGGATATTGGCTTTGTACAGAAACCTTTCTGTAAAACAACGGTTCAGGGAAGATATTTATTGTCCGACGATAACGGTGAATGCTTTCACTTTGGTGTTTTGTTTTGAGTGCCAGATTGACTTTTTCTTTTTCTCAATATTAATCAACAGAAACTTGTAAAAATAGTTGTTGGTCTCGTCATTGAGGTCCACTTGGGTCAAGCTTAGAATTTCATTTCAGTTTGGATATTTTTGTTCCATGGATTCATAAGCTATGTCTAAAGCTGATGATTGCCTGTGTCTTCCAATGAAATGTTGTAAAAGTAAAATTTTGCCATTCGAGGAATCAATGAGAATTGATTGACTGCTTAACAAACCAATAGACTTTGCCCGATTACTCATAAGACTAAGTGGTAGAAAGTTGTGGAATATGCACCGTTTTGGAACACTCCCCTTTGGATTTTCACCTTTTTTTTTCCTTGCATATATAAGTTATATGCAATTTTCTTTAATTGGTGAAAATTTAAGGGGTAGTGTTGCAAAATATGTATATTTCATCTCTTTTCTTATTGAGTAGGAATGATTTTTGGCTTATGGAGGCTAGAATTGATTCCTTAGTTACTTGATTGACAATATTTCATTTGTGAACAAAACAACAACGTGGTATTAGATGCAGGCAACCCAGGCTTCATAGAGTGTGTTGATGTAGTTGTATTAGTCACATGAAAACTGAGTTAAAACCAATACCTTCATTTTTATTTATCTCAGTTATATTATTATTTCTTCTCACTTTATTTCATTTCGTTATAACAAGATACATCAACGTTTGAGGTAGGATTTTAGCTTCTTTTTATGGTTATATTTTGTTGGAATTGCTCATGAAGCTTTAATGTTAATCAGTTTTCATATTTATGATTGTATTATGTTATATGTGGGCAAAATAGCCACATTTATTTTGTTTTGTTTTATTTTTAATGCAAACTTTCAATGAACTTTGTATAACTATCCAAATATTAGGGTAGATGGATAAAATTCCTTTTGTCAAGATCTTTACCAATAGGCTTTTTGTAGACTCCTGAAAAATTGGAATAATGATATTTTAAATGTCTCGTAATTTATATTATTACCTAATTGTACACTAATGTGTATAGGGGCATTTGTGTAAATATATGTTTATGTGTATTTTAATATTTGGCAAATAGGCTTAATTGATAGGATTGGGAAACTTGGCTCAAGATTTATTCTTTTGGCCTTAAGTTGTATTTTAGTTTACTTGAACTCAAGTTATAATTATTGGACTTGGGCTTATATTAGGACGGGTTAATATGGTGGTGCTCTTAAACCCATGGTTTTAGGCCTAGGTTATATAAAGAAGAGTTAGGGTTTTTGGGAGAGATTCTTATTCTCTCATTTAGGGAAAGAAGAGAGGGGGGCTATGGGAAAGGAAGAAGAAAAGGGAAAAGAGGAAAGGAGGAAAGAAGAAGAAGGAAAAGGGCAAAGAAAAGGAAGGGGAAATTTTCTTGGAATAGGTAGGGAATTTTTAACCTCACCCTCTCTTCTATGCATCTCTTGTTTGTCTACCTTGATGTATCCGGTTTGGTATTTTTTTAGCATGCATTTTGCGCATTTTGAGTTGATCATTCATGGTATTTTGATGAAACTTTATGATGAAGTTGTATGTGTTGCAATGGTTGAGAAATCATGAAGTTGAGCTTGTTGCGAACAATGATTCTTGAGCCGGTATTGTTTTTTGTGTGATCTGGTTCTTACTGACGTGTTTTTGGAAATTTGACTTTTTTGTTTGAGAAAATAGACATGTTAAGCTTTCATTTGCTACTGGTTTCACTTGATTTGGTTGAGAAATGAATTTTTAGTGAATTTTTGAAGAAACTTGTTCTATGCCGAGAAATGTTTTTGTGAAACTGTATCAGTTGGTGATGTTTTTGGAAATCTCTCATTTGTTTATGAAAGTAGACATATTAAAGATACAGTTTTAGAACACATTCTGTCGGTTTGGGCGAACAGGGAAAACTCAGCATAGCACAAATTTTTCCAAAAATTAACTAAAAATTCATTTCTTAACCAATTCAAGTGAAACTAGTGGTAATAGAAAGATTAATGTGTCTACTTTCATAAACATGTGCTGCATGTTAGTCTATTTATATCTTTTATATTCCACTTAGTTTGATATATGAGGTGATTATGAACATTTGGAGGGTTTGCCAAGAAAATTATTCTTAAGGCTGAGTTAGGATAGGGTCGAGATGTCCCAAGAGAAGTTTGGGTTGTCATATTTTGGAAGTGTTCCTAACTAAATTGGGGGTGGTTAAAATCCAAAAAAGAGTGGAAACTCTAGTATATTTTTACCAAGATTCTTTTCAAAGATATATTTTTAGTACCTAATACATACTTCAATTTTTTTATTATTAATTAAAAAATTTTTCAGAAAACCTAACATGTTTATTTAGTTTTTAGTAAGGTATGTTATGATTATGGCTTTCCATAGGTGCACCTAAATTCTAGGAATAGGAAAAGTTTGGCTGGTCCTGTCACAGCAGTGTCCGATGGTATGCACAGTTTTAATTTTACCTTAGTTTCATCTTAGAAACTGCATTTTACAAGCCTGCGGAATTGCATTCTTTGATTTTCTTAGTTTCTTCATCATTTATATTGTAGGATATGTATGTGATGCCCTTTCAGTGGATCCACAGTCTCGCTGTTGCCCCAGCAAAGGAGAGAAATTCTCTTGTCAGTGAGTTTTTCCTAAGCAGGCCTCTGAGATGATGAACATGAGCCCTTCATTCCTAGATAGTCATAAAATGTACTTTGCCACTGTTTGCAGGGGATGCAATCTTCTTTCACAGTGCTGCAACTCATATGAATTTTGCGTTTCATGCTGTGTCAATCCTGCAAGAGTATTTCCTTTTCTGCTGAATTGATTAATTCTTTCAATTCTTTCTGATATTCAACGGCATAATAGGAAACATGGAAGTTATCGCTGGGTTTTATACTGCAGACACAAAAGGAACAAATACTGAAGGTGAAGATAGCCAAGCCAGCAACTGCAGGTAAAATCATACATTGTGTTAGATAATAATTTGCATTTTCTTTAGAAGGTATTAGCTATTAGGGTTTCCTTCTGGCTCTAGAGTAGCTTACATGGTTACATTTCATATAGAGAAATTTGAGTTTCACAGTGGGACTACTGGTAGTTTTGTTTGTTGAATCTTTTGCAAGTTAGGTTGTGGTTGTACTGGCTGTAAGTGGAACTTAGGTGTTTTAGGAGTGTATCACCCTTCCATTCTCTCATCATGTAATGTTGTCTGCCGATGGTTATCTAAGTGATTTGGTGAGGACAAATCGAAGCTGCAATAAAAGATGAATTCGGATGGTTTAATGCTATTTGTGAGGCTTTTGACAACTTTTGGGTGCTGAAGAAGCTATCGTTTGTCATGTGCTGAAAAGATAGGGAATGAGAGCTTAGATTTCCTTAACAGCCACTTCAACTGGAATATATGCAAGGATAACCGATATCTCATTCTTTGTTCTTTTACATTCTTGGCAGGAACTTACGAAAGTGTTTTTGATTTTTGTGCTGGGAGGTGTCGTCATAACTCTGAGAGTGTGGTAATTGCTATTCCATCAATCACATTGTTTGCCTCACTAGCTAGATTATTATGACTGCCAACTGGCACTTTGGGACTTTTACCAAGCTTGGAGGTCCATCTTCAGTATTTTAGGTGGTTGATGTTTGTATGAAGTACAAAATAAATTTATGGAGGACTATCATTGTGCCTTTAGGTCCAATATTGTAAATGCGCAAATGTTATAATCAGGCAATGGTGTATATCATGTCTATCTGGCTGTAGAGGGAAGGTATCAATTCTGGTGCTTGATGATCTGAATGATGTATTTATTCACTGCTGCTGCTCTCTGTGATGATCTGAATGATGTTACCATTTTCCTGTTGATGAATGCTGAACTTGAAACGATAGTTGTTATTGAGGAATGGGGTCAGTATAAGATATAAAGTACTGAAGTTGTTGGTCCATATTTAAAATTTCTTAAAAGAGGATGTTCACTTAGTGAGAATTCTCAAGTTAATGAGGCCCATGCTTGTAAAGCTTCAGAAGCTCCTTGTTCATGATAGGAATTAGCAATCAGCAAGTTTTATGTTCTTATGCTGTCACGCTACACTTTAGAGCAATCTTTAAAATTTGCCCATCTTTAACAGACAGTTTTAGATAATCTGTGGGTATGTGGTATCAGTTTGATATGTTTCAGATGCTGTGGTTGTAGCTTGAGGTTTGTTGCACAAATACATCCTTTTCGATGTCTTTCTGTATTAACTTATTGTTGCCTCAAACACCAATTATTTTTTAATTGTTGTTTCTTTTGCATGATATGACACTATCAGTTTGGTATGATTTTGAAGCCTTGCTAGCATCCTGGCTCTGAATGCAATTTCAAATTGTCTTACAAGTAGTTGGTTAACTCATTTTTTGACTTCTACATTAAAGTGAACAAAACAATTTGAAGTTACTTTAATATGATTTCCAAACACGTGTGGTTGTTGTTTTATGAGCGATGATACTAGCATCTAAAGTGAGTTTGAATATTTCAGGTTCATGAAAATGCTTATCTTAGTGATTTTCATCATTGCTTTTCGCTGCTGTCAAATTCTTCAGGTCAGTCTATGTTTGAATTTTGCTGGAGTCAAATTTTATCCTCAACGGCATCCTTATTAGAGAGCAAGGCCTCTCTATTGATATAACTGAATTATTTCTTAGAATGAAGTTTATAAGTGAATTTATTTCCATTTGAACCCATAAAGCTTCAGGGATTTTTTTTTTTTTTTAATGATGCACCAATGTTCTTCATTATTTTTATTTTATACAATTATTTTTTGTGTGTATATACAAATGCATATTATTAGTTATCTCGAGGAATAACTAAATGGTTTAAGTTGAATCTTTCACTGTGACAGGGGGTAGCGTGATGCAGATAGAAGCCAGACTGGCTGGAATCAATGTTATTATTGGAAGGTGATTATTCTTTGCATATTATTTCTGTCTCTTTCTTTTACTTACATAATGCATGACTGATTTTGTTCAACTTCCTTTTTCATGGTTGGCAGGCAAGGTGAGTCCTGTGATTCAGTATGCAAGTCAAATGGACAATCATGTGTTCTAAATAAGCTTCTGGTGCTTAATCAATGTGATATGTAAGTTCTGAACTGTTTCTCAATTAATTTTATTATCTTATATTTTGTGGCAAAACCATCTCTGTTGTGCTTTTTCCTTTAATGGTTGTCTGTTTAGGTGGTTGCAATATATAATCTTTGTTATTTGAGTTGGTTATTTATCCAGGTTCCTATTGATTGATTTTTCGTATATCCCCTTTTTTTTGGGGTGTGTCAAGGGCATGTGATAGCTTTTTTCTTTTCTTATCAATATTCTAGTTTGGCTGAAGGTTAATCATTTTAGATAGTTTTCTGAGTGTTTCTATGGATTTGATTACATTTTATTTGTGCCACTTAACATATGCTAGATGCCACAAGGTATTCATTTTAAAGGGATTTAAATCATTGGTCGAGATTGATTGTGTTTATTTCAAGCATAACTTACTTAACCTATTACAAGTGTTGATGGCTCCACTTTCCTTCATATTGATTCTGCACTAGGAATCAATTGTCAGATAATATAATTTCTCCATCAAATGATATGCCACATTTAATTTTGTTTGAGTTGATGGTCCGTGATAGATCAATTGCTAATTAGGTATAAATAAGAAATGCACTTTTTTCCTTTTTTTTTCTTTTTTTAATGTTTGGATCTAATTCCTTTTTTCTTGTGCATTATTATTCCCTTTTTTCCCAACCAAATAGTATGCAAAACTATATGAGTTGCAAAGGGGGATGTTTGGCAAGTATGGGAGCAGATCAACCTGCCGAAGTTGTTGATGACGCCCCCAGCCATCTGGTATACTTCCTTTACTGCATTAAGTTCTTCTATCTTGAATTTTATGTGTGCATGTGTGTTTTTATAATTTGGCCAATCATTATTATTATCATTTAAAGGAAACAGCCCACCCTGTATTAAAGGGGAGAAATTACAAAAAAGCTCGGCTTAACTAGTGGTCCCTGCAAATAAAATTCCTTAAAACCAGGAGAACATTCAGAAAAATCAAAATACAGCACCATCATTAAACCCTCTTGACTAATGGAAAAAGATCCAATGAAATTCGAGTATTCAAGTTCATATACTTAATAGCTCAATGACTTTTATTGGTTGTGGAAAATATTGCCACGCCATGCAATGACATATAATTCATAGCTTGAAAGCTATCACCGTCAGTTCAACTTTTCAGCTGTGCTATGCAGATGTATCTCACCATGCCAGCAAACATATTTCACCACTAGTTTTTGGTAAAAGAATGAAGCTACAAAAGTAAAACAGTTAATCTACACTTACTGATAAGAAAAATCAAGAATATGCATAATGGTGACAGATTTACTTACAGAGTTTTGGGTAAATTGAAACATGGAAGCCTTTCAAATGTAATAATTTCCTCTGATCTAAATTTGATTCTTACATATTATCCATTCTGTTTTCCAGAATCCCAGAGCATGCTTATATACCCGAACACAATCATTGCTTTCTTGCGATGGCTCACATCGGCATACGAGGAGACTTTGCCCTTGTGCATAGTGCATTACATGGTGAGTATCGTCTCCCTTAATACATGTTTTGGATGCTATGTTCTCGTTATACATTCAAAACAAGTCTCCCACATATAAGCATTGAAGCTTTCTAGTAGACTTCTAAACTGTAACACTATTTTATAACCATTAGTCACCGAATTCCTGCTTGCATTTCAACCCTTTGTCGGAAATAACAAATCTCACAACTTCATTTGAAGTAGCTCATATGTTATTCAACATATGTAAAATTCTTATATTCTTAATATCTGAGATTGCATTTTCTAGGGCATTGCAAAACAATTTTCTAGCAGACAACCTTTCAAGAAGTAGAAAAAGAGTTCTGTATGATTCTCTCTCTCTCTCTCTCTCTCTCTCTCTCTCTCTCTTTTTCTCTTTCGACATTTATAGATAATGAGCCAGTTTCGTATGAATACTTTGGAATAAATTCTCAAGAATCAAATAAGCATGCAAGTAATCCTTCATTTTCTCTAATATATTCACATTGAAATTTTTGTCAGGGTTATAGTTATGAAGCATGTTGGTGAAGTTTGTCTAATGTTTGGTCACATATATGTAAAGAGTTACGGTTACAATTTTCTATTTCTGGATGCAAATTAATCTAAGATGGCATATGTGAATGCATTCTACTAAGCAGGAAAATATCTTGGCCATCATTTTTGTAATACTACCAGTATTTTGTACTATGTAGATGTAATTTATGCTTGATTATTTGTATACTTACGAGTAGAGAATAGAAATCCATTTTTATATTCTAAAATTTGTCTGTTAAAAATAATGCATTCTTGAACATGTTATGTCAATACTTGGGTTAGCATTCTTGATGTGGAGAAGGTGACAACTTTTGTGACAAAATGACCCAGCATAGTGTAAAAGTTTACATAATAGTCTTTGAACTTAGAAGATATTGGTATGTGTATGTCCCTTGAGAGTACAGAGCGGCACTTAACCATATTTTACTTAAAATTTTGGTATTATTGTATTATCAAGATATACAACTAATTCCATATACTTTAATTTAGCACAATATTATTGGATGAGTTGTTATAACATTATTCGCAACAATTTCTTTAGTATAGGGTTAATTTTTACTCATAAAGTAATATTTTGTAGTGACCTTGTATATGTGGACAAAAAAATTGGAGAGATACTGTAAATGGACTAGAATAACTTTGAGGTCCAGCAAATTTTATATATTTTTATTTATTATGGTATTGAGAGAAAACTGAGAGGCATTAAATGGATATTTTTTTAAAAATAAACGAATTTATTTTTACCATATTTAAAATAAAAGAAGATGGGACGTGTGTAGAGAAAGTAGTTTAAACAAATTCAAAGGAAGTAGTTTAACTCAATTGTAGAGTAAGGGTAGTGGTGTTGATGGCAACGAATAGAGAGCCACAGCAACAGGCTGAAGAGTGTGTTTGAGGGCAGAGAGTGATCCGAGAAAAGCAATGTTGCGAGGAAGGGAGAGTCTACGCTTTTTAGGTAAGGCAAGTTTTTTTTTTTTTTTTAATATCTTTCTTATAAAATATCTAACGAAGAGTTTCTAATCCGTTTGATGTCGGTATTCTATGTACCAATAAAAGGAATATAAGCAATACTTTTTTTTTTTTTTTGGCCATCACTCTCTACTTGTTATATCGATACGTGATAACAAAAAATTAATTTAAAGTAGTAATGGCAAGTGAATCGCTAACTCAACCATCAATTATTAGATTTGGAGGAAAAGTATCAACATAACAAAGTGGAGAATGATTAAAACAAAAAGTGTATAAGGGATACAGTTAGCATCATCCTGCAAATGATACTTAAAACAAAGGAATCAACTTTGACCAAAATTTGACCCAGAAAGAATAAAAGAGACGAGAGGAAAGGAAACACAGGATCTCTTTGATGGACAACACAGTTATTCTTTTTGGCACTTTTGGGCATGTTGTTAACTTTAGCAAGTAAAAGGCAATTTCTCATGCAGAATGTGAGTCTACATTGTTTTTTTTTTAATCACTATTTTATTTTTATAATTTGTGGTGTGTCCAATTCCACTGCCTAAGAGCCAACAAAGAAGCATGAGTTCCAAACAAAATTTCATAATGCCGATTAACTAGACATGTTCGTAAGTTTCATGGCTAAGTGAAAACAACATCGCAATTCCCATGAGAATAATACTACATTATAATCCACTTACAACCAACTCTTCTTATAACCTAAATTGATAAAATCTTGATGAAAATATAATTGTCATGTCATGGATTATAACTTTCATTATTTATTTTCATTTTTTTCTTCTTTCAGTTAATTTTTATCAACTTATATTATAAAAAATTGATTGTAGAATTTGATTATAGATACTTATATTATAAAAAATTGATTGTAGAATTTGATTATAGATACGTAGCATTCCTTTTCATCGAAACCCTGTAAGGATTATGAATTGTTGCGATCATCAAAGGGCCAAATCGTAATTTTGATGGTTTGACTGCTTGACATCGGCTGGTGACTGACTGAACCATGCTCCAAAGGAGAATATATTTCTACTAGTGACTAGTCACAAAAAAGCCATCAATAAAACAAGACATCGTCTTGCTTTGTGACCCTCCATACGGTAAAGAATATTTTAGGTGATGGTGGGGGCACATAACTCTATAATATTTGGATCAATCTTGCCTTACCATAATTGGTAAATATTACCCATTTATCATTTTATAATTTTTATTTCAACATCATATGCTGTCATCAATTAACAAAGTTGCCAACACAACAACTTATCACTAATTTTTTTCATTTACATCACTTTCTTATCTCTTATAATGATGATTATTCTTAATTGATCTCTTACTTTCAGAACTTTAAATAATATGATGACATAGGAAGTTATATTTTTTATCTCAATAATAAAATAAATTATCGATTATTTTAAAACGAAAAAGAACCTCATGTAACTAACGGACACTTTGGGGTTGCTTACCCCACTTTTTTTTGGAGTGATGTATCCAAGCCCAATCTAATAACTTGATTAATCAAAATTAGTCATTTTTTTGTTAAAATTGATGAATAAATCAATTTTTTAAAAAAAAAATGAAAGACAAGAAGGAAAAAAAAACACAGTCAACAAATAAACCACTTTCATAATTCCATTCCATATATATATATGACTAAACCAAAAAAAAAAAAAACATAAATAATTCCCATTTTGCTTCACCATGTTGTGGGTATGTTGTGCTGAGTGATTATAAATATTCTCCAACTCAAGGGCGGACGTTTTCACACTAAAACTCAATCAAAAGCTATAGTTTGGTTTGAACACTCTATTGCTGAGTGGCTTTGACCCTCCTTTGACCACCCCATTATCACCACCAACTTTATCTTCTCCTCCTTTCCCTTCCTTTTCCTCTCCATCTTCCTCTACACCCTCAAAGGCTGGATGGCTGAGAATGCGATTCAACAACTGCGTCCCTCTAAGTGCATTTGTCAACGGCAAGTGCCCCTCTGGCGTCTCCTTGTTGAGCTCCCACATGAACTCGTTCGGAAATGCTCTGTAATTGTATTGCTCTACTTCGGTGTCAAGCTTCTTCATCCACCCCACCTTGAGGAAGAATCTGGTGAAGTCCTTGTTCGCCTTCTGCCATATCTTCTTCTGAACGCTGTACCCGAACTTGTCGTCGCTGTACTTCCTCCAGAGCTCGTCTATGGCCTTGAGGTCGGCTTCGGCGATGAACTGGACTTCGGAAAAGAAAACGTACCCTCTCTTCACGGCTCCTTCGCCTGCTAGGACAATGAGAAGGCGGCGGGTTTCCTCATCCGCCTGGCGGAAGTTTTGGGTGGAGAGGTGTTGCTCGAGGACGTCGAAGGAGATGGGTTGAGAGCTGCTGCTACTGCTTGAAGTTGGAGAAGAAGAGGAGGATGCAGTTGAGGAAAGAGAGAAAGTTGCTGTAGTGGAAGTTGGTGGGGTGGTGATCATGGAGGACGAAGATAAAGAAGTTGATGAAGAAGTGGAGGTGGGTTTTAGGAAGAGAGTAGTGGTGGTGGTGGAGGGAGGAGGAGGAGAAGGTTGTGCGGTGTCTGAAGGAAGGTGGTGGCGGTTGAGGAGAGAGTGGAGGGATTGCAGAGAATTAGCGGCCATTTGGGGGTGTGTACTTGGGGTAGATGATGAGTTGAGAATTGAAGAGATGGAGTGGAGTTCACTGCATGAATGGGAATGAATGTGTTGGGGAGGGAAAGGGAAGGAAATGGAGAAAAATGGGGAGGATTTGGGAAGGAAACGAAGATTGAGAGATATGAGAAGAGATATGGGGTACAATATATTTGTGGATGGAAGTGAAGGGAGAATCTAAGTAAACTCATCAAGAGAAATACAGGGAAGAGTTGTGATTGGTTGGATAAGGGTGAGGCTATATCGTCCCCCTTGTCAAGTTATGACGACAAAAAACACAAAATCAAAGAAACAAAACCAAACTAAAAATACTTAAGAAATTAGAAGCCAGGTATTTTTCCGGAGGAAAATTGCAAAATACCCCGAGCTAAGCTAGGGGCCTTTTTTTATAAATAACTATACCTTTAAAAATTTACATATTATGACCTTATCTGACGGTGTTCAATAGATGCATTAAACATTGTACGACACAAAAGGTCATAATATATAAATTTAATTTCATAGATAGAGCCATATTTAAAATTCACACTTAATTTTTTGGAATAATTTTTAATTTTCTATTTTCTTATGTGTTTTGTTTTGTATGTTGTGAGTCAGGTTCAATTTTAATTTTTATTAACGAATAATAGTAAATATAATAAAAACAAGGTTTATGTATCCAATTTGAGTATTTGAAGAGATGCTGATTTCGTTTAAGATTATTACGTGATTAATACAGAATATGATCAGAAAAGAGAGTTGTTAGAATATTGAAACTCTTGAGATCATTCTGATTTTCAAATTTTCTATCTAAGATCTATTTCGATTCAGCGGCATTATTAGATATCAGACTCTTACTCCGACTGAATAAATCATTTTATAAATGTTACATTGCTTACATATTTGGTAGGTATTTGTCTTTTACATATTTTTAGTTTTATTTTAAAAATTTATTTATTGGAGGACATTTAAAGGAAAAAAGACAATTTTTGTTGCATATGGGCATTTAAAGCAATCTGTCAAATTTTCATCCATCCATTTATTTTCAATACCTACCCATTGCACAATTATATTTCTTAGAAAAAATAATATATTTTTAAATTTAAAAATCCCTCAACTTTTCGTTTATTCGTCCCGTTCAAAATAATTGGAGATTTTAACTACTAAACCCAACCTTGAAGTTGTAAATATAATCGATTACAACAAATTTTACATAAGCTAGGCCACATGAATAATCCTTCTAGCAAACATACAAAAGAAAACAAATTGATGAAAATATAAAATAAAAGTTAATAATATTAAAAATCAATTAAATTGAAATAATTTATAAAACATAAATGGAAAGATCAAACAACTCAAAATGCTTTCTAATTCTAAGAAATGAATATTGCTAATGATGAAAATAAGCTAAAACCGTTTTCTCCTTTCTTCTACAAAAGTGTTCAAGAACGATTGTTTTTGTTTTCCCCTTCATTTGTAAACATGATCAACAAATGCATTTCCTCTGTTTTCTAAAAGCTGAAAATAAGGAACGATTCTACGTAAACAGAAATCAACAAAGCAATCTAAGAATTCATCCAAACAACATTCTTGTTCATGCTTATAACACAGTTGAAAGCAAAAAGAATCTCCTGAACATCAAACTGATGAACGGGTGTACCGGTATGGTAGCATGAAAAGAGACCAGTTATAATACTTTCAACCATTTTCAAAATCAGACATCACCCATTAATTGGATTCTTTGTGAGGAGGGGATGTACATCACGAGAAAAATGTTATACCATCAGCCTCAATGGCCTGATGAGATTCAAAAGGCAAGTAACTCCTACAATTAAGTCGTAGATTCTGTGCACTAGTTTGTAATACTTGACTTGAAATCATTATAATTGACCAGCCTTGCATATTGTTCTGTCTTGGCGTCGGCGTATCAATCTAATGTGATTCACTCATTAAGTGGTCTATTTGTACTCTTAATTTTCATTGGTTGATGCATTTCAGTGAACAAGTGAGAGACAATCTATCAATCATCCGAAATGTTCATACCATAGAGACGTGCCAAGCGTTTGGCAGTTCCATCTGAAGTGATATTATCTACCAGTTCATACTTCTTGTAATTTGCCTTAAGGGCTTCTCCCTGCTGCTTTGCAAGCTGCTCTTCCTGGGCCAATTGTTGCTGCAAAGGAGCAATGAACCATTTAAATCAATTAAAAAGATCCACAAAATCTAAGGACAATTGACAGGTTCAACTTTGTTGAAGAAAAATGCATAAAAACTACCTAAAGGAAGAAAAGTAGCAGATATCGAAACAAGAGTTACCTTTAGCAAGAATGAAGCTTCAGCAGCATGCTTTCGGACAACTGTCTTCAACTTTTGTGCCACCTCAAAATCAGGATCATTAGGGTCCACCCAAAAGCATTGTATTGTTCTTCCAGGCCTTATTGGACGATCATCAAACATCTCTGCTACAGCTGCACGTGCCCTCACAGGCCTTGGCATCCCCAACATCATGAAAGGAAATTCGCCCATAGCTGAGATAATATTCTTGGCTTGCCTAGAGTTTTCCATCTCCACCAGAGCACATCGTGAATTGTCACCTGATTTTGTGTAGTTTGGAATAAATTGAACATTCTTGACAGAGCCAAACTGATTAAGCGAGCTTTTCACAACAGATTCAGTAACTTGTGGGGAAAGGTTGTCAAGATAAACAGTTCTTCTGACCTTCTCTTCAAAGACTGCGTACTCTGACTGGGCTGTAGACCCCATGTAGAACAAAGAGTACAAATCTAACAACATCCAAAACTAAGAGTAGGTAAAAGTATCCATTTAAAAGTTCCTACCCAAACAGAGATATCTGAATATGTTTGCCAGTAATAGATAAAGCATGGTTACCACATAAAAAGGCTAAAAGAATTATTCAACCTTTGCCTTAAATTAATTTAACTAGAAATCCGTATTCAGGTCCTTAAAGTTCTAAAATTGTAGTACACATAAAGGCCCAGAATGCTAGCTTAAGACATAAAAACTCATGTAATACTAACCACTATTAAGCTCAGTTAATATACCATAACAAAAATCTACCTAGGTACTTGTGAAACAGCTTCAAAATTATTTTATCTTGGACATTGTAGACTGCTGGTGGCAACAAATTCAAAGTGATGTCAGATTCCGACATAATATCCAACAGGTTATCAGGAATTCATATATCTACCAACATGACATAGATATCGTCATATCAATGATGAAGTGGATTGCGTTATAAAAGAAAAGCTAACACATAGCCGCCTTGAAGAGAAAAATTCTCGGTAACTTGTATTGATAATAAACTTGAATAACTAGAAAACTGAAACTAACTCTACTTTAGAGTTTAGGTTGACCTAATTACCTAATCTAACAAAAAAAACAACATTAACTTCCTAAAACAATAAAATAAATAATTGTTTTCCTAAAAAAATGTTAAATCGATAAAAATTCTCAACCTCCATAACCTATCTTCGCGACACCCTTGAAAACAATTTTTTGTGTGCAAACTTCAAGAAGGATTTGCGAATTACCAGTTCCCATCTACGTTCTCAAACTGCAATATCCTCAATAGAATCTAACCATATCTCATCTGATTCAGCCATCAAGTGTTACAAGCTTGCAACCACTACAATATCAATTTCAACAAGAGGGTTGCCAATAAAAGGATGCAAAATCCTAGTAGTATTAGCAGAACAGTGGGCTCCATTAGTGCAGATAGCTCTCCGAGCAACATAAAACATTGCAACTCCATGTTGAATGCTAAATTCGCATAAAAAATACAAGTTGCCACTCATAACATACCTCTAACATACAATGTAGGAGTTGTAAATACCATAAACACATCATATTTAAAAAAGCAAAAAAAAGGCCAATTCTTCGGGAAAGTGAAGACTAAATTTGAAACCCATACATGCTCCATATAATTAAAATGGTATAAATTCACATAAATTAAATATATAATAAAATGAAACATAATTATTATTATTATAATTTATATAGTATCGTATTGGCATTTTGCTTTAATAAAAATTAAAAAATAAAAATAAAAGAAAAACTCGGATTCAATCCTACAAAATTAAGTGCTTTTAAACCAATTTTCAATCCCTAAACCAGGTCTTATGAAGTTACTAGCCGACTTCAAATATGTTAGCTAAAGCTCCCTGGCTCAAACGGCACCGTTTCAGACAGAAAGCTGAAGGCTTTAAGAAAATAACAGATTGTTGAAGGGGAACTAATGGAAAATTTCTGACCTTAAAAATAAGTCAAAAGCGGTGCTGGACGACGGAAGGCTTGGCGAGGCGTGGCTTCAGGCGGCGACGATGGCAGATACGGCCGTCGTCGGCCCGGTGAGTGATTGCAGTTTCGGAGTCCCAGACAGGGTGGCGCTATTGTATCAATATGTGAGAGAGTTTAACTGCGATTTTACAACTTAGATTAGTTGAGACTACTAAAGGAATGACACGTGTAATAATTTATTTTTAATAAATTACAAAAATGAAATAAACCTCAAAGAAAACCGGAGTATTTTTATCTGAAATCACATGGACTGTGAAATATATATATTGTTTTTATAACATATTTTTTTAAAATAATAACAATTAGATAAATAATATTACATATAGGCTCATTTATAATCAATCTTTCATATAAATTGAGCTAGCAAATTTTTAATAAAAATATAATTATCATAGCATAAATTATACCTTCCATTATTAAATCCATTATTAGATTGTAATTAGTGATAGAATCGATGTAGCTCTAATTAAATTTAAGATATTTATTTTACTATTTGAGAGAGAATATTTATATTAAATTGTGTTTTTTTTATTTTATGTTTTCGTTTTCAAAATTAAAAAAATATATATTGTTGAATTTGAGTTTTTTTAATAATATGTAATTAATATTAATTTAAAATATTTTAAAAGATTTACCATTTGTTAAACTATCTCCCCAAGCGATAATATATATATTACCTTGTAGACCCTAGCTACCAAAGAAATATATTAGAAAATCTGAATTTCAGTCTAATTCGAGTATTTGGGTATTTTGAGGTTTTTGTACGTCCAAATGATTTCATGTTTATCAATTTTAATCTAATAGTTTAAAAATTAGAAATTAAAAAAAAAATTGATAGTAATATGATATGTCAACAATTATCGATACATCTAGATTGGATTAAAAAAATATGATTAAATTTTTTTTCTAAAAAATATTTGTATGTTCATACATTTCAAATTGTAATGCACCAACCCAATTTTTATAAATAATAGGATACCTTCTTGAATGAATTATTCATTTAAAATGTGTTGCTTGCCAAAACTCCTGTTAGTATGACCATTATTTATAATAAGTTATGAAATTAAATAAATTTTTATCTTTATCATAAACCAAAACTCTCGTAACTTCTGTTGCTGTTCTGTACCAGATTTCTTTTGAAATATTCTCTTCCCGTCTACTCTATTAAACTTCTATAACGTTGAAAAAATTGACCAAATCAGCAACACATTAGCTGATAATAAAAAAATAGAGATAAAAAAATAAAAATAAAAGCAAAGAGCACCGAAGCAAAACCAAGTGTTATTGATCATCATATACAAACGCTTCACTGTTCCTGGCTTTCTTCAGTCTGCAGAAGGGGACTTTTCTGCTCATTCTTTTCCTCATTGGTACCTTCTGTATCTTCACCACCAGATGCCACTCCATTTTCAACAGCAGAGACGTTACCATTTTCCGATATGCTCTTTCCATCTGCATTATTGACTGCTTTGGGGAGTTCTCTCGAACTTGAAGGAGAGACTGATAATAGGCGGCTGAGTCCTTCATACAAGCTCTTTGCATCCATGATAAGAGCAGCACCGCCAGGATAACAACGACCGAAGCAGGTGGCACAATGAGGGTAAGCAACCTGCAAAAGAGAGTTCATTGGAATGTGAAATTTGTAGAGGAAACTTGTGGTTTAATAATGAGCAGTAGTGAAAGCAGCACCTCTATAAATGCACGACAGAGTGAATGGAAAAGTCCAGATTCATTTTCTCTGAGCATTCTAGTTGCATTGTATCTCAAGAGAGAGTCAGAAACAGCCTGCAATCCCTTGATTAATTCTTGAGCGAGCAAATTCTTCAAACTCAATGGGGCACAGGGGCGTAACTCATTCATCGCAGCAGATACACCTAAAACCACCACATAGAGAGAGAAATTTCTAAAAGATTAGCAGTCCTCTATTACGTTACACATTCTGTTAAAATATCATGATTTATAACTAAGAGAAGCTAATAAATTTAGCTAACAATTCCAGGAAACATTTCAGCTGCAGTATTTCAATTTATCATTTCAGGAAATAGAAAAGAAACATACATCTAACTTACCATTAACAAACACTGCTAGAGGTGGATGTTCCATTAGATAAGATGGTGGAGTCACATCCTCCTGACCGTCTTCACCAACACTGCTGGTTGGAAAGCCAACTGCTGGTAGTGGAACCCACCGATGTGAATCCAAAACCAACTGGAATGAAGGATGACAAGTTAGTATCACCAAGCAGCACACTTCTAAGTTCAAATGTAAGCCAAGATTCTAGTATGCTCACTATTTGCATTTTATTTCATTTATTTATATTTCTAGAAACATAAACTGACTTAAGATTAGATTCAAAGATGGTGAACCAGCTATCCACCTCAAAATAATCCATCATTACAGGTTAAATTCTCAAAGAAGACAAAATCTCTTGAAGAAGAAAAAAGAGGTATCCTGTGAATGTTTAGAAACTGAGCCCATAAAGAAGCAAAAAGATGAAGCCTGTCCAAGAGAAAATCAACCCCCTTCTCAATAGCCTCCTGAAAAGTTCTACTCCTCTCTAAACATAAGATCCAAAAAACAGCCAGCACACAACATCTCCACAACCCAAGCTTTTCTCCTCCGCCGAAAGCAAAATAATTCTTCACAAATAAAAAAAAAATAAAAAAAAGCTTCTCTAAATAGTTCTTTGTTATTAACATTTTAGTTTTAAGGTTTGACACAGAATTTAGGCCAGTATACAAATTCACAATTTACCAACTGTGAGCATACCTGAAAATTTTCTACTGCTGCGCCCATATTCTTTGAGAATAAGTTGAGAACAGCACTGCAAAATGACGAAACTCAATTATATAATGAAGACAAATATTGTGACACCGAAAAAGAGATAAAATGCCGAGATTTACTCTTCAAATAGTGGCGGAAGCAAGCCTCGAAAATCCAGTCCAACCCAACCTAGCCCCATGGCACAATACTGTCAATAACACAAAATAACAAAAATGTCATCAGCAAATTCAGTGTGCAGAAAACTTCTGACACCAATAGTATAAGAAAATGTAGTAACTTAAAAAAATAAAATAAATAAATAAGACACAAACTACTAAGATAAGGACAGTCAAGTTGTCACTGCAACTCAAATATGATTTGAAAGAACAATGCCAAAAGTTATAAAAAAAGTAGGTTATAATCTTGAAAACATGCTTATGCAAACAGGAAAAACTTTGAAACAGCAGCTTTGAACATTTGATGAAAGCAAATGGGAAAAGGAAACTTTTGCTTCTCAATCCAAATATATTTGGTTTTGAGTACTCAATCGCTTAGATAGTTAGATCTCTTGAAGTTGTATAAGAGCTCTTAGATTCAAATCCCACTAACACCAATTTTTCATTTAAAATTGTAAGTTAATATGAATGAAAAGAAAAATGTAAATCATATTTTCACTACATACACATCCCGTCAAAAGTTTAAAGCGAGTGAATAGCAAATGCGTCTATAAGAATTATAGGGTAATGTTCTCACCATACACTGATCCAAAATATTTGACAGAGATCCACCCTCAGTTATCTTCGGGAGCATGACTTTAAGAGTTTTAAGGTGTGAGGTAATTTGATGCATAGCCCAGTTGAAAAGAAGGCCACCATCATAATTTTCTTCACTTCCTGATGTATCATCAGCAAAAATTGCTCTATATTGGTTAACAACATCAAAAAGATGCATTCTATGACAGTTTATCATCCCTTTCAAATACTCATAAGCATTATTCTGGTCCAGATCTTCAAGAATTCCAGTGAGCCATGCCTCTCGGCACCTCAGAAACTGAAACATAAATTTTACCGGTCAGATAAAGACATATAGAAGTACCTATAAAAAAAAATAAACAAAAATAAAATATAGAAACACACAACTTAAATATCCATAGATGTGCAGCAGAAATTAGTTTCTTTCTTTTCTTTTCTCTTAGATGATATGCTCAATTACAAATGTTAGTTTTACAATTTCGCAATACCAACTTCCCACCCCTACAAAAACAAAAACACCTGCCACCATCCTAACAAGAGAAAGAGAGAGAAGGAAGAAATAACTAACAAATACTGCACTGAAAAAGATTTACCTGCAAACGCATTTCATACTCGCTAAATACTCCAATTCGACGTAAATATCCAATAATCCGAAGACATTCTGGCAGCTGCATACATAGTGCAACCACAAAAAATGCATAAAATTCCAACAGATACACCTGCATAAGTTTCACACTTCCATATGTTTAACAACATAATACCTGAATATTAGAGCGAAGTTTCTGGAGAAGCTGAGAAAGAAGAGACTGAGTTGTCTGCCTAACTTCAGCAGCCAGTGCTTGAATAATAGGTAGTCTTTAAGAGAGAAGCCAAGGTCTTAATAAGAACCTTTCAAAAAGTTGAAAGCAAAAACAATATTTACTTGACAAAGAAAGAGAGAAACTCACTTGGGATGCATGGTTGAAAGTTTGCAAACATATGCTTCTAGGTCAAGTGCTTCATCATAATTTCCATTTCTTACACATCTGCAAATAATAATAATAATAATAATAATAATAATAATAATAAATAAATAAATCTATCTAATATTTTCTAAAACATAAGATTTTCTGTCAATAGAGAAAGCAATAATGTTTATAAAGAGGTTCCTATGGCAGTGCATTCAGAAGTTATAGACCAGCTTTTATTTTTGTAAGGAAAAATCAACAGTGGGGCCAAGGGACTCAAATAACAAATCAAGCAGATCATAAATGACAGAGAAAGCTCCATGCTTCATGAAACCAGCAAGGAAAATCCTTCAGAATTACATAAAGCATGTGTCACAAAAAGACCATAGAACAGTCTCCACCAGTTAGATCTTAATCTCTAAGAAAGCCTGTAAGGATCCTCATAATACTCTCTTCCCAAATAGCACAAAGAAAATATTTGCGAGTGTCCTAGATTTTCTAGTATTCTGGAAAAATTGCATCAACTACATCTATTTTTTTCATATCTCAGAAATCCCCATGGATATTAAAGAATGTGATGAGCCCCAAATGTGGCTACTTTTTTGATGGCTTGTTCTGACTCTAAGAGGCACAAATAAAAATAATTATGAAACCCACAATTTTGAGCATAACAACATGAATAAATTGTGAGCATAACAACATGAATGATTTGATAAGTATATTATGATACGAAAATGGCAAGCACCATTTGAAACTTTTAGCATTTTGGCAATCGATTGAATCTTAACAAGTAAACTTAATAATCTGTCAAACACATACGTGTCCATAAGCTGAGGAATTTCAAGCAAGTCAAGTAAAGTACTGTGATTCGCTAGCAGTGTTTGGTTCATCTTTCTTTTTTCCAAAATCTGTTCAGCAGATTCAATGAATTCTGTACAACCAGATGTCAGTTTGGGGACCTCAGTTATCTGCAAAAGAATAAAATAACAAATATGATATTATCTCCTTTCATTCTCCATCTTCAGAAATAACATAAAGGTTAAGAAGACCATCCATAGCATATTCTTTCAAAGTTTGAATCTAGATTTTCTAGTGAGAAAAACATAATTTGAATACAATTTTTTTAAGAAACAAATGAAGAACAATAATCAACTAGCTGAAAATAAAATTTCTGGAAATTATATCTTCTTTTGCTTTTTTTTTTTAATTTTTTGATTGGTAGAACATATAAAATGATGGTACAAAAATAAATAAATAAAAATAATTCTTCTCCCATTCACGAATATTGTCTTACAATAAGTCCCTTTGTGTTTTACATTTCAATAAAATATGCTTGTTTTACACCTTTCTTACACTTTTCACAAAAAGCCATGCTTGAATTAATTCCCTTCAAAATTTTCTTAGAAGTTTATCTGCACATACAAAGAGTAGTCTAAACCCAAATTGAAATCATTTCTTCATAAAGTAATTGCAATTACCAAAGATTCAAGATGCTTATCAATAGAAGACACTTCCTCTCGAATTGCAAGCAATGCATCAGCTGCAGCTATAAATGCCCGGTAATTCCCAACTGCCACCTCTTGCATTTGCCTCTGAATCCTCTCTGCATCTACTCGAAGCAGCTCCGGTTCCTTTCAATGAAAACTCACATTAATTACACAAACTACTCCAAACTAAGAACCCACCCAACAATCAACTGAGAAGCTCTGTACCTTATGAAGCCGATCAAGAGTAAACGAAAGGAGCTCTGACACATAAGGTTGTTGAGAGGAAGAAGCCAGAGGAAGAAGAGCCAACATTGCAGCCTCCTCTCCAATTTCTGATTCCATTTCCGATTTAGACTTTCAGATCTCAAATTCTCAATCTCTTCCCTGCGTAAACTTCTATCAATTCCCTCACCAATACATTCCGAAATCCGAAACAACAACACAGAAAACAAAAATAACCAACAAATTTGAATCACAACAAAGTTTCTATAAACTAGACCAATCAAAATGTATAAGCAAATCTACAAAAATTACTAAAAAAAATTTTAAAAGAAACCCTCAATTTCCAGCTACTAAAGAGCAAAAGTATCATTTAAATTGTATTGCTAATTATCGTTACAACGAATTCAACAATAACAAACAAAACAAGTCAGAAGAAGCTGCTTCACCAACTTTACATAATAAGAATTCAAAGAATCTAGAAGCATGAAACTGAGATCCAGTTACAGTGCCGGGGCCGGCATCTTAAGGGTGCATTGAGGAACATTGTGAATGCTAATTGTTGATGAATTAAGCCGAAATGGGAGAATGGAAAGTGAAGAGAGGAAACGAGACTTCATGGAGATTATTAAGGTAAGATTTGATTACAGAAGAATGCGAAGATTAAGAGAAATTGCGAAATTACGAAATTACCTTTAGGTTCTGGATTGTCGTTGACGAGCTGTAAACGGAGAAACCATGGATGGGATGGGATGGGATTTGTTGTCTTAGCTGAAGATGAAGGTTAAGACGACTCAACAACAGTGATTAAGAAGAACCGAAGAATTGAGCGAAATTTTGAAAATTTTCAAAAGTTGGGGGTGCTTTTGGAATAGCCATTTAAGAGAAAACTCTGAAATTTTTAATTTTTTACGTATGAGTGTAAAATTTATAAAACAAACAAGATTAAAGGTGATTTAAAAATTGGAAAATTCGAAAAAAGAAAATCTAAATTTAAGTGTGCATCGAAAATGATTTTACCTTAGAAATTTTTATATCATGACTACCTAATTCTGATTGCTTTAATCTAATCTTAAACGATAATGCTATCAAAATGCTTTACTTCAGGTCGAGTGGTTGTACTCCTCCCTCGAAGTGTGAACCCTTGCATTCATTATTACTTGTGTCATAAGAAATAGCTCTTTTAGTTGGAAAACAAAAATTTTTGTGGAGTGTTAACTACTATCAAACGTTCTTTGATGCATCTATTGAACATCGTTAAACATTAAATAGATTTATTGTATACAAATTTTTAGAGATATGATTATTTTAAAAAGTCCTCTAATTTTGGATTTCTTTCAATTTTTCCTTAAAAATTCATCACATATGAAAAAAAAAATTGCATACCATCACTAATTCCAATAGTCTTTTTTTAAGAGCTCGATAATCTAAAAGAAAAATTGTCGATCTATGAAGCTTAATAGCTCGACAACCCTTAAAGATGGACGGAATAAAAAACTATTGATTTTTTTGTATGATTATTGCATCTATTTATTTGACAACATGATTATTTTTCAAATATCCTTCCCCGATTTGGTCATCATTTAATTACTCCACATAGATTTTTTAAAAGAGACATTAATAAGTTTTTTATTTTACAAATTTATCTCTTCTATTAATAAACAACTCGACCAAAAGTAGTAAGAAATTTTTTGATGACTTATAAAAAGATAGGGAAGAAATTGATAATTTTTTTTAAACTTACTTTTCATATATTATTAAGTGATATTAACTCATTTATAATAAATTGTGATATCACTAGTATAAAATGTATTGTTAAATTTTACTCGGTAGGATTTATTTGTTTCGATTTATTCAACATAGCTTATAAAACAATATTCTATTAGATTGGAGCTCGTAAGTGTTTAACTTGTTTTAAAAAGTTGTTAATTGTGTTATATGATAAATACGTAAATACCTTTTATATTAAATTATCAAAAAGAGTTCTATTAAGAAGAATAAGATTTCTATAGAATAAATGATATAAGTTTGTCATTGACATCTTATAATATATATTTTTTAAATACTTAATGAGAAAAGAGTAAATTTTAAGCTTTTTAAAGAATTTGCTCTTTTGACCATTGATAAACTAAAACAAACAATTTGCTCTTTTGATCGATTGATAAACTAAAACAAACATCTTATAATGTAAATATATGATGATTGTTATGTTTATAATAATATATAATTGGTGTAATGATTTTAATGTAATATATGTGTGTGTATGTGTTGGAGGAAAAAAAGAAGATGGCGTGTGGAACGGTGAAAAGTTCTGTGTGCGATTTCGTTTTCATTTCCCCGTTTTTCATTTTGAATGTTTTCAAAAACAAGAGATAAGTGTGCGTTTTTATTCCCAAAACTCATTTTCATAAAACAGATTTTCGGACCTTTTTACCCCTGCTTTGTTCCCAAATCTACAAACAGTCCCACACCCTGGTTTACCCATAAAATCGTTTTTGGTTTCAAAACGCCCGTCCTCCCTTTCCCCACCGAATACATCCTCTCCTGCAACCGCCCGATCTGCCTTGCCACTGTCGCCTCCTCCTCTTCTCTCGTCCATCGTCGGTGCCTGAGCCTTTCTCCTTCTCCATCGGCGCATGGTTTTGAACTCTCTTGAACTTTTCCTCTCGTTCTCCACCGAAAACCACCTCAGAACCGGCGGCCGATCTGCCTTGCCACATCGCCTCCTCCTTTCCTCCCGGTCTCCGTCAGCGCCTGGGCCTTTCTCGGCCTTATCACCTCTCCTCTCATCGCCTTATCTCAGCTCATCTTCGCCACCGACAGAAGCAGAGCAAGCGCGGCAGCTCGTCCTCGTCGTCGGTGCCACCATCACCAGCCTCGACATCAGCCGCTTGCCCGTAAGTTCCGGCCTTTCTCGACCTCACCACCTCCCATCTCGCCTCTTCCTATCTCCTCTCATTCGCCGTCGCCGATCTGCTCCGTATAATACCCGGTTGTGTGAGGTAACAGCTGAATGAATGTTGGTTGGTTTTTTTGGATTTATTCAATGAAAAATGTGTGGAGATTGGTGTGTTTGCTGGTGGTATTGGATGTTGGTTGCTCAAAATTCGGCGGTTTGTTGCGGAATTGATTTGTTCTTCTGTGTGTATAAAAATGAAACTGATGTCTGAATTAAGGTGATTATTGGGTTTCCCTTGAATTGAAATGAATTGGTGAAATGAATTGGCTGAATTGAGGTATTTTTTTATGTGTATTCGGCGGGTTGTTGCGAAATTTGGTATGGAGATCTTCTCTCTTATGATGTTGAAATGAAAACTTTCGTTCTCCTGAGTTTTAAAATGCTGAAAATATGTGGAGACCTGAGCTGAAGAGATTTCTTAGAAGATCTTTATCGTCATTTCATTAGCAACTTTTATTGAGTTTGGAGCATTGTTGTTTTCCTCATCTCATTCACCCTTGAGATCATTTGCTGGGTCAAATAGGTCATTGGCAGCCTCTTTAGAGGTGATGCATTTTGCTCTATTTTTTGGATTAGTGTTTGCTGCATTGGCCTTGCTCAAGGCTTGCATGTCAAACATAAGGTAAACATACAAGCTTGCGAAGGTTTTTTTTTTTGTTTTTTTAATAATATTTACTCATGTTAGCTAAGCCAAATTTTATCTTTCCTCTGTTTTCAATTAACTTTCTTATCAGTAGTTGGTAGTAAGGTTTTCTCATTTTTCTCATTTTCTAGCTCTTAATAAGATTAATCTGTTGGTGAGATAAATATTGTTAATGCTTCAACATTTATGGGTTGTGAATGTTGTTATGATGTTTGATCTGTTTACCATTCACACTTACTGTTTTTCAAGCATAATGCTGACGTATTTTCCCTTTGTTAAATGATATGCTTTGGTGTGTTTTGGACAGGTTTTAATTGAAGTTTTACTTGAAGAAAGTTTTCAAATATGAGGTACCACTCTTTTCTTCTTAATTTGTAGTAATTTTGTCTGGTTCATTGCAATTTCTTTTAAATTACTGATGTCATCATCCTCTGTCTTTCTTGTTTTTTATGCAGCCGGCCTATGGAAGAAGATGTAAGTTAATTTTTCTGTTTGACAAATGCTTAAGCATACACTCACAAAATATCCCAATTTTGCTTTATATATATTGCTTCTGTTTCTTAAAAGTTTGGTGAATTGATTGCTGCAGAATGTCAAGAATGAGGAAGAAGAATTTAACACCAGTCCCTTATCTGTTTTGATGATGAGTGTTAAGAACAATACCCAGGTAATTTTTTGCTTGTGTAATACTTCTCAGTTCTACTGCCAATGGTGATTTTCGTGTTTAAATTAAAATGTTCACCTGATGGACAAGTGCTCATTAACTGCCATAACAACAAAAAGCTCCTTGGTCATGTGAGAGCTTTTGATCCGCCACTGCAATATGGTTCTAGAAAATGTCAGGGAAATGTGGACTGAGGTTGGTTTTACCAGGATTTTGTTATGTTTATAATTCAACATCCATGTGTTAGAAAATAAAATATGATTTCTTTTGGTTTAGGTACCAAAAACAGGAAAAGGCAAGAAGAAGGCCCTCCCTGTAAACAAAGATAGATTCATCAGTAAAATGTTCCTCCGTGGAGATTCTGTGATAATTGTTTAGCAATTTAGCATAAGTTGTTTGTTATTGAACGATTTGGGATTTGTTGCATTTCTCTTTATACTAAACTCTTCCAAATGCGTACCTCTGGTGATGTTAGTTTATATTTCCACATTTGTGAATTTATGAATTGATCATGGTTATGACCGGTCAAACATTTCCTAGGATTCTTCTCTATTCCAATTCACTTTTTATCTGTTTTAATTATAGAAATAATGAGAACTGAGTAACAGAGAATGTAAAATTCATAACAGAGAGGGTGATATTTATATATAACACACTGAATTATGAGAATGAATAACAGATGGGCAACGTTGAAAAATAAACATGAACCTCAAACGCGTAACATTGAAAATAAAATACATAATATTTCCTGATATAAAAAATGATTCCATGTTGTAAAAGATCCCGTAATTTATCATTAATCAATATTCTATTTGATAATATACATAGACCATTTTAGAAGGAAAGGGGATTTCTCTGAACTCTTCCAGCGCAAGTCATATTCACTGATTAGTCTATAGTTAATCTCACCCTTTCTACCCTTCAATACCACTTAACGAAGATAATAATACTGCATATTTGCCATGCTTCATCAATTTGATTATAGATCATTTTTTCTGAGCTTTATTTATGTTTATAGAAATATATATATTTTTTAATGTTGTGCAGAGATCTAATATTCCAATTTCCATGCCCAAGTTTCCAGGACATAAAGGTATACATAACAGTAGGTTTGATCGATTGTTTACGAGATACGAGGCGGATGACATTGAAGTTATGGAGGAGCAACATGGAGATATGCCCACAGTTGAATTGAACATGTCAATTGAACGAACAGAATCATGGACACAATATAGGGACAACATAGCTTTAAGGATGTGGCAGGATTATATTCAACGTGAGAGATAGATATTTGTAATCATATATTTGTTTTTTATTGTAATGTGTTCGGGTATGTAAGAAAATAGTAATAACTGTTAACAAGCCTATTATTTATACAGTTTGATAGAACAAGTGTTTTGGATTCATTTCCAAACGCATTTTATCTTTTTGTTTTGAAGATTTATTTCAATGACTCATTATGTTGTTTTTATTTTAAAAATTTTCGGTGTGTTCTTTTATAAATCCAGTACTTTGGTTTTCAACTGAATTTAGGAATATATGGTTGATTTTGAATTTTTTTGAATTTTGAAAAGAATATGTGGTAGAAATTGGATAGAAATTGTATTGAAAAATGTGCAGAACAAAAAACTGGATTTGAAAACAAGAAAGAACAGAGAACAATTCCAGAATTCATTTCCAAATACATATCTTGTTTTTGTTTTCAAAATTTCAATTCCAGAAAACATTTCCAAACGCATATCTTGTTTTTGTTCTCAAAATTCCATTTTCAGAAAACATTTCCAAACGTATATCTTGTTTTTGTTCTCGAAATTCTATTTCCAGAAAACATTTCCAAACGCATATCCTGTTTTTGTTTTCAAAATTCCATTTTCAGAAAATATTTTCAAACGCATATCCATTACCTAAAATACATTCTCCGAATCCATGAAATTCATTTTCCCAATCATTTTGGAAACAAAAACACTAGAAACAAGAAAGAACACACCCTAATAGAAGAGAAATTGGAAATAAGTAAACGAGAGAGAGGAAATAAAATAGTGGAGAAGATGAGATATTAAGATAAGAGGTGGGAGACAAGATGGGACAACGGAGAGAGAAAATGTAAGAGTAATTAATTTATTTTTCTTTTTTTATTGCAAAAGCCGAAAAGTAGTGGGGTATTTATAGAAAATTTTACCGCCTTAGATCACCGCCATGTACAAGATAAACATTTATCTTTGACCACAAATAGGAAAACATTAAATGCTTTGGAAAATATTTAATACTTTAGAACATTTTCCCTTTAGGTATTTTATTATCTTAGGATAATTGTAAATACACCTGACTTTATTGAGGAAAAATCTAGTAGAATAAAAACCTTAACAAAGAAATATAATTATATGCTAAGTGATATGGACGTGCTTTACTGCCTTGTTTAAAAAACCTTGCCAATAAAATCCAGTGAGAAAGACTTTTATAAAGAAAAAAGAGTATAGTGTACATAAATATTTAGAATACTCCCTCTGATGACAACTTCCTCTAATTATTGCAACAAAATATTATTCTTTATCAATTAGGTTGCTTGTTGAGCCGTCGCATGTCAATGCCGTATATTAATTTTCAAATGTTAATGTTGGTAATGTCTTAGTAAACAAATCTGCAAGATTAATGTTGGAACGGATTTGTTTCACATAAATTTTTCTGCTTTCTTGAAGTTCTTGCGTGTAGAAAAACTTTGGAGAAATATGTTTGGTTCAATCTCGTTTGATATATCCTCTTCTAATTTGCACTACACAAGCTGCATTATCTTCATATATAATTATTGGAGGATCTGTTGCAAGAGATAATCCGCATGAATTTTGGATGTGTTGAATAACAGATCGTAACCACACACATTCTCGGTTGGTTTATGTAATGCAAGGATTTTAGAAAGATTAGAAGAAGTAGCAACCAAAGTTTGTTTGGTAAAACACCATGAAATTGCAATCCCGTTATACGTAAAAACACATCCAGTATGAGATTGAGCTCTATGGGGTTTAGATAAATAACTGGCATCAGCATCTCCAACTAAACTGTGATTTCCAGAAAGCTCATATGAAAATAATAATCCCAAATCTATGGTTCGTCAAAGATAACGAAAAATATGTTTAATCCTATTCCAAGGTCGTCTAGTAGGTACAGAACTAAATCTTGGTAATAAATTTATTAGCAAACGCAACATCTGGCCTTTTACACTGTGCCAGATACATTAATGCACCTATAGCATTTAGATACGGTACTTCTGGATCAAGTATCTGTTCATCATCCTCTTTAGGACGGAATGGATCCTTTTAAGGATCAAGGGATCGAACCACCATAGGGGTACTTAATGTATGAGCTTTATTCATATTGAACTGTTTTAAAATCTTTTCTGTATATGTTGACTAATGAAAAAGTTTACCAGTTGAACTATACTCGATTTGCAGGCTGAGACAATATTTTCATTTTCGCAAGTCTTTTATTTCAAATTCTCTTTTCAAATATTAAACAACATTCTGGATCTCTTCTAGAGTCCTAATTAAATTTATGTCATCGACATATACTACTATAATAACAAAACCAGATTTTGACTTCTTCATAAACACACAAGGGCATATGGGATTATTAATGTATTCCTCTTTAATTAAGTATTCACACGACGACTATACCACATTTGCCCTTATTGTTTCAGTCCACATAGGGATCTTTGCAATTTGAGTGAATTCATGCTTCTTGGTTGTGTTTTAATTGCTTTAAGCAATTTAATTCCTTAAGAAAGTTTCATATATATGTCAGAATCTAATTTACCATACAAGCAAGCAGTAACCACATCCATAAGGCACATGTGAAGTTTTTCTGAGACTGCCAAATTGATCAAATATCTGAAAGTGATTATATCTATTACTGGGGCATAAGTTTCATCAAAATCAATACCTGGCCTTTGAGAAAAACCTTGAGCCACTAAATAGGCTTTGTATCTAACAATCTTTGTTTTTCTCATTTCGATTTCTAGTAAACACCCATTTATATTCAACGAGTTTTACATCAATTAGCATCTGGACTCCGGCTACAGGTCCAAAAATGTCACGTTTGGCTAAGGAAACTAATTACGATCGAATTGTTTCTTTCCATTTAGGCCAATCATGTCTTTGCTTACATTCATCCATTGAATGTGGTTCAAAATCACAATTCATAATATTAGTGGCTACTTCAAATAAAAATATGCCATCGATGACAATTTCATCACGATTCCACATTTCTCTAGTATAATTAATAGAAATTTCTTCATTTTTATGTGTCATTTCATGGGCACACTCCTTATTAATAACTTGTACCTCTTTAGGGGCATGTGTTTCATTAGAAATATTTATCTCTTTAGGAGATAAATTAGAAAATGTAGAATCTTTAGCTTGATTATTATTTTCAGTGGGATTGATTTTTACTGCTTTTCTTTGTTAGGGGACAACATCCTTTGATCCAAGCGGTTTGTCACGCTTCAGGCGTGTAACAAATTGATTATTCATTATTGCTTGTGGAGTTTGTTCAATAGGGATCTCTATTTGTGCCAGTGAATTTACAGCATGTATATGTGATTTTGTTATCTTAACTGCGTCAATAAAAGTATCCGACATCCGATTAGCAATATTCTAAAAATGTATTATCCTTCACACTTCATTTTCACATTGAGATGTGGGAGGATCAAAATAAGATAGTGTTTCTACATTCTAAGAAAGTTCTTGCCTTACTTCGAAGGCATATGCCTAACTTCAGGAGGCATTTTTTGTTCCCCTAAAAGCAGAAAAACTGTCTCATCAAGATGACAATCCTTAAAGCTTGCGATAAAAAGAACATCTGTTATGAGTTTCAAATATCTAATAAGAGAAGAAGAATTATAACTCACATAAATCTCTAATCGACATTGATGTCCCATTTTTGTCCTCTTTTGGGGAGCAATGAGAACTTGTACAGCACAACACAAAATTCTTAAATGAGACATATCGAGTTGTTGGCCAAGTACAAGTTGTAATAGTGAATACTCATGATAAGTAGTAGATCTTAATCTAATTAATGATACAGCATGTAAAATAGCATAGCCCCAAGCAGAAGTTGGCAACTGCGTTTTTAATAATAAAATACTTACAATTATCTACAGTCACTTTATGAGTGATTTTGTCAAACCATTTTGGGTACAGACATATGGAACAGGGTGCTCAATATTAATTTCAATGGACATACAAAAATCATCAAATGCTTTTGATGTAAATTCACTAGCATTATCTAGACATATTGATTTAGTAGATGGTCTGAAAAATGTGTCCATAGTTTAATGATTTGAGCTAATAGTCTAGCAAATGCAACATTGCTAGTTGACAACGGACAAACATGAGATCATCGTACAGAAACATCAATTAGAACCATGAAATAACGAAATAGTCCACTCAGTGAATGAATAGGTTCACATATATCCCCTTGAATTCTCTATAAAAATGATGGGGATACCAATCTTAAAAGGAGATGGTCAAGTAATCAACTTTCCTTGTGAACAAGCAACACAAATAGTTTCATTGGACAGAAGAATTTTATGATTCTTTAATGGGTGTCCATTCGTATTCTCAACAATCCTACGCATCATTGTTGATCCTACGTGACCAAGACGGTCATGCCATAATATAAAAGTTTTAGGATCTTTGAACTTCTGGTTCATTACTGCATAGCTTTCGGTGGACTTTGTGTATGTATAATATAATCTAGAGAGAAAGCTTCAAGCTTTTCTAATATCCTCTCCTATCCTGAGACATTTGAAGTGATACAAAGAACTTCAATATTATTTTTACAAGATATCTCAATATGATATCCATTATGCCTTATATATTTAAAGCTAAACAAATTCCTTCTGGATTTGCTTGAACATAAGACATTATTAGTATATAATTTAATACCGCTTGCCAACATTATAGCGGCTCTTTTAGAGTCCTTAATCAAATTAACGGATCCTGATATAGTGTTAACCTCCAGAAAGGTTAACTTTAGAAAATATTTCTCATGTTTAAGAATAGTATGAGTTGTTGCACTATCAACTAGACATAGATCTTCATTATTTTTATACAAAGCCATCACGTCTATTCCTCTTTATTACAAAAAGTCTACGTAAGTTAAAAGTACATCAAAACATCATAACACAACACCACATAGAAACACACACACAAAAAAAAAATATACATCATAATAAGGCATATTACAACATGTAGTAAAACAACAACTATTCAATTGGCTTGAGCATTTTCTTCAAACATTATCTGGCCAATAGCCTCCGTGGATTAGCAAAGAAATCTGAGACATCAAGATTAGTGTCACCTTCTAGGTCATTAACATGGTTCACCTCAGTATTCTTTCCTTTATCCTTTATAGAGATTTGATATCCACTAAATGTTTGGTCATAGGACAGGTACATGACCAATGTCTAGTCATGCTACATTTGTAACAAGTTTCCTCATGTTTCTTGGGAGGTTTATTTGTGAACATTTACCTTTGAAACGTTTTGCCTCATAGCTTTCCCACCATTGGTGGGCATTTTTGGCATTCTTTTATCCCCAGATTTATAGCCACCTCAATGATTTCCATTTTTGTGGCCTCATCCTCGTCCTTACCCATTAAAATTACTAGCATTCGTTTTTGGAAATGGTAAAGAGCTAGTAGGATGTGAATGATGATTTTTAATCAATAGCTCATTATGTTGTTCAGCACGGAGGAGACAAGTCGTTAGTTTTGAATACTTTTTAAAATGACGCTCTCGATACTGCTATTGTAGGAGCACATTTGAGGCATAACATGTAGACAATGTTTTGTCTATCAGAGTATAGTTAGATATATTTTCACCATATAATTTTAATTCTACAATAATAGTATAAAGAGCATAATTTTACATAGAAACTGATTTAAAATCTAGGAATCTCAACTGATTGAAGGCACATTTAGCCATAGGCAGCAACACATCTCTTTCATGGTCAAATCTTTCATTTAAGCTTTTAAGAACACTGCTGGATCATTTTCAAAAATATATTAGATCTTTAGGTCGTCACATAGATGGTGGCACATGAAATTCATTGCTTTGGCCTTTTCTTGTAGGGTTGCCTGATTGTCTTCCATTATAGTATGTTCTAAATTTTCTGCACATAAATGTTATTAAACATTGGTGACCCATATTAGATAACCTTTTATTTCTAGTAGGGGTGGGCACTTTTATCCGACCCGATTGTACTCGATTGGGTTTACCCGATCCGAGGCGGGTATAAGATAAAAATTGCCCGAAATCGGTTCTATTTTCATTGAACCCGATAGTACCCGACCCGAAAACGGTTATTTAGTACGAAACCCAAATATTGCCCGACCGACCACTTTTTAAAAAATATATAAATATAACACATGGCAATTCTTTATTAGTTGTATTAAAATGTTATCATGCATCTCTCCACACTAGATTATAACATATAAATACTTACTCACAGTCTACCCTAATTCTAAACCCTACCCTAGCAACCCCACAACCTCACTCACTCCTATTGATGGCAGCTCTCATTTCATCTCCACTCCCTTAATCAATTTTTTACAGCTACTATCATCTCCATTCTCCTACATATCAAACCTTCACCTCGCATATTTGTCATCTCCCTCAAACTCGCACCTCTCGGCACTCACTTCTCATGGTTGTCATCTGCATCAAACTTGCAGCTCTCATGGCTGTTGTCTCCCTCAAACTCGCTCTCACCTCTCATGGTTGTCGTCTCACTCAAACTCGCTTTCACCTCTCATGGTTGTCGTCTCACTCAAACTCGCTCTCATCTCTCACAACTATCATCTCCCTTAAACTCTCATCTTTCAATTCTTTGACTCTCTCACCCACAACTCTTAGTTTGCACCTCCTCTGCCACAGATCAACTGCTTGTCGGCCAATAGATAACTTAAGGTTAACGTCCTCCAACATCCTCTGATTCTTGTCTCTCACCTGAGTGGTCCACCCATTGCGATGTGTATGAAATGAGTTGTTAAGTTTGAAGATTATTTTTCTATTTGCATGTAGATATAATTGTTTTATAAGATTATTATACGGATGTTAAGAATAAATGATGATAGATTTGAGTTAAACTTTTGAGTTTCTTTTATTGTTAGTTTATTTTTAGATTTCAGTTAAATGATTGAGTATTTAATCTTGATTGTCCGTTTGTATGTCTTTTTCTCTTTGTTTTTTTCAATGACATTCATATTTTGCTGTTGATTTACTGGAAATGAGACGAAAATTTTGAAACCCGATATACCCGATGCACCCGAATCGATCCGAAAAGGCTCGGTTATTGTCGGATATCATTCTAAAATTATTCGATATCGGATCCAAAATACAAAACTCGATGAGTGATCGGGTCTGATTGGATTTGTCTAAACCCGACCGGACCGGAAGAGTGCCCGCCCCTAATTTTTAGCGTCAAGGCAGCAAACTCCAGGCTCTTCAAGTTAGAATTTTGTAAAACTTGTGGTTCACTTCATAATTGTTGCAATGATTTTAATATAATATGTGTGTGTGTGTGTGTGTGTGTATTGGATGAAGAAAAGAAGATGGCGTGTGAAATGGTGAAAAGTTAATAGAAGAGAAATTGAAAATAAGTTAATGAGAGTGATGAGATAAAATGGTGAAGAAGATAAGATATTGAGAGGTCGGAGACACGATGGGACAGCGGAGAGAGAAAATGTAAGAGTGATTAATTTGTTTTTCTTTTCTTATTACAAAAGCCGAATAGTGGTGGGGTATTTATAAAAAAAAAACCCTGCCAAATCACTGCCTTATATAAGATAAACATTTATCTTTGACCACGGACAGTAAAATATTTAATGTTTTGTAAAATATTTAACATTTTGCCAAAAAAAAACATACGCTTAATATCAATTATTATATGACTTAACAGTTTGCATGTAGTCTAATATAATAAATTATTCTAAACCACATTAAGGGGGTCATTTAAAAATCACCTAAATTAAGGGGGTGAGTTGAAATTGATCTATTTTCAAAAAATTTAGATGTCATGACTTTTTTGTCCTAGAAATTACTTCATTACCCTTTTTAAAGGCAGTATCAGACAACAGATATAGAATCTGACACTCGACAGGCAATCCAATACTCGATAACAGACATTTGATACTCGACAAAATCACGTTTGATGCATTTTGTCTTCAACCTTCGCATTCTCAAAGAAAACCAATAATTTTTCAAGCATTTTTTAAGCAATTTGACACACTAACACATTTTAATAATAATAAAAGAAAAACTTGAGAATTTAAGCATGTTAAACCTTAAAAATTAAATTATGTATTATTATTAACTAAAAGAAATTTTTTGCATTTATTAATGTTATTAAGGTAATTTATTACGTAAAAGGGTCATGATATCTAAATTTTTAGAAACAAGTCGATTTTCAACTAGAACCACATTGATGTCCATTTTCATAATTTATATTACAATGTTTATGTAATATGCTACTACTAGACTTGTTGTAGACAATGTTCAACTAGGTCAAATGACCACACATCTAAACCACGTTATGAGGATTAAATTTGGCTATCTATAATATTTGGCTATCTATAATAAGTTAATAACCCATAAATCTTTCAACATTTTTCATTGTTGGCCAGTTTTATTAAAATTATCTACATCTACACCTTACTAGGTCACTTCGAATATTTTTAATTTTATTTATCTTATAATATCCATCATTATAGTAGTGTACAACAGGTTGCATTTATGGTATTAATCTCTTTCTTTATTGCTTGACATTTTGTACTCCATTAATGAAAATTAATATTATATTAACAATTAATTTTTATGTAATTTGATGTAACGTAATACCATTTTATAGAAACTTAAATAAACTATATAAAATATATTTATATTTTGATAAATGATATGTGTTGACTAAATGTCATATAAATTAGATGAAATGAATGGTCCTATATATGTAAAATTATTTGTAATGTATTAATTGAAAATTAAATAATTTTATTCAATCAATTAAAAATATTGTTACATCTTCAATTCATCTAGAATCGATTAGGGGTGGCAATTTTTGATACGACGTGCTAACACAACTGTAATGCCCATTGGGCTATTAGGCTTGAAGAAGGCCCAGCCCAGCCCATTTTTAATAAAAATAAATAATAATAATAATAATAATAAGAACAGTAGGGGGGAGGAGGAATCGGGAGAGAGAGGAAGGATTTTCACTGTTCACACCGATTACTGTTCACCGTCGTCTTTGACCGGCGATTCCGATCATTTTCTGACGAGTCTCCGACCCTACGATATATCATTTTGAAGCTTGTAATGTCCTCTTTCCATCCATATATGTATTGTCCTTAGGTTCTTCACCGTTTTTGCGGATCGAAGCATGGAAGCCGACGGCTTCCTATGTGTTTTTCGGTCAAAATCCGGTGAGTTACCGGTAAATCTTTACATTAAATTAAAGCTTGTTCCATGCTCTTTCTAACCATACCAATTTTGTTACATGTTAATATACGAATTTTGTAAATCGGAGAGAAATGAAATTTGGTCACTATTCACTCACCGGCGACGACTTTCCTGCGACATTTCCGGTTATGATTTCCGGCCATCAAATAATTCTCATAACATTATTCATCCATAAAAGAGCTTAAATTCAGTGAGTGGATTATGTTTCGAGAATATTATATTATATTAAAGTGTATTAAATTTATGGTTTTTCATATAATTTAAATTATTAGTTTAATTAATTGAGTTATATTAAATGTTTTAGAATAGATAATAATGATTTATATATTTTGAAAATAAATGTGTATAAATATTAAATTTTAGATAGAAGTGATAGTTATGGGTAGTGCTAATAGATTAGTTTTTGAATATATAGTAAGCGTTATTTTGATAAGTTTGAATACAATAGAAAAATGAATTTAAAGTGAAAGTTATAGAATGAATATATTTTATATGTTAGTTGAAAGTAGAAAGTGTTTGTTTATTATTGGGAAAGAGATATTTATAATTAAATGAATTTGTATAGAAAAATTGAGGTATTTAGTTATTTTCCTTAAATAAATACATATGTTGAAGAAATGGTGTTTTTGATTTATAAAATGATGATTGATTTTATATTCAGCATAATAGCAAATTAAAAAGAAAAAAAAAAAGAGAAAAAGTTTTGGAAATTAGAATTTAATTCTGCAGGGGTGATAATGCCAAATTCTAAAACTGTTTAGCAGTGGGGGCTGAATTACAAATTTAGAAAACTGTTCCAGAAATTTCAGGGACCTGAATGCAGAATTCTGAAAATTTTAGGATAGTAAAAAATGATTCAGTTAAAGCATGATATTTAAGATTTTAGAAATCTTCGAAATTCTGAATTAATATTTTTGGAAATTAGTTAAATTTCGAAGTATAATTATATTAAAGAATATTGTATAGTATATTATATCGAAAGTATAAGATTTTGAGATAGCCTATAGCGAGATGAAAAGTATTTTATTTTATGAAAGTTTTAGAAAGAGTAGAAAATTTATTTTTCTGGATAATTAGAAATATATTTTAGTATTTACTTAGTTATGTTTATTTAGTAATTTATAGAATTTCTGAGAATCTTAGCGAATTTAAAAGAATTCAAGTTAGTTCTTTTGTATTTCTCGTGGGTGGATAGATCAATTTGTTATATTTGCTTTCAATTATATTAAGATATTTCAAAACTAGTTTTCAAAATAGTTGTAGACATAAATTTTAGTTTAAAAAAAAAAATTTAGTTTTTGAATAAAGATATAGCACTTTGAAAGAAAGATTCATATTTTATATATGAATTGTTTTCTATATTATTATAGATGCATATTCTATCATTTTATAGAAAGTGCAAAAACAGAATAATTATGATAATATTTTTTTATATATAGTAATTTGATTTCGAGGATTTCTAAAAGTATTTGCAGTAACTCTTTTAAACAGTTATTATGGATTTTCAAGGATTTGGATGTTATGAGTTTCAGCTTACATAAGTTTTACAGATTTTGATAAATCTGCTTGAGAAGCAATGATTTAGCATATGAAGCAAATTTTAAAAAGAAATCAGTTTTAGCAAAAAGAAGAAAGTTTAATTATATTATACTAAGCTAGTACCCAGCTCACTTAGACAGTGAGACAGCAGAATTCAGATAGAAAGATAGAGGCCTTTGGGGCCCGTTCAGACACACATAGAGGCTTTGGGCCGTGTGATCTGGGCGCTTTAGCCCTTTGGGGGCAGTTCTACGCATGCGTATGATCAGATAGTAGGCCTGTGCGATGTTAGATCTCGCCAGGTACAGATAGCTCTACCTGCGTGATGTAGATCTCACCAGGTATGAGGAGATTCAGATAGTAGGCCTGTGTGATGTTAGATCTCGCCAGGTACAGATAGCTCTGCCTGCGTGATGTAGATCTCACCAGGTATGAGGAGATTCAGATAGCTCTGCCTGTGCGATGTTGGATCTCGCCAGGCAAGATCAGACAGTTTCAGGGTACTTGTTTAGTATAATGAAAAGAGTTTTGAATATGTTTATATGATTTAGTTTGAGAAAGAAGCAAGATTCACAAAGTTTATTTTGAAAGAAGATTTTTTTAGAAAATTATATTTTGTATATTACATAACTGAAGCGATGATTTTAGCATATCATCATGAGTTTTGTTTTATAAGATTGAGGAAATATGCATTCTTTTCATTGTTTTTAAAGAATATAGAATCAAGTAATTGGATTTGAAGATTTTTAATCAAAAGTTATTAGTTTTCAAAATTCTATGAGAGATTTGATGATATTTTGACAAGTACGATAGATTTTTCTTAAGTATAAAAATGATATGAGTTTTCTAGTTAGAAATGTATTATATGATTTTATTATGAGATAGTCGTAGTCATGCAATTTATGATTTGTTTAGAGAATAAATTTAGCAAGTGATTGAGTTTATGATGAGAGGAATGTTATTTAAAAGTTCTATGTTATTTTATTTCTTTTGGCATCTGTTTATACATTTTTTTTATAGAAAAGAAAGAGATATAGTGGTATATTTTGCAGTGTATACTGGATTAAATAAGGGTTCAAAGTAAAGGTACGCAACTGATTTGCTTATATAGTTTAAGAATATTAAGTTATTTAGGTAAATAAGTTGAAGAATTATATAAAGTGTTTTCTTTACAGAGGGTTAATAATTTTTTTTACATTTGTTTTATAAGAATGAAGTTTAAAAGAAAGTTAGGAAGAAGTTAGTAGTTTATACGTTATTTTGAAAAGAAAAGTTTACTGGTTCTCTTTTAAATATTATTAAACGTTGTATTTTCTTTTAAGAAAATGAGATTTTTTGAATAAAGCTTTATTCAAGAAATGAGTTATAGGAAAGAAAGAAAGTAATATTTTATGTAATAAAAATTTGTCCACTCACTGAGCCTTTAGCTCATTCTTTTCCTATTCTTCTTCCCAACCAGGTGCTACAGGCTTGGTGCTAAGCTGTCTCTAATGCAAAGGAAGGCCACATGATGTATAATAATTTTTCATACAATTAAAGTATTTTATTTTTATGTATCTATATAAAATTTTTAAATATTAAGTATGTTGAGTATGATTTATTTATCTTTTAGTATGTTGTGGTTGATAAGGACGAAAGTCCTAAAAGAAGTTGGGATGAGGAATAATTTAAAAGTGTATAAATGTGTGTTTTTGCATGTGGTTTTCTTCAAATTATAGGGGAAACTCTGCCGGTTTTTTATTAAAATTTTCGGAGCATTTTTTTGTAGTATGTTACATAAAAGACTTGAACTAAAAATAATTTTTTTATGAATAGTTTTATCATAGTGGCACGACTTGCCCGTGTAGCTAGGGGCGGGTCGTGTCAACAACACAAATATAACATGGTATCTTTACACGGTTAATAAATATGTCGAATTTGTATTGAGGGTTTTTAATACGCTAACTCGTTTAATAACTTGAATAGTTAAACATATTTTCTAAATCTTAGAGACTTGCAAGCCAACTTAATGATATAAATTGTTACATATTTATAACATATGTATTATAAAACTAAAAATTTTATATTATGAAGTAAATTAATTCATATAATGGTAAATTAGGATGATTTTAATTATTGTTTTATATTAACCATTTTTTTAAATTCTAAGAATAACTTTAATTGATATTCCTAATTTTAATTTTTTTAATACTAATCATTGTTTATATTCTAAGAATAATTTTAATTAATATAGATGAAATATGCATAAATAGGTTAAACAATTAAAGAAATTATGTGAACTAAATATGACATGATTATAATATTTGGATGGCTCATTTAATAACAGCATTGTATCCGTGTTTCATATCTTTGACACGAATAATTAAATAGGTCAACATGCAAATATGAATTACCACCCTTATAGTCAACTCTTAGGGGCCTTCATGGGAGTGTGACTCACATTATTAGGAAAGTGACTAATGGGAATATGATATCTAAGAAACTAATATTACTGTGATTGATTACCTATGATAATCTTGTCTTTGATTACTATGGAAATCAAATTATTATGTTTAGTACATACAATAATGTGTTAATTATTTAATATGTTAATAAATTTATAATTAATTTTTTAAATATATTAAAAATACTTATATTATTTTTCATATGCTAATATGTAATATAAAATTTTTCAATATTTAAATTATTCTTAAAATTAAATTTCAAACCATTGAAAATATTAAAAAAACAAAAATTCATAAACAAAAATCCCAAATAAATTTAAAAAAAAATACAATTTTGCCTCTAGAAATTCACATTGCCTTCAGATGCCCACTTCCACCGCTTGCCTCTCTCGCTTCCACCGCACCTCCCTGCTTCCATCGCACCTCTCCGACTTCCAACACAACTCTCCCGCTTCCACCGCACCACCACTCACCTCCCTTGCTTCCATTGCACTTTCCCTGCTTCCACTCACCACCATTGCGTCACATCGCCTTCCTCTCCTGCATCCATCGAAACACCACTCGTGGCCAATACACCTCTGCCTTCCTCTCCCGCTTCCACCTTTTGCATCAGTTCTCAAGGTTCATCAAAAAAATAGTAGAATTATAATTTATGGATGTTAGATGTATGATCTCAATCGTGGTTGAAGGAGAGGGACGCTAGGGATTTTATCTTTTTTTTTTTTTGTTTCCTCTGCAAGTGCCTATAGGTTTGGGATTCCCTGGAATTCCAAACTCAAGTGTTAGAAGGGATTCATATTACCCTAGTTTAAGGTAATTTGAAACCCACGAGAATAAATGATTCTCAGGTTTAAAAAAGTTAAAGTATACCAAACGTGAGATGGACTTCAAATTCCCATTGTTCTGTTCACATGCCCCTATACCAAACACCCTCATATATAACATGAGTTGGCAATGAAGAAGGTTAAATTGTATGACAAGATAATTATTTATCTAATAATATTTTATCAACTCAAATTATATCAAAAATGGGTTATAGATGACGAGTATGTCACACCCCGTAACCTTGAACGATACATAACATTAAATAGGAAACCATTGCATCATTCTAATTATAATTCTAATACAAAGGAATCCAACGATGATTCATACCCATAAAATCAAATTTTCTGTAGCAGATCGATGGTTGCCAAGGGAGTTTCGTAACGTTATGCCAAAAGTCCTCCAATATCCGTAATCTAACACTCACCTGAGGCACATAACAGAATTAGTGAGTACAATACTCATTAAGTAGCTAGAACTAGAACATAAAGGTGAATCATGCAGAAATAAACCAAATAAAACATAACACGTATTCTTTTCTTAAAGTACAAACAATAATTTCTTCACCCAAAAATTAGATGAATAGGGCCCCAAAAATACGGTTTGCTCTCCGGCGCAAGGCACTTGGGGTAGTGGCGCCAAGTCTTGGATTCCCCACAAATTTTGCATTCAAAGGTTGGCACTCCTGCGCCATTCTTATTGCGCAACTGCGCTGATTTTCTACTTGAAACAACATTTGCACATAGGGTTGGCTCTCCTACGCCATTCAAGTTGCGCTCCGACGCTAACTTTCTACCTCAATTTCAAATGCAATATATAGCTGCTGCTCTTGCAGGCATAGCATGGCGCTTCGGTGCCAACTGTCTATTTTGGCCTCTAAACATAAGCCATTTCCTCTGCTCATATGACACATATACTTCATTCAACATACACAAAAGTAACTTTACTCACATGACACAAATGTCCTTTTTAGCTCACTTAAAACACATTTAGAACACACTTTATACACATTAGAGCATATCTTAAAGACACTATAATTACATTTTTCATTCATAGCCATTTGCTTAACTCATAAGTCTCAAAGTGTGCATTATTCATTTTAAACAAATTTACAGCACTAACTCTAAGGACACAATACTCACACTAGTGGTAGGACTTTCTTATGTTTCACATTCAAAACATATCATCTGTTACGTATTACTGTCAATGACATGTTTTATACAGCACATATTTAGAAGGACAAACCACCCATTATGTATCGCCATTGGTGGTCTATCCGAGTGGCCTAGTAACTTATTACGTATCACTGTCAGTGACTAATATTCTCAATAATCATTTTTCGAGAGTTGCCATCCGTTGCATATCGCTGTCAATGGCATAACCTGTAGGCCACTAGTCACCCGTTATATATCACCATCGATGACAATTTTCACAATCATTCTCAAGGGATATACCATCCGTTACATATCATCATCAATGGTATACCCAAGTGGCCATGAGTCACCCGTTATGTATCATCGTCAATGACATATATTTTCATTAATTCATTTTAGGAAATATGTCGTCCATTTCGTATCGTCGTCAATGACATATTTTAATGGCTACTAGTCACCCGTTACGTATCACCATCGATGACTTAACACATACACATATTTTTACACACCACATAATCACATATTGCTTACCACATAGAAAAGTTGAATGTCCTAATACATTAAGTATGAATCACACCTTCACACACACAAAATTTTATTATCAAAGGCTATCCATGCCTTTTCACACCACATTTCATATACACATAATCAAATTCAATTGTTCTACGTCTCACATACACATTTAAGTATGCGTATTCACACACCTCATAACTCGCATACGCATCCAAGTGTGCATAACCACATTTCCCATAAATCAACTATAAATCCCAAACAAATCATTTCATATCAAGGTCCGTGTTTTCATGGTCCCTTTCACATTCCATCCACACACATTCATAATGGTTTAACCAGCCCAACTCATATACCTTCATAAATACATAAAAACAACACATCTCATTGCAAATAAACAATCCGTTGTATCCTCAGAAAGGGTCTAGCTACTTACCTGATTAGTTTCGCAACTTGATATTGATATCCTTCAAGAATTCCTTTACTCACTTCAATTCTTAGATTGCAAGAATACTCTAGATATCTCAAGTCCTCTATCTCTTTATATAATTATCATATATGCACAAATTCCAATTTTACCCCTTCTATAACTAAATCTTTGCAATTTTATCCTGTCACATTTACTCATTAATACATTACTTAGATACATACATTAATAAATATATATATTCTAAGCACATTAAGGTTACAAAATTTAGGATGTTACATAGTAGCTATAATATTACTCAACATTAATTACATAAAATTTGATCAAATACAGTATTATTAATGGAAAAATTATTATATTATTCTTAATGAATAAATAAAAAATAATTTTATTTGTGCAATTAATTACATAAGATTTGATAAGATCATGCAATCTTTTATTAAATGAAATTATTATATTTATTTAATATAATTTTTTTTGTTATCTACCGTTACTTTCGATGTGAGTAAAGTGAGAACATTTTACCGCGTTTATGTGTAGTAACTACTAACTAGATACTCTAAAAAGATTCTACGCTTTACATGTTATTATTATTATTTTTTATATTCATATTAAGCGCCAGTCTTCGCCGCCAGCTTGACTGTCTCCAGTAATGCAATTCCAAATTCTTCCACGCAATCTTTCCAATTTCTATAACAATCAATCACATTACGTTCTTTAATCAATTCTTTCTTTCTTTGTTTTCAAAGTCTTCTCCCACACTTGTCCTCTTACAGTTTTTGTTTTGTTTTGTTTTGTTTTCTCCTTATATTTCACTGTTTGCTCTTGATTTCTGAAGATTGACCCCTTCCTGCGTATTCTTTGGTGCGTTTACGGTGTTTGAAGGAAGTCCCAAGTGGGACTTGTGACTTGTTTGTCTTGTCTTGTATTGTATTGTGTTCCGATTGAGGTTTATCAAGGATTCGTCTGTATCTGTATGTTCTTTATTCGGTTTAAGGTGCTTGAAGAAAGGGCCAATTGAGGTTTATCAGGATTCATCCGTTTTTTTTTTTTTCATTTCTGTGTTTAAGGTGTTTTGAGGAAAGTCCGAAGTGGGACTTGCGACTTGTATTGACTTGGATTCCCAATTGAGGTTTATCAAGAGCAAAAGGGTGCTTTTGGGTTTATCAAGATTCTAAAGTTTCTGTGTATTCTACGGTTGGAGAGAGAGTAGAGTTGTTTGGAGAAAGTGATTGATGTAAAATGGGGCATGCTTCGAAGAAGAAGAAGAAAGGGGGAGGAGGGAGTGGGAGGAGAAGTAAGGGAAGAGCTCAACTCAAAGATCACTCTTCTGATACTGCTGATGATAATGAGCTTCTCTCTGAGGAGATCACTGCATTGTAAGTCCAATTTACCATTGCTCTTGAATTGAAACTGATGATTTAGGTTAGTAATTGATGAAAGGGATAGTACTTGTCAATGCTTGAACTTTGAAGAGAATGCTATTTTGTGTTTTATCATTGATTGTTTTATCTAAATATATCAAACGTGGATGAAATTATGCAGAATATTGCATCTGGAATCATGAGAAAGATCATTGTTTCCCAATTGTTGATAACAAAGAAATGGGAAGAATCTATGAACTCCTTGGTGATTGATAATCTTAGCATGAGTTGAAAGGCTATCCATCCCGTGCAACTGTTATCACTTTCGAGATCAAATAAATACCGGAAAAATTTAGGTTGTGTTTGTTTATATATTTTGAGTTTTTGTTTTCAAAAATTTGGAAAAAAGATGTGGTTGATTTTAAAATTTTTTGAAATTTTGAAAATGATATGGGGATGATATGAATTTAAATGTATTGGTAAATGTGTATTTTTAGAATACAATATTTTGAAAATGTTAACTGATAGACCTCCACTACGATTCACCTACTATAGACATCACAAGCATGTTAACAAGTGAAGGGTAGAATTGTGAATTGGATTGGTTGGAAGGAAAATATTGTTATCTCTTTTATTTTCTGTTATGTTTTGGTGCTGGGAAAATTAGTTACAGTCTAAGGAAAAAGTGAAGTTAGTTAGGGAATATAAGGGAAGGAGTGAGAGGGGAAAGGGGAGTGATCATTTTCTTGAGTAATTTGTGAGAAATACTTCTCTTGGAAGAGCTGGCAAGACTCTCGAACTTCCTGCCAAACACTCCAATAAACTATAATTTTCATCTTCGATTTGTTTGCCTACTATCGCTAATACATTTCAATTCCTAAAGCTCTGTTAAAGCTTCCGTAAGAGTGTGTGTAAGTGTAAACAGATCCTATCAATTTGGTATCAGAGCCGAGATCCTAAAATGGCTAAGGAAGAGGAAGCAAGGATAGAGATATTGGAAGAGAAACTTACCCAGTTCCAGGAAGACATTGGAGTGGTTAAAGAAGGTATGTCGAGGTTCCATTCCTGGAGCAGACGGTGGCAGCCATGCTGGAGTGTTTGGAGACATTGGCGAAGGTTAACAAGGGCGATACAGCAGCTTCGTCGTCGGGAGCCAAGCAAAAATCATCGATAGGGGCTGCTGAAAGAGGGACGCCGATGCCACCAACCTCTATCAGCAGCTTCGACGCCGGCGAAACCCACAAGGGAGATAACCGATTGCAGCGATGACTAGAGATGCCACGATTTGACGGAAACGATCCCAATGGGTGGTTTTTGAGGCGGAGCGCTACTTCTCTCTTAACCGCATGACTGACGTAGAACGAATCGAGGCAGCAGCTGTGTGTCTTGACGGTGAGGCTTTGGCCTGGTTCCAGTGGGATGATCGACGCAGGCCGATGTCTCACTAGGAAGAAGTGAAGATGTTGCTACTGACGCGGTTTCGGTCGACGCAGGAAGGAACGAACTTCGAGAGGCTTTTGGCATTGAAGCAGTGTGGCACAGTCAGAGTCTATCGCTGTAAATTTGAGACGATTGTTGCGTCCCTCCCCGATGTGCCGGATAATATATCGGAGGGAGCTTTTGTCAATGGGCTGAAGCTTGATATCATAATGCAACCTAATGGGCCGGCCCGAGTGTTAGACGTGGCCTAGCGAATAGAAGACCATAATCAGGCCTTGAAACAAAATAAATTACAAACCATTTTTAATTCTGGGAAAATAATGAGTTCTATCCAAGGCCTGAAAGGCCCAAGCCCTTTAACTCCTGCAATTCCCTCAATCGTGAACAGCCAAACCAAACAGACTCTGGAACGCCCTTGCAAAAGATTTATTGATGCAGAATTGCCGAGGAAAAGGGACAGAGGCCTCTATTACCCTCGTAACAAAAAATTTTCACCTGGACACAGATGCAAATTAAGGAGTTCCAAGTTCTGGTGGTTCAAGAAGAAGAGGAATTTCCGTCAGAAAAGGAGGACAGTCATGGGGTGGATAGCGGGAAAATTTTAGCTGACCAGAGAGTGGTGGAGTTAGATGCTATTGTGCTTGATCTTGCAAGGGACTACTTTGCTTTTACTCAAGATAAAAATCTGAAGGTACATACTGCTGATGGAATTCAGTTTGTTCGAGGGATTACAAACTTTGTAGCAGCAGATGTTATTGAAGAAGGTTTTATACATTTCGAGTCTATGAAGAATGAATTTGGTATCAATCCCGGAATTGAGCATTACATAAGGTCTATTGGTGTTCTTGGAAAATCAGGGCATATTTATGAAGCTAAAGAATATATTGGGGAGAAATTGCCTTTTGAGCTTATAGCTGAGGTTTGGGAGACTTTGAGAAGTTATTCTCGGGTTCATGGAGATATTGATTTAGAAGATCATGTCGAGGAGCTAATGGTTGATCTCGAACTGGCCAAGGCGGTTGCTAATAAGGTCCCTACACCACCACCATTGATCCACTATAGACATAACTCTACCACTGTTCCCATGGTGGAGAAGTTGCTAGAGGAACGGGAGGCTGTACTGGATGAATTAAAACAGAACTTGAAGGAGGAACAAGACGACCTGAAGGGAGTGGCAGATGACCTGGAGTTGATGGTTGAACCAAAAAGTGTATTGGGTGTGCGCCACAAGGAGGAAGAATCAGGAACTAAACCTGGGTCAATCAAATGGAGAAGCTTATCAGATTTTGATGCTGCATGGGAACGATCTGATTTAATTGGAGATCAGTTTTCCAGTTTCCACCTTGAGGACAAGGTGTCTACTTGGGCAGGGGGTAATGATAGACCTCCACTACGATTCACCTACTCTAGACATCACAAGCATGTTAACAATTGAAGGGTAGAATTGTGAATTGGATTGGTTAGAAGGAGAATATTGTTATCTCTTTTAATTTCTGTTATGTTTTGGTGCTGGGAAAATTAGTTATAGCTAAGGAAAAAATGAAGTTAGTTAGGGAATATAAGGGAAGGAGTGAGAGGGGAAAGGGAGCGATCATTTTCTTGAGTAATTTGTGAGAAATACTTTTCTTGGGAGAGCTGGCAGGACTCTCGAACTTTCTGCCAAACACTCCAATCAACTATAATTTTCATCTTCAATCTGTTTGCTTACTATCACTAATAGATTTCAATTCCTAAAGCTCTGTTAAAGCTTCCGTGAGAGTGTGTGTGAGTGTAAACAGATCCTATCATTAACAAACAAAGCCACTTTATTTTACTCCAAAAATAGTAGGGCAGTTAATGAGAAGATCATCAGGACTTTCTCCTTACTTTAAGACATAAAATACCAACGTGTAGACAAAAAAGCTCTTTCTATCTTATTTCTCATGTATATGGTACTGGGGATGGAAGGAACAGACTTGGAACAACAGCATTGTCATGATTTTTTTTTTTTTTTTACTTACAATTTTTTATTTAATTGGCTTATTTAATTTGTTTATAATTTAGGCATTTAGATTTTCCAATAGTCTATGATATATGCATTGCTCTATCTTATCTTCTTTGCTTCATAGTCCTGAAAGGCGGAAAAAAAAAAACTTGGCCTCATCTCTATACCTGTTTGTATTATTGCTCAAAGATCCTGCCCACAAGTATTTTTATTTATGATGCATACCTATTTTTGTGGTTTTAGGTGCGCAATATTTCAAGAAGACTGCAAGGTTTCAGGATCACCTCCTCAAATCATTATCAAGCTTAGGTTCTGCACTCCCATGTCACCTTAAGCACATTGATGAGCTATTGTTTCTCATTAATTCATTTATGCTTGATTTTCAAATTTGACAGGCCTTACTCAAAGGATATGGGCTTTGAAGATCTAGATGTTTCTGCATTTCTTACAGTAAGGTTGGTCTGGTGGTGTTAAGTGTTTTTCCTTTAATTTTTGAAGCAAGGTTATGATTCTTTTCTGTTTATTTTTCTACCAGGTGCTTACCAGGATACCCTTGCAAGTGCCCAAAGCTGCATATTACTCCTGAGAAAGGTTTGACAAAAAGCAAAGCAGATGATCTTCTTCATCTCCTTCAAGATCAGGTATTGGATGACTTCTGGCTTTATATTTGTGGCTGAATTCTGTGGTGTTAACTGTTTTATGTATTAGTGCTTATTATATCTGTGACTAATGCAACTTTCTTTCACTTTAATTTTCTTTGTTCTAGGCAAACTCAAATGCCAGAGAAGGACGAGTGATGATTTTCAATCTGGTGGAGGCTGCTCAAGAATTCCTGTCTGAAATAGTTCCAGTGGGCCAGTATAATGAATCTGTAAGCTGTGCTGTTATATGGTTATCTTCGTTTCAGATATGCATTAATTGTTGTTTTAAAAGTCTAAATTATCCATTGCATGCATCTTTTTTGAGTATTTCTTCTTGCTTGGCAATTGATTGATGTGTTGTTTGAAGTTGATTGATAATTCTCGTGTCATTGTTACTTGCTATACACTCTTTCATTTATGTTAACTTGCATTCTCTTCTCACCCACCTCTGTGGCAGCCTCTCTTTATATTTCATTTTATTCATCATGGAATAAGTCATTACTCATTTTTAACTAGTGGTTCGTTCTTACATGTACTTGTGTTTTTTTAATCCAAAGGGAGAGGTGGGATTATTCATTTGAAAGGAAACAGTGGCGGATCTAGCCTCCAAAGTTTGGGGGGCCAAGTGATAAAAATGAGTATTTGGACGGGCCATTATATAGAAAAAGTAAAACCTTAAGGTAAAATTGAAGTAAACTACACTAGAATTTAAAAAAATATATCCAATTTGCGGGGGCCATGGACATCCCTGTCCACATAGATGATCCACCCCTGAAAGGAAATAATGATAAGAGTTAAAATGTTTGCACACAATCACTCTCAACAGCAAACACAAGAAACAGAAAATAGATGGAAAATATAGAGCTGAGACAGTAGTTAGATAGAATCTGTAGAATAAAATATTCATAAATTTGGATAGGTGGCAACTATTCAAGAGGTCTGCCAGCTCTCCTTAGAGACAATCTCTCACCATAATATGTAAAAGTGCTGAATGCCTTTTTCCTACCTTTTCCTCCCCTCTATTCTCTAACTGACTTCACTTTTTCCCTAGACAAACAACTAATTCCCACAGCACCAAAACAACACAGCAATAACAGAAAAATAAAAAGGAGCAAAGAGAATCTCCCTCAAATCATCCAAATTCACAGCTCTGTCCCTCACTTAGTTTGGTGACATCTAGCATAGGTGAAATTAATTGGAGGTCTATCATTTAACCTTAATTGTATCGTGATGATGTAAATGACAAGCTTTGAAACAAAGCAAAACAAAAAAAACAATTTGGGTAAATAGAAATTAGGTAGATTGAACCTTGAAAGCAGATCAAGTTAGGATAAGTCTTTTGCTAAACAATAGTTTGATGGCTTTATGTGGAGAGGGCTTTTTGCAACTTGCAAGAAAGATCTTCTTAAGATTAGATTAACACATTGAAGCCAACTTAGGTTCTTGTCTTGGTTTTTTTATTTTTCACATGGGATCAGATTACATGTATAGCATTTTAAATTTTTTCTTTGGTTACTTTAACAATCAGAGTCTTTTTCCTGTTCATTTTTTTATCCTTCTGCTGGATGATTGTGATTTATACTTTTGTTTTGGAAGGTCTTAAGTTCAACAACAGATACCAGCAGCCAATTTTTTAAGGACATTGCAGCATCAACTAATAAGAGTGGCTCTTCTAGGGCACCTTTTGTTTATGGCTTCATAGATCTCTTCAGTGGCTCTGAAGAGTCATGGCATTGGGGCCTTGGAATGGATGAAAACAGGGGGATAGTTTCTTCTGTACAATCCCACACATCTGATAGTTCAAAACTTGGACGTGAGGTTCTTGGGAAAAAAATTGATAACAATGTAAAGCCATTGACAGTGCAAGATAAACAAGGTCCATTATCACCCCCCCTTACTAAATTAGAGGCTGTTAAGGAGGGGAATGAAGTGTACAGTAAGAGCACATCTATTACTGATTCAAGTACATCCGGAGGGGAGGAATTTGTACATGATGGTATGAAAAGCGAGAAGGAGGTGAGTATTTTGCGTGTCTTGGTTCTATTTGTTTGTTTGGATGCATAAATTGGAGCTAAGGTTGTCATGTTGCATGTTATTCTTTTAACTTCTCATACTAACCAATTATTATTTGTCATGTTTCATGTTTCTGTAGATCCATTTTTCTGATGATGCAAATAACATTCTTGATGTGATATAAATATGAGCATTGTTTTTCGTACACTTACTGAAAATGATGTATCATGATTATATCTTAGATGATTATTCTTGTGAATAGTTTAACTATATGTTTTCACTTTTGAATATATGACTCATAAATAATCTGAGGTTAGATCTTTTTGGTTGTTAAAGATAGGGGAAAGGGAAAGATGAAAATACTGGATATTAAGTAAAGAGCACATACGAGTTCAAAGTTCACTATATATGTTGAAAACTTGGGCCCGTTTAGTTATGAATTTTGTGTTTTTGATTTTATAATTTTTGTTTCAAAATTAAAAATGAAGATATGTTTATGCGTTTTTCAAGGATAGTAACTGATAGAGAATATGTTTGGTTATGTATATTTTGTGTTTTTATTTTAAAATGAATGATAGTTGAAAAAAAATTAAAAAATATTTTTTATTTTCAAATATTATAAAATTATTAAAATATATTATTTAATGAATAAAATTATTTATACTAAACTTATAAAAATTATTTGAAATAAAAAATAAAGAAAAGACAAATAATGTAAAATTAAAAAAGTTGAGAGGGGGAAGAAAACAAAAAAAGGTTGTTTTTATTTTCATGGAGAATGGTACATTATAAGTATTGTACCTTGGTTTTGCATTTTTTGTACTTTTAAGTGAAAACATGGTAAGCAAACGGTTACTTCACATTCTCCAATACACTCATATCAAAACAGAAACAAGTAAAACACCCAAAACACATAAACAAACAGGCCCATATATATTGTATTTTGGACCAAACTTATATGCATGGGATATAAGTTTAGATCGCTTGTAGATGCTTAATGGGTTTGTGAAAAAGGGGATTGAATTGATGATAAAGAAAGATAGTTCTTAGTTGTAGATAAAAAGATGGATCAAATTCGATTGAGTCGAACTCATGATTTTTATATTTATATTTATTATTTTTTGAACAAGAAATGAAAATTGCATTAAGCGTAATTGTAAAGATTTAAAAAATAAAGAAAAAATAGTGTTTTTTTTTTAACAATAACAAAAACAACAAAAATACATCTCAAAATCAGGAAAAAAAAAAACTAAATTAGCGCATTCTAAAAGAGCTTTGAAAGAACCAGGAAAAGACCTCAAAACAACCTCTAGTGCCCTAAAACAAGGAAGAAATAACTCAGCTGACATTATAAGATAATTGCTTCCAATTACGATAGATAAAGAAAGGTGGGATTCCCTGGAAATCAGAAAACACTGAAGCCCAAAGAGACCTAGAATTGAACTTTTTCCCATAAGAAGGAAATGTTCTCTTCTTAATGATCATAAAAACCCTGCCAGTTTCTTTTTAACCAAACCACCCAAAAACAACCATCCTTGCATAGTTCCACAAAACCAAAGCTTTCTTCCCTTTCCCAAAAACCCTCAACTCATGATGATTATTGCTACAATGAGATTGTGGATAATTACTAGATCTGGTAATGATATATAATAACTTTGTCTTATTTTTATTTTTTAATTTTATCTTTTTGTAATGGTTGCCTCCATCATTTTCTTGAATGAGAAAAATCAATAACAAATAGGTGTATATTTTTGAAGTTAAAATTGACCTTTGGTTTAAATTTTAAATCAATCTACAACGGATCATGATGGCCATGGATGAGACTTATGATACCATAATGCCAAGGGTGGTTTATAAAGTGATGAAGCCAAGTTTAATGACATTTCTGATTTGATACACATAATTGTCTTGGAAGTGCTTATATTTGTCATGACCTTTATTCTTACTCCATGCATATGAATACCTTTGGGAGAATTTTTTTATCAGGAGCATAGAACAGACGACGATGATGGTGATCTTGTAAGTGAGCCTTCAGACACATTGTCTTCTGCATCTTTAGGCCAAGGTCAAGCGTCTCAAAATGTTGAAAAAGATCTTCTAATGGTCATTTTCATATGCTCTCTTACCATTTTATTACATGTATAATTTAATCCAAGTCATGGACTAGTTTTAACTTTATTTTGCATCAGGTTCATCTTCTTCGCCTTGCTTGTGCTTCTAAAGGACTATTGACTGATTCTTTGCCACAAATAGCCAATGAGCTGTGCAATCTAGGTGTATGTAACTTAATCTATTTGGGAAAAAAAATCATTTGCTTAATTAAAAAATTCTTGGTCTTATTTTGATTAAATAGCTATACTTTTTGATGATTTGGTTCAGATCTTTTCAGAATGGGTGCGGGATTTGGCTTCTAAACCTGCTTCACTCTTTAATAAAACCTTCGATCATGTTTTCCATCAACAAATGGTTTGTCACTCTTTTTCCTTGTTTATAGCCTTTCTTCCTTTCCACTTGACTGATCAAATATTGTTTCACTTTGTTTCTTTTATTAATATTTACTAGGTTTCATCCAGAGTATCTCAATTTTGGAAACCTACTCTGGATTTTGGAGGGCCTGGTCCCTCTGTAAGCTCTCGCTATCTCAATGACTTTGAGGAGCTGCAACCTCTTGGTATCAATCTCTACCCAATTTATAATTTAATTTTGAAAGTTAAGAAGTAAATAAATTAACTTGATATTAGATTATTGTAGTTTAATTATATGTTAATGTGGATTTGTTCAGGTATGATAATTGATTGCTGTTATTTAAGTTTTCTGGAAATAATAAATTTTTTCAAAGTTCTGATGTCACATTGAAAGTAAAGATAGTACTATAGTAGGATAACATCTCATGGATATTTTCGATAATTGATTAGTGAATGCGCTGAATTAAAGTATTTGCTTGTTTACGAAATTCAATGATTACTTCTTGACACTACTTCTCTGTCTGTTTCATTGATTGAAGTTCCAATGGTTTATGCAGAAACCATTACTTGGATTATGTGATTTATGCATAGGGAAGGATCATGGAAACCTTTTTTTTTTTTAACACATGTTTTTATACCATTTCTGCATTTTCATTTTTTTACAAAATTTGTATCTGAATCCCTTTTGGCCTGTTATGTGTAAAGGTAGTGAGGAAAATAGGATATTTATGTTCTCATTGCCCTTATCATTGAGTTTCTGGCACAATTAGTCAACCGAATTTTTTTGTCATTCTGGCCTCCTGCAAATCCTTCTTCACAGAGTTCTATGGACGCTGGTGGCAGAACCAAAAAGCTGAAGTTTTATGGAAGTATGCTGTTATAACAATTTTTTTGGGTGAGATGGATTGAGAGGAATAGAAGTTTCTTTGAAGATACTACAAAAGAAGACGTCCACTATTTATCGGATAGAGTTCGGCTTTTAGCTTCTCTTTGGGTTTATGTGTCAAAAGAGTTTCGTACCTCTTTATTTTTTATTAATTGAAATCGGGAGGGAATTCTGGTCTACTTGTTGATTTAGGGTGTTCCTGGTTGACTGTTCTTAGAGGACTGATTGAATTATCTTTTTTGTCTAGTTGTGTTCTCTCAGGCTATTCCTACTTTAGTGGACTGCTTGTCCTCTCTTGTATAAAAATCTAGCATTGATTTAATATGCTATTATAAAATCTCATCCATTTAAAAAGAATTTTTTTATAAAAAAAATGAAATATGTCATTGTTTGCTTGTTGTCTTATGTTCATGTGCAGTTAAAATTTTCCCTTACAATTGTAACAGGCCATGGTGGTTTTGGCCACGTCGTATTATGCAAAAATAAGCTAGATGGAAGGCAGTATGCGGTGAAAAAAATTCGCCTCAAGGATAAAAGCTTGCCTGTGAATGATCGAATATTGAGGTAAATTTATTTAATCTTGAAAGAATTTATCACCGCAATGCGCTAAGTCTTGTAACATAACAAAAAATTTGTTTTTGACACTTGTTCATTTGATCCATAACATTTAAATAGTAGTAATAGTTAACCATTTGTTAATACAATGTAAGAGGTTAAAATTATGTTGTTATACAGTGTAAATAAATTATTCTATTATTTGCTTTGGACATTCCTATTATTCTATATGTTAACAGTACTTGTAATCTTTTAGATTACACAGATACTTGTTTGTCTTTGTAAAGTTTAAACAAGATGGGTTCTGTTTCATCGTAGTGGAAATCTGGTCCACTGTTGCTTCTCTTTAATGCAATTTTATTTCTTAAAAAAGAAGGTACAAGAATAAAGCTGAAGCAGTGGTCCACCAGATTACATATCATGGAGACTTTATTTTGCAATTATTTTTTGCTCCTTTTCAAAATCAGATTGCTGTTTGGGTTATCTCCTTTTTTGTTTTATGATATCCTTGTTTGTTTTTAGGGCCACGGTAGCATTGATCATTAATTTGATTTTCCTGTTCACTGACCAGTTACACCATAATTTTCGGATGAATCGATTTTAACTGATTTACGTTTTGACTTTTTCTTTCTCTCCTCCCTCCTACTATCCTGCAAACTTTTAATTTGGATATCATTTTAAATTATGTTTGTATGTCAACTATGGTGAGGTACATAGGGAAGTAGCCACACTATCCCGTTTGCAGCATCAACATGTTGTCCGTTATTATCAGGTGAGAGCTTTCTTTCCTGTTGTAGCTAGTGTATATTTCAGTGATTATTGAGTCTCCTCCAATTCACAATTTTTGATTCATGCACTTTAAAAAAATTCATATTAAATCTGATATGCTATTAATGATAATGATACATAATATTCCATTTTGAAGTTGTATTGATGTAGACATCCACTTGCTGTGTCATAATTTGTGTAGATGGGGAAGGAGGGTGGGGTGTATATGTAAAAGAAAGGTTGATTGATATTTATACCTCTTATCTTGATTGTAATGTTTGTAAAAACTCCCAGGCATGGTTCGAAACAGGAGTTGCTGGTTCTGATGGGGACAGCATTTGGGGTTCAGCAACTGCAGCAAGCTCCACATTCAGCTACAGAGCTGGATGCTCATCTGATATCCCTGGCCAGGAGAATAAGCTTGAATCAACGTATTTATATATTCAAATGGAGTATTGCCCGAGGTAAAACATCATTTTCCCTTTCATTTTCTCCCGGTGCAACATGGGTGTTCTTGCTCAACTTTGTTGTAAATTGTTTCTCCTCCGTTTGAATTATAAATTAGTGAATTTGTGTATATTAGAGTTTAAATACTATTAGGTCATTGCCTATAAGTGAAAATACTTGTTTGAGAGCTCCTTCATCTTACTCGACCTGTAGGGTGCTTATGATTTTTTTGTTTCCTTCTTGTGATATATTGTCTTGATCATGTTCTCTCTCTCTCTCTCTCTCTCTCTCTCTCTCTCTCTCTCTCCCTCTCTTGGTTTGAAGGACTCTCCGCCAGGTTTTTGAATCATACAACCATTTTGACAAAGATCTGGCATGGCATTTGTTTCGCCAAATCGTAGAGGGCTTGGCGCACATACATGGGCAGGGAATCATTCATCGGGATTTAACTCCAAACAATATCTTTTTTGATGCTCGCAATGATATTAAAATTGGGGATTTCGGACTTGGTAAGGCTCTGATAATCAAATACGATATTTTAATTTTTGTTTGTTTATTTATTTATTTATTTTTCTGCACAATGCCAATTTCCTATTGATAACCTTTGACAGAGATCGATACCTGCATTTTTGGTTCCATATATATACCAATCAATTGATAATCAAAGCCCTTGCACTTTTGGCTGACAAGTTGTCGCATTTATGTTTTATTGCATGCCAGAAATGCTTTTAATTGATATCTACAAGTTCTTGTGTTTTAAATACATTAAATTGTTTGATTATCACCTTAAGTGTAACGATGTGTTGTTAATGCTAGTTAAAAAAAATTTAGGATGATGCTCCATTTTCAACTTGACACTTAATGGAATCTTTTCATTTGCTCTATGCTGGTAATGTTATTCTTAATCGTATTGCCATCATTTGACTTTGTGGTATGCTAATAAATCTTTGGGAAAAGAACGTTGAAAAAAATTGTGATTGGAGTTTTTAACCCAAAAATAAGATTTATACTAATATAACAATTTCTTAGTAAACTTTCTCTAGCAAAACCTTAATTGGTGCACAAACATATTTTTGTATATTCTTAATCATGAATACCCCATCCTCTAGAACAATAAAATAAACAAACAAAAAAATGAGATGCTTATGATAACAAAAGTTTGTTGCAAGTAGCGCATAAAGCTGTTATGAAATTTTGTGGTTATCAGTTTCTCAATTTCCACTGCCTTAATTATATGTTGGTTAATAGAAAGTGTAGATATCTCTGTATTTGTGCTCTTACTCTCAACATGAATAATCTCATTGAAATCTGTATGTTTGGATGAATTTTTGATATCTTTTAGAATAGAGAGAGAGCTTTTTCATAGAGATCAACCTTTGTTGTTTATTGCAAAGAGAGTCTCATGATTGTAGGGAGGGGAGACAAAATGGGCGGAGGAGATGAGAGATGTTCATATATATATATATATATAAATTTTTTTCATTCTCTTTTCTTTGTTTTGCTTCACAGTTATGAAGAAGATTGTTTTACACCTTCAAATTAAAAAAGCAGCGATGGTCTCACCTAATCACTAAAACGTAGATCAATTAGCTTTAATAGAAGTAGTAAGGATGATGAATTTTGTCAAATTGCTGTAAGTTAACAAACCATAAATAATGTCATTCTTACCTTTTTTACCGTGGAAGATTAAGGTGGAAATTTTGTATGGATTTTCCTCTAGTTTTCCCTTAGTGAATGAGATGTATTGGATTGACTTGGTATGGTAATGAAATTCCCTGTTGCCAGTTGTCACTGAGTTGCAGTGTCAAATCTGAAAATATATCATGTGCCAATTCGAAGGTTAATATTTTGTTAAGTTACCACTTATATTAAAGCTAGCAGATGTGGGCTTGACTCTAATACTTATACCTTTGGTCTACTAATCTTCTTTTAAGGTTTTTTCTTTTTCTTCTGATAATAAAATAATTTCTGTTTCCTATAAAAAATTATTTATTTGATTTATGAGTTCTATAGGCAGATTAATAGTAGGAGAAAATGAAAATGACATATTTAATTCATATATGTGTGTGTGTGTGTTTGTTTATATTTATACATATTTTAATTTGCTTCAGCCAAGTTCTTGAAGTTGGAGCAGCTGGACCAGGATGCTGGTTTCCCGACAGATGCAGCTGGACTGTCTATTGATGGTACTGGTCAAGTTGGTACCTACTTTTACACTGCTCCTGAAATTGAGCAAGGATGGCCAAAGATTGATGAGAAGGTAAATTTTGGTTATGGTTTCTTTTGCATCTACTACTTTCCTGCTGCATGCCTTTCAATTGTGTTGCGGTCACTTTGCCGTTGTACAAACTATTACATATATGAACTGTTGTGATGTCTTCTTTTCTTTCAGGCTGACATGTACAGCTTAGGAGTTGTATTTTTTGAGCTTTGGCACCCTTTTGGGACAGCAATGGAAAGACATGTTGTTCTATCTGATTTGAAACAAAAAGGAGAGCTTCCTTCTGCATGGGTAGCTGAATTTCCAGAACAGGCATCCTTGTTGCGGAGCTTAATGTCTCCAAGTCCATCTGATCGTCCATCTGCCACGGAACTTTTACAGAATGCATTTCCTCCTCAGATGGAATCTGAGTTATTAGACAGTAAGTTATTAGGACCTGATACAGACTTACTTTCATGCTTGTACATTTTGTTCCATGGTTCTGTGAGTGGTATATTGGCTTAGTAAGGGTCAAGTTTGGCATGTCTTCTTTAAGTAGAGATAATGAAAATTGAGTTTTTATTAAAATATTATTGGTTATTTTATTGAGTAAATGTATACATGCTTTTTGATAATAAATTACCCAAAAAAAAGGTTATAAAAGAAGGATGTATTAAAGGTTCTACAATAAAATAGAGGTATTTTTAACATTATCTAACAATTAAAGAGCTCTTGAGAAGCCCAATAGCTTCTCTATTAAAAGCTAATCAACTGCTTAATTATCTATAAGCTCTTCCACGAATTTCAACCAAATGAAAAAAATATCGAAAAAGAGAATTTGATATTTGAATAGCTCTTTTGGCAAGTAGATAGCCTGAATAAAAAACAAACCAAATGGAATAAGGGAAGAAGAAGTGGAAAAGAACAAGTGTTTAGTCAATCAATGACATTATTTTATCTATTCATTAAATTACTTTTTTTTTTTTTCCCTAGGAAACAAAGAAAAAAATGTAGTGGAGAAAAGGGAACATACACAAAGTGTGCAAGTTGTACTAAAAAGGCAACATTTCCTAACTCCCAGTTAAGCTTTAAGACACTGTACATCTAATAAACCTTAATCTATAAATGTCTTAGTGCCCTTGTCTCAGATTTCAAAAAGAGAAACACTCCCAATTTATGAATCTAAGCTTCCTAATTGTGAAATAAAGGAAAAGGAAACTTTTGAAAACTGTGAAACAACATGGCAAAGCCTAAAACTTCACTTTGTCCCGAAAACAAAAGCCTCTCTATGACATTTTCAGGAGTTCTCTTGTTTCTTTCTGGAAATAACACCCATAAAATTGCCATCACATTGCACCTGTAACATTGCTTCCATACTAATCTGTAGGCTGTGTTCTTTCTTAAATCCAAATCCTGTTTTCTGTGCTACATCTTTTCCAATGCATTTTACATTAAATATCAACCACATATCTCTTTTCAAATTCAAAATAATTCCAAATCAATCACATATTCTTAAATCCAATTGAAAACAAAATTACAAAATCACAAAAAGAACACAACTATAATTTCTTGAGCAGTGATACAACGTTTAATTCATATAGATAAATATATGTTAAAAATTCCTTTTAGCACTCATTTTCTAGTACTGCTGCAATTTCTTGTTTTACAAGGTTTTATAACTTGAAAAGCAAAAACTTTGAAATTTTAGTAGATTCTCTTTTTTGTTATTTTGCATAATTTTGGGTGGAAGTGGTTATTCAGTGTATTTATGCCTCTGGGAAAGGAAAGAAAACTAAGACTTTATGGAAGTGTGCTTGTTTTGGTCCTCCTTTGGGTTCTTTGGTGAGAAAGTAATAAGTTTTTTTTTTTTTTTTTTTTTTTTTTTTTTTTTTTTTTTTTTTTTTTTGGGGGGGTGGGTGTGTGGGGGGGAGGGGATGTGGAAGGGGGGAGGGGGAAGATCATGACAGCTTTTGGAGTTTATGGGACAAATCTGCCACTATGTGCCCTTTGAGCTTCCGTTTCTAAGGACTTTTATGATACTCTTTTTTTTTTAATTATTTTTAGTTTTTCTTTATCTGAACTACGCAGGAGTGGTGTTGGCTTAATGTTGTGTAGATTTTCTTCTTTTTAGCTAGCAGCGGGTGGATGCCTTTTCTTAACACTTTTATCTTGTGGTCTACTAGCCCACATTTATATGTTTCCTTTGAATTATTTCAATGCAACTGTTTCGTTTCTTGTTAAAAATAGTAATAGTAATAATAAATAAATAAATAAATAATTTGGGTGGAGCAAACTGGCCTTGGAATTAATTATAATATATCCATACATTCAATGTCTTCTTAAACTCATTATTTCTTCACTTACTTTGGACAGTCTCACACATGTATCATGCTTGTATATGAAGAACGTTTTCTGGGCAATGTATTGACCTGCTTGACTAAGTACTCTTTCCCCATATCTTCAGATGTTCTACGGATGATGCACTCATCGGAGGACACAAGTATATATGACAAAGTTTTGAGTTCTATATTTGATGAAGAGACTCTTGGAATGAAATACAATCATCAGCCTGCTGGTTCACTGAGAATTGCAAGAGATAATGCTTCCTCAATTCCCTATGTAGATTTGAACACTGAACTCCGTGATTATGTCGTTGAGATCACAAGGGAAGTGTTTAGACATCACTGTGCAAAGCGCCAGGAGATATTACCCATGTATCTGTTGGATGATAGTCCACAGTTTAGAAGGTTTTCCTCTGAGTCAAACTCATCTTCTTGAGTGCTTGAGCTGGCTAATTACTTTGTTTCGTTTTTGTTCTTATTTTTCTTTTAATTTTATTTATTTATTTTTCATACGAGAAGGAACACTGTGAAGCTTTTGGCCCACGGAGGAGATATGCTTGAACTCTGTCACGAACTGCGTCTACCTTTCATTTGTTGGGCTGTTGCAAACCAGGTATCAGATATATGTTACTTCACTAAAACCGATGTCCAGATTTTATACCTAGATATGTAGGTGGATATGTTTCCTTTTTATTCCTTTTTGGGTAATATCAGACAGTTATTTAAGAGTTTTTATCATGAATGTGATTTTTATACTTTTTCTGACCTTCTTTGTTGCAGAAGTCTTCTTTCAAACGATATGAAATATCATATGTTTATAGAAGAGCAATTGGTCATTCTCCACCAAATCGCTATCTTCAGGCATACTTATTTAAACATTGCATTTAATCAAGTATTTTTACTCTGATTTTAAAATGCAACAGTATAATCTGTCCTTTGGTTTACTTGGTTGTCAAAATTGTTGTTTGTCGAATTCCCCTTTATGACAGTGTTTACGATCAACAGGGTGATTTTGACATTATCGGAGGTGCTTCAGCTTTGACAGAGGCTGAGATTCTCAAGGTGATGTCTTCTTCTCATCTATACTTTCCCTTTCAGTCTGTCCAATTGGAACTCTCCTATCTAAAAAACATGTTGTGTGTGAAATCTTCATCGACTAAGAAGATTGTATGATCGAAAAGTTTGACAAAATTATCATACTTTTGATTGGGTAAATTGGGTAATTTCTTGTCCCTTAAATTTTCTTTGACAGAAGCATATATTCTCAAGTCTCCATTATTTCTTGTCAGTATTTAAGAAAAAAAAAAAAAAAGTGGGTCACTGCAGGTTCTTATTGTGATTTCTTTCAGAATATTTTTATGGCTTTCACATACGGATAAAGAAAGAACTTTATGGAGTTGTGTGTTTTGGCTACTTTGTGGGTGCTTGAGTGAGAAAGAAATAGGACTTTTTGGTATGAGGAAGATCTTATTAGTTTCTAGGACAAAGTTCATCTTCTAATTTCTTGCTTGAATTCTATATCAAAAGCTTTCCAGGATATTTATGCACTTAAATTTGAGAGTTTTGGGTTAATTTTGGCCGTTGGTTCTAGTTTTTTGCTGTCCATAGCTTTTTTTAGGAGCTGTTGATTTATATTTTGTTGTCCTATACTGTATAAAAATTTTAGTGAGCCTTTTCTTTTTATGAAAGTTTATTTGTTTCTCCTAGAAAATAAATAAATAAGTTTCCTTTGTTCATAAAATACTTTTTGATTGTTATTGGTTGAACTTTTGAGTTATAAAAATGACGATACCAAATTATTTCCTGTGAACCCAACTAGGTCCTTCATGATCCACGTGAATTGCTTCCTGCTTAGTGCTTACACTTGATATTTTCTTTAATACTCGAAATAAACTTTCATTAGGTGCCAAACGTCTTTTATATTTGGTTGGTATATTGATAATATAAAACTACTCCTAGTCCATTGTTTCTTTACATAAACTAGAAAGGATCTTTTGACTCAAAATTTTGACATAATTTATTGATACAAATTTATGACTCTTGATCTTACTAAATCTAATGGTTGAGATTGAAAGTCAAAAGTTACATTTAATGCTGCTAACTCATCAATCATATCAGCCATTGAATTTTCTGAATTAACAGCTTGAAAATTGTGTCTACTTTTGTCTCAAAAATATCCCTAGATATGTTTCCTCAGAATTTAGTTTTACCTCCACATTGATATCAGCAACTGTCATTGGTTCAAGAAACAATACCGTCTAAACATTTACAACTAGCATGACGTACTGCCGGTGTATATGCAGTCATTCGAGAACTTTCTGACACAATGTATTATTAAAAAAATAAGTTTTTTGGATGCATTTGCAGGTGACAATGGATATCATAACTCATTTCTTTAGTGTAGACTCATGTGATATTCATCTCAATCATGGGGACCTACTGGAAGCAATTTGGTCTTGGGCTGGAATCAAGGCTGAGCATAGACGTAAAGTAGCTGAGGTATATGTATTTGTTGAAATATCTTTCTAGATTGTGTAGAATATTTTCTAGATTGTGTGTAATTATGTAGAATATTTTCCTATCCTTCTAGATTGTGTAGAATATTTTTTAGATTGTGTGTAATTATGCAGAATATTTTATTTTAGAAAGATTAGAAAGATTTTTTTTTATTTTATTCTCTTTATAAATTAGGAATATTTGTTTTATGTTCTGTGTATTAGAGAAAGCCTATATATACTATTGTAACATAGCAGAAAAAATATGAAAACTTTCCCATTCTCTACGCGTTTCTTTATGGTATCAGAGCAGAGAAAGACATAGGGTTTTTTATTCTGTTTTTTCTGCCTCCAAAGATGTCCGAAGTCACCTTTAAGAGTCAAGCTTCTCAATTCAAGCCTCAGTCCACCCGAAACATACCTGAAAACCACCCTATTCAGATTACGACAATCAGACTCGATGGCGAAAATTTTCTTCGGTGGTTGCAGTTTGTTCGTTTGTATCTCAGAGGGAGAGGGAAGATTGGCTACATCACAGGCGACATAAAGAAGTCCGACACAGAGGATCCAACCTATACCACTTGGGACACTGAAAACTCAATGATTATGACATGGTTGGTCAACTCCATGACTGAGGAGATTGGAGCGAATTATCTTTGCTATTCTACAGCAAAGGAACTATAGGATAATGTCTCGCAGATGTACTCCAACTTGGGGAACCAATCCCAAGTATACGAATTGACCCTTCGACTTGGGGAAATCCGCCAAGGTGAGGACTCTGTGACAAAGTATTTTTATTCTCTTAAAAAGGATTTGACAGGATCTAGACTTGTTCAACGACTATGAGTGGAAATCATCCGAGGACTGCAATCATTACATAAAGATGGTGGATGTTGGTCGAGTCTTCAAGTTTCTTGCAGGTTTGAATGTTGAATTTGATGAGGTCCGAGGCCGAATTATTGGACGAAATCCTCTGCCCCCAATTGGAGGGGTTTTTGCAGAAGTACGACCGGAGGAGAGCCGAAGATAGGTGATGCTTGAAAAAAAGGCGGCAGGTGCAATCAGATCTGTAGAGGGTTCTGCCTTGGACATTCTGGAGGCCTAAATTCGCGGCAAAACATCTCACCATCAGCAAGGTGGAGACGGGAGTAACCTCTGATGTGATTACTGTGGAAAACCTCGTCACACTTGAGATATATGTTACAAACTACATGGTAGAGGACACAAACCTAATGAGCAGAATACACCAACCGCATATGAAGCTGAGTCATCTCCTTTCAGTAAAGAGCAATTAGATCATCTTCTTAAACTTTTTAAATCCTATTCATGTCCGAATGTTTCTATCGCTTCTATGGCACAATAAGGTGATAATTCTGTGACACTTTCTGTTCTAGATAAAACCGGTCCTTGGATCATAGATTCAGGGGCCACTGATCATATGACAAGTTATTCCCAATTGTTTCACACCTATTACCCATGTTTTGGTATAGAAAAAATTAGGATAGCTGATGGTAGTTTTTCACCTATTGCAGGGAAAGGAAACATTAAAATTTCAAAAAATATTACTCTAAAATCTGTCCTACATGTCCCAAAATTGACTGCAATCTTCTTTTCATTAGTAAACTATCAAAAGAGGCTAACTGTTCTATACTTTTCCTTCCTTCTACTTGTGTTTTTTAGGACCAGAACTCGGGGAAAACGATTGGAACTGCTAGAGAGATGAATGGACTTTACCACTTTGATGAAACTGTTTTTGGTAATAAAAAAGCTTATGCTCTGAGTAGTACTAGTTCAAACTCTTATCTATGATGAAATAATGCTATGGCACAGAAGATTAGGACATCCTAGTTTTACATATCTTAAACATTTGTTTTCTAAATTGTTTAAAGGGATTGATTGTTCAAAATTTCATTGTGAGTCTTGTCATTTGGCTAAAGACCATCATGTTTCTTTTCCAATAAAGCCCTATTTTGCCTCAAGACCATTTTACTTGTTTCATAGTGATGTTTGGGGACCATCTACGGTTAGCACACTTTCTAGCAAAAAATGGTTTGTGACTTTTTTTGATGATCACATAAGGATTTGTTGGAAAAAAAAATCAGATGTTGAACAACGATTCAAAGATTTTTTCCTTATGATTGAAAATCAATTTCAAACCACAGTTGGCATTCTAAGAATAGATAATAGGACTGAATATTTTAACCAATATTTAGGGACATTTCTTACAGAAAAATGGATTGTTCATCAATTAACTTGTCGAGATACACCACAACAAAATGGCATTGCTGAAAGAAAGAACAAACACCTACTTGAGGTAGCTAGAGCCATTATGTTTTCTATGAATGTACCTAAATATCTCTGGGGTAATGCCCTTTTAACTGCATGTTACTTAATAAATAGAATGCCATCTCGTGTCTTGAAATTTGAAACACTATTACACGTTTTAAAGAATTGTTTTCCCACATCTCGAATAATGACAAATCTCCCTTTAAAAGTCTTTGGCTGTGTTTGTTATGTGTACATAGCTAATCATTTTAGATCAAAATTGGATCCAAGAACTGAAAAATGTGTGTTTCTTAGCTATGCTTCAAATAAAAAAGGATACAAATGCTTTAATTCGGTAACGAAATTTTTTTTTGAAAGTATGGATGTACATTTTGCTGAAAATCAGCGTTTCTTTAAGGAAAAATCTCTTCAAGGGGAGAATATAGGTAAAGAAGATAATTTTTGGGAAACATTACCTATCTCTTTAGATATCCCTGATAAACAATTTTTGAAACTAATCGTTTAAAGAATTGAATCTAGTGATGATTTGTCAGATATTACTTTATCAAAGATAGGGGGAGAAGTATCTCAAACTAATTATAATCCGGAGAATGAGCTTTAGGTTTATACCAGAAAGCGGTTTCACAAAGGTGCTACTGCTCCACTTGTTCCTCCGGCTGATGATCAATCTAATTTACCGAGTGAAGGTCCTACAACTCAGAGTAATCTTCCTTCTGCTTCTATCCCTCCATCCTCTTTCGATTTACCAAATTTGTCTTCTTCTAATCTTGATCTTCCAATTGCATTAAGAAAAGATACTCGAGAATGCACTAAACATCCCATTGCTAAATATCTGTCATTTGAAAAATTGTCAAATACTCATAGAGCATTTGTGTTTAGGATTTCTAACTTGTCTGTGCCAAGAACTGTTCAGGAAGCATTAGGGGACCCGAATTGGAGATTAGCTTGGATGGAAGAAATGAATGCTCTTAGGAAGAATAACAAATGGAGTATTATCGATCTTCCTCGAGACAAGAAGACAGTTGGATGTAAATGGGTCTTTACAGTAAAGTGCAAGGCCGACGGGAGTGTGGAGAGATATAAAGCAAGGCTTGTAGCAAAAGGATTTACCCAAACTCATGGTATTGATTACCAAGAGACTTTTGCTTCAGTCGCTAAGATCAACTTCATCAGAATTCTTCTCTCTTTAGCAGTTAATTTTGAATGGCCACTCCACCAATTTGATGTCAAAAATGCGTTCTTAAATGGAGATCTTCAAGAGGAAGTTTACATGGACTTGCCTCCCGGATTTGAGGAAAGTTTTGGAAGAGACAAGATATGCAGATTAAGAAAATCTCTATATGGTCTAAAGCAGTCACCTAGAGCCTGGTTTGAACGATTTAGAGATGTTGTAAAAAGACATGGCTTCTCACAAAGTCAAGTCGATCATACTATGTTCTTCAAGCATTCCATTTAAAGCAAGATTGCCATTCTGATAGTGTATGTAGATGACATTATCATGACTGGTGCCAGCCTTTCTGAGATCAATAGCTTAAAGAATAAACTTGAGACTGAATTTGACATCAAGGATTTGGGAAAACTAAAGTATTTCCTCGAGATGGAGTTTGCAAGGTCTAAGGAGGGTATCTTTATCAACCAACGCAAATATATCCTTGATTTACTCAAGGAAACAGGAATGATAGGTTGTAGAATTACAGAAACTCCAATTGACCTAAATGTGAAACTAAAGGCAGCGGAGGCAAAAGAGGTAAAGGATCTGGAACGCTATCAAAGATTGGTTGGAAGACTAATCTATTTGGCGCACACAAGACCTGATATTGCTTTCGCAGTGAGTGTTGTAAGCCGGTTCATTCACTCATTGGGACCTACACATTTCGAAGCTGTTTTCAAAATTCTAAGATACCTCAAAGGGTCTACAGGAAAAGGACTTCTGTTCAAAAAAAGGGCTCATCTTCAAATAGAAGCTTACACCGATGCAGATTGGGCAGGCAACGTGAGTGATAGAAGATCTACCTCAGGTTATTGCACCTTTGTGGGAGGGAACTTAATCACCTGGAGAAGCAAAAGACAAAGTATAGTGGCAAGGAGTAGTGCAGAGGTAGAAGTTCGCTCCGTAGCACATGGCTTTTGTGAGGTGATCTGGATGAAAAGACTTCTAGAAGAATTGAAGGTTCCCATACCTTCAAGTATATTGTGATAACAAGGCTGCAATCTTCATAGCTCACAATCTTGTTTTACATGACAGAACAAAACATGTAGAAGTGTACAAACATTTCATCAAGGAGAAGATTGACAGTGGTGTAATATGCATGTCCTACATTCTTACTGCCAGCCAAGTAGCAGACATACTCACCAAAGGACTTTATAAGGTGCAATATGAGAACCTAGCGAGCAAGCTAGCCATGAGTGATATTTTCATGCCAGCTTGAGGGGGAGTGTTGAAATATCTTTCTAGATTGTGTATAATATTTTCTAGATTCTGTGTAATTATGTATAATATTTTCCTATCCTTCTAGATTGTGTAGAATATTTTCTAGATTGTGTGTAATGCAGGATATTTTATTTTAGGAAGATTAGGAAGAGTTTATTTTATTTTATTCTCTCTATAAATTAGGAAGATTTGTTTCCTATTCTGTGTATTAGAGAAAGCCTATATATACTATTGTAACATAGCAGAAAAAATAATGAAAACTTTCCTATTCTCTACACGTTTCTTTAGTATTAATCTACTTATAAGATGATTTTTTTTTTTTTTGGATAACTTGGCAAGTGAGACAGAGAAGGATTTTTGAAGATGGTTTTCATAATGATATTTTTGTTTTGTGAGACGAGTTCATCTTCTAACTTCTCTTTGGGCTTGAGTCTCAAAATTTTTTAACAATACCTCTTTTTTCTCTGTACACTTGAATTTGGAGGGAGTCATAGGCTAACTTGGGCTATTGGATCTAGCTTTTGTTGCCCATAGATTCTCTTTATGAGTTCAACCCGTATTGTTTCGACATTTTTGTGATCCGTGGGTTGGATCTTTTGTGGGCAACTTGTTCACTTTTGTATTACTCTTTTATTTTAATTAAATTCTTTTGGTTTATTCTTTAAAAAAAAAAGTAATTGTAGGTGTGTCGCTACTAATGCTTCTTTGTTTCTGAATGAAGCTTCTTTCCATGATGGGTTCCTTACGTCCTCAATCATCTGAACGGAAGTTGAAGTGGGTGGTAATTAGACGCCAGCTTTTGCAGGTGCGAGGAAAAAGTATAAAACATTTTTTTATTTTTAGAAATCTTTAATACTTTTTCATGGTATACTAAGCGGACCAAATTGTACTTAGGTGATGCTTGAACGTTGCAAAAAGTTTGAGATGCCAATCTTTCTTTCTCTATGTGTGTTGTGTGTGTACGATGCATGTATAATAGTTATAGCAAGTGGAGGCGTCATTAGTACTTATCCCTTTTCTATTGTTTTTTGAATTATTTGATTTAGTAGGTTGTATCTAAATATGATATCATAATTTAGTAAACTAATGTTAATTTTGGTTTGAATATAGTAACATGCCTGTTGAAATATAAATTTGTTTCTTTTATTTTGGAAAAACAATTCCCACTTTTGAGAATATGTTGATTGGGAAATAATAGAGTTGCTCTCTCTCTCTCTCTCTCTAAAAGTAATTTAATTTGGCTGAAATAGTGGAGCATGAGTTTTTACTGTATACAAAACTTGATTACAAACAACAGCAGCATCTGATTACAATCTCTCATTCGTAAGACAGATTTCAAGCTGTGCATTCAGATGTGATAGATGCACTAGCACAAGAACAATGTCTTATTCAATTTTGAAGGAGATAAATGAGAATTCTGTTAATATGTTTTCAAAAGGGAATTAATTGCTTGTTCCAAATTTTGATTCATTCAGGAACTAAATTTAGCAGAAGCTGTTGTAAATAGGCTGCAGACTGTTGGTCTACGATTCTGTGGAGCTGCAGATCAGGCACTTTCTCGGTTGAGGGGTGCTTTGCCAGCAGGTAGTCTCTATTGTCGATTACTCGCACTACTTGAGGAAATTTATGCTTATCAGTTAATTTGATACCCTGCAGATAAACCTACTCGGAAGGCACTTGATGAGCTGTCTGACCTCATTGGCTACTTGAGAGTGTGGAGGATTGAAAGGAATGTTTATATAAATGCTCTAATGCCACCCACTGAGAGTTATCATAGAGATTTGTTCTTTCAGGTAATTTAACAATAGCTGATAAACTGATGATTTCATGCTTTTTCATTCCTGTTATAAATTCTTAAAGAAAATTGCAGTATTTTAAACCATAATGGCTCTGCTTTCTACTTGGATCCAGCATCTACATTCCTTCAAAGATTTTTATCTTCCTTGGGTTCCACATCTTCCCCTTAACACGTGCACTAGTTGTCTTGTTTTTTATTTTTAAATTTTCCACCCCAAAGGCTCAGGTGACAATTTGAATGGCGCTATTGTCGCTTATTTGGAATGCATTGGTCCAAATAATACATAAATCAAGTTTTTTTCCTTGCATCCCACACTTAGTTACCAAATTATGGAATATGTATGCAAATTATATCTATTTTGTTTTTTTTCAGAAATTTTAACTTGAAATAAAAAAGCTTAATGTTTTGTTCTAAAATTTATGACTGTTTTAAGATTGTTGGTTTGCCAACCCCATTTTTACTATAGTTCATTGTTGATTTTTCCAACAAATTACTAAAAGTTATTTGATAGTGTTGTAAAGTATTGTAAAATTAGTTAGATGTTTTACTCTATACTTACCGTTAATGAGAAAACTAGCAAGTCATAATTGGCTGTATTAAATGCTTAAGGCGGTGGAATGTTTGTAATTATGATAAAAATTCAGATTGAAATTTTTATATATCTTTCAACTTACAAACTGGTTGATTTATATAGAAACCTAGGTTAACTGTTCACTAAAAAAGGTTAGTTGTACACATTAAATAACATCTCTAAATATATACACTACACAGCTGTCATAATTATGAGGTTAGTTGCACTCTCATAATTAAGGAAACAAATTTTCTACACAGCTGTCAAATCTGATTTGATTTATTTTTCAAATCTGTCAACACTCTCCCTCAAGTTGGAGCTAGGATATTCTGCATGCCCAACTTGCCTAGGATTTGATGAAATGTAGAGCCCATTAATCCTTTAGTTAACATATCTGCCACTTGATTTGATGAAATAACATAAGGAGTGCATATCAATCTGGAGTCAAGCTTTTCCTTAATAAAATGTCTATCAATCTCCACATGTTTCGTGCGGTCATGCTAGACAGGATTGTGAGCAATACTTATTGCTGCCTTATTTTCACAATATAACTTCATGGGACCTTTGACATCAATCTTTAGATAAAAAAGAATGTTTTTTATCCATAATAATTCACAAATTCCATAGCTCGAAATTCTGCCTCTGCACTTGATCTTGCTACAACAGATTGTTTTTTACTTCTCCATGTAACCAAGTTTCCTGCTAGAAATGTACAATAACCTGTAGTAGATCTTTTATACACAATTGATCCAACCCAATCCGCATCTGTGTATGCTTCAGGTGAGATCTCCCTTGTTTTTTGAAACATGATTCCCACACCTGATGTTCCTTTTAGGTAGCAAACTATCCGATATACTGCTTCCAAATGAGATTTGTAAGGGTTGTGCATGAATTGACTGACAACGCTTACAGCATAGGCAATGTCGGGTCTTGTGTGTGATAAGTAAATTAACTTCCCCACTAGTCTTTGATAAGCTCCTTGGTCAACCATCAATTCCTCTCTAGAGTCTCCAAGCTTGTGATTTTGCTCAATTGGTGTCTCGGCAGGTTTACAACCTAACAATCCAGTTTCCTCTAAGAGATCCATGATATATTTGTGTTGAGAAATAACAATCTTATCTTTAGCCCGTGCAACCTCAATGCCTAGAAAATACTTTAGCTTTCCCAAGTCCTTGATTTCAAATTCTTGAGCCAAATAAGACTTCAAGTTACCTATTTCTTCCAAATCACTACCGGTAAGGATAATATCATCAATATAAACTATAAGTGCAGTTACCATCCCATTTGCTGAATGTTTTATGAACAAAGTGTGGTCTCCTTGGCTTTGGTGATATCCCCTTCTTAACATTGACTTGGTAAATCTCCCAAACCAAGCTCTAGGAGATTGCTTCAACCCATAAAGAGCTTTCTTCAACCTACAAACTTTATTTTTAGATGTTAACTTTTCAAAACCAGGTGGTGCATCCATGTAGACCTCTTCCTCAAGATCACCATGTAGGAATGCATTTTTTACATCAAATTGCTGTAAGGGCCAATCAAAGTTAGTTGCTAAAGACAACAATATACGAATAGTATTCATTTTGGCCACAGGTGCAAATGTTTCTTGGAAATCAATTCCAAATGTTTGCGTATACCCTTTAGCCACAAGCCTAGCTTTGTATCTCTCTAATTTGCCATCAGCCCCATACTTCAAAGTATATGCCCACTTACAACCCACGGTGTGTTTTCCTTTCGGAAGATTTATCATTTCACAAGTTCCATTTTTTATTAAAGCATGCATCTCTTCATTCATCGCATCCCTCCAATTTTTATTCTCAAGAGCCTCTTGAACACATTTTGGAATCTTAATGGTGGTAAGTTTTGATAAAAAAGCTGTATGTGTGGGAGATAAACGATGAAACGATACAAAATTTGAAGTGGAGAGCTTGGCACATTTTCAAGTGGCCTTTCTAAGAGCAATAGGAATATCAAGATCATCAAATAGACTAGGAACATTATCGGAAATGGGAACAGAATTTTCCATACCTGCCACCGGTTTAGATGTTTGGTCTTGCCGAGGAAGATTGGATTTCTTTTTCCTTGTATACACCTGGATCTTAGGTTTCTCGGTCCCCAAGTGTTCAGTCTGGTCAAGACTCTTAACTTGAGTTTCCTGGTCAAGAGGAACATTAGAAGACTCAGAATGTGAGTCATTAATGAGCTGATCAGATAGAGTCTCAGGTGCAACAATCTGTTTAGGGAAATTCTTAGGTGAAGTGATCTGATATGAAAGATTTTCAGGTACGGTGGACTGGTTAGGCTGATATTCATGTATAGTTAACTGGTTAGAAAGATTTTCGGGTGCTGAAAAAGACTTAAAATCAAAAACGAACAGGGTTTGATCGGTTTGATCAGGCAGTGGTTGTGACATCCCATCTTACACAAGATTCTCCCCCTGAAGATGGGTATTGACATAATAACACTGCTGTTCAAAGAAGGTGGCATCCATTGAGATAAAGAACTTCTTTGACGGTGGATGATAACACTTGTATCCCTTTTGAGTTGAAGAATAGCCAAGAAACAAACATTTAAGAGCTCTAGGGTCAAGTTTACTTCTTGAATGTTTAAGGACATGAACAAAAGCCATACATCCAAATATTTTTGGTGGAAGATTCCTAATACCCCGAAAATAAGGGAACAAATTTGAAAGAGTGTCAATAGCAGATTTAGAATTTAAGACTTGAGTAGGCATGCGGTTCACAAATGGAACAAATTTTGGAACATTCATTTGGAAAAGGAGAGACCTAGCCACTTCTAGCAAATGTCTATTTTTTCGTTCAGCCACCCCATTTTGTTGGGGGGTGTCAACAAAAGATGAATAATGTATGATGCCCTCGTTTTGAAGATATTTAATGAGATTCAAATTAAAGTACTCACGACCATTATCAGATCTTAGAGTATGAATATTTGTATTAAATTGAGTGGAAATCATTTTATGAAATATGGGAAATATAGAACTGACTTTAGATTTGTTCTTTAAAAGATACACCCAAGTGGTTCTTGTAAAATCGTCAATGAATGTCACAAATCAACGAGCACCAGAAATGTTCGACACACGGGCAGGACCCCACACATCTGAATGTATTAAATTGAAAGGAGTACTTTGTTTTGAATTACTAATTGGAAAAGATACACGGTGATGTTTGGCAAGTTCACACACCTCAGAACGAAACTCATGTACATTTATTTTATCAAACAAAGAAGGGAAAAGACTTTTTAAAATGACAAAGGTAGGATGCCCTAATCTCTTATGCCACATCCAGATTTTTTCTTTATTGTCAAGAGTACTTGAAGATACTAACAGTTGGGAAACTGAGTTACCATCCTCCATCAGTGGTTTCAAGTAGTAGAGTCCATTGTTTTCCTCAACATGTCCAATCATCCTCCCCGTTGTGCAGTCCTGAAAAACACGACTTGAATGTGTGAAAAAAACTTTACAATTCAGATCTTTGGTTAGTCTGCGATTGGATAATAAATTGTAAGATAATTTAGGTACATGCAAAACAAGGTTGAGTGAAATGCTAGGAGATATACAAACTGTCCCTTGGCCAGCAATAGCAGAGAATGAGCCATCAGCAATTCTAATTTTTTCTCTATCAGTATAAGGAAAATAGATTGAGAATAACCTGGAATCGTTAGTCATATGATCTGAAGCACCTGAATCTATGATCCATGTGTTAGAAAGATGGCTATTTGAGGCACTAAGGGCTTGGATATTACCTGACTGGACAATGGAACAAGATGGACTATTCAAGTCTTGTGTAACAGCTTGTGGTTCAAGTTGCTTCAAGAGATTCCTTAGTCTCTCCATCTCCTCTTTGCTAAACATACTTGCTGGTGTAAGACTTGAATTTATCCTTTCCTGTAAGCTATTTGTGGTTGCTGCTTGATGGACTTGTCCTCCGTTAGTAGTTGTTTTCCCACCTTTTGACAGATTTTGGGGTTTTCCATGAAGCTTCCAGCATCTATCTCTAGTATGTCGAGACTTGTGACAGTAATCACACCATAAACTATCTCTGTCAAGTGGTTTTCTTCTATCAGATTTATGCTTTCCAAGTATAGAAGCAGCATTAGATGTTACTAAGGCAGAATTGTCTGGTGCAATAGAAGTAGGACTCACTATACTCGAATCCGAAAGCATCACATTCCTTCTACTTTCTTCCCCTTTCACATGTGCATGAACTTCTTTTAAAGATGGAAGAGGTTCTTTGCTTAGAATGCGCCCTCTTACTTGATCCAATTCTGGATTAAGGCCAGCCAAGAATTCAAAAACCCTCTCAGATTCTAGAAATTCCTTCAATTTCACACTATCCGCTGCAGGCTCCATTTTAATAGTCTGATATAGGTCAAGTTCCAACCACAAACTTCTCATTGTATTATAATACTGAGTTACAGTCATTGTACCTTGTTTGGTTTTACTAATTTGAACTTTAAGTTCATAAATCTGAGTAGTAACACCAATTTTTTAGTATCTTTGGCTTGCTGCCTCCCAGATTTCCTTTACTGTAGGAAGAAGGCCCAATCCCTTGCTGATTTCAGGCAGCATTGAGTTTAGCAACCAGGACATCACAGTCGAATTTTCAACATCCCATATAGGTATCTTGGATCTGTTTCTTTTGGTTTTGTAATAGCTCCCGATATATAGCCCACCTTTCCTCTACTTCTAAGAAAACGTTGTGCAGACTGGGACCACTCTAGAAAATTAGTACCATCTAGCTTTACTGTGGTAATTTGAAGAGTGGGATTATCATTTTGAATGGTAGGAATTGATTGAGTTTGGGGCTGGGAATTTTGGCTTGGGATGATGATCGATCTTCAGAAATAGTTGACATGATGATGTTTTATGAAGGGAAGAGTTAAGAGATAAGAAGAAAAACTGCAGTGATTAAGGCTGCTTAAGGGAAGAAAAAAATTGAAAAAAAACCCTAATTTGGCTCTAATAACACGATAAAAATTCAACTTACAAACTGGTTGATTTATACAAAAACCTAGATTAGCTGTTCACTAAAAAAGGTTAGTTGTACACATTAAATAACATTAAATTGGTTGATTTATACAAAAACCTAGGTTAGCTGTTCACTAAAAAAAGGTTAGTTGTACACATTAAATAACATCTCTAAATATATACACTACACAGCTGTCATAATTATGAGGTTAGTTGTAGTCTCATAATTAAGGAAACAAATCTTCTACACAGTTGTCAGATCTGATTTGATTTATTTTTCAAATCTGTCAACATAAAAATAACTATTCAGTTGGCTAGGGCATTTTCATCAACCATAATCTAGCCAATAGCCTAATCTAGATCAGTAAGGAAATCTGAGACATCAAAATTAGTGTGACCTTTTGGGTCATCAACATAGTTGGTCTCAACAGTACTTCTTTTATTCTTTATAGAGGCTTGATACAAATCCATCAAATGCTTAGATGTACGAAAAGTACATGCCCAATGACCCTTCGAGCCACATCTATGACAATTACTTTTAGTACTTCTTTGTGGCTTGGATTTACTATTCTTTCCTTTATCATGTATAGGTTCATCTCTGTTCCACTTTTAACGGACAGGTTTAGACTTATTTGAATAACCACCCCAAGGTCGAATTTTTTTTTTTTTTTACCACTACCATAATTTTTCTTGCCACCACAACTATTAGTATTTACTTCAGGGAATGGTGTTGAGCTAGTGGGGCAACGTTGGTGGTTTTTCAACAGAACTCATTATTCTGCTTAGCAACTCAGAGGTAAGATATCAACTCAATATATTTCTTAAAGTGGCATTCCCGATATTGTTGCATTAAGATCATATTGGAGGGATGAAAGTAGATTATGTTTTTTTCCAACATCTCCTCCTCGATGGCATTTTGCCAACAGTATCTTAGTGAGATACGATTCTAAACATTGTTGAGTAATATTCACTAATAATTTTGAAATCCTGCAATCTCAAATTGTTCCATTGGAATCGAGGCTTTGACAATATTATTTTTTTTTTTTGTTGATCAAATATCTCCTTTAAATTTTTCAAAGAGTCGATGGATCAGTTATAGTAGTATATTCAGATTTCGGGTCTTTACTAGGATGATGGCATAATAATATCATGGCCTTGGACCGCTCTTGCAGGGATGCAGTATTTTCATCTTTTATGGTATCTTCAATGCTCATGGAGTTCAACTGAAGTATAACATCATCAATCCAATCTGAATAATTATTTTCATTATGCAATAATTGCTCAAACATCAACTTTTCAAATTTTGATTGTGAAACTATACAATTAGAAGAAAAATAAAATAAGTAATATAATAAGCATAAGTAATGTAAAGATGAAATTAATTAAACAATTAAATGACTAAAATAAATAAACATAAAGCTTAAATTATCTATTCCCTTTTAAACTTTAATCATATTGATGCTTATGTATCATATTTTAAATGCCCCGTAAATGGGGCTATGAGCAAATAATAGCTCTATTTATTATAAATTCATGGGCGTTATATTGATGTGCTGCATATGTATTTCATAAATATGTATCATATAAAATACAGCCAAAATGGATAATTACTGTTTGAGTAAGAACTTTTGGCCATACATTATACTTTTTCATTTCAACCTACTTTTCCATTTAGTGTCCAGAATAAGCCGATTACTAATAAATGTCTATATTGGATGATTTACTTAATTATTGATATAAATAAAATAAATATTACTTGAATAAAAAACATAAATAAATAAGAAAATATGTATGAATAAGAATTGAATTAAGTGAATATAAAAATAAACTGAATGAATATAATAAACAATAATAAACATAATATAATATAAGTATGAATAATAATGACGTAAATAGCTTAAAAATAGAAATAAAGCTACATAAACAATAGTAAAAAAATTGTAATAATATACACGATATTAATATAATAATATTAGTCAATATTATTTAAAATAACATTATTTTCTGATGTGGAAGATCCATTAATATAACAACTATAGAGTATAAAGGTGGTTGTTAAAAAGTTAATCGAATAATAAATCAAATATAAGAACAGTCAAAGAGGTAAAGGGATAAGGAGACAATATACCTGTGGATGATAGCTCGTGCTTGTAACGTTTTATATAAGATTGAGAAATAGTATACTTTTATTATATTATAAGATGGAATAATATTTTAATTAATTGTTTCTGGATGGTGAGATAAGAAGTGATGTGAAGTGAAGGACAGAGAAATTGAAGGACGATATGATATGAGATAATGAGAAAACAAGGCAGGGACAAGGAAGAGAGAAGAGTATTAAAATGTAAGCCTGTATTAATTTCTTCTTATTGCAAAATGTGAGGCGTGATATCTATTTGTAGAATAGTTCCACCGCCTCAATCCTTCTAAATAGATAATTACAAATGTTTCAGCGCCTTAAGCATTTAACAAAACCAATTACAACTTACTAGTTTTCTCATAAATGGTAAGAATGAGGTAAAATATCTAACTAATTTTACGATACTTTATCTATTCCGAAGGATCAAGGAGACGAGACTATTTTATAAATACCACCATGCCTCACATTTTATAATAAGAAGAAAAGAAAGTAATAAAACATCTTCCTTATATTACCTTGTCTTCAGTTTGTCTCCAACTTCTATCTTCTATCTTCATCTCATCAATTCCTTCACTTGATCTCATCTAATATTATATCTCATCTCTCCATATCTTTTCCCAATATCTTATCCTACTACACACCACTTTTCTCTTTCCTTTCAACACACAATTAATAATCAACTCATCATTTCACTTGATATTAATAATAAACAATATATTATAAACACTATACTATTTCTCTTAACTTTTATAATATGTTATTAACATGAACTATTATCTACAAGTATATTGCTTTCTCGTCCTTTTACTTCTATGATTGATTCTTATATTTGATTTATTATTCGATTAACTTTTTAATTTATACTAATTAATATATAACAACTACCTTATGAGTATGCTTTGTGGTTACCATGTTAATGGATCCACCGAATCAGAAAGTAAGGTTAGTTTTAATAATATTAATTAATATGAAGTGGATTAATATTATGTATATTATTTTACTTATTTATTATTGTTTAGATATCTTTAATTTTTTTAAGCTATTTACTTCGTTATTATTATTCATACTTGTATCAGATTACGTTTATTCTTATTTATTATATTCATTGAGTTTATTTTTATATTTACTTAATTTTTATTCGTACATATTTACTCATTTATTTATGTTTTTATTCGAGTAATATTTATTCTATTTATATAAATAATTAAGTGAATTATCCTATATGGCATTTATTTGTAATCGACTTATGTCGGGCATTAAATGGAAAAGTGGGTTGAAATAAAAAATCATAATATCAGGCGAGAAGTTCTAATAAAAGTTAGGCCAGAAGTTCTGACTCAAACAGTAATTACTCACTTTGGATGCATTTTTATGTGATCCATATTTATGAAATATACATACAACAAATCAATACAATACCAATAAATAGAGTCGATACTTGCCCATAGCCCCGTTTATGTTGTATTTATAATAAGATACATAAGCAATAATATGATTAAAGTTTAAAGGGGATGGATACCTTATATTTTTATTTCTGTCATTTTATGGTTTAATTTATTTTATCTTGATATTATTTTTGTATGGCATATCACTTATTTTCTTTTTCCTCTCATTATATAGTTGCATAATGGCAAATTTTGAAAGTTGATGTTTGAGTCATTATTATATAATAGAGACAATTATTCAAATTGGGCAGATGATGTTATACTTCATTTAAACTTAATGAGTATTGGAGATACTATAAAAGATGAAAATATTGTATCCTTGCAAGAGCAGTCTAAGGCAAATGATATTTATTACGTCATTATCTTAGTAAAGGCCTGAAATCTGAATATACTATCATAATTGATGCTTTGGGCCTTTGAAAAAAATCTGAAAGAGAGATTTGATCAACAAAAAACAATAATATTGTCAAGATCTCGATTCTAATGGAACAATTTGAGATTGCAGGATTTTAAAATTATCAGTGAATATGTTTAGGATTGTATCTCAATGGAGATACTGTGGGCAAAATATCATCGAGGAGATGCTGGAAAAAACATTATCTACTTTTTATCCCTCGAATATGATCATGATGCAATAGTAACGGGAATGCTACTTTGCAAAATATATTGAGTTGATATCTTGCCTCTTTAGTTGCTGAGCAAAACAATGAAATCCTAACTAACTTCGCCCTACTGGCTCTACACCATTCCCTGAGGTAAATGCTAATAGTCATGATGGCAAGAAAAATTATGGCCATGGTAAAAAGAATTTCTGACCTCAAGATGGTTATTCAAAGAAGTCTATACTTGTCCACCAGAAGTGAAACAGAGATGACCCTATACATGAGAAAGAAAAGGATATTCAATCTAAACCACAAAGAAGTATTAAAATTACTTGTCATAGATGTGGCTCGAAGGGTCATTAGGCATGTACTTACCGTACGCCAAAGCATTTAGTGGATTTGTATCAGGCCTCTATGAAGAATGAAGGAAAAAATATTGAGACCAATTGTGTTGATGACCCAGAAGATCACACTAATTTTGATGTATCATTTTTCCTTACAAATCCAGATAATAGTTGAGGAATCCCAACCAATTGAATAGTTGCTATTTCTATTGCATTTTGTGATGATGTCTTATTTTGCTGTATGTGTGCGCTTTTTTGGTTAAGATATTTTTTTATGTACATTTATATTATGTAAATTTTTTGTAATCAGAGGAAATCGGCGTGAAGGCTTTGTTATCTATGCTTAGTAATGATGGAGATTTATGTCTAACTGATAGTGCAACTCAAAGTATTCTTAAGTATGAGAACATTTTCTAAAATTAACCCTTCTGGAAGCAAAGATTAACATTATATTACGGTCCGTTAATTTGATTGAGGGCTTTGGAAGAGCTGCTATAGTGTTGGCAAACTATACTAAATTATATATTGATGATGTCTTATATTCAAGCAAATCCAGAAGGAATTTACTTAGTTTTAAAGATATAAGGCATAATGGGTATTATATTGAGACATTATGTGAAAATAATATTGAATTTCTTTATATTACTTTAGATGTCTTAGGATAGATGATATTAGAAAAGCTTGAAGCTTTCTTTTCTGGATTTTATTATACATACATAAGGTCCATTGAAACCTACGTAGTGATGAACTAGAAGTTCAAAGATCCTAAAACTTTTATATTGTGGCATGATCGTCTTGGTTACTCAGGATCAACAATGATGCATAGGATTGTTAAGAATACAAATGGATATCCGTTGAAAAATCAAAAAATTCTTTTGTCTAATGAAACTATTTATACTGCTTGTTCACAAGGAAAATTGATTGTTAGACCATCTCCTTCTAAGATTGCCCTTAAATCCCTATCATTTTTACAGAGAACTCAAGAGGATATATGTTAACCCATTCATCCACCAAGTGGACTATTGTGTTACTTCATGATCCTAATTGATGCTTCTGTCCGGTGGTCTCATGTTTGTTGTCAATTAAAAAACTTTTGCATTTGCTAGACTATTAACTCAAATCATTAAATTAAATACACATTTTTCAGGCCATCCTATTAAGTCAATACGTTTGGATAATGTTGGTGAATTTACATCAAAAGCATTAGATGATTATTGTATGTCAGTTAGACTTGATATTCAGCACCTAGTTTCACATGTCTATGCCCAAAATGATTTGGTAGAATTACTTATAAAGCGACTGTAGATGATTGCACGTACTTGTTATTAAGAACACAGGTGCCAACTTCTATCTGAGGTTATGCGATTTTGCATGCTGCATCATTGATCAGATTAAGGCCTACTACTTGTCATATGTATTCACCAATACAACTTGTAGCCAACAACTCAATAGATCTCATTTAAGAATTCTTTGTTGTTCCATATAAGTTCCTATTGCTCCCTAGAAGGGACAAAAATAGGACCTCAATATCAATTGGGAATTTATTTGGGTTACAATTTCTCGTCTATTATTAGATATGTAGAACCCACGACAGGTTGTCTTTTTATTGCACGTTTTTGTGGATTGTCATTTTGACGAGACAATTTTTCACATTTACGGGAACATAAAATGCTTCTTGAAGTTAGAAATATCCATTCTGAAGTAAGGCACGAACTTTCTTTGAATGTAGAAACACTGTCTCATCTTGATCCTCGCATACCTCAATGTGAAAATGAAAGTGCGAAGGATAATACATCTTTAGAATATTGCTAATCAGATACTGGATATTTTTACTGATGCAGCTATGATAATAAAATCACAAATACATGCTGCAAATACACTGGCTCAAATTGAGATCCCTGTTGAACAAACTCCCCAGGCAACAATAAATAATCAATATATAGCAAGCTTGAAGCTAGCAGACCACTCGGATTAAAAGATGTCCCCCAAAAAAGAAAAGTGGTAAATATCGGATCCAGCAAAAATAATGAACGACCTAAAGATTCCACATTTTATAATTTATCTCGTAAAGAGATAAAGGTCACTAATGAGACACATGCTCCTAAAGAGGCACAAGTTATTAATGAGGAACATGCCCCTAAGTGACACATGTATTTAAAAATGGGGAAATTTTATATTAATTATACTAAAGAAATATGAAATCGTGGTGAAATTGTCATCGACGACATATTTTCATGTGTAGAAACCACTAATATTGTGAATGATGATTTTGAACCATACACAATGGCGAAATGTGGACAAAAGGACGATCGGCTAAAATGAAAAGAAGTTATTTAATCAGAATTAGCTTCCTTGGCTAGACGTGAAGTTTTTGGATCTATAGTTTGGATCCCAACTAATGTAAAAACCGTTGGATATAAATAGGTGTTTACTAGAAAACGAAATGAGAAAAAACGAGATTGTTAGATATGAAGCCCGTTTAGTAGCTTAAGGTTTTCTCAAAAAACTAGGTATTGGTTTTGATGAAACTTATGCCTTGCTAATGGGTACAATCACTTTCAGATATTTCATTAGTTTAGCAATCTCAAAAAAATTTCATATACATCTTATGGATGTAGTTACTGCTCACCTATATAGTAAATTAGATTCTAACATATATATGAAACTTCTTGAAGGATTTCAATTGCCTGAAGTAATTAAAACACATAGAAGGAGCATGAATTTACTCAAAGTGCAAAGATCCCTGCATTGATTGAAATAATCAGGGCGAATGTGGTACAATCGCCTTAATGAATATTTGATTAAAGAGAGATACATTAATAATCCGATATGCCCTTGTGTGTTTGTAGAGAAGTCAGAATCTAGTTTTGCAATTATATCAGTATATGTCAAAGACATGAACTTAATTGGGACTCATGAAGAGATCTAGAATGTTGCTGAATTTTTGAAAGAGAATTTGAAATAAAAGATTTAGGAAAACAAAATACTGTCTTGACTTGTAAATCGAGCACAGTTCAGCGGGCATACTTGTTCATCAGTCAGTATATGCAAAAAAGATTTTTAAAAAGATTTAATACGGATAAGGCTCATCCGTTCAGTACCTCAATGGTGGTTGGATCTCTTGGATCCTAAAAAGGATCTATTCTGTCTTAAAGAGGATCAGGAACAGATACTTGGTCTAGAAGTACCGTATTTGAATGTTATTGGTGTATTAATGTATTTGGCATAGTATACTAAGCTAGATATTGCATTTGCAGTAAATTTATTAGCAAGATTTGGTTCTGCACCTATTAGACAACATTGGAATGGGATAAAACATATTTTCTGTTATCTTCGAGGGACCACTGTTTTGGAATTATTCTTTTCATATGAGCATTCTGAAAATCCTAGTTTAATAGGATATGCTGATGTCGGATATTTATTTGATCCCGATAGAGCTCAATCTCAAACTAGATATGTTTTTCTTATAATGGGACTGTGATTTCATGGCGCTATACAAAACAAACCTTGGTTGCCACCTCTTCAAATCATTCTGAAATACTTGCATTGTATGAGGCCAGCTGAAAATGTATATGGTTATGAGCTGTGATTCAACACATCTAAAGTTCATATAAGTTATCTCCTACTATAGATCCTCCAACAGTTACATATGATATAGCTTAAATTAGAGGAGCATATATCAAAGGAGATCGAGCCAAACATATTTCATTAAAGTTCGTCTACATACATGAACTATAAAAAAGCAGAATGATTGACGTGAAACAGATCAGTTCTAACTGTAATCTTGCAGATTTGTTCACTAAGACATTTCCGATATCAAAATTTGAAAAATTAGTATATGGCATTGGCATGCGGTAGCTAGCAAGCAATCAAATTGATAAAGAATATTGTTTTGTTGCTATACTCAGGGGGAGTATTCGAGACATTCATGTACACTGTACTCTTTTTTCCTTAGCCAAGTTTTCCCCACTGAGTTTTACTGGCAAGGTTTTTAACAATTTAGTAAAAGCACATCTAGTACCACTTAAGATTTAATGTATAATTATCCTCATGTGGTAAAATATCTAAAGGAGGAGTATTGTAAAGTATTGCAAAATTAGTGAGATATTTTATCCCGTACTTACCATTAATGAGAAAACTGACAGGTTGTAATTGGCTACATTAAATGTTTAAGGCAGTGGAACATTTGTAATTATCTATTCAGAAGAATTAAGGCGGTGGAACTATTCTATAAACACTTACAACACCTCTGTAATAAAAAGAAAAGAAAGTAATAAAACATCTTCCTTACTTTCATATTGCCTTGTCTCCGTTTTGTCTCTAACTTCTATCTTCATCTCATCAATTCCTCCACTTTATCTCATCTCATATTATATCTCATCTCTCCATATCTTCTCCCAATATCCTATCCTACTACATGGCACCTCTTTCTCTTTCCTTTCAACACACAATTAAATAATCAACTCACCATTTCACTTTATATTATAATAAACAATACATTATAAACACTATACTATTTCTCAATCTTATATAAAAGATAGGTCTTTTCAACTTGAGAGTATTTGAGGAAACATAGGAGGAGACTGGAGAGATTGAAGAAGAACCAGTGTTGATGCTCAATCGTTGGCATGAAAGAAATAAGCTTATGTTTTAGGCAGAAAAAGAAAAGAACAATGACAGTTTATGGGAATAAATCCGTCTCTATGCGTCCCTTTAGGCTGCAGTTTCAAAGGATTTTCATGGTTTTTTTTCTTTATTCATCTCAATTGGGAGGGATGGTGGCTTAATTTTGTATAGTTTTCCGTCTTTCTGGTTTAGAAGGGGCTGGGATGTTGTGGAATCTTGACCGGTTTTTTGGGTTGTCTGTGTAAAGGGTGGATGAGTCTCCCTAACAGTATATTCTTGTTCTGGTCTACTGTCCACATTTGTATTTTCTTCTTTGAATCATCTCAATACATCTTTTTTGTTTCTTATCAAAAAAAATCATCAATCCTTCATTATTCTCTGATCTAAAGGTTACAAGTGGGTAACAATTTGTGAAAAAAAAAAAAAAAAAAAAGTTGCTGATCCTACCTCTATGTAGGGAAAGAATAATTAATACATTAAGGATTATGTTTGATTTAGTATTTCTGTTTGTTACGATCTGGATTAACTTGCAATTACACTTGTTCATGAGTTATCTTGGTGGTTTGAAAGGTTAGGATGTTTATTTATTATTTTATATTTTATCTTTTCATGCTAACCCTGGAAGCATACTATGGATGATTAATGAAATACATTTCTTTCCTAAATCTGCTCTTTCTATTTTCTGTCCTTATGTTCTCTCTCTCTCTCTCTCTCTCTATGTCTTTCTAGTTTCTTTCTCCTTCTGTCCTACATCAGGCATTGGATATGAAAGAACCATTAAGTCTATAACAATAGCAATCTTTCCCTTTTCAGATTTTCCTAATGAAGGAGAACAATACTGGATCACCTATTGAAGGTACATTGCTTGCTACTGGTGGCCGCTATGACCATTTGCTTCATCAAATGTGGGATCGTGAATATGTAGGTTACGCACCGGTGAGTTCTTTCAACTTCTTCCCAATTCTTCTGACAAATAGTAATAAATGCATTAGCATACTTCACTCAAAATGAATGCAGATACACTTGAGAAGCACCTTATAATTATTTGATTTAGTATAAGAGGCAATTTTATGAGGAAACTATTACAACATTTAGAGCCAAAACATGTAGGATCTTTGTGCTGATCAGTGCAAGATAAATATTTCTGAATATGTTTTAATCTTCATTTCTTGGAACAATGTCCCATCAAAATGGTTTCAATAGATGCTGTCACTTGGTAAAGAACCAAATAGGTGTTCATAATTGTTTCTTTAGTCATGCAACCATTTGTGCTACTTTGTATTTAACATGGAATAAGCATGTTGAACTCAATATCAAATAGAAACTTGAATCACTTGCATAATTTGTTATTACTTTTGAGTATGAACTTATGATCCAGTCAATTCAGAGTTTAGAGTGATTCTTCCCCTTACTCATTTAGTCTAGCTGATGCATGTCTGGAACAGTACAGTAGGTCTTTTCGATGTGGTTGGCACTTCCCATCTTAGAAAGCCTTGCTCTTCTCTGTTGTTGGTCCTAATATATGCAAAAGGCCATGAAAGCGCTCGCTCACGAGTAAAACTAAAACATTAGAGTGCTGCATTTTTTTTCAATAAAGAGCTCCCATGACTGGTCTGATACTGAGAAAAACCATAGTGTGGGAAAATATATTTGAATTGGTTGAAACTGATATTATGGACTGTCAGAAACTGTAAATATGATACATAATATGGATCTTATTGGAATTGAATGAAGCAGATAATTAGTTGGAATCACATCATGTTCTTCATGGTGCTTTGTTAGGGTTCTGAAGATCTGGATGGTTGATATTCTGGTTATTCAATTTTATCAGTCTTCCTCTGAATGTTTCTAGTTCCAGTTGTGCTAATCTATGTAGGTCATGTAATTGTTGAGTTAAAATTCAATTCAAATAGTCTAATATTTGTCCAATGATTTTACTTTTGGCCATTGGGGATCAACATTATTAGCAAAAGGTAGAAGAACTTTTTCTGTTCCTGATTCTAATTGAATCAAAGCATCGGATAATAAAATTCCATATGACAAACCATTCTGAGATCAGTATGCTTAAGCTTGAAAGGTATCAAGTTTATATCTTTTTTAACGATCCCTGTATTACTTTATACAGAGAACAAACCCTCCAGGTGCTGTGGGTACCAGCCTTGCATTGGAGACAATAATTCAGGATTCTCTTGTTGATTTTAAACCAGCCAGGTGCAAAATTAGCTTTGGGTGCCAAATGGTTTTACTTATTCGATTTCTTTCCAGAGTTCTACTATGTTGTTCTCTTAGGCGTAGGCTATTAATTCCTGTCTGCTGTTACAGAAATGAAAGCAGCACCAACGTTCTTGTCTGTTCGAGAGGGGGAGGTGGTTTGTTGGTTGAGCGAATGGAGCTTGTTGCTGAACTATGGGAGGAAAATATCAAGGTTGGTAGTTAAGGTTATTTTAATAATGTATGCTGCTACACTTTCTTATTCACACTGTCTATAGGTTGATCGTTTCTTGCCAATTATTAATGCCATCAGGCTGAGTTTGTCCCGGTACCAGATCCAAGCCTTACAGAGCAGTATGAATATGCAAGTGAGCATGATATAAAATGTCTTATCATCATAACGGACACTGGTCTATCTCAGACAGGTTTTGTAAAGGTAGTACTAAACTGTAAGCCATTTCTTAATTTATTTCTTTAGTGTCTTTAGAAGTTTACTGTAAGTCCCGTAAAATGGTGTCACTGTTGATCTATGAGCATTAGTAGCCAACTTAGCTCCCAAATTGGCTAAATGTAATCCAGGCTTGCAGCATTTTATGATTATAAAACTGAAATTTCATGAAACGTCATTGTGAATAGTATTTATTACTTCATTTCTTCTCCTTTTATTATTTTGAAATTTGACTATATTTGCATATTATATACATGCACCACTCTGATCATATGAAGATCTAATCAAACTCTGTTTCCAGGTTCGTCATCTTGAAGTGAAGAAAGAGAAGGAGGTTCAGAGGGAAGATCTTATCAAGTTTCTGTTGGATGCAACAGCTACGCAATTTAGAAACCCATCCCTGTGGAATTCTTGATGGTCACCTTGCAACTTGAAGAAGAATGATGTTGCTTGGGTTGCCCTTACAAAGAGTATAGATTTTGGTTTTACATACTGCGTTACATATCTCTACCCCTGAGGAAGCAGGAGTATAGGTCAATTTCCTTGCTCTGTTCTGGATTTTTAGTAGAACAAATGTACAGCCAAGAAATTTTGCAGTTTTAGTTTTTGGTGATTGAGGATAACTTCATTTGCTCTTTGGTTCCAGCTTGAGTTTGCTTCATTTTCTGGTACATATTGTACATACTGTGTATGTCTACATTAGAAATTACCATGAATCCGTGAGTTATAGGGTTAAATTGTTTTCGGTTTTCTGGTTTGAGATTGTGTATCGACAGTGGTTTTCCTGGAAAATTTTGCCATTTGTTTTTGTTTAATTAACTTATCATATATAATATCTGTTACATCCTTTACAGCATTCTTGCAAAACTTGTTCAGTTTCTGGTTTCATTTCTCTACTTATTAGGATTTGTTATGTCAATTTTGTTAACAGATTATAATATCAATCAAGTCTACAGATATTACTGATTAGATAACATCGAGAGGGTTAATAACGTAGGATACCCATCTTTTTAATTGCAGATATGAAACACTGGTCTAGCTGTTGATTCCTTTTCCTATTTTCTACTCGCTACAACTGCAGGGTATATGCGATAAAAATTGAAGATCGAGTTTTATGAAATCTAATCTGAATTTGATAGCAAGTGTTTTACAACCACTGATGATCCTAATATGGAAACAAGGTCGGGTAGTCATAGAGCTAGTAGCAGTTGTAGCACTAGTAATCCAGAGAAATTACATTCTTTCACCTTTTTGTGGTCTTTAATTGCAATTACCAACCACCCTGAAACTGAACAAGCCCACCACCACGAATCAAGAATTCAAAATGTCTCTAGGTCATCTTTAGAAATTGTGCTGCAAGAACAAGTTCTCTTGAGGAGAAGCAGGTCCAATCTCTTCCTCTAAACTCCTCAACCCATCACCAACACTTCCTATATTGCCCATATTTCTTGCTTCCAAGTTTTTCCCATCAACATCTGCTTCTGAGACTGATGACTTTCTCCTCTGGGAAGAAGTAACACTTGGAAAGGTTATCCATGATGGAGCTCTAAACTCAAACCTCTGGTCTTCAGCTTCAGCTACATCCATCTCTGAAGCTGATCGATTCGAGGATCTTTGTGAGGATTTCTTGTGCAATCTATTGCTTCCCAAAATCACCTCAGTTGGCAAAATGGGTTGCTCTGAACAGGGGCTGCCCATCAGCTGTGCAAGTGCTCGTTCCAGTGCTGTTGTCACTTTATCCATGGATGGCCTCTCCTTCCCTCTCATTCTGACACATTTGCAGGCCACATTTGCAATCCTTCTCAAAGCATCGAGATCAGATGGAGGCCTTAAACCTGGATCCAAAATTGCTGTTATATCTCCAGCTTTGATCAGAGGAACTGCCCATTCAACTATATTGCCTTCATCATATTGCATGTCTATGGCCTTCCGGCCACTGAGGATCTCCAAAAGTAAAACACCAAAGCTATAGACATCGGATTTTGTTGTGAGATAGTGAAGTCTGTAGTACTCGGGATCTAGATAGCCAAGAGTCCCAGCAGGTAGCTCAGCTAATGGGGAACTACTATCTGCAGGTCCCAATAAAGAGAGACCAAAATCAGCTACTCGAGCATTGTGTTCTTCATCAATAAGAATGTTTGATGACTTTATGTCTCGATGTATCACAGGTGGGCAAGCATAACCATGCAAGTATTCGATTCCTCGTGCTGCTTGCACTGCAATTGTGACTCTGCGAACCCAATCTAACTGCTCCTTCAATGCCTTGTTCTTTCCATGAAGATGTTGATGTAGAGAGCCATGAGCCATGAACTCATACACAAGAAGTCTTTCGCCACCTTCTTCACAGTACCCAAGCAGATTGAGCAAGTGAGCATGGTTTAGTCTAGATAATAAATCTAGCTCTGTGTGGAACTCTTTGGAATTCTTTTGCTTATCTGAAGACATTATAGCCTTTTTAACTGCAACTACAGTCCCATCCTTCAGTACCCCTTTATAAACACAAGAGAAACTGCCCTTTCCCACTTGCGATTCTTCTTTGAACCCTCCGGTGGCTCTCTCAAGTTCCTCATAAGTGAACATCTGAGCTCTCCTTATCTTAAGCTCATCCAAGTCAGGACGGATTTTACCGTTATCCTTCTGGTAAGGAGAACCAGCCCCATTGATTTTCCGGGACTTTGACTCTTTTGCAGAGCACTGACAGTTCCTTAACTTGTAACGAACATATAAAACAGCAGTCAAAGACACAATAGTTACCAGAAAAACAGCAAAGGCAATTTCTGCAACGACGACTGGCAATTGCAATGACCAAAACCGTTCATTTTTTTTGCCTGCAACTCCATTGGAGTACAGTGACGAACAATTTGAGAAGCATTCAGCTGTACTACAACTCGAACAGTTATATTCACATACTCGATCTGATTTCAAAGTGCATTCAGCTTTTTGGTACATTTCAGCAGGACAACCGCTGCTGCAGGGCAAACAAACATGGGAGTTAGGGGACTTGCAAGGTGCATTTTCATAGCTGACTTCATAGGATCCAGGAGCACAAGGAGTTGTTCTGCATAGTCCAGGAGAGACAGCTAAAGGGAGTGAAGCAGGAAATCCAACACCCCAGCAAACGGGAAGCAAAGACTTATCTTCCAGAACTCCACAAGTGAAGTAATTCCCGGCTGCTATCTCGTAGACCTTGATGTCGTTGGGGGATGGGGTGCTTGGTTTGATGGTAAAACCCCAACAAATTACCCCATGATCATAACTCTTAATGCCACAAGCATGGAACTTTCCTCCTACAATGGAAAGCATTGGATCACGAGGAGGCAAATCGACATTTCCTTGACCTGAATATGCTACAGAGATTTCCTCTTCAAGGTTCAAACTCCTTCCCCAACAAAAGGGTCTAGAATCCACCCCCTCTAGAATACCACAAACATGATATCCACCAGCTGCAATCTTTTGAAACTTCATTTCTTTTGGGATTAAGCTAATCACTCTGCTGTTAGTCTCATCACCCCAACAAAAAACAGTCCTATTCTGTGAAAACAATCCACAATTGAACTCAGAACCAGCTGAAATTGATTGGATCTGCCCATCAAACACGTAGTTCTTGGTCATGTTGTATCCCCAACAATCAACAAATGAATAATTCCTTCTCTTTCCAGTTAAAGGCTTTCGCAAACCGCATAAATGGTAATCACCAGCGCTTATTTCTAAGTATTCTGCTCCTTTGGTTATAGGCTGAGGAACTCCCATTTGGACATAACCACTGCTTCCCCAACAATATGGTTGGCTAGAATCCATCAATAGTCCGCAAACAAAGCCATCACCAGCAGTTAGACCAATAAATGGAAAATGTGAAGGAGTTCCATATATTATGGCAGAATTTGATCCATAACAAGTCGCAATATGAGACCCGTCCGATTTCAAACCACAGAATACAGGACCGTTCTCACCATAAGAAATGGCAATGGAGGACATTGAGCCTAGACCAGAGACTAAGCACAACAAATTTGATAAGATCAAAACAAGCACAAGAAATCCAGCTTTCCAGTTGTTAGTTTTCAAGACCCAGATGGGAAAATCCCTTCCCACAAAGCTGAAAAATTCCATTACACAAGCCACTCCACTTATTCAAAAGGGTACAGAATCCCCAGTCACACTATAGTCTAGTAATTGCCCACGAAAAAGTGCAAGTAGAATAAGACCACAATGCTTCCAAGTTGCATACTTTTTTCTTTTAGACCCAGACGAAATCGAAATCTACCATCTTTCAACGCTCAAAACTAACCAGCAGCGAAAGCAGATTCAGAAGAAAAACTTGTTCATGAAGAAACAACCAACTGGACTGGAACGCCATTATGCTTTGCTTTTGCACCCAAGTTTAAAGAGAACCATAATTGAGCAAATAATGTACACACAAATTTTTAAGCACTAAACAGCATTAGAAGAGAAAATGTGATGCAAAACCACTTAACAGAAGCTACTGATACGTCGAAACTTACCAAAATCCAGATCAAAAGGCTCCTTCTTTGTCAGCTAGGAGCTTCACCACATCTCAGAAGCAAAATATCTTAGAGAGATACCCAACAAAGCCAATGTAAGTTCGGGTCTTTTTCTTCCAGACCCATCAGAGAAAAAACATTCTTCCGTCTCTTTCAACTCATCCATGAAAGTGAAAGAGAGAATTCAACACAGCCTGGATCAAGAAACTAGAACCAGATCACATTCAAAGCTTCAAAAGCTGGCTGGCGGCAGCTCATTATCATCTCTCTTGCCTTGCATGCATGTTATTCCATCAGAAGAGCTGGGGAAGGAGTAGATGGAATGCAAGATAACGAAGAAAGCAAGGTGAAGAAGGGCCGTTGATAGTGGTTGAAGCTTACAGGAAATTGATGTTGCAGGGAAGAAGTGAGAAAGTGAAAGAGAGAGACAGACAGAAAGAGCAATAAATGTCCATAAAACTGCAGCTTCTCAATATGGGCAAGTGTAGGTGAAGACATTAAATGTGGAAGTTAATGGCGGATGATCTTTTCATGCCTGGATTACTGCAAACTTTTGTCCACCTCTTTCCAAAATTTTTCTTTGTAGTTAGCCGCGCTTGTGCTCAGCTGCATGAGTTGGTAAAACCTCTTTACAATGCATCTCAATTTCGCTCTTTTTTTTTCCTCCCTAAAAAAGAAATTCTTATACACTTATTTATACAATATCACGTGTTCCAAATTTGTATTTCATACATTTTTACGTTTTATAGTGCAAGATAGGAAAACTTAAATAAGAAATAGTAATAATTCATATCACGTAAATATGTTATATATGATAAATGAATTAGGATTTGAATTTTCTTGAACTCTTAAAGATTTTTAAACATTCAAATTTAAATGAGAACATATCATCGATATTTAGTTTATTCTCTATCTTATTTAATGCTTTTGTTTTTATCAACTATTAATGATATCAATTAATTTGTTTAGGTGAAAATCTTTAAAAAAAGAAAAAGTGAATCATTGGTGAGAAAGACGTGGCATGTGGGTATTACAGACTTAAATGTGATGTTTCCCATTTTGTTTTTCTAAAAAGAAAATGAGAAGTACATTAATCTTCTCATGCATGTTAAAATTACAAAGTTATCATTAAACATTTAAACCTCCCAAGTCGTTGGTTAATTAGAACACTAGAAGTATGAAATGGTAAATTTGTCCCTTTATCAATTAAAAAAAAACAATGTGCAATAAAATCACAATCATTAACTAAATACAAAAGAAGTTTGATGATATTTATGAAACCTTAACGGTGTAATTGTACTTTTCTTTTTTTTTTTCCATTTGTAAGAGAAAGGAATGTGTTTATTAATCTTTCTCTCATTTTATAATGAGTAATGTTAGACTTATAATATTTATATAACCTAAATGCTACAATATGATGTGACGGTTTACATGAAAAAAATTTACTGGAGAAGAAAAAAATCAAAATGTATGAGAAAAATTACATCTCTAATAGGACTTTACCACTTAGTCTATCACATCGATTACAGAGTTTAGGTTGTATGAAGGTTATAAATATAACTTTATTGTTTTCTTATATATGTTTTTAGATGGTAATATTTTGTTTATGAAATAAATATTTTGTCTTTGTATGTTGAATTATTTAAATTATGTGATTTGTTAATGTTAGTAAATAAGGATGCATGTAACAAAATTTTGAACCTTGTACTCTTTCCTAAAATATATTCCTTTAAAGTTACCTAATTGAGTTTATATGAGATAAGCATGTTTCATTAGTTGATTTCTAGTATTTCTCTTTACATGCATTAAAAAAAAAAAAAAAGTGAGAGAGCGATGAAAAATGGGAGATGGACAAAAATAACCAAGTCTTGAAGGTGTTTTAAAAATTAATCAAAATTGATTTTTTTCAACACCTAACCACCTGTAACACACTAACATATTTAACCCTCAACTCGTAACAAAGCGCATTGATGTGGTCAGCTTGTTAACCCATAACACGATGACGAATTAACACCTTCAGTGTTTTTTGTAAGGGTTTCTTTGTTAATTGTTAAACTTGACTATACGATAAAATAAAATATTAAACTTATTATTTTTCAAAACACAATCTAAAATTTTTTATTTCTCCAATTTCTAAAAAATAATATTAAATGAAATTAAAATTACAAAATTATAATGTATTTTTTATAAATAAAAATGAAAGACAACTATCATGCAGATCCCTTAAGATTTGTAATTACCATCTAGATCCCTTGTAAATTTAAAAGCATTTTTCACCTTTTTTATCTGATTTTAATACTAATGGTAGCTTGGGAAGGGATGTCTATAATCATTTTAAAACTATAAGGGATTAATTTGATAGTATGATAAATCCAAAAGATGTAAATGATACTTCTCCAAACTAAAATATTATTATTGCTTCTATATTTCTCTTAAACGACATTAACATTAAGAATTCATTGTGAGAGCAATGTGAGGCTAATTTGCCCCAAAGAAGGGGGGACCATCATATTTGTTATAAACTAAAATATCTACATCACTTACATATATCTTTCACATTTATTAATTCAAATCTTTGTTTTAGCTATTTAATTTATCATATTTACATGGATTTGTGTGTAGCCTACCCATGTTTCATAGGATTTTATAATCATCATATGTTGTTACAAATGAACTTCTATGTAATTAAAATAATGTGATTCTGTGACGATCCATTTTTCTTTTCTTTTCTTTCTGTGATTTAAATTTGTAGCTTTGACCCATATAGAAGAATATGAAAGATACTTCATTTGGCCAACTTTGTTTTGTGTCCAATCACTATACATAACATTGTTGTTTAAGTAATATTTTTTATCTTCCTTGGACGTGTTTAATTTAATTTATTCTTTTCGAGTATTTATTTTGTTAGGTGATAGATAGTAACATCATTAAATAAATAACATTGGTGAAAGCAACTAATTAGAGGGTTTGAACAAGAGATATTATTATACCCTATCGAGGATGCTTGGACTTGCTACTTGCTAGAAGCATTTTATGCTAAATCTTCTTCTTCTTCTTTTTTTTTTTTCCAATTTTTCTCTGAGGGAAAAAAACTATATTTTAGTTTATTAGTATGAAGTTGTTTTATAATTTTCCAAACGAATCTAACCAATTATGATAAACTAATCTAAAAAATATTAAAATTAATTATTATGCTTATATTCTGAGATATTAAATTACGGATCAGTTAATAGACTTTTTATCATATCAGTGCCCCATTTGCACATTCGAATGATAAAATTATTTGCATATTAAATTATATTGTACAAAGTGACCATTATTTGAGATAATTAATTTTGACTTTTTTAACTTAAATTTTTTACTCAAAGCTATGATTTAAATTCATTGCTTATTGTTTATCTATCTTGAATTAATTGTATAGATAATTAATGATTTTGTATATTATAGATGTGATATTTTACTTTCAATCATAATAGATCAATATCCATTATTAAATGAGGATTAAAGTAAAAACTGCAATAATATTATCTTATTAATCCATTTAAAAACAAAAATTGCTCCACTAATGTATGTGTGTGTGTGTGTGTATACATATATACGCATACAATAACTCTAATCTTGAAAAGTCTTGAATGGTAGGTTAAACGGTTATACGTACACATTAATTTCTTAATTGAGATAGTTTGAATATGTTTAATTTTAAAATTAGATCACTTAAAGGGATGCCTCAGATTCAGCTGCTAAGTGCATTTAAGAAAAAGAAACATTATATTAAAATAAAATGAGGACAAAGAGTCCACTCTTGAGCCCCACAAAGAAGTAAATTAATTTACGAAACTTAGTCTTCACAAAACATCCAGCGGAAAGTCCTGAGCATTGTCTATCTATGTCCAATGGTAAAGCCACTATAAAATATTGGAATCCAATTTGGACTCGACAAAATGAATTCTAGTCAATTTGTATACATAGTAAAGGGAATTTTCGAGTTATTATTCCAGTACTTAAATCTTACTCCAGCTTTGACAATCTTAATTTTACAAACTCCAATTACTAGAACGGAGATTGAGCTTGCCTTGAATTTGATCAATAGTCATCATAATTTTGTAAGTTTACTTTTGACAATTAAGTGATTAATCCAACTTGTTTAAGTGAAAGTGACGCACATTTCTCATCAAATTGGCCACTTAGAATAATACAGGTTATCGACGTAAATTGAAAGGCGAGGGATACCGTAGTAGAAATTTAAGCTGTAAGTTTTTAATTTATCTCTAATAATTCTATGTAGACAAAATATTCAATAACTTAACACTTTATTAGACGCTTTTAAGTATCGTTTGACAATGGTCTAGTATTATCAAGTTGTCTAATGAACCAACTCGACAATTTGACACTCAATTAGACAATACAAAGATTAGATTTAATTATTTTCAAAACAAACCCTACGAATTGGCTATTTTTATGTGTTCTCTAATATTAGGAGGATAACGGGTTAGATTAATAAGATTTAATTGAATTAGGTTATTTTATTTGTGAGTAGATAATCAATTTGATGGGATTATTTACTTGTTTAATTAGGCAAATAGTGCGGTTTATCATAATCTGTGTTGAAATTAGGTGGAAGGTTTGGATATGTTAATCAAGTAAGACAATGAATTTAAAAAGACCTCTAAGATGTTTCTATACATGGGCGGAATTGGTTGCTAGATGGGAGTCGGCAGGCGGTTAGTAGACGATAAGAAACATCTATATATCAAAGTTTTAATGATTATATATAATTGACATTTTACTAATCAAATGTACCATCAATGAGTATATTCTACTCAATTCCAGAATATGTAATTTTATTATTGAAAAGGAATTCGAAGACTTTTGAATGTTTAGATGACTTGATCTAATTATTTGCTTTATAGAAGCTTAAACTTTATAATCATAATGTATTCGAATCATCATGGTTGTTTTGAACATTGATAAGATACCGCGAGAGTACTCTTGGTAAGGTAATTGATTAATTTATATATTTTGTTTTGCTTGATGCCCTAAGTTGATTAAAAATATACTTTTGAGTTATAGAAGCTATAGAAAAGTTATTAAGGAGAAAGCGTCGATTGGACAACCCATCAAGCACTCGTCAACTCATCGAAGACGTTTTTTTTGTCTTTAATATTTCACTTAATTAGATAATAATAAAAATAGATGGGGCTCTTTGTACCTACTTTTTTTACCGTAAAAACCATTCTCTTAAATAATTTTTTTACTTAATTATATATAAAATAAATTACTAATAAGGACAGAAATAAAATACTACTAACTTAACCAATTCAACCTAAAAAAAAATATCATCATGAACAATTAAAACTAACAATGAATCATTTACTGGAAAAATTCTACAACAAAAGTTTAATGGTTTATTCGTTCCGAAATTGATTTTTTTATTACTAAAAGAAATAAAAGAGCCTCCTCCGTTTGCCGTAATCAATCACAACTAAACCAACGTCATAGTAACTCAAACGGGTTTCATTCCAAGGATATACATATTTTCTCACATTTTAGAATTCTTTATATTTTGAAGAGTGAAGCTAGCATATAAAAATTCTTTTTAAGAACGACATTAATTATTTATTCTTCATTGGTTAGACAATTAAAAAAATTTTAAATTTTACTAATTTTCATAGATATGTAAAATCTCCGGCGGACTTTACACTCCTAGGCAAAGTCGAGTTTTCTGTTTCTCTTGAGCAACCAGAAGCATCCCAACCATTTTAGCTGAATGTGTATTTTGCATGTACTTATTGAAGGGCTTATTGAACCTCATCCTTCGCCAGACAACCCTCTAATTTAATTTGGTTATTTTCTTCGTATTTCTCTTATGAATATACTTTGAGCTGGTTTAACAGATATGAACCGTTGATTAGGTTAATGAATCATAGCAGTACCCTATGACACCAAATCAGGTTTTCGCAAATAACCTCGTCATGTTAAGAGTATAGACTTAATATAAAATCTTTGGATGCTAGTTATAGACTTAATTATGTCTCCAATTATGTTATTGTATGGACACCAACCAGTAGACTGGCATCAAAAACCCCAACATTTTCAGAATGATAATAGACAGATTAATTTTATCTTGTCCACTCTTGTTTTAATTTAAAATGTTAGAGAGTGAGTATCAAAAAAATTAACAACTTTTTTCTCTGATCTTTTCAAAATCATGAAAGACATTTTTATTAATAGATTCCATCAAATAATTTGTTAATCGAATTGAACAAAACCCTCTATTAATAGATTATTCATTTTCTTCTACTCATTAACAAATGACCTAATGAAATCAGTTAATAAAGATGTTTTAATGACTTAAAAAAATCAGTAAGAAAATAATGATCGTCCAAAACTCTCTTTTAATCTAACATTTAGATAAAACAAAAGAGAACATTAGACAAAAATTCAAGCTCTCTCTATTTCAATATAAAGATGTGATATCTGGCATTCAAAACAAATGTGATCAGGAGTCGTGACCATATCAAGTCAATACTTAAACTAGTTTTTTTTTTTTTTTTTTTGGAAAAACTTAAACTAGGTACGTATATCATCACTAAGTTCAGAATACAAGCACAAATATGCCAAGAAAAACTGTAGCCGTCATTAGTGTTCCCTTTCCCCTCACAAGACAAAATATATTGCATTTGAAATCTTAGATTTATATCCTCCCTTTTTCAAACTTCATCGACATAATCCTAAGATCGTGTTCCAAATTGTGCAGACAAAATCTGTTGACTTCATATATTAATCCAATTTCACAAATGCACAACAGGGCGTTAATGCCAATTGTTGTCAGGTCAAGAATCAGAATTGGCCTGGTTCCTTACGGAATCAATTGAGCTCATTTTGTGTTAAAAAGTTTCATTTATTATTCAAGTTTGGGCAAAGGTACCGTTGATGCTCTGTACTCAACCTAAACTTCAGACAACTCAATTCATGACTTGGTTTCTTTACACTCAGCTAAAACTGTGGACACAACAATTTCTCAATATACACAACAAAAGAAAGAATCGAAGACAATAAAATGCTGATGAAGGTAGAATACAAAGTCTAATTCTAAGAATTCCCATGCAAAACTGGGCAACTACTTATGCATTTATCTTCTTCAGATTACGGATTAAGTTCCTTGATGCGTACCTTACAATTTTATTATGTCCGAGTATAAATTTTATTCAAAGAACGAAGCATCCTGCGGCATAATGACATCATTAGAAAGAGGATAGCAAACTAGAAATCCAATGCAAGTAGCCACTGACTATGAAAAAATTTAATATTGCAGCAAAAAAGAGGATTCAAAGATGTTTTAAGTTTTTTTTTTTTTTTTTGGGTAGGAATCTGAAGATTTATAAAACTATAAAAAGCAAGGTATTACAAGGATAAGCTAGACTATGTTCATAAGAAACTATACAATTGAAGAGCCCTCTCCCTTAACCAACTAAAACACCACAACTCTATAACTAATTCTCCAAGAGCCCGTCTCAATTAAAATGAATAAAGAAATATGAGATTTCCACTTAAGTGATTGCATTTATCTCATTATGCGGTCAATAAAACTTGAATGCATATACCTACTTCCTGAAGTATTTCCACTTAAGGTCAAGACCTTATCAAGTTTCATGAGATTTTAGTAGATAATTTATTAAAAAAAAAAAAGAGAGATTTCCCACATCATAATGACATCTGATTCATATACTATAGCAAAGAGGAGATTCACTTAAAAATGTAAAAGCCTTGATCTCATTATCAATGTCGACACCTATGGCTTTAAGAAAGAGAGATGGAGAAAAGTTTCCCACTTACTATGATCTGTACTCTAGCTTCAAAATATGGAACAACGTCATAAAATGTGGCACGCTGCTTCATGCACATTGTCAATCAACTCACTGAAGAATGAAAAAATAGTGGTTGAGAAAATTTTTCAAGTTAAGAAGCTAAGGCATACATGATGCTTATGTAAATGCGAAACAATGGGTTCATCATGTACGCCAATTAGAGTGCCTATTTAAGAAATTCAAAAGCAAATTTGAATATATGAATGCATATAAAGAAGAAAAAAAAAGTCCAGAAACATCCTAACAAAAAGGTGATAAAATTCTTGAAGAAGCATAACATCTTTGCAAGAAAAACTATTTCAGAGTTAAAAACTTAAGTTCTTCAAACCAGTAATATCATAATTCAGGGAAAAGAATTAAAAAAGACAATATCCTTCAAGCCAATAGAGAAGCTCAAATTTTAGGTCGCATTTATCAACACTCATAATAAAAGAGAGAGAGAGAGAGAGAGAGATTTTCAAGGCCACTATTTACCTTTCCTATATTGTATTGGGGACTCCAAAAATAAAAGGGCTCCAAAAATAAAAGGGCAAGCCCACAACTGAGTAAGCGGTGACAACTCAACTGTTTAATATGCATCCATGATAACTAGGGGGAAATTAGTTCAATCTTTGATCCATTTTAAACATTCTGGTTATTTGAGCTTCCCCTAATACTAATAGATTGAGGCAGAAACAAGCAAAATCAATGGGCTGTAACAAAGAAACGCAAATCACAATCACAAGAATCCCAAAAAAAGGTGCCAGCAGGGAGAGGTGGATTGGGAAAGGTTTGGGTTTACGTTGCCAGTTATGTTCCCATAAAATTCCAGAGAGACAGCAAGAGAAAGAAACAAGATAGAGAACTGCATAAGCTAAACAGCTGAACCAGCGGTTTTATTTTATTTTATTTTACAAGAAACAGAACAAATTTATATTAATGAAAGAACGTATATCAAAGATCAAGTGAACCAGGGGTCCACGACCAAAGAAAATAAACAAGAGAAGCAGAAACAAATCAGACAAGGGAGATTAAAATACAACAGCTTCCCCATCCCTTTGGGCATTAAGCAAATGCCTGACTCAGAAGACTACACTAAAGTCTTTTTCACAGCAGAAAAAAAAAAAAAAATCTTTACTGCAGCTTCTCTAATGCCACTCTAGAATTTTATTTTGTAGTACACTTTTTTCAGATTTTTACCATCCAATTCCATTCCAAGATAAATAAATTAACTGCATGACTCGAGAGAAGTATCAAGAAAGAACCTTAGAGACCTTAGAGACCAGACGCGTAGACCTTCTGGGGAGGACCTTCCCAGAAAAATTCTTTTTCCTTCTTAAAATCTTTGCACCAGTTTTACCATGGCCATTTTGATCCTCACTGTCCATATGATGCCTCTTCTTGTGAAATACTTCATTAGATTCCACGTCATCAAGCCTTAAACAAGACTTCCCAAGTAAATCGTCTAATTGTGAGCATCTGAAATACCCATCAATATAAACTTAGATCACACAAACATATAGTACTAGAGCATAGATTTTCGTTCAGAAAAGAAATTACTCTGAGCTCTCCCCTCCATCAGTGAGTTTCTTCCTTCCCTGCAAACAATAAAGCATATATATATAATTGTAGTGTGATGCAATACGCTCCATATAAATTTAATACATATCCAATATTTTAGCAGCAAAATTTGGGATCAGTTAAAATAATGAGTTATCTCTTAGTTAATTATGCCAACTGAGCCAGAAAGTGGCTGACATGCTAATTCTTTTTGCCCCCTGTTTGCCACACAAGGCAGTGGGGCCAACAGATGTCAAGTGCATGGGCAAAAACTAAATCAAATTAAGAGTTTTGTAACAGAACAATTTTTCAACACATGAAATTAACCTATTAAACAAGAAAACATCCAGAAGGCAGTCAAATTGCTGAAGCAGTTCCCTGATGATGCTACAGTATATATCAGACTAATGTCAATCAATAATCAAGTACACACAAGATAAGAGAGAATCATAAACAGCAGAATCTCATTAAGTTCCCCTTCACAATTATTTTAAATCAAGTAAAAAATAGAAACAATAAAATGGAAAAAAACAAGTAATTACATGATTTCAAACATTCAATCCCCTGGAAGCCATCAATATATGACCACTAATACCTCAGAAGTTGCATGAGAGCCACAGTTGAAAAATTGACCAACAAAGTAGTAGTTAAATAACAAAACAGTGGATGTGGATGGCCAAAATCTATTTTTATAACCTGTAAAAAGTTTATATGGCGCATAACATCCCAAAATATTAAGAAATATGCATAGGCAGATCCTTTAAGAAATACAATAGAATCAAAACCATCCAATAATGATAACTCATAAAAATTAAATAAATAAATAAAACACTTTTCACTCCTATGTCCAAGAAAAGAAAAGGAGTTCACTAACTTTATAGTGAAAATAGTAAATATAAATGGATGGTTAGGTTTAGACTAATCATGCAACAAACAAAAAGGTGGTCACGAAACCAGCATACCTATGTTCATTTTCATCATTATTCATTTTAGGAAACCATAACCATGCATAACTAAAACCAGACTAATTAAGCTAGTATATGCTTGTGGAAATGTAGATCCCAAAGAACTCCACAATGCAAATAATAGTGTGCATGCTGCAATTTCCTTTTTCTTCTTTTTGATATGAAACAATGGAAGAACTTTATTAATAAATATGAATAGAGTTACAATGAAGGTGGATGACAAGAACCATACACCATCCTGAAAAAAAAAATACAAAAATACAAAAACCTCTCATCATTAGCATCTCAGAAATTCTTCAAATCCCTACTCCAAATAACTCAAAAGCCACCAAACGCGATTTCTGCAATAAAAAAGTAGAAATGCGATGATAAAATCAAACAACTATTCAGTAACTTTGTTCTCCGTTGCTTGACTGCTTATCAAATATTAGCCTCAACTTAAATATATAGGTAACACTACCATGTCATAAAACATCTGGATATAGTTATCTAGCAAAAAATTTATCTCCAAAAAGTACAAATCAGCTCAACAAATGTTAGTGTGACAGAAAACCACATTACAAACATGCAAACATTTTGAACAGAATCATGCTACATCATCAAATTTAAATTACTGCAGTCCAATTCACTGAATCAATGTTTGGAGCAATAGACTGATATTAAATTCAGTTATGGAGTAGCTTTCTTGCAGGTTAGTAGAGAAAACATGGTAATACCCATTCTTCAAAAGATGTAGGCAAATGATTCCTGCCAATGTCAATATCGGGCTCGCTTGAACTGGCCAATGCACTTTGCTCTGTTTCTGCGTTGTCAATTGGATCAACCAAGTCTATGAATTCACCATTTTTACAAGGCATGCACAATGCATCTTTCTGTTGAACCTCAGCTCCCGATGGTGGTATCTCCATAGAACCACCTGTCATGCATCCAGCAATTAACACCTGAGAATTTGCAGGGCTGCAACCGTTCTTCAGGGTTGAGTACTCGTTCTGATGCTTTAATGTGGCAAGACTTATTGAACAATCAGATATATTTACAACTGGAGATAACTTTTTCCCAGGAGTATTAACATCTAAATCAAGATTTTTTGGGCATCCATTTTCATCACTACTAGAACGAGTACAATCACGTCCAACAAAGTTGGTTTCAGGTAAGATAAGTTCTTGATCCTCATGTAAATGCTCAAACCTATCCACATCCATCCTGCATGGTTTTATTGCAATAGATGTTAATGATCCATCACCTCCATCAAAACGATTGATCACTGCATTTTTATTTTCTTTCATCAATGTATTTGGTGATGAACCGGGTTGCATATGGCCATCCTCGACTTGATTCGTATCCACATTCCGTATAAAGGAACTTTCAATCTGTTTACTACAATCTCCAAAGCGCCCAAGCTCCTGATGAAAACTAGGCGACTTGTTATGACACGCGTTCTCACAGATGTTAACTTCACTTTTTAATTTCTTAATCCAATCTGATGGGCTAGAATTCAAATCAACAAAAAGGTTAATCCCTTCTTCTGAATGAACATGGAACTCAAAAGATGGGGAAGAATATGCTTTTGAAGTTCTCATAGAGGAAGGCAAAACATTTTCTTGAGGGCATGAACTGAAGTTTATGTCTGTACACTGAATTGGGCCCACACCCTCCTGACTGTTGGATATTTCTTGGAAAGAACACATGGACCGACCAAGGCCTTCCTGTAGCATACATACAATATTTGATAAATACTAGATTTTAGAACTTCAAACATAGCAATGACTACATAGCATTTGCTTGTTAAAATAGATGAGAATCTGAACATTAAGAGTCCAGGTCATTTGCCACTTTCTCAACAGGTAAAAAAGGTTGTCTTAGAAGTTATGAAAATGTAATATCAATTAAAAGCTCCACCACTGGAGCTAGAGAAAAGAAACAGTTGAGAAAGAAAAGAAAAGAGAGAGAGAGAGAGAGAGAGATTTCCAACACAACGTAGCATCTAAAGCACAAGGCTGTGGAAATTAATGTCAGCAAGAACGTGGAGCCACTGGCCATCTCTCCAGTAGGTTAAAAGAAGAGAAAGGAAGCATTCAGGGACTGTGCAGCTTTATCGTGAGTCAATAAACTTATTGTTTAAAAAATTTAATGCACAGAACACATAGGTAAAGAAAAGAATCAAACCTCATCACAAGTTTTATCCCCAGTGCAATGACCCAAGTTATTACCACTTTGAGGATATCTCCTTCCATTCTCCTCCTCTCTAAAACAGGAGTTCAGTCCATGGCCATCTGCAGAAGAACGAATATTTTATTTTTCATGAATCCCGACATCAACCATAATAGAAATCAACAACCAAACCACAAACAATATGTTACACAAGATTTACAAACTTGAAGCACAGATTCATAGCCAACGGTGCACACCTTCTCTGGGATCCACCAAAGAATTAAATGGTGCTCCAGGCTGCTGCAGTCCTGGTGCAGTAAATGTAGGAAGTGAAACCTCTTGAATCCCAACAATCCTTTCTCTAGAGGATACTGAACTTGAATTCTTCTGCAAATTTGTAAAACTCAAACTCAGGGCTAGAAAGAAGAAAGTTAAAAGGTATTTATTTTCCATGCCAATTCAGCAATTTCCATTGAATTGTAGAAATCAAGGATCATAGAGGAGTGTAAAAAATTATGTTAAAAAATTAATTCAAATATCCTAATATAAAGAGATAGCTACAAAGCCGACTACCTAACCACTATGAAAGCCAAAAGAAAAAAACCTAGGGAAGGGTAACCACGCTATTCAAAGACAACAGAAAAATACATGTCTTGAAGCACAATATAAACTAGCCTTCCCTGAACAAAAGCGGACCACAAAAATCATCCTAATACTCCTTCCCAATTAAGATGAATGAATAAAAAAGGGGACTCTTGAAATGCCTTTGCAACCGAATCTTAGAAGGAGCATAATAGAAATTTGCACTATTTAGACCTATGTATGCAAATAACAAACAGAAAATATTTCCTAATTTTTCATGTTAATGTTCTCTTATGTATAGAAAACTTCATAAAGAAACTTATTATCAGCTATTAGGCCCCATTGTTCTTCACCTTGGTTGAAACGGGAAAAAATCCTCAAAATTCCCAAAGCTGATACTCAAAAAGAAAAAAAAAAAATATAGATGTCTTTTGATACCTAGAAATCCCTTGACTTTCTGTTGTTCACTGGATAGCTATTTCTAGGCTACACAACCTTGGTAGCTAGGAAACTTGTGGAATATATATAATCCAAGTTAGTGGATTGGGATTTGAACATTTAACCTTAAGGCTAAGATGAAGGGCTTTTACTACTAATTCCAACCCATGGGGCTCCAAAGCAACAATTAATACCAAAACGAACACCATGTCAATCCAGTCAACAGTGGTAACCTGATGTCGTGCAATAAGTAAAAAACTACTCCAAATAAACAATCATTTGTAGAAAAGAAGGGCTTAGAGGAAAGTTTAACCATAGAAATGACTTTCGATGATCTTGGAAATTAACCTTGACCCAACATGTATACCAGGAGACTCAGCCATCAAATTACTCAATTACTCCTACACTGTGGCACTACTACCTAGTGTCTTTTCATATAATTTTCTTGTTTGAGAAAAAGAATATTTATTATTCTTAGCATGGAAAATAGAACATTCATGTGATTAGCAAATAAAAAAAATAGGGGAAAGAAAAGTAACAAAAGAATGCTTTTCTTTATTGCACATAAACATGTAGCTAATCCACACCACAATTATCAGCTCAGACAAAGTATTAAAAAAATGCAATAAGAAGAAACATATGAAAACTACAGATTGAAGTTTCAAATAACAACACAAGGAAATTTAAAATTTCGCCCTCACCCTTTTTCTGTTTCTCAAAAATAATTAAATAAAGGAAACAAATGGCTGCCATAATTACCTCAAAGTAAGAGGCCACAGATTTAGCCATTTCCGAGCTTGACTTATTAGCAGGCAAACCATATCTCTTGCATAAATATTGAAGGTCCTTCCTTGAAAGCCTGTTATAAAATTCCTCATCTCCTTTACTCCTCATCTATACAGACAACCAAACAATACAACACGTCTTAGATTGAGAGAACTATATATATATATATATATATATATATCAATAAAAGATTCAAACTTGAAGAGACTGCATCACATAAAATAACAGAATCACTGAGTTGGTTACTCGCTCTGCACTTCACATCTGAACTGTAATGTTCAATATCACGGCAGAAACTCCAGTAACACAACCGGGATTTTCAATCCGGTTAACATAACATAACAACAACAGAGCGAATTTAACACACACAAACACAAAATAAACTAAAATAAAGTATCCAAGAAAGTGAAAAAAAAAATCAAATAAAGATAAAGCAAGCTGAGAAATCTCCTCTGTTTGGTTGCTAAGAAACTAAAGCAAAACTTTCTTCCAAGATAACTAAGCAAAAAAAAAATAAGTATAAAAACACAAAGCTTGATTTATTTTCTTCTCTTGTATAAACTATGTGCAATCAACACACAAAAATAACAACGAAGTTTCCAAAAAAAAAATTAAATAAAGTACAGAAGTGTAAAGAAGTCAACACATTTGCTCTGTTTGGCTGCGAAGATAACTTTCTCCTCAGAAATTTGAAAACCTAAGCTTTATCAAGAAATAAAAAACTAGCTTACACTTAAAACGCCAGATTTATTTTTTATTTTTTTGGGCAAAGTCTTCGAATCGAAGGAGAGAGCGGGAGGATACAACAGAGTAGAAGATAAGAGACGAGATGAGATGAGAGTACGTGTTTGTTACCTGATCGGGAAATTGAGGGAGAAAGTGGAGTAAAGTGCGAAGCGAGAAGGGAGTGAGTGAGGAGGAGGAGTCGACTAAAGCAGGCAAAAGCACGAGGTGTCCAAATCTGTTTTTGTTTGCTACTTTCGGTTTTGGTTGTTTCCCGATAGTTATGGAGATTGGAGCTCAAATGAAATGGAGAATGGTAGTTTTGTAAATAGTTGGGTTTTGTTTAGGTAGTTTTGTAAAATAAGGTCGATGGTCGGTTGAGTGTGAGGTTTGAGATGAGATTCCATGTGTGGCTGTGCATGAGAGTCTTATTTTATCACGAATCAGGAAAAAAAAAAAAAAAAACTAAAAAAAATAGAAGTGATTAACAGATTTTACACCTACGACTAACTTCAACCAAAATTTAGAGGAGAATATCAGTAAATATCTCCAAGTTTTGATTTAATTTTAAACGAATAATTACTATATATTTTTCATCAATTATATCATAAAGTTGTTTATTTTATAATCACACATCTGAAAATGATGATTTGAAGACAAGTTCAGAAGTATAATTGATAAAATACGTATAATCGTTCTCCGCTTATAATTAAGTCAAAACTCGATGGTACTTATTTAATTATCTCAAAATTTATACTTCTAATTATATTCTGTAAATAATATAATAGTCTTAAGGAGTACTTTAAGGCGCATGTTAACGCTTCAAAGTTTATTGGATCTGTCTTAAACTCTGTAATATTTCATTATAAAAACCATTTTACACTTGATTTAAGGATATTTTAATTAATAGATTACTTTTTTTAGTTTTGATGACCTTTTAAACATTAAATATAATTTTCAAGAAAAATTACTCAATCTCTAGACATTTTAGGTGTCTTTAGAGCAGACGTCATGACCACTTTAAAGATTATGAAATCACTTCCAATAACTTATCTTATTTATTATTATTTTTTACTTGTTGAAAGATGCTATATGAGTTAATTTCAACTAATTTCACATATTACAAAGGAGTTAAATAGTTTGTTGATTTAAGTTTATTTAAAAATGTTAGAATACTCAACAACTTTCCGGCTTGTGTTTAAATAAAATTAAAAAGGTTGATTGAAGTTGGATAAGTGACAGGTTCTGATCTTAATTAATTAATTTGAAGTCTACATCTGGATATAAATAAACAATATTAAACTCAACTCATTGTCATCCTCAATCCTCATATAAAAGTGGGTATATATGTAAAACAACAAACCACACTAGTTAATTTGATTCGATTTCATTCCTCTGCGCAAACTGAATCCGATTTGATTCATGCCAAAACCAATCTTGAGCATTTTCAATTTCAAACCAAATCACGTAAAAATTATTTTAAATTTGCAATAAAGATGAATATTGGTATTGTTTAATATTGTTTTATAGGGCCTAACATTTAACCTTTGATTAGAGGGGTCTTGTAAGGGACCACAAATAGCTACTTAGACCTATTTGTAGTACATGTACATTTAATAGTTTAAATTGTTGGATAGTAGTTTAAGAAATTTAAGATTCCAGCCATGTTTTTGTTTTTAAAAAAGTTTAGTACGAACAACACTTATAATAAATTAAATTTGTAAGTGCTTGTCATAGAGTCATTAAAAATATGTTTCGGCCAAAACACTTTTTTGATGATTAAAATAGAGAAAAACATATTTAAATTGAAGAAGTACTGTTGATAATGAATTACAAGAAAGACAGAGAACAACTTGTAATCGTCAATAATTTTGAATTCCATAATAGTTCTTAAGTGAAAATTTTGTTTCCTCGTACCATCCCAACTATATCATTTTGAAGATATAAAGCATAGTCAAATTTTAAAGATGGCATATTTTGAGTTTTAGTCACACTCTGTTAGAGTAAAGATGATGATAACTTGAAGGCATACGGGTGATGATTCGTATTCACGTATCGTATTTGTGTTGTATCAAGCTAAAATACAATAAAAATTGGCTCTACATAAATATGATCTAATTATTCTTGTCAAGCAAGTCCAACACGAGTATAATACGATTATTACATGAGTAACATGACATGACATAGTAACACGAATAATAAAGTTTATGTAATTTGTCTATGTTGTTCTGTTATAGATCATTTTCGCAATCCACTTGAGGATATTTTAATCAATAGATTACTTCTTTCAAAGGCTTTTTAACATTACATACAATTTTTTAAAAAAAATTACAATCTCTAAGGTGTTATGTGCCTTTAGAGCACAAGTCATGACTAACTTAAAGACTATGAAATCATTAATAATAACTTCTTATTCATTATTATTTTTTACTCATTCAAATATAGTTTGTCACTTATGAGTAAAAGCGGTCATCAATTTTGATATACTAGATTTAGCTAATAACTCATCCAAAATCCGATATTGATTGGTTTATAAATTTTTCGATGTAATTCAATTTTAATCCAATATTTATAGAAATCATCACCCTATCTAATCCAATCTAGAAAATAATAATATGATATGATCCAAACTTAAAAAACTTTTTCTAGAAAAAAATACAATAGGGCTCAATCGAAAAACATAATCAATATGATATGACATAAAATATAATAATAATAATATATTGATGTAAATTAAAATATTAGTAGCTCATAATAAAAAACATAAAAAATTATTTCTAAATTAATTAAAGTGCCAAAAACCAATAAACCACACCCGTTGATTTGATTCGATTTAATTCCTCTGTGCAAACTGAATCCGATTTGGTTCATACCAAAACCAATCTTGAGCAATTTCAATTTCAAATCAAATCATATAAAAATTATTAAATTTGCAATAAAGATGAATAATGTTATTGTTTAATGTTGTTTTGTAGGGTCTATATAATTAAACTTTGACCAGAGTGGTACTGGAAGGGACCACATATAGCTACTTAGACCTATTTGTGGTCCCTATAGAGATTTAATAACAATTTTATAAGAAAGTAAAGTTATGTTATGAGTAATAGTTTAAGTAAAGAAATATATGATTACACATTTATGTTTTTAAAAAGGAGAAGTCCGAACAACATTTAAATTTCCAGTATTTGTATGTTTCGGCAAAAAACACTTTTTAGATAATCAAAATAGAGAAAAAGATATTTAAATTGAAGAAGTACTGTTGAGTAAGAATTAATTCTCTATAAATTAGAAGACAGAAAAAGACAGAGAACTACTTCTAATTAATCATAATTTTGAAGTCCATGGTAGTTTTCAGAAAGTGAAAATTTTGTTTTCTCGTAGCATAGCAAATATATTCTTTTGAAAATATAAAACATAGTCAAATTTTAAAGAGAACAATAAAACATCCGTGAACGAATATTAATAAATAAGTAATCTCAATTAAATAATAAAATTTTTCAGTTTTGCATCAGGCTTATATAGTAAATTAATAATTTCATTAAATGTACAAAATAATAATTTTTTTTTTCAAATCCTTTAGGACCTAACAAAAATATAAATAAAGAATTGATCAAATATATAGTATAAATAACATATAAATTCATAATATTATGGTGATTTTTTTTAATAACTTATAGTTTCTCAATTCTACTTTTTTTCAAAATATTTATATGAAATTTTTTGTTTTTTTTCTAACGAAAGTAAACTTAATCTCATCCTTAATTTTTTTAAAGCATGTACTATATTTGTTGCTTTTTTCATACATTGTAACAAGTAGTTATTTAAGGTTACTACTGCTTGAATGACCACGATTGTAAAACATTTGATAAAATATAACTATCATCTTGATCATGATCATCATCAACTGACTTATACATTACTCCTTTAATAATCTCTTTATTAGTATTTAGTATATAATTAAATCACTGCATCATTTTTATTAAGATAAATGAAAAGATACTCAACTTCAATTGCATTTTATAGAATAGAAATGGCTAATGTAATTCATTAACTTTAGATACATTAACTTTTAACTACATTGATCCTTTTTTTAAAACAAATATATGAATCTTAATAAAAAGAAATAATACATTACAAATGATTAAAAAATAAAAAATCTTCTTAAATTAAAAATTAATTATTTATTGATGAATTAATAAATTATTTATTTATCAATGAATAAATAGTCTCGATAAAATAATAATATTTTATAGACCCAAAAATATTAATTTATTAAAGTTTTACTATATTTTCAGTTTTAGTCATACACTGAATTTTTTATTTCGTAAGTATCCATTTATCAAATGAAGTGTCAAGCTATTAAATAAGGTTTGCTTAAGAACCCAGTAATTTGCTCAATAACTATAAAATATCAATAGTGCTAGACTTATAATGCAAATATAATTAAAATCTACAATCTAATATAGCAGCTTAAGGAGTAGAATCCTACTAGAGATGTAATTTCTCTCATTTATTTTTATTTTTTCTCTTCTAATGAATTTCTATAATATATGTTGTTTCATCAGATTATAAATTTTAATTTTATTTGAGTTGTGAGTTTATCATTATTCATAAAATATTACTATATAACTAAATAAGCGTTGAGCTATTGAACAAACCTTCCTGATAATTTGATATCTTACTAGACAACTTTAAACTAAAAAATTAGGTATGTGTTGGGATTAATGTAGCAATAAAAAATCTCAACTTTTATTTTGTTGGGAGAAAAATTAATTGTATGAGAAGCTATATAAGGCATATGGCATATCATACTTATAATATTATTTTGTCATTGAAAATTTGAAAAGAGGCGTATGATGAATCTAGCTTTCAGATGCCCAATTGTGTTAAAAAAATGAGAAGAAAACAAAGGCATTGTACGGTACCTACAATTACGTTTGGCCAACGAAGATGAAAAGTTTTTGGTGACTGAATTCTTTCGGCTTTTTTGCCGCCAAATGTCCGCGAATGAGGTCTTTCCCTTATTGGAAGTGTCTGGTTGACAACAGTATTTTATTTTGTTTATTAAATAACAATTCGAGGATAATTTTTAATTCAATTAAAATTTTATACTTTATTTATTAGATATTTGTATTTTTTTATTAAGTTGATATATTCAAATGACTTTTAACAAAATCGACTTTCGTAAGTTTTTTATATAACTGGCTAGCTTTCGAAAATTGCTGTGGGCGATGGTCAGCTTCTCTAAGAATTGAATTGATTTTAGTAACTTAACTTTCATCAAATTCTTTTTCCGCAGTCAGATTCTTCAGAATTTACTTTTAGGATTTTCAACCTCATTATGGTATCAAAATAAATAAGGGTTTGGAAAAAAATTTATAGAGGCCCTAGCAAAACGATTTTTTATTTTATATATGATTTAGGGTTTGCGTAGCTATCATCAAGTCGCTTTGGCCGAGTGGTTAAGGCGTGTGCCTGCTAAGTACATGGGGTTTCCCCGCGAGAGTTCGAATCTCTCAGGCGACGACTTTTGTTTTTTAACTCTATTTTTTTAGCAATCAATTATAGCCTATATTTTTGCATTTTGCTTTTGTAAATATTACATTGATTGAGAGAATCTTGACCAATAACAGTGGCGTAACCAGCTCGTGGTAAATTCAAATATAAAATATAGATATTATATCATTTTAATGCCATAAATAAAGAAAAATTTTCACATATAACCCAAAAAAATTGAGAAAAACAGAAAATCTATATGTTAAAAAAAAAAAGTATAAATCTTATAGAGCACTTTTGAAAGGTAAATGTTTGGTATCTTTCCTTTATCAACAAATATTTCCAAGATAAATATTTTCTTCTCTATTCCTTTCCAAACTTTAAAATTAAATTTTAATACTATTTTTTCTTAACAACATCGGAGTATAACATTTATTTAAATTCATAATTTTAAAAGAAATATCACATGTCTCTAATGAAATTTAGTTATATACTTCAAATTGAATATCGATAGAAAAATTTTAGCTCACCCAAGAAAAAATTCCTGGTTACAGCTCTAATCAATAATAATTTAAACTTTAAGAAAGAAATATCTAGCCAACTATGTTAGGTAATATTTGAGCAAGCTATATTTCAATATGGGGCTATACTCAAATATTGATTTGATAATTAAATCAATTTAAACTATTGATTGTCGGGTTTAGCCATTTAGAACAATAACATGATCACTAGCTCTATTTATATGACGTCATCAGTACTAAGCCATTCTCTTCAATAGACAACCTCGAGTCAACGAAATTCGTCATATAAATTTTTATTTTGTAAACATATATATAGACCAATTTTAAAAAATTAAAGGAAAAATAATAAAAAGGATGGATAATATTTATTTAATTCTAGTATTCATGGGATTCATGAATGCATGCTGCTTTGAATCGTAACTTTTTCGCAATCAGCTTCAGGGTGCCTAGGCAAAAGCACCATATTCACAAGAGTATTGTAGCATTCAACTCCAGCAGCGAGAAGCTCGTTGCGGCAAGGACCAGGACCAGGATTAGGGATGGCAATAGGGGGGGTGGGTCCGGGACGACCGGTACCCAGTCCCGCCCCGTTCAAATTTTTTTTGCCCCGCCCCGTCCCATTGCCCCGTTGCGGGGCGGGGCGGGGCAAAAAAAATTTAAACAAATTGACCCGCCCCTAAATATTTATATTTTTGCAATTAACCCCCTATAATATTTATATTTTTTGCAATCAACCCCCTATAACATTTACAACCTCTAATTTTTATCATATTATTTTACTTACTGTCAACCCTCTAATATATTCAAACTTGTTACAATCATCCCTAACAATATCATTTAAGTCCCAATAGTTTATTTTTTATCATATATACCCCTATACTATGCGGGGCGGGGCGGGTCGAACGGGGCTAAATGTTAGACCTGGACCCTAACCCGCCCCTACCGGGGCAGATTTCTTTTGCTCAGACCCGCCCCATTTGTCCGGGGCAAACCGGGGCCCCGGACCCGGCGAGGCAAATTGCCACCCCTAACCAGGATATGGCGCTGATCCAATGATGACTCCTTCGCAGTAATATCCACAATTGGCACTTATCTTTGATGCACATTCCTCTAAGTGTCCACGAACCTCCGGTGCCATTGGAGGTAGTGGAGGCAGAATTGCCTTCGGTGGCGCTGCTTCTTGATCCTCCAAGCTGCGAGCAACAAGCAAAGAGGAAGAGGTCAATAGTTGGCTAAGAAATATGAAGGCAAGCATGAAGGGGTAGCTATTCTTCATGAAGCTCGCCATGGTTGGTGTAAGTCGATATTTTAGGCTCTGTTCGATTATGAATCCAAATCCTGATTTCTGTGCTGCACATTTTCCAATACAATTTATATTCAATCTCAACCACATATATTTTTTAAAATTTAAAATAATTCAACATCAACCACATATTTCTAAATTCAATTGAAAACAAAAATAAAGGATTCATAAACGAACACACCTTACTGCAGTGGTTTGTTGGTCTTTTAGGTTGAGATGAGGTTTTTTGAATGGAGTACTTGAAGATAGACCTGTTATTTATAGGATGTGAATCATTGTTTTTAAATATTAATTTGGAAATCAACGTGTGGGTTAATGCTCTATGTATTGTGAATTTATTGAAATTGAATATGTTTTTAATTTGGTTCTAATAAGTTCTTTAGTTGTTGCAAAAAGGCTCAATAGTTACTGAATCTTCTAGCATATAGAGGGGTGGAGTTATACAAGGGGAGTAAATGCAATATTTAGTAGAAATACTTAAACGCAAGTTGGATCCAAGAATTTATATTAGACAGGTTCGTGTTTTACATACATACATATATATATAGGTAAATAAAATTTTAATATGACAATTTTATATAGATATGCCAACCCACATGAAACTAAAGTATTTCGTATTAACAGATAATGAAAATATTTAAGATTATTTATAGTAATCGTAGGTTTCGAAACCTGGCAAGAAAAGCTCCTTCGAGCCCAAGATAAGAAAGGGTGTTTCTTTGCATGCATTAATTTGGACCCAAAACGGCGTAAGAAGGCTGCACTTATATTGATTACTTTTTCTTGCAGGCAACTTCAACTATAAATAGACCACATTTTATGAAGGTGGTCCGCTAATCTAGGTCATGTGAGATGTTACAATCCGTTCAGCATGCAGCTCTGATGAAATTTGCAACTAATTACCAACTTGAACAAAATAAAAAAATATATAAATTAAAATGTAATTGTTAGACTATTGGCATTTATCTTTATTAATATAATATAATGTGCTTAATATCTTTAACAAAGATCCTAATAAATAATTGTACTATCATGATTTACAAGATTGTAATAAATAATTTTCTTTGTTCTATTTAATTCACTTTTTTTTTTCTTCTTCAGGTGGGGTCAAGTTATGTGTAGTTAAATCCTTTCAAAATAGGATCCCATTCTTTTCTCATTTGAGTTTGTCTAAACTTGAAAGATTTTATACATATTGGTTTAAGAATCAAGCAGAACCTAGATTTTTTGTATTTTGCTTTTGTTAAATTTACATCATATTAAAGAAAATCCTGACTCATAAGAATAAAACTTTTGATTAGCCATAGAAAGAAAAAATCAATGATTTAAACTTTAAGAAAGAAATATAAACCTTAGTTAATTAACTCTAATTAAGCAAGTCGCAATCCAATATAAGGGTATATTCAAATTTCGATTCAATAACATAGATCAATTTAAACTATTGAATTTGTTTTTTTAGATCATTAATTAGTACATAAACTAACTCAATTTATTTTACGAAATCATTAACTTAGCCATTCCCTTCAATACATTCTTGATTAATTACGAAATTCATCACATCAATTTGCAATTTGTAAGCATATAAAATGCATATTACAAAAATATATTAAAAAAGGGAAAGTAGTAGGTAATTAAATTAGTTTGTTGGAACAATAAAAAGAAAAATAAAAAGTTTATTAATTTGATTTGTACAACAAAATACTTTTCATCTAACCCATGAAACTAAAGTGTTTCGTATGCTATAAAATGAGGAAAACAAAGACTATTGCTCGTAAAGTTTTGAAATTAATATGCAAAGAAATCAATATGAGATATCTAATATAGACAAATAAGCCCAATAAAATTTGAAGGGACATCAGTAGGACACCAAGATGGTTGCATCGCCACCACACACTTCAATGTGCCCTTAAACAAATTGAATAACATGAGCAAGAGCAGCAGCCCTTATATGGAGCCTGAATTGAAGCTCATGCAAGCCCAAGATCACAAAGGTTTCATCTTCGTATGCATTTTGACCCTGCAGCTATGCACCAGAGAAACTGGGCTCAGATTACTTTTTCATGAAAGTAAGAGTAGCACTGTGGCAATTAAATTCTTGAACTTATAGGTGTCAATTGAATAACTAAATCTAAATTGAATGGGTTAAGCAAAATACAAAAAATAATATATAAATACTAAAATGTAAGTGACTTAGAGTTCTCTTGGCATTTGTATTTATTAATTACAAAGGTAATGTTGATATATTTAAGAAAAGTTTTTAAAAAATAAAAATAAACTCTTTTTCCGAAACTAACCAAAATGCGTTGCACTCGTGATGTTTCACCAATTAATGTCAATGTGTTTGCATGCATGATCACTGTTGTAGCCCTAGAGAAAATGGAAGCTAGCTAGCTGTGTTGACCTCTGTGTGTGCTCTGGATTGCAGCGTGTGTGAGGGCATGATTGAAGGCCTGGCAGTGCCAGATCCAATGTTGATTAAACAAAGACTAAAATTCATGGAAAAGGGGAAGAGGACCAGGCCAGCTCATGACTAGATGAAGACAGATGTGTAATGTGTTTGAGTGTTTCCTGGATTCATGGCAACTTGTAATTAAATTGCCTTAAAAATTTACAATGACCACACTTGTCTCTTCCCTGAACATCTTAAGTCAAACCCATCACTGACAAAACCCTAATAATCGGGTCATTCTACAATACATTTTATGTATCAGTATATTTTATAAAAATTATAAATAAACATATAAAATTTATAAATAGGTATAAAAATTGGTAAATAAATCTTTTTTATAATATTTAAAACTTTGTGTTTGATTTATAATTTTTACATAAACTTTTACAAAATATATCGATGCATTTCATGTACTACAGATATTTCCCTCGTAATCAGATTCCAGTGAGTTTATAATATGTTCACAACTTGGCACAAGATGACAAAGTTCAAGTAGTATTATACGAGTTTCATTTGATTAATTTATTGACGGAATCTTATCAACAAGCAGCAGGCTTGTAAGTCAACTTAATTAGCATGTCGATGCTCTCTCTTCTCTTTCCTTGGAAAGTTTCAGATCTTGACAAACATTGAAAATTTCTGTAGTTTTGCAGAGAATTTGTTGTTGCATGTGATGGCAAGCCTCTATGTCCGTGCAGAAGCTGCGACACCCTTAAACAAATATTAGCTAGTATTGAAAACAATCAATTTTTTAGTTTAATTTCTCACATTTGTCACTTATTTTAATCAATTTGATTATACTTTTTTTGATCTGATCTTATCAAATTCATTAAATTTTAAAACAAGTTCTCATTGTTAGTCATCCAAGTATTCGTCAATTCAAAAAATTAATGTGTTAGATAAAATGTTATCTTCTCGGATCAAGCAATTTGGGTCATTACTCTCCGCGTTGAGAATTCTAATGACTAGTTTAAGATAGATCTACGCATCCAACTCAAAAAATTAACCTATACAATGAACTGACGTATCAATTCTTTCATCAAACATGAAATTCCTAAAAACTCAATAAATCTTTGACCAAAAAAAAAAAAAATCCCTTGCAAATTAGGCTTTACAAGTTTAATTTTTTATCAGTTAAGTGCGTGTTTGGCGTATAGGATACGATAACATTAAGGAAAGAAATTATAGTAATCTGTGTTTGATGCAACTCTAACTCTAGATATGATAAGATAAAATTGTATACAGAATGCATAAAATCTAACACAATGCTATCCAACATATTAATAGCTATACAATCTTATATGGTGTTTTAAAACTATCTGCTACTAATCTTAAATATAAAAAAAAATTGATATACAATCTTATATAGTGTCCTAAATGCATCCTTAGTGTACTTAAAATTACCTGCTACTAATCTTAAATGTTAAAAAATAATATATAATCTTATGTAATATACCAAACATATCTAAGTGTGATTAAAACTATCCGTGACAAATCCTAATGTAAAAAAAAAAAAAAAAGATAAAGAACGCTTAAACTTTCAATTAAGCTTTTGGGTATGAAAAGAGTGGTGGTTGTTTATAATGTCAACTAATTTCAAATATTAAATGGGGGTTGATTAGTGACTTGACCCACAGACCTTTTATTAAATATGGTAGGACTAGAACTGGAAACTAATTAGAAATAATTGGTGGCGTGCAATTTGAACTAGGTCTACTCTAGCACTTAGTCATGTTAGCAAGTTTGATCGTGTCAATTAAAGTTTGGTTTATATCGTGTCAATTAAAGTTTGGTTTATATCGTGTCAAACTTGCGGTCACTGAACTCAGTCTACTAATTTCATTAATTAGACGAAAAAGTAAACCCAGTTATTTAAGCGAATAGACAAATATGACCCACGTTCTTTAGGAAATATTATAATAAAAGCCCTTATTTCCATTACTTTATTAGTTTTCACCGTTTAAAGAGCTTTGTGATGACCTTCTCCGGGGGTGTGTGGTCATGAAAAATCACGGGGAAACCGAAAAAAAAAAGTTCAAAATTAGGGAGTTTCTCGATAAATAATCTTTTCCTTTAAAAATTTACATATTGTAACTCATTTGATATTTGATAATGAAAATATCCTATAAATATGTCCAATCATATAATATTATTTGATAATGCTCGACATATATGTTAGATAATGTCTGAAAATATGCGATAATATCTAATAAATATACCATTGTATCTAATAGTTATTGACACTTAACAAAGGATCGTGATATGCAAATTTTAAGATATAAGTTCGTTTTTATAACTCACATTTAAATTTTAGGTATTTTTTAGTTCTCCTAAAAATCATATAAAGTTTAAAGCATAAAAAGTGTTATGATGATTTTTAAAATCTATCAAAAATATATTATATTTTCTTATTATAAGGGTTTAGTATGTTTTTTCTTTTTTCCTTTCTAGTGAAAACAAGTTTGACACCCTTTTGACGAAATTTATTATAATTTTAGTTTAGATAGCTCTTAAAATTGTATAGATTCACTTAAAATTTATACATTTAATAATTTTTATATATTTGTTTTAGATAATTTATAATCTCAAAGAAAAATATGCAATCTTTAAAAAATTTTATCTAATTTCTTAAAACTTCATAGATATTTATAAGACATATATTAAGGGGGCGTTTGGTATAGGGGGTGGGAAAGTTAAGAATGGGAATCTGAATATATTCCCGTGTTTGGTATGTTTATTACTGTTGTAACCCCTGACATGTCATTTTTCCACCGACTTCATATTACCGTCTACAGAGGGTAATCTCAATCCCGCCCACAACATGGATTTCAAATTTCAGGGAATCATAATCCCACCCCATCCCGCATAACACACCACAACCCCCCTTTCTCTCTCCTCTCCCTCCCTTCACTCGTCTCTCCTCTCATCTTTCGTCTCGCAATCTCCTCTCTCAATCTGGTACCCATCTCTCTTTCGGCTTTCAGCTTCTTGGTCTGAGGCGGTGGTGTGTGCAGCGTTTGACTTCTTAGCGACGCTGGTTGTGGTGAAGGCAACGGCTTATAGTGATGGTGGTGTGCGGGTGGCTTTCTTATGGTGGTGGTGCGCGTGTGGTTGGATGGCAACGGTGGCGACGCTTGTGATGGAAGGCCGAATGCTGCTTTGTTTGAAATTTCTGGTTTGTTGAATTGATGGGTTGTGGTGGCTGTGAGTGGTGGCTGCCATGGCTGTGATGAGTGTTGTAGGTGCTGGGTATGGAGAAAACAGAGGGAGAGGGCGAAAAAGAAGAGAGAAAGGAAAGCAAAAAAGAAGAAAAAAAGAAAGTTTGACCGAGCCACTTTTTCTCAAATGAGAAAATGAGAAAAAAAATTATTTATTTATTTAGAATATAAAATTTATAATAATATATATAATTATTAACCTGTTAAATAAATTTAATATATTTATTTATTGAAAAAATTAATTATAAAATTTAGTAACATATTAAATAAAATTAAAACCTTTATTTATTGAAAAAACTATAATTATAAAATTTATTATCATATTAAATAAAATTACACATTTCATACACAGATATGATTATAAAGATAAGATTCTTATGCATAACTAAATACAATAATGTTAGTTTCTTGGATATCAGATTCTTATGATCACTTTGTAATCTGAATCCCATTTCAATCAAAACAAAACCCCATACCAAACGAACCCTAAGACTACACTTCCAATTTCAATTTTCGTTTTCTTTCTAATACCAGTGAACTTTAGTCAAACACAAAGCGAGCATCTAATTAGTGGTTAGTGAGTGAGAGTTTAGTCTTAGTTTACAGTTGTGCAAGCAAGTTGTCGTCAGCTGTCGAGTGAAGAGTAGCTGGAGACATTTTGTTAATTAGTACTCGAAAGTCATTGGAGCCAACTGTCAATTAAGTTGCTTTCTGCCACTGCAGCTCTAGTGGGGATCATGATGCTCATAATCATCATTCTAGCTATTGAATATGTAGACAATAAGGTATAAAAGGTAATTAATAACTTTTTTTTAATAACAAAATGTGTACCCAATGGAACGTACTAAAATTTAATAATTATGTATTCTCTACATAATAATTATTAAACTGCCTTACAAATTACCTTATTCAATGATTTCTACAATTAAATTAATACTAATAGTCTTTGACATATATGTTTAAAATTTTTTTTATTGATGAAAATTTCCGTAAATGAAAAAATTCTTATCAAAGATGAATCTACAATGCTATATATATTCTTTTTACTTAAGTTCTTATATTTTTGAGCCATTTAATTAATATGTTCAGTCGTTAATATTCGGCTTAACACGCATAATTAATTCACTTTGGAAATGACATATCTCATATTTAAGCTTAACAATCTAAATCATATTCATCTATATAAAAAATTATGTTTTGTGTAGTAAAATCTCCAAAAAGAGGCCATTGATCCTGATATTTTAATGATCCACTATTATATTTGTTTCATTTTTTCTCAACTACAAATGCTTGAATTTGATAGATTATTAACTAAAGAATTTGGATGACCGCAATTATATTTAACATAAATAATTAATGGATATAAACTTATGTAATACAAATAATTTATGATTTTTTCACGTTAATATTTGTACACAATTAATTGATATAAATTTTTATTTATTAATTTTACTAAATCTAATAGTTGAAATTAAAATTGAAAATATTATATTTAATATTATCAACTTATCGTATTAGATTTTATAAATTAATGATTAAAAATTTATATTTAATTTTATGTCAAAAGATTTGTTTTAAAATATCAATTCTCTTATATAAAATGTGCACTCATTGCTTCTACAGTAGATCATAAAAGTTTTTTTGATTAAAAAATCATGATAAATATCTCTTAAATGTTAATAAAAAAACTGTTTTTCAAATCTTGAAAAAAGTTTTATAAGTAGTCATATTGTAACTATTCGGGTAGAAATTAAGTAAGACATATATTAAATGATTTTTGAACAAACGTGAATAATTGCATCATTAATTATTCTTTCAAATGATTAAAAATTGGACCGCAATCATCTGAAAACGACGCATACGCAACCCACTTATAGGCGTTAAAAAAAATCAAATTTCAATAACATATATCACTTGAAAACAACAACTTAAATTAAAAAAAAAAATCAATTAATTAATTTATTCATGTATGTATAATAAACAAGATACGTCTATTTCCCAATACGACTTATCGTACAAGCTTATAACAGCAGTCATGCTTTCCTCACCTTGTCGTTTTCACGGCCGCCCAAAGCTTTACCATAAAGCCAACCACAAATTGACACAGCTAAATTGTTAACCCTTTCTGGTGCCGACACGTGTCATAAGCACCACCAATTGGGTGAGAGGAGAAGCCGTCGAGGAGACCGAGCCAATAGGGGGATTTAAAATGAGGGAGCCGGCTGGCCTGGCCTAACTTTACTTTTGGAGGAGTCCACTCCCCAACGTCTCTTAGATCCGTTATCAACGGTCCATTTGGTCTTCAACATTTTAAATTAATTTTTTTGAAGTTATAAAGGTCACATTTATTGATTACTACATTCTAACGGACACATTTTCTTTTCTTTTTTTTTTTCCGAGAAAAGTATCATCTTGGTATTAAATTAATATGATGATTTTTTGATATTTTGAATAAAATTTAAAAAATAAGTTAATTTTATTTAAAATAGTTTGTTGTGTAGTTAAAAATGAGACAATAGCGATAAGTAATTTTGAATTTGTTTTTTTTAGTGGAGAACGATTATATGTTTTTTATTAGTAACGTCCCTTAAATTATTTTTTTATATCAATCACATCTTTGAAATAATATTTTGAGAGGTAAAAATGATGATTTGAAGTTAATTTTAATCGTGTATTTAATAAAAGATACATAATTATTTTCAAATTAAATTTAAACAAAAACTCAAAGATGCTTATTAATTATCTCATTTAAAAATATATATTAATATATTGAAGATTATCTCATACCAATAGAAGACTATCTAATTTTATTATAAAATTATGTTGATAATTAATAATATTTACTCAATTACTAAATATAGTCTTTAAGATATTAATATGTGTCCTTAATTAATATTAGGAATAAAGAAAAGTTTTTAAAACATCAATTCTTTTTCTTATTTTTTTCAAAAGTTTTTAGAACACTCGTATTACTAGATTTTGTCAAGTAATTTATTTATGACGAGTAAAATTGCAAAATAAATAACTTAATATCCATATTAAAAATTTTTATTAAACCATTTTTTTCCACTCCGTTAAAAAATGATATGTAAAATATAACTTTAAAAAAGATTAGAGAGTAAAATAAAGTTTTTATAAAACTCGTTTTTTGTCATATATTAAAGATAAAACACAGGATATTTAATAAAATGAATCTATTTTAAGATTGAGTACTTGTCTTAAATTTATCCCGAAGATAAATATTAAAGCCTTAAAAATTGTATAATTTTATTAGAAATTCATTTTGCATATTATTTAACGATTATATTATAGTTAGAAGCTTCAGTTTCTGTATCAAAATCGGAATGGTTAGTGTAAACAACCAAATTATGTTTTACAACTTCACAAGAAAACAAAACGAAAAAGTCTCGCAATTAACTTGCAACACACATTTCACAACACAAATATTATAACGTTTGATGTTGCAGACAGTTGTTGTCGTTAGTTGAACATCTCAAGAAAAACCCCACAAAAGTGAAATTAAAAGGTTCACCAAACACACGCCAACCGCACACAAACAAAAATAATTGCAACGCGTCTTTGAATTTAAATATGCCGCAACAAATGCATCAATAAATAAATTAATAACGAACAACAACTACAAAACAATATGAATTTAATCAATTTAAATCAACCTCTCTTAGCTAATACGCGCAAACCTGCCAGACCAGGACCCCACAATACACATGACACATCATCAACAACAACAACAATAACATCAACAAAGAGTTGAAAGCAACAAAGCGCGTTGCATATATTATATGTTACGTGTGAATCTCTTATTCTAATTGGTCAATATACATAAAAAAGGAAAATTTTTAAAAAAATGATTATATTAAGAGGGTTTCTTTGATCAAGTGGATTAACATTTAAAAATTTATATGCTATAATCCTTTATGTATTAGGCACTCCGTTGTTAGACTGTCAGATATTATATTGGATATTTTTGGACTCTATCGATACTATCGAATGCTTTATCAAAATGTCGAATCAGAATGTGACAAGCAAATTTTTAGATACTCATTCGTTTTTTTATAATTAAATTTAAGATTTTTTTTATATTTTAAGAAAAATTAAAAAATATATCCCAAGTTTAAGTGTGAATAAAATGACTATATCTCTAAAAATTTGTGTGTCATGACTTTATCGAAAACTATTTGTTAAGCAACAAACACTATCAAATATTGTTGTATACACTTTGTCTAACAATATGAAATATCATCCGATGCTATTTAAATACATTCGTCAGATATTGTTGGATGATGGATAAAGTCATAGCACGCAAAATTTTTTAGAGATAATTATTTACAAAAAAGACTCATAATTTAGGTTATTTTAATTTTTCCAATATTTTATGAAAACAAAATAATAAATAAATAAGCCGACTCGTTTGATACGAGTCTGTTTTTTTTTTTTTTTTTTTTCTCTATATTAAGCAACTCCGAGAGGTCTCCAAGTTTTTCTCTAACGGGCAATACAACTTGAGCATTAACCAACATTAACCACACAAACCGATCTGTCTCTCTTATTTTCCCTTCTCTTAGACTCCAAATGCGATTCATTTTGTTGAGAATTTTCCTTCTTTACAATCTTCTCAACTCGTTTCTTCTCTATCTGGTTCCCAAGAAGCTGAGAGTCTTTCTCCCCACATCTTGGTACCCTTCTCAACAAACTCCATTGCTCTCTGCATCCTCATCATCACCACCAGCACCGTCGAGACTCGTGTCTTCGGTGTCGTTTAAGCCGTCGGTGAAGAGAATGGAGCCCGCAGAGGTTAACAGGGTGTTTCAGATGTTTGACCACAATGGGGACGGCCGCATTTCCAAGAATGAATTGAATGAGTCGTTGGAGAACCTGGGAATCTTCATTCCTGACAAGGAGTTGACGCAGATGATCGAGAGGATTGACGTCAATGGCGATGGCTGCGTCGACATTGACGAGTTTGGAGCTTTGTACAAGACCCTCATGGATGAACGTGAAGAAGAGGAGGATGACATGAGGGAAGCTTTCAATGTGTTTGACCAGAACGGTGATGGGTTCATCACGTTTGATGAGCTGAAGGCTGTGCTGGGATCTCTTGGGCTCAAGCAAGGCAGGACTGCAGAGGATTGCAAGAAGATGATCATGAAGGTGGATGCGGATGGCGATGGCATGGTTGATTACAAGGAGTTTAAGCAAATGATGAAAGGTGGTGGTTTCAGTGCTTTAAGTTAAGTTTCATTATAGGGCGTGAGTGATTTTTTTGGCGGTTGTAAATAGTTTGGCAAAATCCTGTGTGATGATTAACGATCCAATGGTTGAGATCAAGGGCTGGCTGCATCGATACAAACCACATGTACATTTGCAACAACAATGTGCACTGAATCAAGTTTACGAGAAAAGTCTTATACGAGACAGTCACGGATTACAGACAATTAAAATATCGGTACATTAATATCATATATCGTATATTTTACTTTAAAATCCTGTTTTTTGTTTATTCTAACTCATATCAAATGTTTGATGGTATATAAATGATGGCTGCCATCAAATATATGATAATTTTTAGAATAAATATTATAACAGTATTTTGATTTTATTATGTAAAATTATCGATGATATGACATATCTGTTTCATTAGACATTTGAATTCAGAAATGCAACGAAAAGGAAATCCACAGGAAATTGCCCATTTGGAAGTGGAGGGTAGAAGAACGCAGAGAGAAACAAATTAACATATCGAGAGTCTATTATTCGTTCGTGGGTTCTTTATTTTATTTTATTTTTTTTCCAACTTTGTAAGATTGGTTCGTGGTTTTAGTTTTTTCTGCATCTGTTATCCCTTCGTCTTTCACTATTTAATGTTGTATGGTTACTGATATGAATTGAAATGAATACATTCTTAGGAGGTGTTAATTCTTTTTATCTCATCTTGGTTTTGTTTTGTTTATTTTCACTTTTTAAGTATCATCCTGTTTTACTAGCTCTTGTAAATGTTATTAGGAACAGTAAATCAAAATCTGTTATAAAGTTGCTTGGCAAAATCGTCTGAGATGAAAATATAAATTAAAAATAATATTACGCCTGCAACTTAATTACAGCCACTTTTTTTTTATTTTTTTCTTTTTTTTTTATAACCTAAGTTGGCAATTAAAACTTAATATATTTGTTATGTTGACATATATACACATGTTAATATGACCCATAAATCAAATCATCACAGGTTTAGTATCTTACTTCACAACACTCCAATGTCAAAGATAATTTTTCTCGTAAGCCAACATTTTTACCATCTGAGAAGCTCTTATATGGAAGAACATAAGATCATGGATAAAAATAAGAAACTCTGGATAAAGATAAACGTAATCTTCAAGTCATTATTTTTCCAATAAGATCCAGTACAATTGAAATTTAATTCCTTCCATAAAATATGAACCACCATCATGCTTTTTTGATTTGTCAAATGCAATTCAACCAACTAGCTGGCCTACAGTTCAAAAGCTTTTGGTGTTTTGCTTGGGCAGTTGCTTCTTTTGCCATTTCTGAGGCATCAAATTAAACAGTGATTCTCAACAGTTCCTCCAGAAGCATTTTTTTTTTCTCCTCCACCGATAGGGTGATGCATGCAACTAATTTTTTGGTAACGCATGATAACATTTTACTAACTTTCAACAATATTCAATATGATATCAATTAGTATTGAAGGTTACTAGCATTCAACGTTACCAAAATTCACAGAGAATTTCCCTCCATTGGCACTGAGCAATAGAATTCTTAAAAACAGAGTAAGTGACAAGCCAACAGCCAAAGCTACTAGAGCATTGACAATATTCTATTTCTTGACTTCACTATCCGAGTTATAAGATATTTGGAAGCACTTTTGGTGCCTTCAGTAAATAAAAAGCTACCAAACCGGTCAAGCACATGCCGTCCATCTTAACTAAAAACATATAAGTTGTGCTATGACACATAGCTAATGACAACATCATTATTATTTTTATGTCAAGTGCCATATTTGCAACCAAAAAAAAAAAAAAAATCTCAAACTTGCACTTATTTTAAGTTATGATATTGTTATGAATGTGACGTTCTGCAAATATGGTCAGTACTTTTAGTTACATGTACACATCAAGGTAATGTGTTGCCAATATACAGGCTACATATTCTGGTACTTACTGGATAAGTGCAACTGTTGGACTGATAGTTGAAAAGGAAAACACAATAACAACTGTTAATCCAACGATTTCGCTGATCCAGTAACAACGTAATAATAATACCCTGAAACTACTGGTCAATGCCTGCATTTTCTTCATTGACCAATGATATCAACCCGTTGAGTAAACAGATAACAAAGCAACGTACGTGCTATGCAGGTTTGATAGACAAACGAAGAGAAGATGAATTAGAAACTAAAAATAAGCAACCTTCCGCAGGTGCCATTTGGAGCTCATGCAGAGACGCAAAATACCGCCCTTAGGTTGGAGTCTTTCACTCAATGGGTGACTAAAATCTTGTCAAACTGGCAGAGCAATTTCTCCTCGAACCAATATTTTGGAACCCAAAAATTAAAAAAAAAAAGTGGCTCAAATATCTACATAAAGGAACACGAACAATAATTGGAGTTAAGAACCCTCCCTTGCCTTGATGCAGTTAGCTCATGAAAACAATTGCACAGGTGACAAAGAAAAGGCATTTCCAATCAACTGGAGCGTGGATAACTTCCAAAGCCTGGCCACTAGGCCATCGAGTGCCTCAGTTGAACAGTCAAAGAATTTGTAACAATCATCTTCATCAGCTTGAAAAAGAAGAAACTCTACCGATTGAGGTAAGTCCATAAAAAACCCCAAAATGCTTTTTTTTTTTTTCCTTCCTTTAGTGGTGTTTTCCAAGTAGCATTTGTCATGCCATTGGCAAATGATGAATTCAGCTTTCGAAAACATTGGCTAGGTGAAGTTGATGGTCTAGTTTGGTAGTCAAGAAATCACTATTGAGTTACCTGTCCGATAGAAACTATTGTGCTCTTCTGTTCTTTGGCTGAGAAGCTAAAGATCATCAAGTTCAATTTCTTTCAAGTTGCTGATGACGTCTTCAACTTTTACAGACATAAACTCAGCATGTGCTTCGAGATCTTTCAGAACCATGTGTAGCTGCTGTTGGACTGCTGCAGACCGTTCTCTTTCATGCTGAAGTTCGTTGTACAGATCCAGGATTTTCTTATCTTTCTCTTCCTGCATGTTTCATGATAATAATCATTTTAGAAGCAATAACTATAAGACTGAACTAGCGACTGATTGACTGCATAAAGCTGTTATTAGTCTGCCACCAAAGATTGGAAAACATCAGCGAATTGGCTTCATACATGTTACCTAGGCAATAGGTTATAAAGATGCACTATATATATATATATATATAAATGAAAAGTTATATTCTGATAAAAATGTAATGGAACAGAGATCCGCTTATTATCAAACCAAAACTGAATAAACTAACCTATCATTCCAGGTCCAACAACAGTTCCCAATTAGACTAAAAGAAAACTAAAGAAGTATACCTACAATAAAGAGAGTTGGGTTATAATGACTCCAAACTTGTGAGATGCCTTTATAGTTAGTAACGGTTATGCCTCTCAAGAGAAGCAAGCAAGGAACAATATGAAACCATTGACAGAATTATTTATTAAGAATATTTGTTAAAAATACTCCAATTTATTTTGAAGTTCAACGTTTTCCACCCTCTGCTCTACATTTCAAACTAAATGATATAATAATAATAATAATAATCATAATCATAAGCATGGATAAGCTTAATCATAATTGAAAATAGACAAAAACAACACGCAAGGAATTCTATATGGTTGCAGCAAAATCCAATGACAGATTAAGCAGCGTCAACCATAGAATTTAAGAATTCAGTTACAGTCAAAATTTTAGAAACCAGAGCTCCAAGGGATTTTCCGAAAAATTATGAGTAGCACTACAAGTAACCTTGGCATTCAATTTAAAATTCAGACTCAGACACCAGCAGCATTAAAAAGTAAACCATAAAAACCTAAAATAGACATACCTCACTGAGTATATTTACAATTGGCAGCTCCCCAGGAAATTTACAATGAACCATGAGTTTGTGGTTGTGCTCTCGAACAAATTTGGTAACAACCCATTTACCTCCATCTCTTGCTGCCAACCTAATCATCGCTTTACACCCTTCTCTTGTAATTGGTCGTGGAGGAAGGACCCTGTCCTTCCTCAGTGTATGTTTTGCAGCACGAAAACCTTCCCTAGAACAGACAAAGTCCCGGCCAATAATAGCCATATTCTTTAGCGAGTGTCGTATTCGATTTGTTCGAATGGTGAAACCTGTACGCTTGGCATATTCATAATAGAAGTCCCTTGCATCATCTAATGATGGAAAGGTCATTCCTGTATATGGTTCAAAACTTTCTGAGTTCTCTGCAGTTAAACCTTCCACTGATGGTATCATTAAATTCAAGTCATCATTTACAACATTGTGCGAATTGTAGCAAGGTAAAAGCCCATCGTCCGTGCCTTCATGTTCATCAAAGTTTTCTAAAGTTTCAGTATCTGAACCTCCATCACTATCTACATAGTCATGTCCAGCAGAGCCTGCCATTATATATCTACAATATATGGAATGCAATATGAGTGTTTCAAGTTCAGCTAACAACACATTTTGCAGTCATAGAAGCAAACATTTTGATCATAAAATCTCGTAACTTTTAGAATATGATCAAACAAAATAAATAAAATTTAGAAAACACTATCCATGTTATCATTCTTCAACGAATGGGGAAACTAAGTGCAAGCAGGATGCAAATAGTAGAGAAATAATTAAAACTAGGAAACAGAAAAAGAAGAAAACTAAGTAATTCAAGTAATGAAATATACTACTCACACAAAGCTATCTGTAATGAGAAGAATTCCTCAATATACACTCTAAATTTTCATAATAACACCTCAAATTTTTTTGACCATATTGTACAAAAAATTTTCCCTCTCAGTTCCTTCTCTCTTAACTGGAGAGAGTTTATCATGTCTTTCAGGTTAGATTTGATAAAAAGTTATCTTCATAATGCATCGACCACATTGTACCAGCATAAACAAACTACATGAAAGTTTTGCCTCAAATGTCAACAAAAAAAAGATTACCCTGCTATGTTGTCACGAACTATCTCAAGAATGATTTTGAATCCAAAATCTATAAATTTTGAAGTAAGTAAACAACTGATCAAGAGAGCCCAAATGCAAATTGTTGGTGTAATAAAAGCCAATTTTCTCATTTTCTGGGAAATAAAAATAGCAGAGAGCACACAAACACCCAAAATTTTCTTTTTTGCTGTTCTGCTGAAACTTGGAGGAACAACAAAACAAGGAATGATAATCAGACCACTAAAGTTGGATAATCAAATTATAAGTCAAAATTCGGAAGCTCAGTATTGTTACCAAAATAGTGCTTTGATAATGTTATTGGTACAATATCATATCACGGACATATAATTTCTCAATTACAAACTCATGTTCTATGTTAAAACTCATATTTCAATTTGATTCCAATATGATAATTAGATTGTGTAGTCCATATGTGTCACGTTTGTAGAAGCCAACATAGAGTAAATGAATTGCCAAAACAGAGTTTGAAACGGCAATGGTAAATATGAAGCTTTCCTTACAAAATTCAATTCCAAATGCATTGAATTAATACAACTAAGCACACTTGATGCAATAACATAAAATAATTTTCTCACAATTGCTTACTAACTCATTTCCCGAATTCCCTAATTTTCTCTCACTTTCTAGGCAAACAAACAGCTTAACCTCAATTCTACCAGCAACGAATTCGGAACCTTAAACCTTCATGAAACAAATCACACATTCCAGCATTCCGGTAATATCTGGTAACGTTATCCATTATTTCCTCCAATTTCTTCACAAATTAAAACAGACCCATTTCTCCACTAACCTAACGCATTCTCTTTTTAACTTCCAAACCCAAAAATCAACTATGAATTCCTCCCTGCCTTCCACCCTCCTCCCCCACCCCCCACCCCCCTCCCCCTTCAACACCAAAACACAAAAAAATTTCACTGAAGTGTAATTTATCATAAATTATTTCCATCAATTTCTTCGCAAATTAACAGAAACCCATTTCACCACTAACAAATGAACAATAAATTATATAAAAAAAATTAAGCGTGAGAAGAAGAAGCTTACTTGGTTTAATGTTATGAGGTTTGAGGAGTGTTTCGTTCGGTAAGAGTGAAGGAGATGGAGTTCAGTTTGGTTGGTTGCTTTGTCTCGTCCTCTACGGTTTGGGCTGGTAAAAGGGGACAAGATTTCAGATCCGGAGGAGAGGGGGGAGGCTCAGATCGTACGGTTAGCGTTTACAGTGGTGCATGATACTCACTGGCTAGGATTCGTTCGGGAGCGGAACCAATTAACCGTTTAAACTGTTCCTGATATTTACGTGGGGCTTTAGCTAAAATAGAATATTTGAAGTTGTTAATTTTTTTAATAAATATAGAATTCATATATTTAAAAAATTACGTTTTAATTTCAATTGATTTTATTAGTAAAATTTGATTAAAATGAAGGGTTCGATTTAAAATTGAACATGTGTAAAAGAATTTAGAGCGCAAAACTATAATTTAATAAACTCATAGACAGATAAACATTTTTTAATTATTATTTGATAATTCTAATTGTTTTAATAGGATTATGATAGGGTTTGACCGAAGATGTCTAAACATTTGCAATCATATTATCATATCATCTATAAGACATAAGATTACATCTCACCTAATAAATGATTGTCTTAGATGGTTTTAAAAGAATTAATCTTTCACAAAAAAAAAAGCTAAAAAATTGTTAAAAATAAACTGTCAATCACTAAAACTACCACCATATAAATTTTTTACAACAACCGGGAGAAAATATTTTGAACCAATCATTAATGTATTTGACGTTTTCTCCTTACAAGAGAGAAGAAATGTTTTAAAAAAGCAAAGCAAACCAAATAATCATGAGTCATTCTATATTACATCAACTATACTCATAAAATCAAAATCAAAATCGTATAAAAATCATAAATAAGTGTATAATAATCATAAATGAGTAAATTAAAGTTGTGTTAAAATTTTTACACAATTTTTATTTACTAATTTATGACTGTTTAACTTTTATATATTTATTTATAATTTTTATATAAATTTAAAATTTGTTGTATGAATACAGTAGCTAGCCAAGCAATTTCCAATAATTATAAAAACTTTAAAGATGAAAAGAGAAAGCAAAATTCTTAACGGAAGGATAACATTGACATCATTCCTAGAGTTTCTGATTGGCAAAGTCTCTGTTAAAGCATTAATGTTTTGCTTTTGTAGAAGTTAAAATCTTCTCCTTTATAGTTGAAGAACTATTTACTCGCCAGAAATTTTGTTTGCACATGCCAAGAATGTTTTGCTTTCCAGCCGTACATAATTCAATTAAAGAACATTTTTGTTAAATAAGTTAAAATGACTAAATTTGGAGTTGATAATGAGTTTTAATAAATTTCAAACATTTTTAATATTTAACCAATTATTTGAATAAAATACTTTTCAATATGATTCATAAGTATATACTGTAAATGTTCAATGTGTTTGACAAGTCATTGTCAAACACATCATATAAAATATTTGATGTACTTGACAAAAAACTAAAAATATATATTTTAAAATACTTGAAAAGTCTCACAAAACATTGAGCATGTAATAGAATTACTTCACATGCACCTTGACATATTTGACAAGGATTTAACAATGTAGTGACATAAAATATGTTGAAAGGAAGAGTATTTTTGTCTTGAACTACGTTTAATCCAAAAGGTTTTACTAATAGCTAAAACTCATTTTAGGCCCTATAACTTGTTTAATTATCTTCCTATTTTGTTTCCCTTCTTTGATTACAATTATGGTGAATTTTGAAAGGAAGAGTATTGACATCCCAACTTTTCCGACGTCAATAAGGTTGGCAATATAATAAACAAAAAGTCGTTGATTCAAGGATGATTTGAGGTACAATGATCAGTATAAAAGACGTCATATTTGGTTGAAGAGGCCGGCATCATAAGATAAAAGAAAAGGAAACTATGGTAGACAAAGCAAATTATGTGAATAGGTGATAGTGGACGAATTCAGAATCATGTTAATGTACTTAAGAGTATATAACAACATCAAATAGGAATTCTGGAAGAACCGAAACTTTTACAGGAAGTAAATAACACTTGAAAAAGTATACAACAAGAACCAAAGCTTCAGAGTTTATAATAAAATAAGTTCTCATGTGGTCTAAAATCATTAAGAATAAAAAACATAACAAGTAGCAAAAGACGGAAGTAGTCAAATCAAATTGAAGAAAATAGTTCAGAGGCTCTCAAAATGTGGCCTATGAAGACACAAGCAAGTGCGAAGAGAGATAAGAACCAATGACATCTTCAGACACATCTAAACATTCAAATTGCAAAAAGTCAAATTCTTCCCTTGTGCTGTCTATTCTTGCCATGAAACAAGCCATATGCTTCTCCATATTGAGTGGTAAAAGACCTGGAGATCTAAAGGAAGTTAAAAATAAAAAATAAAAAAGAGTCATTATTAGTTGATACCCGATGGATTGTTTGAGCAAGATTCATATAGATTCTATTGTTGCATCATAAAAAAATTGACAAAGTAATCAGCATATTCACTCAAAACAATGACATGTTAGTTGAGGAAATTTCACAAGTGGATGGTCATCGATGATTTCTTAGAGATAATGTCACATCCAATGTGAAATAATTTGCATAAAATAGAGCCCCCTTACTTTCGAGTATATGATCACGAGCTTTTGTTATTTATTTCATTCCTTTCTGCTAGATGATCCTTTGCTCATCTCTTTTGTTGCCTTATCTTTAGATGGCTGCAGAACAAATAAATGGAAAGCAAATGAATATGAAGGATTGTTGACCCAAAAACAAAGTTTATAACAATATTGCTAGAAAGAAAAGATTAGGTAGAAATTCTATTAACAAACCTTGAAGGCAAATGATCTAATGAATATCTAATCTGATCAATACACCCCAACAACCAAACTTGGCTAAGTTTCTTTGTTCAAATATACCTATTCTATTGATTAAGTTAATGAAACTAGCTACCATGTCTGTTCTTGTGATTATAAATGTACCCCATCCACCCCAAGAATATAACCAAACGATTTCAACTCCCAAAAGCAATAGAAATCTCAAATAATAATTATTGTGTTTGAACCAAAGTGTCTAACAAGTGAGGTAGAAATTTAGTTTAGATGCTCATATTAGAGCTTGGCAGTTACAATGACCAAAAATAACACCACAATTCTTCCACATTAATAAACATGAGATATTTCATCAACTCCAGTAATGTAATAAAAGTTCAATCAATAATAACAATAATTAAAAACATTCTCAAACATACATCACTGACAAAGTGCTTCCCATATCCACACCGTGGAGGTTTATTGGGACTCCTTAGCTTATGATTGTGCTTCTAAAAAAAATTTGGTGATAACCCACTTTACTTCATCCCTTAGAGCTAGCCTTACCATTGCTTGACAACCATTTTGGGTGATAAGTGGTCCAAAAGAATTTTATCTTTTCTATTGACATTTTTGCATGAATATCCCCTTTTAAAAAGACAAAATCTTGACAAACTATAACTTGATTGATCAACGATTATGGTATCTATGTACATTGAAACAATGTGCCTGTCAAAGGTAGAATTAAATTCTCTAGCATTATCTCTTTAGTTGAACTCCATGCCGATATATGGTTCTAATTGTCACTGTTTATGTAGGGATTTTTGTCAGATTGATCTACTATCTTATTATCTTCAATTAAACATATAGCCAAATTCTTTAGGAAATAGTTTCTTCAAAGGTTCAATTTCCATATTCAAGGACACGCCTTCATCTAAACCAAATCCAATAATAGATTGGTTTTCCATCAGGCTCCTACTGTAAAAGTTAAGGATCACACTTATAGCTAATCATGACAAATTTGTACAACTGACATTATTAACGTTGCACCATCTATTTCCCATTATGCATCTCAAGGCAATTAGGACTTGAAGGCATAAGGCTAAAGTGTAGACAATAGCACGTACATTTTATTATTAATAGCATCAACAACCTTCGAACCATAATCAAACAACTTGGGCAACAAATGATTTTAAAACCTGGTTGCGTTGTGCAGGTATACATGAGTGAGAAGTTTGTGCATATCAAAAGTTATAACTGTTTCAAAGACTGAAATGGAAAAAGGAAAAAAATTAAAAAAAAAGCTCATTATAAGAAAATTTGATCTTTAATTCAAATCTATTTGTGGTGTATATCGATATCCCTTTGAAAGTTTTACAATAGTCACAAATTGGTAGGACATTTAGTCACAAACAACCTAGTAACAAAAAGCAATCAAAAGTTGAAAATTAGATGCACTTAGAAAGATTTTCTGGTACTATGCCTGCATAATTCTCCTAAGAGCTGTAGTTATATAGTTATAGAATATTTATACCATTTTCTTTTTTCAACAAAAGAAGAAAAGAAAGAAAGAAAGAAAGCACCTCAAAAAGCATATCAATTAAGCGAAAACTCAAGCATATGAGAATAAAAGAAACAAACGCAGAACACCAAAAGATATGATTAATTCTAAAACTGTAAAAAAAAAAAAAAAAAGGATGACTCCAAACAGAGACACTAATCAAACTCTATAACTCCAAATATTTCTCCATTTTCTCAATAACACGACCATAAATAAAAAAGCATAAACTGCTTTTCTTTCATTTTTATGTGTGTACATATCAAACAATTCAAAGGAAATGTGCAAAAAGCAAAGCTTGAGGGGAAATAAATAATAGTTCAAACACAGAAGCATTAGTTGATTATTTGAGCAAGATTTACACAAGATCTTATTCCATATATATCTGAAAATGATGATATCTTATCTTAGTTGAGGAAATTTGACAAGCAGGTTGTGTTCAAATAGTTTGTGTAAGACAAAACAAGCAATAATTTGCATCACCTTCTTCTCTTCTTATTCCTTCTGCTGGTTGTGTTCAAATAGCGGTAAGTCTCTCATCATGGCTTCGGAATTCCAGCACTTGATGTCCCCTTGTTGTGGATCTTCATCGTCTTCGGGTGGCTGTAGAAGCAATTAAAGGAAAGGAAAGCAAGGAAAAGAAATTAATATGAGGGAATTGTTATGTTAACAAAATCATTCTTTTATTATAATTAAATTAAATTAAATTAATTAAGTAGCTTTACCTTTCCTTCCGCAAGAACACTTCCTTTTCCGTTTTCACCCTCCTTGCTATACCAAAATTTTGTTTCTATCTCCCAACATCCTTCAACAATTAGATGTTGTAAGGATGAAAATATCAAATGATAATTCACAGGGCAGAACTTGGCCAGGCTTGGTAGAGACTCCAAATATAAGGATTGGAGTTGAGGTAGCTCAAGTTGCTTGTGATATGATCTGACATCATCAGCAGGTCTATCTTTATCTTTATGTATAAGCCCAGGTTGGACATCATTCTCTTCATCTTCAACAACATTTTCTGATAATTAGGTATTGTAGTTGCAACAGATTTGGAACAACAATATGTCTCAGCTTACGACAGTTCGAGAGGCTTAGTGTGGTAAGGTTTTGTAGAGTTAAAATATGTGTGGAGCTCTTACTTAGACCTTTTAATTCTTTTACTCCACAATCCTCGATATACAATCCTTTCACTTTCACGTCTCTTAAACAACTCAAAATTCTAACCCACATATGCTCTTCTTCGAAGCCTCCCACTCTTAAAGTCTTCAAATTCTAACCAAATAAAACAAAATCTATGAGTGCCACAAAAAAAAAAAAAAAAAAAAACCAAAACTTAAAAGAAAGATTATAAAATTTCTATCTCTAAAAGTATTTTCTTTATATTTCCCTTTTAACTTAACTGACGTGTTAGTTATATAAAAGTACTAATTACTAAAACAAAATCTTATTATTTAAAGAAATTATAATAATTTATAAACAATGCTTTCTCATAATCGAAATGTAATACTCATAGTTTCTTATTTCAATTTTTCGAATATATCTTTTTAGAAAGGCATATTAACAAAAGTAGATTCTCTATTTTTAAATTTCAAATTTTATTGAGTTTACCAATTGTACAATTATATCATAAAAATTTATACATTCCAGTCATTTCCAATTTTATAAAATTTCAACCATATCCATTCTGTAATTTGGAAAAAAAAATTGACACTATTATTTTATGAAAATTCACTAAAATATAAAATATTATTATGTATCCAAACCATGATATCTAGAAAGATATTACATACAAAAGATTTCACCAATAGAACATATTTATTTCTTATTTTTAAAATTAGATCAATTGGATTTTTATTATTCTCCATCATGAGTACGGTATATGATTATATCACAAATTGTAACATTTTATGATTATTTTTAATAATAACCATAAATATTTTCTTAAAGTAGAATTTTAATTATGCTATAACAGATGAAGAAGTTTGTTTAGGTTATAATGCATTTTCATTATTTAAGCTTGATTGAACAAAATAGGAGACAACTTATATGGATACTTAATTGAACTAAAGTAAATAAAAAAAAAAAAAAGAGAACTTCATTAAAATAACAAGAGGGATATCGTATGTAGTATAACAATTAATTTATCGGAATAAAAGTATTATTTGTATCTGGGTGCATAAAGTATCAAAAGTATGTAAAACAAAATATTTTTATCTGGGGAGTTTTAAAATTTTATCAATTAAGAATTATTTATATATATAATTTCACCTTTTAAAATTTTTTATACATACCTTGTTAGAGCTCATGTTAAACACAATTGGCACTAGGTCATAGTCTTCTATTAGTCATTGTTTACCAAATACAAGCTAACTTAACATATTAACAAAAAGACATAATTGACAAATTAAGATAAATTTCCAATTTTTTTTCTTTTCTTATTATTTGATTTAAATGTAATATCCATAAAAAAGTAAAAAAAACAAAAAAAAAATCATAAAACAAGTATGTCCAAGAACAAAAATATACATAGTTATCAAAAATTTTATTTAATTTTTAAAACGATTCATTAGAAATTTTTGGAAGAAAAGTTATATAATAAAAATTTATAAATTCAAATTATCTTTTGTTTAGTAATTTTAGATTTTTGACATCTCTTAAACAAGTGGGAATTAGAAACCGACATTTGATGGTCGTGGAAGCCTTCCACACGTAAAAAGTCTCCAATTCGTAGAGGAAATAAAATCTATCATTGATTATGCTGCAACATCCACCATTAAGACAATAAAAGAATGTTATATTTTATTTTTCTTTGTTCGAAACTCTAGAAAACTCAAAAAAAAAAATGCCCTTCTATGTATGTGCCTTCATACCACATATTATTGATATAAAAATAGTTAATAATAAATATTATCTTATTAATTAAAGAATTTAATATAATTCATAAAAGAAATATTTTTTAATTTGAAAGGTAAAGCATATTGCTCTTTATTTTGAATTTAATGTATTTAATGATAATTATTTACATTCACATAAAAACTTATAACACCTACCATTTTTTTTTAATTATCACTAATATATCTCTTAATTAATTTACCAATAACAACAAATAATAACATTGAACATATGATTTACTCTAGAGAAATGTTTCATACACCCCTTCATACATCCTCACCACCAATCTTGTTCAAATAATAGTTTTTTTTTTTTTTTCTTGTTTATGCTTTTGGAGAAGCTACTAGAGAATAGCTTTTAAAACTATAAGAAGTTTGACATGGTGGGCCTAGTTTGGATGAAAAAAAAAATATATATCAAAACTAGTGAAACCATAACCACTGCAACCCATCACCACCCATAAATTACAAGAACTGAAATTTGAACAATCCAGCTCCGTCACCACTAGCCAAATAGCCCAACACATCCACTACCCATGACAGCCCAACATCATAAGCTAAAACTTCCACAACAATCCACTTCCAGAAAATTACTTTTTAAAGCCCCAATTCATGAACAAAGCCTGTCATTGATTATTGAGAAATAATGCCCTTTATTTTGTGAAATTATATTTACTCAAAATTATTAAATTATCGGTATAGAGTTATTGTATTCTGTAACTAGCTAGTTGTAAATGGTATAAAGGTAACACTTATGGCTCTTTGTTTTGAATTTAATTTAAATTATTTGTATTCAAATAAATATTTTCAACACCTGTTTTTACATAATTTTATCACTAATATATCCATTAATTAACTTATCTATAATGATAAATAATAAAATTGCACATATAATTTTACTCTCTCCACCCATATTGCACAGCCTCATTATAAACTAAACTTTAAATCTTAATTTCTTGTTAAATTTGGTTTTTTACACCTATTTCATGCACACCAATAAACGTAATATAAGAATAATTTTATACCTATAACTCATTTATAATCGATATTTTGTACAATCTGAGTTGGTATGATATCACTAAATGAGTAATTACCTTATCATTTTATTTAACCTTATTTATTTATTTTTATTTTTTATCCATCCAGTGATATCTTGTCAATTCAGATGGTATAAAAAATAGTTGTAAATGAGTTGTAGATATAATATTACCCATAACATAAATCTTTTAAATTTCAATTTCTTTTTTGGTGGTAAAGATTATAAAGGGATTTAAACTACAAACTTATAATTAAGTATTATACATATATATACCCTTTAAATTGTTTATACATAACTTGTTAGAGCTCATTTTGTACACAATTGGCACGATGTCATGATCTTCTACTAGTCATTGTTTGCCAAGTACAAGCTAACTTAACATATTAAGAAAAATATATAATTGACAAATTAAGATTCACTTCCACTTTTTTTTTCTTTGTTATCTGATTTAAAAGTAATATCGAATAAAACAAGTATGTCCAAGAATAAAACAATACATAGGTATCAAAGCTATTCATTTAGAAATTTTTAGAAGAAATATTATATCATGAAAATTTATAAATTCACATTATTTTTAGTTTTATTCAATTTTAGATCTATTTGTTCTTTTATCATTAATTACTTACAACACCTATTATTTTTTAAAATAATTTTATCACTAATATATATGTGAATTAATTTATCAATAACAACAAATAATAAGATTGAACATGTGACTTTACTCTGCACAATCATTTCACACACCCACATTGTAACTTAAATCTTGCTCTTAATTTAACATATGACTTATAAATTTACTCCCTATAACTATTTTGATGCCCCCATGGTAAAATATTTGTTTGAACTAGAATTTTAGCTATATAATAAAATATTAACAAAGTTAGGGCTTTTAAAATTTTAAGAAGCTAGGTTTGATATGCGTAATCATTAAAACTATAAACCACTACAACCCATAATTTTTTACAACTGAAATTTGAACAACCCAACTCCGTCACCACTAGCCACATAGCCCAACACAACCACCACCTATGGGCCATGACAGCCCAACACCACAACCTAACACTTCCTCAACAAAGCATGCACTTCCACAAAATTACTGTATGAAAGCCCTATTCAATGCACTAAGCAGTAGCACTTATTTATGGAGAAACTTGGAAAGCCCTTTATTTTAGGATATTATATTAATCAATACTATTAAATTATCGGTATAAAGGCAATTGTATTTTGTAACTAACCACTAATAAATAGTTCTGTTTGTTGGAGGTAACACTTATGGCTCTTTATTTGAAACCAAATTTAAATTATTTGTATTCAAATAAATATTTTTAATATTTACTATTTTTAAATAATTTGATCACTAATATATCCATCACTTAATTTATTGATAATGACTAATAATATGATTGAACATATAATTTTACTCTCTACACCCATATTATACCCTCATTGTAAACTAAATATAAAATCTTTATTTCTTATTTAATTTTATTCTTTAAAACTATTTCATATCCATCATATATAACATAAATCTTAAATTTCAATTTCTTGTTTAGTTGTAAATTACTATAAAACATTACCTCATATCTAAATTATGCAGAAAAAAAATGACTTGTAAAAGATTCTAAGAATAAAAACTTATTTATTCCATATATAATATAAGCTTAATTGCATTTTTCCTTTTCTCATTCTCCTAAGTTCAACAAACTTATAAAACGAGCTAACAGATAAAAAACATAATATATATTATGTTTTAACAATAAACTTCTTGATGCGTATATTTTAGTTTAAACCTGCAGAATTTCACCTACATTCTAGAAGACGAATAAAGTTATCTCTATCAATCAAACTCTATGAATTTTGCTAGTTAGGATGAGAGAAATTACATGAATAATTGAATTAATATAGAATAAAAAAAACATTGTTGGACTAGCAACAAGGAAACTGCGGAAGAAATTTGTAGGAATACTTAACTAACTGACAATGAAGGAAAATATTTTCATTTAAGAGGTTTTAGTAGTATTATAAAAGGGTGAACGGGAAATAAAAAAATATTTTACAAATTTATAAAGGGTAGGGCTGTATGGGTGAGGCCTATACACCCCACTTTGTAATAAAAAATTTATTTACTATACTATCCTAAAAATAATTTACTATTAAAGTCTCATTATTGCAATCAGTTTTAATTATAATTCCATTTCTTAACACAGCCGTTCAAATAAGAAATCGACAATCTGAAAACAAGAAATTAACATTTGAGCATTAAAGATTGCTTGTTCTTGTTAAAAATCTGCTTTTTCAAACTTGACTATAGATCCGTCGAAGATTGTTTGTTCTTGTTAAAAATCTGCTCTTCCATTAGTGTTTAAAATGTTGCTGGAAAATTTTTTGGTGGTAGCAGCGTGGGAGAGAGGAGGAGAGGATAAGGCTAAGGACTGTTTTCATGGACATTTTTTTTTTTGAATTGCGTTTGTGTTAAATGCAAATGTATGTTGGATGTGCCGCTGTTGTCAACCCAAAAAGCTTTGAAATTTAGAAACAGAAGTGTAGAAGATTCAGACAAATCTGCGGAGAGTTAAAAGTTAGGAGGCAATCAAATTCTTGAAGAAGAGAGATTATGTTGTAGTGAAACAAGGTATGTTTGATGTGTGACCAATCATAAGAGTTAAATATAATTACTTCTTTTTTATAATCATAATCATTTTATTAAAATAAATTAAATAATTATTGCATTTTATTAAATTTTAAAAGTGCATATATGATACTAAAAGGGTTCTGCTAAATAAATTTTTAAAATTTGAAATTTAAGTAAGAGGTGTTTTGAGAAAGGAGGTGTGAAGATTATAATATAGGTTCATATAGTCCCATCCATTTATAAGTAGGTGTGTAGATCATAACAAAGTCTTAATAGTTTCTGCACCTTTTAAATTTGTCAAACACATACCTTTTTAGTTCTCATTCAAACATAACTTAAATTAAGATAAAAAAAAAAGAAAAATTGTTAGATTTATTTCTAATTTAAATATAAAAAAGGTATTGTTAAACTTAACTTAAATTAGAAAATAGATAGTACTCTCAAAATTTTAAGTTGCATAAAATTGGTGCAAGGTCATTATTTATTTATTTCTAATTGAATGAAAGCTAACTTAGTGCGTTAAAAAATTAAGCAATTAAGATTAGCTATTCCTATATTTTTTTTTATTTATTGTTATCTTGTTTAGATGAAATATCTATCGTAAAAAAATTTTATGTCCAGATATAAAAACTTGGCATAGTTATGAAATGCTTTTATTTAACATTCTAAAACTATTCAAATACAAATTTCTAGGAAAAAATAGATTATATTATGAACATATAGACATTCAAGTAAGTTTAATTTTCGGTTAGTTTCAGACCTATACATTCTTCAAGCATAACCTAAAATAAGGAAAGAAAGAAAAAAGACAAAGGTATTTCTCTTGCAGGAAAAAATAATTAAAAACATACCGGTATGAAACCTGCTGGACAAAAACTAGTGAGCTTTGGCAATGCATCGAGTGACAACTGCTCAAGTTGAGGCAACAGTATAATTTCTTTGCCACTGATTTCGTCACCTTCATCCTCATCATCTTTAAAAATGATTCGCTCCAATTCCTCACACTCTTCAATGGTCAAACTTTTTAGTTGCAATAGATATTGTGCAAGGGTAGATGAGAAGAGATTTCTCATTTTATGGCACTTGCTGACGTGTACATCAGTAAGATTTTGAAGGCTTGAAACCCCTAATTTCTGAGAAAATAAATCATTTTAACTCATCAAAATCTATATAAGATTCTTATATAGTCTTGTAATTGCAACATCATTTAATAGCATTAATAAAAAAAAATTTACAACCATTCACAAAGGGACCTCATAACATCCAGTTGCATATTCAATTGAATTTTATTATTTTTAGCTTAGGCAACTTATTTATAAGTTATAGATATCACAACATTAACTTAGGAAAGTTTTATCTTTTTTCACTTAATGCACTTGAGGCAAGTGAATTGAGCGAGCAATCTACATTACATAAGATGAAAAAAATTTACAACTTATTTATAATTTATAGATATCACAACATTAACTTAGGAAAGTTTTATCTTTTTTCACTTAATGCACTTGATGCAAGTGAATTAAGCGAGCAATCTACATTACATAAGATGAATGAAAAAAAATTGGTTTAAGCGTATATATGATACAAAAAGGGTTCTGCTAAATAATTTTTTAAATTTGAAATTTAAGTAAGAGGTGTTTAGAGAAAGAGGGTGTGAAGCTCATAATATAGGTTCATATAGCCCCATCCATTTAGAAGTAGGTGTGTAGATCATAACAAAGTCTTAATAGTTTCTGCACCCCTTAAATTTGTCAAACATATACCTTCTTAGTTCTCATTCCAACATAACTTAAATTAAGATAAAAAAAAGGAAAAGAAAAATTGTTAGATTTATTTCTAATTTAAATATAAAAAAGAAATTGTTAAACTTAACTTAAATTAGAAAATAGATAGTGCTCTCGAAATTTTCAGCTGCATAAAATTAGTGCAAGGTCATTATTTATTTATTTCTAATTGAATGAAAGCTAACTAAGTGCGTTAAAAAAATTGAGCAATTAAGATTAGCTATTCCTATATTTTTTTAAATTTATTGTTATCTTGTTTAGATGAAATATCTATCGTAAAACATTTTTATGTCCAGATATAAAAACTTTGCATAGTTATGAAATGCTTTTATTTAACTTTCTAAAAATATTCATATACAAATTTCTAGAAAAAAAAAAGATTATATTATGAACATATATATATTCAAGTAATTCCAATTTTCGGTTAGTTTTAGACCTATACATTCTTCAAGCATAACCTAAAATAAGGAAAGAAAGAAAAAAGATAAAGGCATTTCTTTTGCAGGAAAAAATTAATTAAAAACATACCTGTATGAAACCTGCTAGACAAAAACTAGTGAGCTTTGGCAATGCTTTGAGTGACAACTCTTCAAGTTGAGGCAACAGTCTAATTTCTTTGCCATTGATTTCGTCACCTCCTTCCTCATCATCTTTAAAAATGATTCGCTCCAATTCCTCACACTTTTGAATGGTCAACCTTTTTAGTTGCAATAGATATTGTGCAAGGGTAGATTAGAAGAGATTTCTCATTCTATGGCATTTGCTGACGTGTACATCAGTAAGGTTTTGAAGGCTTGAAACCCCTAATTTCTGAGATAATAAATCATTTTAAGTCATCAAAATCTATATAAGATTGTTATATAGTCTTGTAATTACAACATCATTTAATAGCATTAATAAAAAAAAATTTACAGCCATTCACAAAGGGACCTCATAACATCCAGTTGCATATTCAATTGAATTTTATTATTTTTAGCTTAGGCAACTTATTTATAATTTATAGATATCACAACATTAACTTAGGAAAGTTTTATCTTTTTTCACTTAATGCACTTGATGCAAGTGAATTGAGCAAGCAATCTACATTACATAAGATGAAAAAAAAATTGGTTTAAGCGTATATATGATAGTAAAAGGGTTCTGCTAAATAATTTTTAAAATCTGAAATTTAAGTAAGAGATGTTTAGAGAAAGGGGGTGTGAAGATCATAATATAGGTTCATATAGCCCCATCCATTTATAAGTAGGTGTGTAGATCATAACAAAGACTTAATAGTTTCTGCACCTTTTACATTCTTCAAGCATAACCTAAAATAAGGAAAGAAAGAAAAAAGATAAAGGCATTTCTTTTGCAGGAAAAAATTAATTAAAAACATACCAATATGAAACCCGCTGGACAAAAACTAGTGAGCTTTGGCAATGCTTTGAGTGACAACTGCTCAATTTGAGGCAACAGTATAATTTCTTTGCCATTGATTTCGTCACCTCCTGCCTCATCATCTTTAAAAATGATTCGCTCCAATTCCACACACTCTTCAATGGTCAACCTTTTTAGTTGCAATAGATATTGTGCAAGGGTAGATGAGAAGAGATTTCTCATTTTATGGCATTTGCTGAGGTGTACATCAGTAAGGTTTTGAAGGCTTGAAACCCCTAATTTCTGAGAAAACAAATCATTTTAACTCATCAAAATCTATATAAGATTGTTATATAGTCTTGTAATTACAACATCATTTAATAGCATTAATAAAAAAAAATTTACAACCATTCACAAAGGGACCTCATAACATCCAGTTGCATATTCAATTGAATTTTATTTTTTTTAGCTTAGGCAACTTATTTATAATTTATAGATATCACAACATTAACTTAGGAAAGTTTTATCTTTTTTCACTTAATGCACTTGATGCGAGTGAATTGAGCGAGCAATCTACATTACATAAGATGAAAAAAAATTGGTTTAAGCGTATATATGATACTAAAAGGGTTCTGCTAAATAATTTTTAAAATCTGAAATTTAAGTAAGAGATGTTTAGAGAAAGGGGGTGTGAAGATCATAATATAGGTTCATATAGCCCCATCCATTTATAAGTAGGTGTGTAGATCATAACAAAGACTTAATAGTTTCTGCACCTTTTAAATTTGTCAAACATATACCTTCTTGGTTCTCATTCCAACATAACTTAAATTAAGATAAAAAAAAGGAAAATAAAAATTGTTAGATTTATTTCTAATTTAAATATAAAAAAGGAATTGCTAAACTTAACTTAAATTAAAAAATAGATAGTGCTCTCGAAATTTTCAGTTGCATAAAATTGGTGCAAGGTCATTATTTATTTATTTCTAATTGAATGAAAGCTAACTTAGTGCGTTAAAAAATTAGGCAATTAAGATTAGCTATTCCTATGTTTTTTTTATTTATTGTTATCCTGTTTAGATGAAATATCTATCGTAAAACATTTTTATGTCCAGTTATAAAACTTTGCATATTTATGAAATGCTTTTATTTAACATTCTAAAACTATTCAAATACAAATTTCTAGAAAAAAAAAGATTATATTATGAACATATACACATTCAAATAATTTTAATTTTCCGTTAGTTTCAAACCTATACATTCTTCAAGCATAACCTAAAATAAGGAAAGAAAGAAAAAAGATAAAGGCATTTCTTTTGCAGGAAAAAATTAATTAAAAACATACCAATATGAAACCCGCTGGACAAAAACTAGTGAGCTTTGGCAATGCTTTGAGTGACAACTGCTCAATTTGAGGCAACAGTATAATTTCTTTGCCATTGATTTCGTCACCTCCTGCCTCATCATCTTTAAAAATGATTCGCTCCAATTCCACACACTCTTCAATGGTCAACCTTTTTAGTTGCAATAGATATTGTGCAAGGGTAGATGAGAAGAGATTTCTCATTTTATGGCACTTGCTGAGGTGTACATCAGTAAGGTTTTGAAGGCTTGAAACCCCTAATTTCTGAGAAAACAAATCATTTTAACTCATCAAAATCTATATAAGATTGTTATATAGTCTTGTAATTACAACATCATTTAATAGCATTAATAAAAAAAAATTTACAACCATTCACAAAGGGACCTCATAACATCCAGTTGCATATTCAATTGAATTTTATTTTTTTTAGCTTAGGCAACTTATTTATAATTTATAGATATCACAACATTAACTTAGGAAAGTTTTATCTTTTTTTCACTTAATGCACTTGATGCAAGTGAATTGAGCGAGCAATCTACATTACATAAGATGAAAAAAAAATTGGTTTAAGCGTATATATGATACTAAAAGGGTTCTGCTAAATAATTTTTAAAATCTGAAATTTAAGTAAGAGATGTTTAGAGAAAGGGGGTGTGAAGATCATAATATAGGTTCATATAGCCCCATCCATTTATAAGTAGGTGTGTAGATCATAACAAAGTCTTAATAGTTTCTGCACCTTTTAAATTTGTCAAACACATACCATCTTAGTTCTCATTCCAAAATTACTTAAATTAAGATGAAAAAAGGAAAAGAAAAATTGTTAGATTTATTTCTAATTTAAATATAAAAAAGGTATTGTTAAACTTAACTTAAATTAGAAAACGGATAGTACTTTCAAAATTTTCAGTTGCATAAAATTGGTGCAAGGTCATTATTTATTTATTTCTAATTGAATGAAAGCTAACTTAGTGCGTTAAAAAATTAGGCAATTAAGATTAGCTATTCCTATGTTTTTTTTATTTATTGTTATCCTGTTTAGATGAAATATCTATCGTAAAACATTTTTATGTCCAGTTATAAAACTTTGCATATTTATGAAATGCTTTTATTTAACATTCTAAAACTATTCAAATACAAATTTCTAGAAAAAAAAAGATTATATTATGAACATATACACATTCAAATAATTTTAATTTTCCGTTAGTTTCAAACCTATACATTCTTCAAGCATAACCTAAAATAAGGAAAGAAAGAAAAAAGATAAAGGCATTTCTTTTGCAGGAAAAAATTAATTAAAAACATACCAATATGAAACCCGCTGGACAAAAACTAGTGAGCTTTGGCAATGCTTTGAGTGACAACTGCTCAATTTGAGGCAACAGTATAATTTCTTTGCCATTGATTTCGTCACCTCCTGCCTCATCATCTTTAAAAATGATTCGCTCCAATTCCACACACTCTTCAATGGTCAACCTTTTTAGTTGCAATAGATATTGTGCAAGGGTAGATGAGAAGAGATTTCTCATTTTATGGCACTTGCTGAGGTGTACATCAGTAAGGTTTTGAAGGCTTGAAACCCCTAATTTCTGAGAAAACAAATCATTTTAACTCATCAAAATCTATATAAGATTGTTATATAGTCTTGTAATTACAACATCATTTAATAGCATTAATAAAAAAAAATTTACAACCATTCACAAAGGGACCTCATAACATCCAGTTGCATATTCAATTGAATTTTATTTTTTTTAGCTTAGGCAACTTATTTATAATTTATAGATATCACAACATTAACTTAGGAAAGTTTTATCTTTTTTCACTTAATGCACTTGATGCGAGTGAATTGAGCGAGCAATCTACATTACATAAGATGAAAAAAAATTGGTTTAAGCGTATATATGATACTAAAAGGGTTCTGCTAAATAATTTTTAAAATCTGAAATTTAAGTAAGAGATGTTTAGAGAAAGGGGGTGTGAAGATCATAATATAGGTTCATATAGCCCCATCCATTTATAAGTAGGTGTGTAGATCATAACAAAGTCTTAATAGTTTCTGCACCTTTTAAATTTGTCAAACATATACCTTCTTAGTTCTCATTCAAACATAACTTAAATTAAGATAAAAAAAAGGTAAAGAAAAATTGTTAGATTTATTTCCAATTTAAATATAAAAAAGGAATTATTAAACTTAACTTAAATTAGAAAATAGATAGTGCTCTCAAATTTTCAGTTGCATAAAATTGGTGCAATGTCATTATTTATTTATTTCTAATTGAATGAAAGTTAACTTAGTGCGTCAAAAAAATTGGGCAATTAAGATTAGCTATTCCTATGTTTTTTTTATTTATTGTTATCCTGTTTAGATGAAATATCTTTCGTAAAAAAATTTTATGTCCAGATATAAAAATTTTGCATATTCATGAAATGCTTTTATTTAACTTTCTAAAACTATTCATATACAAATTTCTAGAAAAAAAAAGATTTTATTATGAACATATATATATTCAAGTAATTTTAATTTTTGGTTAGTTTCAGACCTATACATTCTTCAAGCATAACCTAAAATAAGGAAAGAAAGAAAAAAGATAAAGGAATTTCTTTTGCAGGAAAAAATTAATTAAAAACATACCGGTATGAAACCTACTGGACAAAGGGAACTCATAACATCCAGTTGCATATTCAATTGAATTTTATTATTTTTAGCTTAGGCAACTTATTTATAATTTATAGATGTCACAACATTAACTTAGGAAGGTTTTATCTTTTTTCACTTAATGCACTTGAGGCAAGTGAATTGAGCGAGCAATCTACATTAGATAAGATGAAAAAAAAATTGGTTCAAGCGTATATATGATACTAAAAGGGTTCTGCTAAATAATTTTTAAAATTTGAAATTTATGTAAGAGGTGTTTAGAGAAAGGGGGTGTGAAGGTCATAATATAGGTTCATATAGCCCCATCCATTTGTAAGTAGGTGTGTAGATCATAACAAAGTCTTAATAGTTTCTGCACCTTTTAAATTTGTCAAACATATACCTTCTAAGTTCTCATTCCAACATAACTTAAATTAAGGTAAAAAAAAAAAGGAAAAGAAAAATTGTTCTATTTATTTCTAATTTAAATATAAAAAAGGTATTGTTAAACTTAACTTAAATTATAAAATAGATAGTACTCTCAAAAGCTTCAGTTGCATAAAATTGGTGCAAGGTCATTATTTGTATTAAATGAAAGCTAACTGAGTGCGTTAAAAAAATTGAGCAATTAAGATTAGCTATTCTTTTTTTAAAAAAAATTATTGTTATCTTGTTTAGATGAAATTTCTGTTGTAAAACATTTTTTTGTCCAGATATAAAAACTTTGCATAGTTGTGAAAAGCTTTTATTTAACTTTCTAAGATTGTTCATATACAAATTTCTAGAGAAAAAAAGATTATATCATGTACATATATACATTCAAGTAATTTTAATTTTCAGTTAATCTCATACCTATATATTCTTCAGTTAATCTCAGGCATTTGTTTTATAGGAATAAATTAATTTGAAATCATACCTGTAGTATGAAACCTGCTGGACAAAAACTAGTGAGCCTTGGCAATGCTGTGAGTGACAACATCTCAAGTTGAGGCAACAGTATGATTTCTTTGCCATTCATTTCATCACCTCCTTCGTTGTCATCTTTAAAAAAGATTTGCTCCAATTGCTTACATTCTTCGATTGTCAACCTTTTTAGTTGCAATAGATATTGTGCAAGGGTAGATGAGAAGAGGTTTCTTATTTTATGGCACTTGCTGACATAAACTTCACTAAGGTTTTGAAGGCTTGAAACCCCTAATTTCTGAGAAACGAAATCATTTTAACTCATCAAAATCTATATAAGATTGTTATATAGTCTTGTAATTAGAACATTATTTAATAGCATTAATAAAAAAAATTTACAGCCATTCACAAGGGGACCTCATAACATCAAGTTGCATATTCAATTGAATTTTATTATTTTTAGCTTAGGCAACTTATTTATAGTATATAGATATCACAACATTAACTTAGGAAAGTTTTTTTTTTTTTCACTTACTTGATGCAAGTGAATTAAGCAAGCAATCTACATTACATAAGATGAAAAAAAAATTGGTTTACAATTTTCCTAAGGTAAGACGTATCCCATGATTTTAAGTTGAGCATGACTTTAGAGTAAAATAAAAAAAATAATAATAAACTCTAATAATAATAAAAGAACATATTGCTCTAGCTTGGTTAAGAGCTTACGTCATTTCAATTTATTTTTTTTTAAACAATATGCAAATTTATGTTTTAACAATAATTGTTATCTCATCCTTCAAGAGTAAAGCTTAAACGAATTCATAAATAATAAGTCCCATTGCTAATCATAAAATTGAAATAGATCAATAGCTGAAATTATCCTCTAACAGTAAATTATACTTAAGATCAACTTATATATTTACTAGGTTTATTCATGATTCAATGCCTAGAACTTGAAATTCACCTCAAAAAAAAAAAAAATCTCAAATCACCCTTAATGATAGAAACCCTTACTAAAATAAATAAATAAATGAAGTGTTTAAATTTTTAGAAAAACTGAGATACTATATTTTTTTTACTAAATATTTAAAATAAAAACTAATTTATTTATAATTATTTTTATTAGATTATGCCTGTTGGATTTTTTTTATTCCGAGGGCATTGTCAAATTAACATATCATAAAGTTGAATGAATGGGGCGTACTTTGTGCTATAACTCTTTTGGCAATGCATGAAAGGAAGAAAATGATGCTTATAATAAGTTTTGTATAATAGTATAATTTTGTGCTTGTGAAATTAAGAGACGGGGACTATTTAGTTTGGAGGTGGGGTTCAAATAGGATCACTCTTAGCAAAGATAGAAATACGGCTTAGTTTCGATGAAAAAGAGTCATTAAATCATAAGCCACTGCAACAAATCACCACCCTTAATTTACAACAAACAGAAGTCTGACAACCCAGTTCCAGCAACCACAAAAGAACAACGCCGCAAACCCAATCAATGCACTGGCCACTAGCACTCATTTATAGAGAAAAATATGGAAAGTCCTAATTTTATGAAATTATGTTATTTAAAATTTTTAAATTATTATTAAGAAATTAATTATATTCTATAACTAATTGCCATTAAATAGCTACATTACCTAACAGATAACACTTAAAAGTTCTTTATTTTGAACATAATTTAAATTATTTGTATTTAAATAGATATCCAGAACGTCTACATTTTCTAAATAACTTTATTACTAAAATATCAATCGATTAATTTATTGATATAATAAATAATAAAATTGAACATATATTTTTGCTCTCAACACTTATACCATACACCCTCATATAAACTAAATCTTAAATTTTAATTTATTGTTTAATTTTATTATTTACACCTATTTAATATACACCTGTACTGGCAACATAAGTCTTAAATTTCAATTTCTTGTTTAGTTGAAAATTACCGTAAAATATTACTATATATCTACGTTATGTGGAAAGATATGAGTGTAGTTTCAAAAGATTCTAATTAACAAAAGCTCATTTGTTCCTTAGTCTAATATTAGATTGATTCAATTTTTCTTTTTGTCCCTCTTGCGAATTCAACAAATTATAAAGCAAGCTTACATACAAAGAGTAATTATGTAAATTTTATTGATGATATGTATATGTTTGGTTAAACTAATTTTTTAGCTATATTATAAGAGATGAATAAAGTTATCTCTATCTATCAATTCAAGTCTGTGAATTCTGCCAGACAAGCAGGCTAGTATATTCTTATTGCTAAATTTAAAAATACAAAAAGCTTTTGTTAATCTCAATTTAAATATTTTATAACAGCCTAAATTATTAAATTAGAAAATAGATAATAAGCACGCTCAAACTTTTAAATTACATACAACTGATCATTTATTTATTTCTAATTGTATAACATATGGAAGCTATTTCGTGTTAAAAAAAAGCGTTTGACAAATTTAGATCATAAAATTTAAACTAATTCATAAATAATTAGTACCATTGCTAATTATAAAATTCAAATGGATCAGTAGCTGAAATTTATCTCTAACAATAAATTTCACCTAAGGTCAAATTATCATGTAAACCAAATTAATCAAAACTCACGGTCAACAAAGAGACAACTATAAGCAATTAAGCATTATGGTATTTCCTCTTTTTTATTCTTTTAATGAAGTTATGAGGTTTTGGTTTTTGAAACTGTTAAGAAAGGAGTGGTTCTATTAACCGCCACCTATTTCTTAATAGACCCTGATCTCATAGAATTCTAAAAAAAATAATTGATGGAGGGAGTTACATATTAGAATATTTAATGGGTGCACAGTAGAACGAGACTCTTCCTGCAGTTAAATTTTAATTGTTAATTTCTCAACCCCTCAATTTTGAATCTGATATTTGATTTACTAAGATTAAAAGTAAATTCTCATAAACCAAACTTAAAACTTACTGTTGCCTTCTGCCTGTCAACTTACTCTCTTTATATTATTGTTGTCTATCCAAAGACTACTTTCTCCATAATTATTATAACGTTTTCATTGTAAAAAAATAAGTGTGTTTTTCTCAAAATAACATCGAAAAGAAAGATAACAAATTTTGAGAAAAATAAAAATAACATATTTTTTATTAAATATTTAAAATAAAAATAATTTATTTATAATTATTTTTGTTAGATTATGTCTGTAGGATTATTTTATTCTAAGGGCATTGTCAAATTAATTTATCATAAAAGTTAAAGGAATAGAGTATACATTGTATTATAACTCTTTTAGCAGTGCATGACAAGAGGAAGGTGACATGAGCAGTAGGTTTTGCAAAACAGTATAATTTTGTCCTTGTCAAATTGAGAGGTGGAGGCTAATTAGTTTGAAGGTGGGGTTCAAATAGCATCACCATTGGGAAGTTAGGAATGATTATCGGCCTCGTTTGGATTTAAAAAAAAAAAAATTGAGGTTCACAGGCCATCCACCGCAACCCATGAAAACCCATAATTTACAAAAGCCAAATTTTAACAGCCCAATGCCACAAACCTGATGCTTCCACAACAACCCCTTGTCTTAAAATTGCTCTAATCAAGACCTAATCAATGCACTGATCACTGGCCGATTAATGAAATTATATTATTTAATATTTGATTTATGAAAATTTTTTTTTATTTCAAATTCTTAAATTGCCAGTAAAAAGTTAATTATAGTCTCTAACTAATCGTTATTAATCAGCTCTATTACTTGATATATAAACTTAAACCTCTTTATTTTGAACTTAATCTAAATGATTTATTCAAATAAATATAATGAACATCTACAATTTTGTAAAATAATTTTATCACTAAAATGTCCATCAATTAATTTATTGATAACGATAAATAATAAAATTTGTATACATTATTTTACTTTCTACAACTCTATCATGCAACCCCCTAAAAACTAAATTTTGAATTTAAATTTATAGTTCAAAATTTGTTATTTACACCTATTTAATGTACACCCATGACAACATAAATCTTAAATTTAAATTTTTATTTAGATGCTGAAAAAATTACCACTATATATCTAGATTATGTAGAAAGATATGACCATAGTTACAAAAGATTCTAAAGATATGACCACTCTTAAATTTGTTATATTGATCTGATTTTTCTTTCTTGCTCCTTCAACAAACTTATAAAGCAAGCTCAAATACAAGGAGCAAATATATAATATGATTATGTTTTCACGTATGATAAATTTTATTGATGATCAGTATATATTTGGCTAAACTAAATTTTTAATTATCCTATAAAAGATGAGTAAAGTCATCTCTATTTATCAATTCAATTCTATGAATTCTACCAAACAAGCAGGGTAGTATTGTCATTACTAAATTTAAAAATACAAAAAACTTTTGTTAAACTTAATTTAAATCTTTTCTAACAGCCTAATTATTAAACTAGAAAGAGGATAGTTAATAAGTAGTTTATATCCCACTCTCAAGCTTTTAAATTATAAATAGCTGATGATTTATTTATCTCGAATTGTATAATTTGTGCAAGCTACTTTAGCTGTAACAAAAGTTTTTAACAAATTAAGATTAGATTTTCCTAATTTTTATTTTATTGTTATCTTATTTCGATATAATATCTATAGTCAAATATTTATGTCCAAGTATAAAAATTATGAATATTTATCAAATATGTTATTTAATTTTAATTTTAAAAAATGTTCATATACAAATTCCTAAAAAAATTAAAGATTATATCATAAAAATATATACCTTCCAAGTCATTTTTAATGCTAGTCAATTATAGAACTATGCATTCTTTGAGTAAAGATTAACGTTGGCATTTTTTTTTGCAAGAAAAGAACAAGTAAAAACATACCAATATGAAACCCATTGGACAAAAGTTGATAAGTTTTGGCAATGCTTTGAGTGACAGCTTCTTAAGTCCAGGCAACAGTATGATTTCTTTGCCATTCATTTCGTCAACTCCATCTTCATCATCTTTGGCATTTTTTTTTGCAAGAAAAGAACAAGTAAAAACATACCAATATGAAACCCATTGGACAAAAGTTGATAAGTTTTGGCAATGCTTTGAGTGACAGCTTCTTAAGTCCAGGCAACAGTATGATTTCTTTGCCATTCATTTCGTCAACTCCATCTTCATCATCTTTATAAATGATATGTTCCAGCTCCTCACATTCTTCAATGGTCAGCTCTCTCAATTGCAATAAATTTTTAACAAGCGTAGATGAGAAGAGATTGCTCAGTTTATGACACTTACTGACAAAAGCTTTGGTAAGGTTGTGTAGAGTCAAAACATGAATGGGACCCTTACATAAACCTTCCAATTCTGTCAGAGATTCCAAATTCAACTCCTTCAAATTTGAGAGTAATAACTCATGTGATTGTCTATCAGTGACAGGTGCAAGGCTTTCCAGCTGAAATACCACTTTTACTCCACAATTTTTAATTGTTAACTCTTCCAAATTTTTGAAGCCATCCCTTAAATAAGCAAGAATTAAGTCGTCACATAGCTGGTGGTGGCAATCTTTGATCTCTAAAATCAGTAATCTTTGAGAAAATAAATAATTCACCTTATCAAGATCTATATTTCAAAAAGGGATCTCATATATAACATCCAAATGCAATTTCAATTGAATTTTATTACTAATGTTTAGCTTAGGCTATAGCCATCGCAATTTAGGAGACTTTTAATTTTATTATATGCTAATTGCACTTGTTGAAACCGTATTAAGCATGAAATCTACATTACATAAATGAACAAAAAATGGTTAAGAATTCTCCAAAGGTATAAGGCATATCATAATTTTGAGTTGAACACTAGTTTAATGTAAATTAAACTAAAAATAACACTAATAATAATAATAATAATAATAATAATAATAATAATAATAATAATATTAATATTAAAAAGAATAGATCTAGCTTCATGAAGAGCTTATGTCAATTTAATTTAAAACAAAAAATTATTCTAGGAGTAGTATGTGCTATTAGCCCTTTATTTTTCATTCAATTCCTAATGGTGCTCTTGATGTGCCAAATACTAAATTGATGAAGAGCTTATGTCAATTTAATTTAAAACAAAAAATTATTCTAGTAGTGTGTGGCTATGTGCTATTAGATATTAAATTATTCACTCAATTCCTAACTTGATGTACCACATATTAAATTAATTTTATTAGATAAAGAATTAGTAAATTATATTTTTTTCACAAAATAATCGTTGTAGGACTTTAATGTCTGAGTAAAAGAAAAAAGACTTTTTGAATATTCAAATTTTTGAAAATTAAAGGAAAAAAACATATCATTAAAATTTCTCATTTAATCTACTTTAAGCTTTAATCAAAGTCAAACATATCGAGCATGCAAAACATGTTAAACAAATTGCCTATATCCAAACCAGAAATTATTTGATAAAATGACAACGAAAAATACCAAATTCAAAAATCATCTGAGACATTCATATAAATGTCTTTGCTAATGAATTTTTTAATCAGGCCTTTTGAACCAAAATATTGATTTTTATTATATTTTTCATTAAATTAAAGACTGATATATTGAATTTGTTGTTTAATTGATATCATTTTAAAATTATGGAGGTAGATATATATAAAATAAAATTAATTTTTAAGATTTTAGCAAACACTTAAATAAATAATAGGAGAATAGTCTATATATATGTACACACGGTGCCAATAGCCCACTTTTTATTTGATTAATTTATAATTAGATTTTAGATTAAATTCAAAAGTAACAAGGACAAGAGTATGATCTCCTTAAAATCACCTCATCTTATAATCTAATGCTGTAGGATAGAATTCCAAGAAAACAAAACTGATAAAACTAAAATAAACTCATGCCAATATTTATTTATTAAAGTTAGCAATTTATTAAAAAAAAGTTTAATTTTTGTAATAGTCATCATAGGACCTTGACAATAACTCCGTTGGAACTACTGACGACATATAGCTGTGTGAGACAAGAAGTGTTTCGGCCAACAATTATCTTTTTCTATATATTTTTAATTTTTTATTAATTACTAATTTCAATAATAAAAAATTTATTAATATTGAATTTTTTTTTTTGGGACAATGTCACTACCTACCATTGGGGTTTGACATTTTTATGCTCAGAAACAAACTTTATTATTTTGATTAAAAAAACCCTAAAGTTATATAAAAATAATTGACAAACTGGCTCCATCAGTTTAAACCTTAACAGACATGGACAAATCCGAGATTTCATATAAAATAACTAATTTTACAAAAAAATAAAAATAAAAAATAAAAACAAAGAGCCCAGTGGCGGCCGCCACCACCATTATTCAACAGCACCGGTTAACCTAGCTAGCACCACGATTCAATTTTACCAACATGATTGCACCGGACGACAACCATACAATTACTGCAATCAATTTCAGAAACAATTTATTAATATCTCCCCTCATAAGCTTCACTGTTACTGATATATATAGAGCCTGATCTACTCTCCAAATGATAGTTTCCTTTTACTTTTCTTAGAACTCTTTGTATGCTTTCTAATCCTTAAACGTCTGGCATGGGGTAATCTGAATCATAGGAAGATTAATTAATACAGATTAATCCCACTCATTTCTAATTTTGGTTTGATGTTATGTGATGAAGAATGGTGAACTTACAGAGTGTTTTTTTTTTTTAATTAAAATAGTGAACTCTGTTTTTAAGTGTTATATATTTAGGCAAAACTCAATGGTGGTAAGCGATATTCTCCCAAAATTTTTAATATATTTATTCAAATAGCGCAAATAATTATATACACATTTTGCAAATAAAAACATGTTCATTTGGCCATTATATGCAAAAAGAAAAGAAAAAGTTTCCAAATCTTTGATAGAAAAGTAAATGTAACATCAATCTAAACATGAAATTTTCTTTGAGGAAAGGAACAAAAAACTTACCTGGTCTTCCATGTTGACTTGAGGAATAAAAGACGTAGTCAAACTGGAACATTTAGATAATTCGAGCACTTCCAAAGCTGGCCAAGTTGAACGACAATCGTTAGGCAAGAAATTGGTGAGGCTCTCTAGTGTATCAAGTTTTATTTCTTTTAATTTCGGGAGCCTGATGTCTTTTCCGTCCCTTTCAGCTACATTTTCTTCACTTCCATTGTCCGCAAAAAAGACTTGCTTTAGCCCATCAACTTGCCTTATGGTAAGTTGTTCAAGTTGTATAAGACCTCTTGCAATAGAGATTGGAAAGACGTATTCCAACCGCTCACATGAATGTATAAAGAGAGATGTAAGACGTAGGAGATTTACTTGGTGAGTGGGTCCCTTCCATATAAACTCTAGTCGTGGTAAATCCTTCAATTCTAACTCAGTCAAACTTGGGAGCAGCATAAGATCATTCTCTTTCCCATTGGTTTGAAACTGAAATAATTCCTGTACCTTCTTACATGATGAAATTTTCACTTCCTTCAACTTGCGGAGTCTTGAAAGCAATTCTGTTGGAAATAAGCAACATATATCAGGGCACCGATCTACATATACAGTTTCCAGATTTTGTAGAAACCCCTTTGGAAGCCTTCCGCCATTACATATCTCTTTGAGAACAACCAAATAAGCTAGATCTAATTTCACCAAATTTTGGAATGCATCAGCTGGCATATGTTGTTGTGATGTATCTAGGATACATTGCAAATCACCACAATCTTGAAGCTCAAGAAATTTCAACTCGTTTAACCCACCTTCATCTATGCTTGGAAGGATATTTTGACAACCAATTGTTTCTTCCAAATGAAGATATTCTAGATTCCCATACAATTCTTTAAATGCAGTGAGTACCGAGGTTGCTTCTATATCTGAGATTTTCAAAGTTCTTTTATAGGATGATTCAAACGAACGAGCGTTCACACAAATCATATGACGTTGCAACCCGGGGAACGCAAAGTCTTTTGGAAGGCATGTAGCATCTATTTGCAAACGCAGACTTGCCAAGCGGGATAGATAATTCAACTCGAAGAGGCTAGCATTGTTTATTTCTACACTTTCCTCTTCAACGTCCCATTGCTTAAACTCTCCAGAAATGTATAATTCTTCAAGTTGAGACCATCTTGGTATCAAATTGGAAGGAATTCTCATCCACTCGTTATCAAATTCTAACCACCTTAATTCACGAAGTTCACTTAGTTCTCTCGGAAATTCCTCCAAAGGAGAATCTTGAAGCCGGAGAATCTCAAGTTTGTTCAACTTCCCGATGCAAGATATGTCTCTTATATTGCAATCAATAGAAAACAGAGTCTTGAGATTCGTCAAGAATTGAAGCGATTTTACTGATAAGTCCACATCTAACAGAATCAGAACCTTCAAAGCTTTCATGTCTAAAAAACATTCATCAGAAATTTCTAATTTATCATTATCCCCACCCAAGATCAAGATTTCAAGCTTTGGACATACCACATTGATAGGACATTCTTCTGTTTTGTTAGTAAGCAAAAAGACTCCTGTATATTGTTCCCAACCTTCCTTGTTTGACCGCTTCATTTGTCCTTGGTCAGACTTACTCATAAATAAAATTTTTCCCCTGGATGCTATCCATAAAGCCACATCGCGAACCATGTCATGCAATTTCACACTTCCTTCATCCCCATCTAACAACAAAGAAGAAGCCTTGAGGCTATTCAACATCACACTTAATCGGATCTTTGCTTCCTCAATTGAATTAGTATCTGAAAATAAGCCTAGCCCTATTCCACATGAAATCAAAATGTCGAAAGAAATTTCCCAATCTTCGGGAAATAATGAACACAGCAAGAAACAAGACTTGGTTTTCTCATCCCTTAAATAATCGTAACTCAATTTAAGGCAAGCATAAATGTCCTTATCTTCACCCACATCAGCATCAATGAGCTTAAATGCGTCATCTAGTTTAGATGCTTTTAGCTTTTGAAGTACTACATTCCATTCATCAATACTTTTTTCTTTCAAAACACTTCCAACAGTTGCAATGGCTAATGGCAGACCCCTGCATTCCCTAGCAATTTCAATTGCCAAAGCCTTGAGTTCTGAAGTGCAGGAATTATCATTTATACTTGCATTTCTTTTGAGTAAAGTCAATCCCTCAGCTTCATTTAGTAGATTTAGTGGAATTTTCAACTGACAACCTATATCAGTGCATAATTGTTGTCTTCGGGTAGTTAGAAGAATTTTGCAATGCTTGTTTTCTTCGTCAAATGGAAATCCTATTGTAGATTTCAAGTCAAACTTCTTCCAAATATCATCCAAAATTACAAGGCTCTTCTTCTTTGTCTCCATATTGGTCTTTGTCAATCTCAAGTACAATTGCTTTGCTCTTTTTTCTATATCATCCTCCTCTTTTAGTTCAACGCCTAACGAGTCTGCTAGTTTTCTTTGAATATCTTTGAAGTTTGGAGCTTGTGACACCACCGCCATCACCACCTCATTAAAAATCCCCTTTTTTTTGACTTCGATGCCCACCTCTTTAGCCAAGGTCGTCTTTCCTGACCCGCCCATCCCGTACAATCCAACTAGACTCGTTTCATCATTTCTTAGTGCCTCAATAATTTGATCAAAAGCAACTTTTGAAGACTGAAAAGGCTCAAAATCTTTAGCAGCTGAGAATTCTATACCTGGCAATGGGGCAGGATGGCCTACAATCTCAATTTTACCATATTCATCTATTTTCTTCAACAAAATGCTTGTCTTCTTTGCCGCTTTCCTACCCAGCCAATATCTGCAACCCAAATTAGGACACCATCCATTAAGACAAGACTTTTTCACTTCTATTTCTCCTTTCAATTTCCGAACCTCCTCCAGGATATTGCTCGTATCCTTTAGCCACTTTTCTGCATCTTCATAAATTGTTTCGTTATTATTTTTCGCACATTCAACTTTGTTCTCCATGCGTTGTTGTACCGATTTCAAATTAGTCTCTTCTTTCTCGAGATCTTTGACAATGCTTTTGAGACAACACAAATAATGGCCTTGTTTTACAGTTAAGTCCACCACGTACTCTCCAATCTTTGATACAATACCTCCTGCAATATTTTCGGGCATCCTTTCTCCCTATATCGAGAAAGTATTAGATCTGTCAAAAATTAAGAGAAAAATATAGGTAAATAAAAAAAGGGATAATTCTAATTTACCCTGAGATTAGGCTTAAAAAAAATTGAGGACCTCAGTTTTCTGAAATCTAAGATTGCCCCCTAAGGTTACTGTAGTACCGTTATATTTAACGGAAAATGTATTAAATAATAACTTAATGCTAATATTAGATTTAATAAAAAATATATTAAATAATAATTTAACGTTAATAAACAGTAAAATAGATTATAATACACTTTTCTAAATGGTTTGTAAAGCGTTAAGTTACTATTTAATACATTTTCCGTTAAATCTAACGGTGCTACAGTAACCTCGGGGGTAAATTTAGGTTTCAGAAAACTGAAGTCCTCATTTTGCTTTACACCTAACCTCAGGGGGTAAATTAGAATTATCCCATAAAAAAAAAACAAAATAAGAGCAGTGCAAGAGTGAAAGATTATTATTGATAAGTACCGACTTGGCTAGCCATGATCAATCCTTTCTCATTTTTAATATTTACTTAAATAAATTTTTTCGTTAAATTGTCATGCAAAATCCAAAGCATTAATTTTTTTTTTAATTTTAATGGTCTAGATGATAAATACTACTTCGATTTTTAAAATTTTTAAAATCAGCTAATAGTTTAATTTTGAACTATCAAATTAAAGTATATGAATGATTTTAAATCTAATTTTTATTTTAAGCTGAAAATTTAAATTACAACAATTTCAACTGTAATATACTAGGCTTAAAAATTTTCAACCATTCATACCATTTTGCATAAAACTTAAGATGGAAATTGAAAAGGTAATATTTGGTATACTATCTCTCCTTTAACATGATGATGGGCCAGCCCAAGCCTTGAGCCCAACCCTCCTCTAACCGGGTGAATCTCCTCAGCCCAACCCACACTGACACCGCCCATGAAGGCTCAACCGCTCAAAGTAAATGCCTCTCCAAGATTGGTGTGAGGAGGATTAGATCGCGAGATCTCTTGCTTCCACTAGAAGAGGCCTAACCAGTAAGCTATCAACTTGGAGACCCACACGTCTCATTTCTTTAAAAAAAATTCTTACACCATTTAGTATCTTATAAATTTAATAACCTATGATGGCATTAATTATGAAAGAAAAATCTATAAAGTTAAACATACATGATTTATGTGATAGACATGTTTGTGTTTGTTATGCAAACTAAGAAAGCACGTATAGCAGAATTTTTTTTAATTACCTAATCAATCAAATTTATTAAATTCATTTAATTTCTTAGTCTCATTCTATCTTCTGCACATTATTTTTAAGTTTTCAACCAAAAGATTTTAATCTTATGTCAAGATTTTTTGTGAAAATCAAAGAGATAAGAAATGTTGACATTAAAATCCTGATCAGTGGAAATACTATGAGCGTTAAAAAAATAATAGATGTTAGCTTTGAGGGAATAATTAAAAGGGGAGATTAACTAACTTAATTTCATGAGTATTTTCAATAAATAAAATCATTGAAGTTAAGTTCTCATACCTCTAACTAAGAAGATATATTCTCAAGTCACCACAGGTCCACAAAATACTACTTCACAAATCCTTCCAGCTATAACCAAAGCTGCATCGGAAGCACCTCATTACTCCACAGATTAATTATAAAATATAGCAATCATAAACAGTAATATCTCCGACGTCTACGTCCCAACTCTAATGTGATCTCTAGTATAATTTCGATAATTAAAATACTACATCAAATGCTACCCAACACAAGGCTAATTCAGAACAATTACATTAAAACATAATCTAAAAATTAAAAAAAAAACCCAAACAGTTGGGTTAAATGGTTATAAGAAGCTTTTAACCCAATCATTAATTACAAATCTATATCTTTTAGAAAAAAAATTGTTTAATGATTTCTTTATTTTTTTAAAAATCTAATATACAAAGATACATGTAAGCTAGATTGGACTTATGAAAATAGATTGATCTTAACATTAAAACATAATCTAAAAATTAAAAAAAAATCCCAAACAGTTGGGTTAAATGGTTATAAGAAGCTTTTAACCCAATCATTAATTACAAATCTATATCTTTTAGAAAAAAATTGTTGAATGATTTCTTTATTTTTTTAAAAATATATATTAAGCTAGATTGGACTTATGAAAATAGATTGATTTTATTAAGATACAAACTCAAAGATAAAAAGATTCTCTTCTTTATAAATATTAATATTTGTCCTTTTCTTGCATTAAAAGTAAAAATATTCAACAGCATAGTTGAAAAGTTAGTTATTTAACAGGCTATATTATGTATAGACCACAAAATTAGTTTCCATATACCTGACAATGATTATAAACCCTCTACAAACTTCACTTCACTCCTCCAGGAAATATGAAATAAAGTGTGAAAACAACACTTCACTTTTGAGGTGAGAGAAAGTAGGACGCACTGCAAAAAAAAGTAACAAATTATTAAAAAAAAAGATAAAAAAAGAAAAGAATCTAAGGGATCTTTGGCTATCTTCTATTTGCTTTATTTTTGTTGACAAGCATGACTCATGGAGTTGAACCAATCTTATTTGTTGCTATTCTTTAGGATCATGACCATTTCTTCATGCTATTTTTTAGGCATTTAGCTGTTACGCTCAACATGTAGCAGATTTTTCTGCAATTGGTTTTCATTGTTGAGTAGATTTTTCTGCAATTAGTTTTTATTATGTTGTATAAATAGATGGTTTGCTACTCAATAAAACATATTCTTAGCAGACTCTAAAGTAGCTTTCTCTTATCTTTGGTCTTTGGTTTTCTAAAAATCCAACAGACTGGTATCAGACCATAATCTTGAGGGACCTGTAAGATTGAGAGAGATCAAACACAACTCATAAACACTTATCACCTATCTCTCAAAAAAAACAAAAACCCTTTTCAGAATGAATTCAGAAAATTCGTTCACTACAATTGCACCTCCAGTGTTTGATGGAACAAATTATCAGGTGTGGGCTATTAGAATGGAAGCCTATCTTAATGCCAATGATCCATGGGAAGCTGTTGAACAAGAATACGAAGTTCCACCTCTACCAGACAATCCAACTCTTGCACAATCAAAAATCAAAAGGAGAGGAAGCAAAGAAAATCAAAAGCAAGAGCAACCTTGTTTGCAGCAGTCTCATCCACCATTTTTATCATAATAATGACACTAAAAGCAGCCAAGGAAATTTGGGATTTTTTGAAGCAAGAATACGAAGGAAATGAAAGGATCAAAGGGATGCAAGTGTTGAATTTGATCCGAGAATTTGAGATGCAAAAAATGAAAGAATAAAAAACAATCAAGGAATATTCTAACAGACTTCTTGGTATAGTCAACAAAGTAAGACTCCTTGGTACTGATTTTTCTAATTCTAGAATTCTTCAAAAAATCATAATCATTATTCCTAAGAAATTTGAGGCTAAGATTCCATCTTTGGAAAACTCAAAAGATCTGTCAAGCATTACCTTGGTAGAATTGTTGAATGCGTTGCAGGCACAAGAACAAAGGAGGCTTATGAGACAAGAATGATCTGTGGAGGGAGCTTTTCAAGCCAAATCACAGAACAAAAATGGTGGCAAAAACACAAAAAAAAAAGGCAAATCAAAAACAACAAGCTTGGAGGTTCTGCAAGCAACAACAAAAATAGCCAAAGCAACAACACTCAAGTCTTTCCACCTTACTCCTACTGAAAAAAAAAAAAAAACAATCATCCACAAAATAAGTGTTGGTGGAGACTAGATGCAAGATGTCACAAGCGTGGTCAGTTAGGACACATAGAAAGAAGATGCAAGACTCAACAGCAACAAAGAGAAGCTAAGGCTGCAGATGATCAACCTATAGAGTAGCAGTTGTTTGTGGTGTCATGCTTTGCCACCAATAGCTCCACAGAAAGCTGGCTTATAGATAGTGGTTGTACAAACCACATGACTTATGATCAAGAGCTATTCAGAGAGCTTGACAAGACCGTTATTTCTAAAGTTAGAAATGGAAATGGAGCACACGTTGCAGTAAAAGGCAAAGGAACAGTAGCAATTGAAGGCCACACAGGTGTGAAATTAATTTCTGATGTTTATATGTTCCTGAAATAAATCAAAATCTTTTGAGTGTTACTCAATTGTTTGAAAAAGGCTATAAAGTGTTGTTTGAAGACAAAAATTATGTGATTAAAGATAAAAAAGGATAGAGGTGTTCAAATTTCAAATGAAAGGCAAAAGGTTTGCCTTAGATTTGATGAAAGAGGAGCATGCTGTTGTACACAAAGAAGACAACAATATAGTGCTTTGGCACAAGCGATTAGGACATTTCCATCATGCAACTTTACTTTTCATGAAAAAGAACAATTTGGTGAAAGGCTTGCCTGAATTAGAGGAGGAGCCTCCTAAATGTGCTTCCTATCAATATGGGAAACAAACTAGGCTTCCTTTTCAACAAAACTAGGCCTGAAGGGCTACACAGAGGCTGCAATTAATACACACAGATGTGAGAGGTCCAATGAAAACATCATCATTGAATGGCAGTAAGTATTATATTGCTTTCATTGATGATTATTCAAGAACATGTTGGATTTATTTTATGAAGCTTAAATCTAAGGTTGTTGACATCTTCGGGAAGTTTAAAGCTTGGGTTGAAACTCAAAGCGGATGCATAATATAGGTGATCAGGTCTGATAATGGAACTGAATATACCTCTGAAAAATTTAACAAGTTTTGTGAAAATGCAGGCACTGAACATCAGTTGATAGCACTTTATACTCCCCAACAAAATGGTGTTGTGGAGAGGAAAAACTGCACAATTAAGGAGATGACTAGGTGCTTGGTTCATGACAAAGGGTTGCCAAAGAAATTTTGGGTTGAGGCTGTAATCACAGCAATTATTTTGCTAAACAGATTGCCAACAAAAGCCTTACAGAAAATGACTCCATTTGAAGCATGGTATGGCTACAAACCAAAGTTGCTTAATCTAAAACATTTGGTTGCTTATGTTTCTCTTACATTCCTCAAGTTAAGAGAGATAAATTAGACAAAAAAGCAGAATCTAGGATTTTTATAGGCTATAGCTCAATTTCAAAAGCCTATAGGATCTACTTACTGCAAAACAACAAAGTAATTGTCAGCAAGGATGTTCACTTCTTTAAGTTAGATAACTAGAGTTAGGAGAATAACAAGAAGCTTTAGGTTCAGAAGGAGAATTGCGATATAGATGATGAACCTGTTAGAGGAACCAGATCACTCTCTGACATTTATCAAAGGTGTAATATTGTAGTAATGGAGCCTACAGGGTATGAAGAAGCTACAACTGATAAGAAGTGGATAGCCGCAATAAAGGAAGAGCTAAAAATGATTGAAAAAAATCAGACATGGGAGTTGGTAGACAGACCTAAACACAAGAAAGCTATAGGAGTCAAGTGGGTTTACAGGACCAAGCTCAATCCTTATGGTTCTGTAAACAAGTACAAGGCAAGACTTGTCGTCAAGGGTTATGCCCAAATGTTTGGAGTAGATTTTTCTGAAACTTTTGCTCCAGTTGCCAAGTTGGATACCATAAGAATGTTGCTGACTCTTGCTGCACAAAAGGGCTGGGTTATACACCAAATGGATGTCAAGTCAGCTTTTTTGAATGGATACTTGGTGGAAGAAATTTTTGTGGAGCAACCTGAAGGTTTTGTTTTCGAAGGACAAGGGGAGTATGTATATCAACTAAAAAAGGCCTTGTATGGTTTAAAACAAGCACCAAGGTCTTGGTATAGCAGAATTGATGCAAACTTAGTGAATTTGGGCTTTGAAAAAAGTTTGAGTGAATCTACTTTATATATCGAGAAAGCCGATGATGAAACACTAGTGGCATCTCTATATATTGATGATCTACTTGTTACAGGTTGTAGCAAGGAGTTAATTGATAAGTTTAAAGAAGAAATGAAAGATGCCTTTGAAATGACTGACCTTGGGAGGATGAAATTCTTCCTTGGTATGCAGGTACATCAAAAGCAAAACAAAATATTTCTATGCCAACATAAATATGCAAAGGAAGTCCTAAAGAAATTCAACATGGAAGAGTGCAAGCCAAATGCTACTCTAATGAATCAAAAGGAGAAGTTTTGTAGAGAAAATGGAGCTGAAAAA